>CP136057.1:661241120-662441120 GCA_032464435.1 Aegilops umbellulata
AAATAAAAAGTAAGGGTTGTTTTTGTAAAAGAGCATGCCACGTCAGCCCTGACGCACGGGTCCCAACGGTCAGATACACTGTTAATACGTGCTTATACGGCTGTCAGACCGTTTTGCAACATTTAGGCTTAGAGTTGGTACTGCATGGCAAAAAAAATTACTAATGGTACTGATTCGTTACGACGTGCCGAAGTGTGGTAGTTCCCTACAATTAACTCCCGATGATGTTAAGGTTTCTTGTCACGTGTCGAGATTTGGTATTAGCTACTTCAGAATCAGATCTATGCAATGGTTCAACGACGACGACGACTGCGGCTCTAGGGCACAGGTCCTTAGGAGTACATGCACGAAGACTTCCTGACTATCATCGGCAAGGTCAAGCCGGCGGCAACACCTTTTTTTAACAAACAGAGGATATATGCGTGATTAAATAAAAAGTAAGGGTTGTTTTTATAAAAGAGCATGCCACGTCAGCCCTGACGCACGGGTCCCAACGGTAAGATACACTGTTAATACGTGCTTATACGGCTGTCAGACCGTTTCGCAACATTTAGGTTTAGAGTTGGTACTGCATGGCAAAAAAATTTACTAATGGTACTGATTCGTTACGACGTGCCGAAGTGTGGTAGTTCCCTACAATTAACTCCCGATGATGTTAAGGTTTCTTGTCACGTGTCGAGATTTGGTATTAGCTACTTCAGAATCAGATCTATGCATTCAACGACGACGACGACTGTGGCTCTAGGGCACAGGTCCTTAGGGGTACATGCACGAAGACTTCCTGACTATCATCGGCAAGGTCAAGCCGGCGGCAACACCTTTTTTTAACAAACAGATGATATATGCGTGATTAAATAAAAAGTAAGGGTTGTTTTTATAAAAGAGCATGCCACGTCAGCCCTGACGCACGGGTCCCAACGGTCAGATACACTGTTAATATGTGCTTATACGGCTGTCAGACCGTTTTGCAACATTTAGGCTTAGAGTTGGTACTGCATGGCAAAAAAAATTACTAATGGTACTGATTCGTTACGACGTGCCGAAGTGTGGTAGTTCCCTACAATTAACTCCCGATGATGTTAAGGTTTCTTGTCACGTGTCGAGATTTGGTATTAGCTACTTCAGAATCAGATCTATGCAATGGTTCAACGACGACGACGACTGTGGCTCTAGGGCACAGGTCCTTAGGGGTACATGCACGAAGACTTCCTGACTATCATCGGCAAGGTCAAGCCGGCGGCAACACCTTTTTTTAACAAACAGATGATATATGCGTGATTAAATAAAAAGGAAGGAATGTTTTTATCAAAGAGCATGCCACGTCAGCCCTGACGCACGGGTCCCAACGGTCAGATACACTCTTAATACGTGCTTATACGGCTGTCAGACCGTTTTGCAACATTTAGGCTTAGAGTTGGTACTGCATGGCAAAAAAATTTACTAATGGTACTGATTCGTTACGACGTGCCGAAGTGTGGTAATTCCCTACAATTAACTCCCGATGATGTTAAGGTTTCTTGTCACGTGTCGAGATTTGGTATTAGCTACTTCAGAATCAGATCTATGCAATGGTTCAACGACGACGACGACTGTGGCTCTAGGGCACAGGTCCTTAGGGGTACATGCACGAAGACTTCCTGACTATCATCGGCAAGGTCAAGCCGGCGGCAACACCTTTTTTTAACAAACAGAGGATATATGCGTGATTAAATAAAAAGTAAGGGTTGTTTTTGTAAAAGAGCATGCCACGTCAGCCCTGACGCACGGGTCCCAATGGTCAGATACATTGTTAATACGTGCTTATACGGCTGTCAGACCGTTTTGCAACATTTAGGCTTAGAGTTGGTACTGCATGGCAAAAAAATTTACTAATGGTACTGATTCGTTACGACGTGCCGAAGTGTGGTAGTTCCCTATAATTAACTCCCGATGATGTTAAGGTTTCTTGTCACGTGTCGAGATTTGGTATTAGCTACTTCAGAATCAGATCTATGCAATGGTTCAACGACGACGACGACTGTGGCTCTAGGGCACAGGTCCTTAGGGGTACATGCACGAAGACTTCCTGACTATCATCGGCAAGGTCAAGCCGGCGGCAAGACCTTTTTAACAAACAGAGGATATATGCGTGATTAAATAAAAAGTAAGGGTTGTTTTTGTAAAAGAGCATGCCACGTCAGCCCTGACGCACGGGTCCCAACGGTCAGATACACTGTTAATACGTGCTTATACGGCTGTCAGACCGTTTTGCAACATTTAGGCTTAGAGTTGGTACTGCATGGCAAAAAAAATTTACTAATGGTACTGATTCGTTACGACGTGCCGAAGTGTGGTAGTTCCCTCCAATTAACTCCCGATGATGTTAAGGTTTCTTGTCACGTGTCGAGATTTGGTATTAGCTACTTCAGAATCAGATCTATGCAATGGTTCAACGACGACGACGACTGTGGCTCTAGGGCACAGGTCCTTAGGGGTACATGCACGAAGACTTCCTGACTATCATCGGCAAGGTCAAGCCGGCGGCAACACCTTTTTTTATCAAACAGATGATATATGCGTGATTAAATAAAAAGTAAGGGTTGTTTTTATAAAAGAGCATGCCACGTCAGCCCTGACGCACGGGTCCCAACGGTCAGATACACTGTTAATACGTGCTTATACGGCCGTCAGACCGTTTTGCAACATTTAGGCTTAGAGTTGGTACTGCATGGCAAAAAATTTTACTAATGGTACTGATTCGTTACGACGTGCCGAAGTGTGGTAGTTCCCTACAATTAACTCCCGATGATGTTAAGGTTTCTTGTCACGTGTCGAGATTTGGTATTAGCTACTTCAGAATCAGATCTATGCAATGGTTCAACGACGACGACGACTGTGGCTCTAGGGCACAGGTCCTTAGGGGTAAATGCACGAAGACTTCCTGACTATCATCGACAAGGTCAAGCCGGCGGCAACACCTTTTTTAACAAACAGAGGATATATGCGTGATTAAATAAAAAGTAAGGGTTGTTTTTGTAAAAGAGCATGCCACGTCAGCCCTGACGCACGGGTCCCAACGGTCAGATACACTGTTAATACGTGCTTATACGGCTGTCAGACCGTTTTGCAACATTTAGGCTTAGAGTTGGTACTGCATGGCAAAAAAAATTATTAATGGTACTGATTCGTTACGACGTGCCGAAGTGTGGTAGTTCCCCACAATTAACTCCCGATGATGTTAAGGTTTCTTGTCACGTGTCGAGATTTGGTATTAGCTACTTCAGAATCAGATCTATGCAATGGTTCAACGACGACGACGACTGTGGCTCTAGGGCATAGGTCCTTAGGGGTACATGCACGAAGACTTCCTGACTATCATCGGCAAGGTCAAGCCGGCGGCAACACCTTTTTTTATCAAACAGATGATATATGCATGATTAAATAAAAAGTAAGGGTTGTTTTTATAAAAGAGCATGCCACGTCAGCCCTGACGCACGGGTCCTTACGGTTAGATACACTGTTAATACGTGCTTATACGGCTGTCAGACCGTTTTGCAACATTTAGGCTTAGAGTTGGTACTGCATGGCAAAAAAATTTACTAATGGTACTGATTCGTTACGACGTGCCGAAGTGTGGTAGTTCCCTACAATTAACTCCCGATGATGTTAAGGTTTCTTGTCACGTGTCGAGATTTGGTATTAGCTACTTCAGAATCAGATCTATGCAATGGTTCAACGACGACGACGACTGTGGCTCTAGGGCACAGGTCCTTAGGGGTACATGCACGAAGACTTCCAGACTATCATCGGCAAGGTCAAGCCGGCGGCAACACCTTTTTTTATCAAACAGATGATATATGCGTGATTAAATAAAAAGTAAGGGTTGTTTTTATAAAAGAGCATGCCACGTCAGCCCTGACGCACGGGTCCCAACGGTCAGATACACTGTTAATACGTGCTTATACGGCTGTCAGACCGTTTTGCAACATTTAGGCTTAGAGTTGGTACTGCATGGCAAAAAAATTTACTAATGGTACTGATTCGTTACGACGTGCCGAAGTGTGGTAGTTCCCTACAATTAACTCCCGATGATGTTAAGGTTTCTTGTCACGTGTCGAGATTTGGTATTAGCTACTTCAGAATCAGATCTATGCAATGGTTCAACGACGACGACGACTGTGGCTCTAGGGCACAGGTCCTTAGGGGTACATGCACGAAGACTTCCTGACTATCATCGGCAAGGTCAAGCCGGCGGCAACACCTTTTTTAACAAACATAGGATATATGCGTGATTAAATAAAAAGTAAGGGTTGTTTTTGTAAAAGAGCATGCCACGTCAGCCCTGACGCACGGGTCCCAACGGTCAGATACACTGTTAATACGTGCTTATACGGCTGTCAGACCGTTTTGCAACATTTAGGCTTAGAGTTGGTACTGCATGGCAAAAAAAATTACTAATGGTACTGATTCGTTACGACGTGCCGAAGTGTGGTAGTTCCCTACAATTAACTCCCGATGATGTTAAGGTTTCTTGTCACGTGTCGAGATTTGGTATTAGCTACTTCAGAATCAGATCTATGCAATGGTTCAACGACGACGACGACTGCGGCTCTAGGGCACAGGTCCTTAGGAGTACATGCACGAAGACTTCCTGACTATCATCGGCAAGGTCAAGCCGGCGGCAACACCTTTTTTTAACAAACAGAGGATATATGCGTGATTAAATAAAAAGTAAGGGTTGTTTTTATAAAAGAGCATGCCACGTCAGCCCTGACGCACGGGTCCCAACGGTAAGATACACTGTTAATACGTGCTTATACGGCTGTCAGACCGTTTCGCAACATTTAGGTTTAGAGTTGGTACTGCATGGCAAAAAAATTTACTAATGGTACTGATTCGTTACGACGTGCCGAAGTGTGGTAGTTCCCTACAATTAACTCCCGATGATGTTAAGGTTTCTTGTCACGTGTCGAGATTTGGTATTAGCTACTTCAGAATCAGATCTATGCATTCAACGACGACGACGACTGTGGCTCTAGGGCACAGGTCCTTAGGGGTACATGCACGAAGACTTCCTGACTATCATCGGCAAGGTCAAGCCGGCGGCAACACCTTTTTTTAACAAACAGATGATATATGCGTGATTAAATAAAAAGTAAGGGTTGTTTTTATAAAAGAGCATGCCACGTCAGCCCTGACGCACGGGTCCCAACGGTCAGATACACTGTTAATATGTGCTTATACGGCTGTCAGACCGTTTTGCAACATTTAGGCTTAGAGTTGGTACTGCATGGCAAAAAAAATTACTAATGGTACTGATTCGTTACGACGTGCCGAAGTGTGGTAGTTCCCTACAATTAACTCCCGATGATGTTAAGGTTTCTTGTCACGTGTCGAGATTTGGTATTAGCTACTTCAGAATCAGATCTATGCAATGGTTCAACGACGACGACGACTGTGGCTCTAGGGCACAGGTCCTTAGGGGTACATGCACGAAGACTTCCTGACTATCATCGGCAAGGTCAAGCCGGCGGCAACACCTTTTTTTAACAAACAGATGATATATGCGTGATTAAATAAAAAGGAAGGAATGTTTTTATCAAAGAGCATGCCACGTCAGCCCTGACGCACGGGTCCCAACGGTCAGATACACTCTTAATACGTGCTTATACGGCTGTCAGACCGTTTTGCAACATTTAGGCTTAGAGTTGGTACTGCATGGCAAAAAAATTTACTAATGGTACTGATTCGTTACGACGTGCCGAAGTGTGGTAATTCCCTACAATTAACTCCCGATGATGTTAAGGTTTCTTGTCACGTGTCGAGATTTGGTATTAGCTACTTCAGAATCAGATCTATGCAATGGTTCAACGACGACGACGACTGTGGCTCTAGGGCACAGGTCCTTAGGGGTACATGCACGAAGACTTCCTGACTATCATCGGCAAGGTCAAGCCGGCGGCAACACCTTTTTTTAACAAACAGAGGATATATGCGTGATTAAATAAAAAGTAAGGGTTGTTTTTGTAAAAGAGCATGCCACGTCAGCCCTGACGCACGGGTCCCAATGGTCAGATACATTGTTAATACGTGCTTATACGGCTGTCAGACCGTTTTGCAACATTTAGGCTTAGAGTTGGTACTGCATGGCAAAAAAATTTACTAATGGTACTGATTCGTTACGACGTGCCGAAGTGTGGTAGTTCCCTATAATTAACTCCCGATGATGTTAAGGTTTCTTGTCACGTGTCGAGATTTGGTATTAGCTACTTCAGAATCAGATCTATGCAATGGTTCAACGACGACGACGACTGTGGCTCTAGGGCACAGGTCCTTAGGGGTACATGCACGAAGACTTCCTGACTATCATCGGCAAGGTCAAGCCGGCGGCAAGACCTTTTTAACAAACAGAGGATATATGCGTGATTAAATAAAAAGTAAGGGTTGTTTTTGTAAAAGAGCATGCCACGTCAGCCCTGACGCACGGGTCCCAACGGTCAGATACACTGTTAATACGTGCTTATACGGCTGTCAGACCGTTTTGCAACATTTAGGCTTAGAGTTGGTACTGCATGGCAAAAAAAATTTACTAATGGTACTGATTCGTTACGACGTGCCGAAGTGTGGTAGTTCCCTCCAATTAACTCCCGATGATGTTAAGGTTTCTTGTCACGTGTCGAGATTTGGTATTAGCTACTTCAGAATCAGATCTATGCAATGGTTCAACGACGACGACGACTGTGGCTCTAGGGCACAGGTCCTTAGGGGTACATGCACGAAGACTTCCTGACTATCATCGGCAAGGTCAAGCCGGCGGCAACACCTTTTTTTATCAAACAGATGATATATGCGTGATTAAATAAAAAGTAAGGGTTGTTTTTATAAAAGAGCATGCCACGTCAGCCCTGACGCACGGGTCCCAACGGTCAGATACACTGTTAATACGTGCTTATACGGCCGTCAGACCGTTTTGCAACATTTAGGCTTAGAGTTGGTACTGCATGGCAAAAAATTTTACTAATGGTACTGATTCGTTACGACGTGCCGAAGTGTGGTAGTTCCCTACAATTAACTCCCGATGATGTTAAGGTTTCTTGTCACGTGTCGAGATTTGGTATTAGCTACTTCAGAATCAGATCTATGCAATGGTTCAACGACGACGACGACTGTGGCTCTAGGGCACAGGTCCTTAGGGGTAAATGCACGAAGACTTCCTGACTATCATCGACAAGGTCAAGCCGGCGGCAACACCTTTTTTAACAAACAGAGGATATATGCGTGATTAAATAAAAAGTAAGGGTTGTTTTTGTAAAAGAGCATGCCACGTCAGCCCTGACGCACGGGTCCCAACGGTCAGATACACTGTTAATACGTGCTTATACGGCTGTCAGACCGTTTTGCAACATTTAGGCTTAGAGTTGGTACTGCATGGCAAAAAAAATTATTAATGGTACTGATTCGTTACGACGTGCCGAAGTGTGGTAGTTCCCCACAATTAACTCCCGATGATGTTAAGGTTTCTTGTCACGTGTCGAGATTTGGTATTAGCTACTTCAGAATCAGATCTATGCAATGGTTCAACGACGACGACGACTGTGGCTCTAGGGCATAGGTCCTTAGGGGTACATGCACGAAGACTTCCTGACTATCATCGGCAAGGTCAAGCCGGCGGCAACACCTTTTTTTATCAAACAGATGATATATGCATGATTAAATAAAAAGTAAGGGTTGTTTTTATAAAAGAGCATGCCACGTCAGCCCTGACGCACGGGTCCTTACGGTTAGATACACTGTTAATACGTGCTTATACGGCTGTCAGACCGTTTTGCAACATTTAGGCTTAGAGTTGGTACTGCATGGCAAAAAAATTTACTAATGGTACTGATTCGTTACGACGTGCCGAAGTGTGGTAGTTCCCTACAATTAACTCCCGATGATGTTAAGGTTTCTTGTCACGTGTCGAGATTTGGTATTAGCTACTTCAGAATCAGATCTATGCAATGGTTCAACGACGACGACGACTGTGGCTCTAGGGCACAGGTCCTTAGGGGTACATGCACGAAGACTTCCAGACTATCATCGGCAAGGTCAAGCCGGCGGCAACACCTTTTTTTATCAAACAGATGATATATGCGTGATTAAATAAAAAGTAAGGGTTGTTTTTATAAAAGAGCATGCCACGTCAGCCCTGACGCACGGGTCCCAACGGTCAGATACACTGTTAATACGTGCTTATACGGCTGTCAGACCGTTTTGCAACATTTAGGCTTAGAGTTGGTACTGCATGGCAAAATAATTTACTAATGGTACTGATTCGTTACGACGTGCCGAAGTGTGGTAGTTCCCTACAATTAACTCCCGATGATGTTAAGGTTTCTTGTCACGTGTCGAGATTTGGTATTAGCTACTTCAGAATCAGATCTATGCAATGGTTCAACGACGACGACGACTGTGGCTCTAGGGCACAGGTCCTTAGGAGTACATGCACGAAGACTTCCTGACTATCATCGGCAAGGTCAAGCCGGCGGCAACACCTTTTTTTAACAAACAGAGGATATATGCGTGATTAAATAAAAAGTAAGGGTTGTTTTTGTAAAAGAGCATGCCACGTCAGCCCTGACGCACGGGTCCCAACGGTCAGATACACTGTTAATACGTGCTTATACGGCTGTCAGACCGTTTTGCAATATTTAGGCTTAGAGTTGGTACTGCATGGCAAAAAAAATTACTAATGGTACTGATTCGTTACGACGTGCCGAAGTGTGGTAGTTCCCTACAATTAACTCCCGATGATGTTAAGGTTTCTTGTCACGTGTCGAGATTTGGTATTAGCTACTTCAGAATCAGATCTATGCAATGGTTCAACGACGACGACGACTGTGGCTCTAGGGCACAGGTCCTTAGGGGTACATGCACGAAGACTTCCTGACTATCATCGGCAAGGTCAAGCCGGCGGCAACACCTTTTTTTAACAAACAGATGATATATGCGTGATTAAATAAAAAGTAAGGGTTGTTTTTGTAAAAGAGCATGCCACGTCAGCCCTGACGCATGGGTCCCAACGGTCAGATACACTGTTAATACGTGCTTATACGGTTGTCAGACCGTTTTGCAACATTTAGGCTTAGAGTTGGTACTGCATGGCAAAAAAATTTACTAATGGTACTGATTCGTTACGACGTGCCGAAGTGTGGTAGTTCCCTACAATTAACTCCCGATGATGTTAAGGTTTCTTGTCACGTGTCGAGATTTGGTATTAGCTACTTCAGAATCAGATCTATGCAATGGTTCAACGACGACGACGACTGTGGCTCTAGGGCACAGGTCCTTAGGGGTACATGCACGAAGACTTCCTGACTATCATCGGCAAGGTCAAGCCGGCGGCAACACCTTTTTTTAACAAACAGATGATATATGCGTGATTAAATAAAAAGTAAGGGTTGTTTTTATAAAAGAGCATGCCACGTCAGCCCTGACGCACGGGTCCCAACGGTCAGATACACTGTTAATATGTGCTTATACGGCTGTCAGACCGTTTTGCAACATTTAAGCTTAGAGTTGGTACTGCATGGCAAAAAAAATTACTAATGGTACTGATTCGTTACGACGTGCCGAAGTGTGGTAGTTCCCTACAATTAACTCCCGATGATGTTAAGGTTTCTTGTCACGTGTCGAGATTTGGTATTAGCTACTTCAGAATCAGATCTATGCAATGGTTCAACGACGACGACGACTGTGGCTCTAGGGCACAGGTCCTTAGGGGTACATGCACGAAGACTTCCTGACTATCATCGGCAAGGTCAAGCCGGCGGCAACACCTTTTTTTAACAAACAGATGATATATGCGTGATTAAATAAAAAGGAAGGAATGTTTTTATCAAAGAGCAAGCCACGTCAGCCCTGACGCACGGGTCCCAACGGTCAGATACACTCTTAATACGTGCTTATACGGCTGTCAGACCGTTTTGCAACATTTAGGCTTAGAGTTGGTACTGCATGGCAAAAAAATTTACTAATGGTACTGATTCGTTACGACGTGCCGAAGTGTGGTAGTTCCCTACAATTAACTCCCGATGATGTTAAGGTTTCTTGTCACGTGTCGAGATTTGGTATTAGCTACTTCAGAATCAGATCTATGCAATGGTTCAACGACGACGACGACTGTGGCTCTAGGGCACAGGTCCTTAGGGGTACATGCACAAAGACTTCCTGACTATCATCGGCAAGGTCAAGCCGGCGGCAACACCTTTTTTTAACAAACAGAGGATATATGCGTGATTAAATAAAAAGTAAGGGTTGTTTTTGTAAAAGAGCATGCCACGTCAGCCCTGACGCACGGGTCCCAACGGTCAGATACACTGTTAATACGTGCTTATACGGCTGTCAGACCGTTTTGCAACATTTAGGCTTAGAGTTGGTACTGCATGGCAAAAAAAATACTAATGGTACTGATTCGTTACGACGTGCCGAAGTGTGGTAGTTCCCTACAATTAACTCCCGATGATGTTAAGGTTTCTTGTCACGTGTCGAGATTTGGTATTAGCTACTTCAGAATCAGATCTATGCAATGGTTCAACGACGACGACGACTGTGGCTCTAGGGCACAGGTCCTTAGGGGTACATGCACGAAGACTTCCTGACTATCATCGGCAAGGTCAAGCCGGCGGCAACACCTTTTTTTAACAAACAGAGGATATATGCGTGATTAAATAAAAAGTAAGGGTTGTTTTTATAAAAGAGCATGCCACGTCAGCCCTGACGCACGGGTCCCAACGATCAGATACACTGTTAATACATGCTTATACGGCTGTCAGACCGTTTTGCAACATTTAGGCTTAGAGTTGGTACTGCATGGCAAAAAAATTTACTAATGGTACTGATTCGTTACGACGTGCCGAAGTGTGGTAGTTCCCTACAATTAACTCCCGATGATGTTAAGGTTTCTTGTCACGTGTCGAGATTTGGTATTAGCTACTTCAGAATCAGATCTATGCAATGGTTCAACGACGACGACGACTGTGGCTCTAGGGCACAGGTCCTTAGGGGTACATGCACGAAGACTTCCTGACTATCATCGGCAAGGTCAAGCCGGCGACAACACCTTTTTTGAACAAACAGAGGATATATGCGTGATTAAATAAAAAGTAAGGGTTGTTTTTGTAAAAGAGCATGCCACGTCAGCCCTGACGCACGGGTCCCAACGGTCAGATACACTGTTAATACGTGCTTATACGGCTGTCAGACCGTTTCGCAACATTTAGGCTTAGAGTTGGTACTGCATGGCAAAAAAAATTACTAATGGTACTGATTCGTTACGACGTGCCGAAGTGTGGTAGTTCCCTACAATTAACTCCCGATGATGTTAAGGTTTCTTGTCACGTGTCGAGATTTGGTATTAGCTACTTCAGAATCAGATCTATGCAATGGTTCAACGACGACGACGACTGTGGCTCTAGGGCACAGGTCCTTAGGGGTACATGCACGAAGACTTCCAGACTATCATCGGCAAGGTCAAGCCGGCGGCAACACCTTTTTTTATCAAACAGATGATATATGCGTGATTAAATAAAAAGTAAGGGTTGTTTTTATAAAAGAGCATGCCACGCCAGCCCTGACGCACGGGTCCCAACGGTCAGATACACTGTTAATACGTGCTTATACGGCTGTCAGACCGTTTTGCAACATTTAGGCTTAGAGTTGGTACTGCATGGCAAAAAAATTTACTAATGGTACTGATTCGTTACGACGTGCCGAAGTGTGGTAGTTCCCTACAATTAACTCCCGATGATGTTAAGGTTTCTTGTCACGTGTCGAGATTTGGTATTAGCTACTTCAGAATCAGATCTATGCAATGGTTCAACGACGACGACGACTGTGGCTCTAGGGCACAGGTCCTTAGGGGTACATGCACGAAGACTTCCTGACTATCATCGGCAAGGTCAAGCCGGCGGCAACACCTTTTTTTAACAAACAGAGGATATATGCGTGATTAAATAAAAAGTAAGGGTTGTTTTTGTAAAAGAGCATGCCACGCCAGCCCTGACGCACGGGTCCCAACGGTCAGATACACTGTTAATACGTGCTTATACGGCTGTCAGACCGTTTTGCAACATTTAGGCTTAGAGTTGGTACTGCATGGCAAAAAAAATTACTAATGGTACTGATTCGTTACGACGTGCCGAAGTGTGGTAGTTCCCTATAATTAACTCCCGATGATGTTAAGGTTTCTTGTCACGTGTCGAGATTTGGTATTAGCTACTTCAGAATCAGATCTATGCAATGGTTCAACGACGACGACGACTGTGGCTCTAGGGCACAGGTCCTTAGGGGTACATGCACGAAGACTTCCTGACTATCATCGGCAAGGTCAAGCCGGCGGCAACACCTTTTTTTAACAAACAGATGATATATGCGTGATTAAATAAAAAGTAAGGGTTGTTTTTATAAAAGAGCATGCCACGTCAGCCCTGACGCACGGGTCCCAACGGTCAGATACACTGTTAATATGTGCTTATACGGCTGTCAGACCGTTTTGCAACATTTAGGCTTAGAGTTGGTACTGCATGGCAAAAAAAATTACTAATGGTACTGATTCGTTACGACGTGCCGAAGTGTGGTAGTTCCCTACAATTAACTCCCGATGATGTTAAGGTTTCTTGTCACGTGTCGAGATTTGGTATTAGCTACTTCAGAATCAGATCTATGCAATGGTTCAACGACGACGACGACTGTGGCTCTAGGGCACAGGTCCTTAGGGGTACATGCACGAAGACTTCCTGACTATCATCGGCAAGGTCAAGCCGGCGGCAACACCTTTTTTTAACAAACAGATGATATATGCGTGATTAAATAAAAAGGAAGGAATGTTTTTATCAAAGAGCATGCCACGTCAGCCCTGACGCACGGGTCCCAACGGTCAGATACACTCTTAATACGTGCTTATACGGCTGTCAGACCGTTTTGCAACATTTAGGCTTAGAGTTGGTACTGCATGGCAAAAAAATTTACTAATGGTACTGATTCGTTACGACGTGCCGAAGTGTGGTAGTTCCCTACAATTAACTCCCGATGATGTTAAGGTTTCTTGTCACGTGTCGAGATTTGGTATTAGCTACTTCAGAATCAGATCTATGCAATGGTTCAACGACGACGACGACTGTGGCTCTAGGGCACAGGTCCTTAGGGGTACATGCACAAAGACTTCCTGACTATCATCGGCAAGGTCAAGCCGGCGGCAACACCTTTTTTTAACAAACAGAGGATATATGCGTGATTAAATAAAAAGTAAGGGTTGTTTTTGTAAAAGAGCATGCCACGTCAGCCCTGACGCACGGGTCCCAACGGTCAGATACACTGTTAATACGTGCTTATACGGCTGTCAGACCGTTTTGCAACATTTAGGCTTAGAGTTGGTACTGCATGGCAAAAAAAATACTAATGGTACTGATTCGTTACGACGTGCCGAAGTGTGGTAGTTCCCTACAATTAACTCCCGATGATGTTAAGGTTTCTTGTCACGTGTCGAGATTTGGTATTAGCTACTTCAGAATCAGATCTATGCAATGGTTCAACGACGACGACGACTGTGGCTCTAGGGCACAGGTCCTTAGGGGTACATGCACGAAGACTTCCTGACTATCATCGGCAAGGTCAAGCCGGCGGCAACACCTTTTTTTAACAAACAGAGGATATATGCGTGATTAAATAAAAAGTAAGGGTTGTTTTTGTAAAAGAGCATGCCACGCCAGCCCTGACGCACGGGTCCCAACGGTCAGATACACTGTTAATACGTGCTTATACGGCTGTCAGACCGTTTTGCAACATTTAGGCTTAGAGTTGGTACTGCATGGCAAAAAAAATTACTAATGGTACTGATTCGTTACGACGTGCCGAAGTGTGGTAGTTCCCTATAATTAACTCCCGATGATGTTAAGGTTTCTTGTCACGTGTCGAGATTTGGTATTAGCTACTTCAGAATCAGATCTATGCAATGGTTCAACGACGACGACGACTGTGGCTCTAGGGCACAGGTCCTTAGGGGTACATGCACGAAGACTTCCTGACTATCATCGGCAAGGTCAAGCCGGCGGCAACACCTTTTTTTAACAAACAGATGATATATGCGTGATTAAATAAAAAGTAAGGGTTGTTTTTATAAAAGAGCATGCCACGTCAGCCCTGACGCACGGGTCCCAACGGTCAGATACACTGTTAATATGTGCTTATACGGCTGTCAGACCGTTTTGCAACATTTAGGCTTAGAGTTGGTACTGCATGGCAAAAAAAATTACTAATGGTACTGATTCGTTACGACGTGCCGAAGTGTGGTAGTTCCCTACAATTAACTCCCGATGATGTTAAGGTTTCTTGTCACGTGTCGAGATTTGGTATTAGCTACTTCAGAATCAGATCTATGCAATGGTTCAACGACGACGACGACTGTGGCTCTAGGGCACAGGTCCTTAGGGGTACATGCACGAAGACTTCCTGACTATCATCGGCAAGGTCAAGCCGGCGGCAACACCTTTTTTTAACAAACAGATGATATATGCGTGATTAAATAAAAAGGAAGGAATGTTTTTATCAAAGAGCATGCCACGTCAGCCCTGACGCACGGGTCCCAACGGTCAGATACACTCTTAATACGTGCTTATACGGCTGTCAGACCGTTTTGCAACATTTAGGCTTAGAGTTGGTACTGCATGGCAAAAAAATTTACTAATGGTACTGATTCGTTACGACGTGCCGAAGTGTGGTAGTTCCCTACAATTAACTCCCGATGATGTTAAGGTTTCTTGTCACGTGTCGAGATTTGGTATTAGCTACTTCAGAATCAGATCTATGCAATGGTTCAACGACGACGACGACTGTGGCTCTAGGGCACAGGTCCTTAGGGGTACATGCACAAAGACTTCCTGACTATCATCGGCAAGGTCAAGCCGGCGGCAACACCTTTTTTTAACAAACAGAGGATATATGCGTGATTAAATAAAAAGTAAGGGTTGTTTTTGTAAAAGAGCATGCCACGTCAGCCCTGACGCACGGGTCCCAACGGTCAGATACACTGTTAATACGTGCTTATACGGCTGTCAGACCGTTTTGCAACATTTAGGCTTAGAGTTGGTACTGCATGGCAAAAAAAATACTAATGGTACTGATTCGTTACGACGTGCCGAAGTGTGGTAGTTCCCTACAATTAACTCCCGATGATGTTAAGGTTTCTTGTCACGTGTCGAGATTTGGTATTAGCTACTTCAGAATCAGATCTATGCAATGGTTCAACGACGACGACGACTGTGGCTCTAGGGCACAGGTCCTTAGGGGTACATGCACGAAGACTTCCTGACTATCATCGGCAAGGTCAAGCCGGCGGCAACACCTTTTTTTAACAAACAGAGGATATATGCGTGATTAAATAAAAAGTAAGGGTTGTTTTTGTAAAAGAGCATGCCATGCCAGCCCTGACGCACGGGTCCCAACGGTCAGATACACTGTTAATACGTGCTTATACGGCTGTCAGACCGTTTTGCAACATTTAGGCTTAGAGTTGGTACTGCATGGCAAAAAAAATTACTAATGGTACTGATTCGTTACGACGTGCCGAAGTGTGGTAGTTCCCTATAATTAACTCCCGATGATGTTAAGGTTTCTTGTCACGTGTCGAGATTTGGTATTAGCTACTTCAGAATCAGATCTATGCAATGGTTCAACGACGACGACGACTGTGGCTCTAGGGCACAGGTCCTTAGGGGTACATGCACGAAGACTTCCTGACTATCATCGGCAAGGTCAAGCCGGCGGCAACACCTTTTTTTAACAAACAGATGATATATGCGTGATTAAATAAAAAGTAAGGGTTGTTTTTATAAAAGAGCATGCCACGTCAGCCCTGACGCACGGGTCCCAACGGTCAGATACACTGTTAATATGTGCTTATACGGCTGTCAGACCGTTTTGCAACATTTAGGCTTAGAGTTGGTACTGCATGGCAAAAAAAATTACTAATGGTACTGATTCGTTACGACGTGCCGAAGTGTGGTAGTTCCCTACAATTAACTCCCGATGATGTTAAGGTTTCTTGTCACGTGTCGAGATTTGGTATTAGCTACTTCAGAATCAGATCTATGCAATGGTTCAACGACGACGACGACTGTGGCTCTAGGGCACAGGTCCTTAGGGGTACATGCACGAAGACTTCCTGACTATCATCGGCAAGGTCAAGCCGGCGGCAACACCTTTTTTTAACAAACAGATGATATATGCGTGATTAAATAAAAAGGAAGGAATGTTTTTATCAAAGAGCATGCCACGTCAGCCCTGACGCACGGGTCCCAACGGTCAGATACACTCTTAATACGTGCTTATACGGCTGTCAGACCGTTTTGCAACATTTAGGCTTAGAGTTGGTACTGCATGGCAAAAAAATTTACTAATGGTACTGATTCGTTACGACGTGCCGAAGTGTGGTAGTTCCCTACAATTAACTCCCGATGATGTTAAGGTTTCTTGTCACGTGTCGAGATTTGGTATTAGCTACTTCAGAATCAGATCTATGCAATGGTTCAACGACGACGACGACTGTGGCTCTAGGGCACAGGTCCTTAGGGGTACATGCACAAAGACTTCCTGACTATCATCGGCAAGGTCAAGCCGGCGGCAACACCTTTTTTTAACAAACAGAGGATATATGCGTGATTAAATAAAAAGTAAGGGTTGTTTTTGTAAAAGAGCATGCCACGTCAGCCCTGACGCACGGGTCCCAACGGTCAGATACACTGTTAATACGTGCTTATACGGCTGTCAGACCGTTTTGCAACATTTAGGCTTAGAGTTGGTACTGCATGGCAAAAAAAATACTAATGGTACTGATTCGTTACGACGTGCCGAAGTGTGGTAGTTCCCTACAATTAACTCCCGATGATGTTAAGGTTTCTTGTCACGTGTCGAGATTTGGTATTAGCTACTTCAGAATCAGATCTATGCAATGGTTCAACGACGACGACGACTGTGGCTCTAGGGCACAGGTCCTTAGGGGTACATGCACGAAGACTTCCTGACTATCATCGGCAAGGTCAAGCCGGCGGCAACACCTTTTTTTAACAAACAGAGGATATATGCGTGATTAAATAAAAAGTAAGGGTTGTTTTTATAAAAGAGCATGCCACGTCAGCCCTGACGCACGGGTCCCAACGATCAGATACACTGTTAATACATGCTTATACGGCTGTCAGACCGTTTTGCAACATTTAGGCTTAGAGTTGGTACTGCATGGCAAAAAAATTTACTAATGGTACTGATTCGTTACGACGTGCCGAAGTGTGGTAGTTCCCTACAATTAACTCCCGATGATGTTAAGGTTTCTTGTCACGTGTCGAGATTTGGTATTAGCTACTTCAGAATCAGATCTATGCAATGGTTCAACGACGACGACGACTGTGGCTCTAGGGCACAGGTCCTTAGGGGTACATGCACGAAGACTTCCTGACTATCATCGGCAAGGTCAAGCCGGCGACAACACCTTTTTTTAACAAACAGAGGATATATGCGTGATTAAATAAAAAGTAAGGGTTGTTTTTGTAAAAGAGCATGCCACGTCAGCCCTGACGCACGGGTCCCAACGGTCAGATACACTGTTAATACGTGCTTATACGGCTGTCAGACCGTTTTGCAACATTTAGGCTTAGAGTTGGTACTGCATGGCAAAAAAAATTACTAATGGTACTGATTCGTTACGACGTGCCGAAGTGTGGTAGTTCCCTACAATTAACTCCCGATGATGTTAAGGTTTCTTGTCACGTGTCGAGATTTGGTATTAGCTACTTCAGAATCAGATCTATGCAATGGTTCAACGACGACGACGACTGTGGCTCTAGGGCACAGGTCCTTAGGGGTACATGCACGAAGACTTCCTGACTATCATCGGCAAGGTCAAGCCGGCGGCAACACCTTTTTTTAACAAACAGATGATATATGCGTGATTAAATAAAAAGTAAGGGTTGTTTTTATAAAAGAGCATGCCACGTCAGCCCTGACGCACGGGTCCCAACGGTCAGATACACTGTTAATACGTGCTTATACGGCTGTCAGACCGTTTTGCAACATTTAGGCTTAGAGTTGGTACTGCATGGCAAAAAAATTTACTAATGGTACTGATTCGTTACGACGTGCCGAAGTGTGGTAGTTCCCTACAATTAACTCCCGATGATGTTAAGGTTTCTTGTCACGTGTCGAGATTTGGTATTAGCTACTTCAGAATCAGATCTATGCAATGGTTCAACGACGACGACGACTGTGGCTCTAGGGCACACGTCCTTAGGGGTACATGCACGAAGACTTCCAGACTATCATCGGCAAGGTCAAGCCGGCGGCAACACCTTTTTTTAACAAACAGAGGATATATGCGTGATTAAATAAAAAGTAAGGGTTGTTTTTATCAAAGAGCATGCCACGTCAGCCCTGACGCACGGATCCCAACGGTCAGATACACTGTTAATACGTGCTTATACGGCTGTCAGACCGTTTTGCAACATTTAGGCTTAGAGTTGGTACTGCATGGCAAAAAAATTTACTAATGGTACTGATTCGTTACGACGTGCCGAAGTGTGGTAGTTCCCTACAATTAACTCCCGATGATGTTAAGGTTTCTTGTCACGTGTCGAGATTTGGTATTAGCTACTTCAGAATCAGATCTATGCAATGGTTCAACGACGACGACGACTGTGGCTCTAGGGCACAGGTCCTTAGGGGTACATGCACGAAGACTTCCTGACTATCATCGGCAAGGTCAAGCCGGCGGCAACACCTTTTTTTAACAAACAGATGATATATGCGTGATTAAATAAAAAGTAAGGGTTGTTTTTGTAAAAGAGCATGCCACGTCAGCCCTGACGCACGGGTCCCAACGGTCAGATACACTGTTAATACGTGCTTATATGGCTGTCAGACCGTTTTGCAACATTTAGGCTTAGAGTTGGTACTGCATGGCAAAAAAAAATACTAATGGTACTGATTCGTTACGACGTGCCGAAGTATGGTAGTTCCCTACAATTAACTCCCGATGATGTTAAGGTTTCTTGTCACGTGTCGAGATTTGGTATTAGCTAATTCAGAATCAGATCTATGCAATGGTTCAACGACGACGACGACTGTGGCTCTAGGGCACAGGTCCTTAGGGGTACATGCACGAAGACTTCCTGACTATCATCGGCAAGGTCAAGCCGGCGGCAACACCTTTTTTTAACAAACAGAGGATATATGCGTGATTAAATAAAAAGTAAGGGTTGTTTTTGTAAAAGAGCATGCCACGTCAGCCCTGACGCACGGGTCCCAACGGTCAGATACACTGTTAATACGTGCTTATACGGCTGTCAGACCGTTTTGCAACATTTAGGCTTAGAGTTGGTACTGCATGGCAAAAAAAATTACTAATGGTACTGATTCGTTACGACGTGCCGAAGTGTGGTAGTTCCCTACAATTAACTCCCGATGATGTTAAGGTTTCTTGTCACGTGTCGAGATTTGGTATTAGCTACTTCAGAATCAGATCTATGCAATGGTTCAACGACGACGACGACTGTGGCTCTAGGGCACAGGTCCTTAGGGGTACATGCACGAAGACTTCCAGACTATCATCGGCAAGGTCAAGCCGGCGGCAACACCTTTTTTTATCAAACAGATGATATATGCGTGATTAAATAAAAAGTAAGGGTTGTTTTTATAAAAGAGCATGCCACGTCAGCCCTGACGCACGGGTCCCAATGGTCAGATACACTGTTAATACGTGCTTATACGGCTGTCAGACCGTTTTGCAACATTTAGGCTTAGAGTTGGTACTGCATGGCAAAAAAATTTACTAATGGTACTGATTCGTTACGACGTGCCGAAGTGTGGTAGTTCCCTACAATTATCTCCCGATGATGTTAAGGTTTCTTGTCACGTGTCGAGATTTGGTATTAGCTACTTCAGAATCAGATCTATGCAATGGTTCAACGACGACGACGACTGTGGCTCTAGGGCACAGGTCCTTAGGGGTACATGCACGAAGACTTCCTGACTATCATCGGCAAGGTCAAGCCGGCGGCAACACCTTTTTTTAACAAACAGAGGATATATGCGTGATTAAATAAAAAGTAAGGGTTGTTTTTGTAAAAGAGCATGCCACGCCAGCCCTGACGCACGGGTCCCAACGGTCAGATACACTGTTAATACGTGCTTATACGGCTGTCAGACCGTTTTGCAACATTTAGGCTTAGAGTTGGTACTGCATGGCAAAAAAAATTACTAATGGTACTGATTCGTTACGACGTGCCGAAGTGTGGTAGTTCCCTACAATTAACTCCCGATGATGTTAAGGTTTCTTGTCACGTGTCGAGATTTGGTATTAGCTACTTCAGAATCAGATCTATGCAATGGTTCAACGACGACGACGACTGTGGCTCTAGGGCACAGGTCCTTAGGGGTACATGCATGAAGACTTCCTGACTATCATCGGCAAGGTCAAGCCGGCGGCAACACCTTTTTTTAACAAACAGATGATATATGCGTGATTAAATAAAAAGTAAGGGTTGTTTTTATAAAAGAGCATGCCACGTCAGCCCTGACGCACGGGTCCCAACGGTCAGATACACTGTTAATATGTGCTTATACGGCTGTCAGACCGTTTTGCAACATTTAGGCTTAGAGTTGGTACTGCATGGCAAAAAAAATTACTAATGGTACTGATTCGTTACGACGTGCCGAAGTGTGGTAGTTCCCTACAATTAACTCCCGATGATGTTAAGGTTTCTTGTCACGTGTCGAGATTTGGTATTAGCTACTTCAGAATCAGATCTATGCAATGGTTCAACGACGACGACGACTGTGGCTCTAGGGCACAGGTCCTTAGGGGTACATGCACGAAGACTTCCTGACTATCATCGGCAAGGTCAAGCCGGCGGCAACACCTTTTTTTAACAAACAGATGATATATGCGTGATTAAATAAAAAGGAAGGAATGTTTTTATCAAAGAGCATGCCACGTCAGCCCTGACGCACGGGTCCCAACGGTCAGATACACTCTTAATACGTGCTTATACGGCTGTCAGACCGTTTTGCAACATTTAGGCTTAGAGTTGGTACTGCATGGCAAAAAAATTTACTAATGGTACTGATTCGTTACGACGTGCCGAAGTGTGGTAGTTCCCTACAATTAACTCCCGATGATGTTAAGGTTTCTTGTCACGTGTCGAGATTTGGTATTAGCTACTTCAGAATCAGATCTATGCAATGGTTCAACGACGACGACGACTGTGGCTCTAGGGCACAGGTCCTTAGGGGTACATGCACAAAGACTTCCTGACTATCATCGGCAAGGTCAAGCCGGCGGCAACACCTTTTTTTAACAAACAGAGGATATATGCGTGATTAAATAAAAAGTAAGGGTTGTTTTTGTAAAAGAGCATGCCACGTCGGCCCTGACGCACGGGTCCCAACGGTCAGATACACTGTTAATACGTGCTTATACGGCTGTCAGACCGTTTTGCAACATTTAGGCTTAGAGTTGGTACTGCATGGCAAAAAAAATACTAATGGTACTGATTCGTTACGACGTGCCGAAGTGTGGTAGTTCCCTACAATTAACTCCCGATGATGTTAAGGTTTCTTGTCACGTGTCGAGATTTGGTATTAGCTACTTCAGAATCAGATCTATGCAATGGTTCAACGACGACGACGACTGTGGCTCTAGGGCACAGGTCCTTAGGGGTACATGCACGAAGACTTCCTGACTATCATCGGCAAGGTCAAGCCGGCGGCAACACCTTTTTTTAACAAACAGATGATATATGCGTGATTAAATAAAAAGTAAGGGTTGTTTTTATAAAAGAGCATGCCACGTCAGCCCTGACGCACGGGTCCCAACGGTCAGATACACTGTTAATATGTGCTTATACGGCTGTCAGACCGTTTTGCAACATTTAGGCTTAGAGTTGGTACTGCATGGCAAAAAAATTTACTAATGGTACTGATTCGTTACGACGTGCCAAAGTGTGGTAGTTCCCTACAATTAACTCCCGATGATGTTAAGGTTTCTTGTCACGTGTCGAGATTTGGTATTAGCTACTTCAGAATCAGATCTATGCAATGGTTCAACGACGACGACGACTGTGGCTCTAGGGCACAGGTCCTTAGGGGTACATGCACGAAGACTTCCTGACTATCATCGGCAAGGTCAAGCCGGCGGCAACACCTTTTTTTAACAAACAGAGGATATATGCGTGATTAAATAAAAAGTAAGGGTTGTTTTTATCAAAGAGCATGCCACGTCAGCCCTGACGCACGGGTCCCAACGGTCAGATACACTGTTAATACGTGCTTATACGGCTGTCAGACCGTTTTGCAACATTTAGGCTTAGAGTTGGTACTGCATGGCAAAAAAATTTACTAATGGTACTGATTCGTTACGACGTGCCGAAGTGTGGTAGTTCCCTACAATTAACTCCCGATGATGTTAAGGTTTCTTGTCACGTGTCGAGATTTGGTATTAGCTACTTCAGAATCAGATCTATGCAATGGTTCAACGACGACGACTGTGGCTCTAGGGCACAGGTCCTTAGGGGTACATGCACGAAGACTTCCTGACTATCATCGGCAAGGTCAAGCCGGCGGCAACACCTTTTTTTAACAAACAGAGGATATATGCGTGATTAAATAAAAAGTAAGGGTTGTTTTTGTAAAAGAGCATGCCACGTCAGCCCTGACGCACGGGTCCCAACGGTCAGATACACTCTTAATACGTGCTTATACGGCTGTCAGACCGTTTTGCAACATTTAGGCTTAGAGTTGGTACTGCATGGCAAAAAAATTTACTAATGGTACTGATTCGTTACGACGTGCCGAAGTGTGGTAGTTCCCTACAATTAACTCCCGATGATGTTAAGGTTTCTTGTCACGTGTCGAGATTTGGTATTAGCTACTTCAGAATCAGATCTATGCAATGGTTCAACGACGACGACGACTGTGGCTCTAGGGCACAGGTCCTTAGGGGTACATGCACGAAGACTTCCTGACTATCATCGGCAAGGTCAATCCGGCGGCAACACCTTTTTTTAACAAACAGAGGATATATGCGTGATTAAATAAAAAGTAAGGGTTGTTTTTGTAAAAGAGCATGCCACGTCAGCCCTGACGCACGGGTCCCAACGGTCAGATACACTGTTAATACGTGCTTATACGGCTGTCAGACCGTTTTGCAACATTTAGGCTTAGAGTTGGTACTGCATGGCAAAAAAATTTACTAATGGTACTGATTCGTTACGACGTGCCGAAGTGTGGTAGTTCCCTACAATTAACTCCCGATGATGTTAAGGTTTCTTGTCACGTGTCGAGATTTGGTATTAGCTACTTCAGAATCAGATCTATGCAATCGTTCAACGACGACGACGACTGTGGCTCTAGGGCACAGGTCCTTAGGGGTACATGCACGAAGACTTCCTGACTATCATCGGCAAGGTCAAGGCGGCGGCAACACCTTTTTTTAACAAACAGAGGATATATGCGTGATTAAATAAAAAGTAAGGGTTGTTTTTGTAAAAGAGCATGCCACGTCAGCCCTGACGCACGGGTCCCAACGGTCAGATACACTGTTAATACGTGCTTATACGGCTGTCAGACCGTTTTGCAACATTTAGGCTTAGAGTTGGTACTGCATGGCAAAAAAAATTACTAATGGTACTGATTCGTTACGACGTGCCGAAGTGTGGTAGTTCCCTACAATTAACTCCCGATGATGTTAAGGTTTCTTGTCACGTGTCGAGATTTGGTATTAGCTACTTCAGAATCAGATCTATGCAATGGTTCAACGACGACGACGACTGTGGCTCTAGGGCACAGGTCCTTAGGGGTACATGCACGAAGACTTCCTGACTATCATCGGCAAGGTCAAGCCGGCGGCAACACCTTTTTTTAACAAACAGATGATATATGCGTGATTAAATAAAAAGGAAGGAATGTTTTTATCAAAGAGCATGCCACGTCAGCCCTGACGCACGGGTCCCAACGGTCAGATACACTCTTAATACGTGCTTATACGGCTGTCAGACCGTTTTGCAACATTTAGGCTTAGAGTTGGTACTGCATGGCAAAAAAATTTACTAATGGTACTGATTCGTTACGACGTGCCGAAGTGTGGTAGTTCCCTACAATTAACTCCCGATGATGTTAAGGTTTCTTGTCACGTGTCGAGATTTGGTATTAGCTACTTCAGAATCAGATCTATGCAATGGTTCAACGACGACGACGACTGTGGCTCTAGGGCACAGGTCCTTAGGGGTACATGCACGAAGACTTCCTGACTATCATCGGCAAGGTCAAGCCGGCGGCAACACCTTTTTTTAACAAACAGAGGATATATGCGTGATTAAATAAAAAGTAAGGGTTGTTTTTGTAAAAGAGCATGCCACGTCGGCCCTGACGCACGGGTCCCAACGGTCAGATACACTGTTAATACGTGCTTATACGGCTGTCAGACCGTTTTGCAACATTTAGGCTTAGAGTTGGTACTGCATGGCAAAAAAAATACTAATGGTACTGATTCGTTACGACGTGCCGAAGTGTGGTAGTTCCCTACAATTAACTCCCGATGATGTTAAGGTTTCTTGTCACGTGTCGAGATTTGGTATTAGCTACTTCAGAATCAGATCTATGCAATGGTTCAACGACGACGACGACTGTGGCTCTAGGGCACAGGTCCTTAGGGGTACATGCACGAAGACTTCCTGACTATCATCGGCAAGGTCAAGCCGGCGGCAACACCTTTTTTTAACAAACAGATGATATATGCGTGATTAAATAAAAAGTAAGGGTTGTTTTTATAAAAGAGCATGCCACGTCAGCCCTGACGCACGGGTCCCAACGGTCAGATACACTGTTAATATGTGCTTATACGGCTGTCAGACCGTTTTGCAACATTTAGGCTTAGAGTTGGTACTGCATGGCAAAAAAATTTACTAATGGTACTGATTCGTTACGACGTGCCAAAGTGTGGTAGTTCCCTACAATTAACTCCCGATGATGTTAAGGTTTCTTGTCACGTGTCGAGATTTGGTATTAGCTACTTCAGAATCAGATCTATGCAATGGTTCAACGACGACGACGACTGTGGCTCTAGGGCACAGGTCCTTAGGGGTACATGCACGAAGACTTCCTGACTATCATCGGCAAGGTCAAGCCGGCGGCAACACCTTTTTTTAACAAACAGAGGATATATGCGTGATTAAATAAAAAGTAAGGGTTGTTTTTATCAAAGAGCATGCCACGTCAGCCCTGACGCACGGGTCCCAACGGTCAGATACACTGTTAATACGTGCTTATACGGCTGTCAGACCGTTTTGCAACATTTAGGCTTAGAGTTGGTACTGCATGGCAAAAAAATTTACTAATGGTACTGATTCGTTACGACGTGCCGAAGTGTGGTAGTTCCCTACAATTAACTCCCGATGATGTTAAGGTTTCTTGTCACGTGTCGAGATTTGGTATTAGCTACTTCAGAATCAGATCTATGCAATGGTTCAACGACGACGACTGTGGCTCTAGGGCACAGGTCCTTAGGGGTACATGCACGAAGACTTCCTGACTATCATCGGCAAGGTCAAGCCGGCGGCAACACCTTTTTTTAACAAACAGAGGATATATGCGTGATTAAATAAAAAGTAAGGGTTGTTTTTGTAAAAGAGCATGCCACGTCAGCCCTGACGCACGGGTCCCAACGGTCAGATACACTCTTAATACGTGCTTATACGGCTGTCAGACCGTTTTGCAACATTTAGGCTTAGAGTTGGTACTGCATGGCAAAAAAATTTACTAATGGTACTGATTCGTTACGACGTGCCGAAGTGTGGTAGTTCCCTACAATTAACTCCCGATGATGTTAAGGTTTCTTGTCACGTGTCGAGATTTGGTATTAGCTACTTCAGAATCAGATCTATGCAATGGTTCAACGACGACGACGACTGTGGCTCTAGGGCACAGGTCCTTAGGGGTACATGCACGAAGACTTCCTGACTATCATCGGCAAGGTCAATCCGGCGGCAACACCTTTTTTTAACAAACAGAGGATATATGCGTGATTAAATAAAAAGTAAGGGTTGTTTTTGTAAAAGAGCATGCCACGTCAGCCCTGACGCACGGGTCCCAACGGTCAGATACACTGTTAATACGTGCTTATACGGCTGTCAGACCGTTTTGCAACATTTAGGCTTAGAGTTGGTACTGCATGGCAAAAAAATTTACTAATGGTACTGATTCGTTACGACGTGCCGAAGTGTGGTAGTTCCCTACAATTAACTCCCGATGATGTTAAGGTTTCTTGTCACGTGTCGAGATTTGGTATTAGCTACTTCAGAATCAGATCTATGCAATCGTTCAACGACGACGACGACTGTGGCTCTAGGGCACAGGTCCTTAGGGGTACATGCACGAAGACTTCCTGACTATCATCGGCAAGGTCAAGGCGGCGGCAACACCTTTTTTTAACAAACAGAGGATATATGCGTGATTAAATAAAAAGTAAGGGTTGTTTTTGTAAAAGAGCATGCCACGTCAGCCCTGACGCACGGGTCCCAACGGTCAGATACACTGTTAATACGTGCTTATACGGCTGTCAGACCGTTTTGCAACATTTAGGCTTAGAGTTGGTACTGCATGGCAAAAAAAATTACTAATGGTACTGATTCGTTACGACGTGCCGAAGTGTGGTAGTTCCCTACAATTAACTCCCGATGATGTTAAGGTTTCTTGTCACGTGTCGAGATTTGGTATTAGCTACTTCAGAATCAGATCTATGCAATGGTTCAACGACGACGACGACTGTGGCTCTAGGGCACAGGTCCTTAGGGGTACATGCACGAAGACTTCCTGACTATCATCGGCAAGGTCAAGCCGGCGGCAACACCTTTTTTTAACAAACAGAGGATATATGCGTGATTAAATAAAAAGTAAGGGTTGTTTTTGTAAAAGAGCATGCCACGTCAGCCCTGACGCACGGGTCCCAACGGTCAGATACACTGTTAATACGTGCTTATACGGCTGTCAGACCGTTTTGCAACATTTAGGCTTAGAGTTGGTACTGCATGGCAAAAAAAATTACTAATGGTACTGATTCGTTACGACGTGCCGAAGTGTGGTAGTTCCCTACAATTAACTCCCGATGATGTTAAGGTTTCTTGTCACGTGTCGAGATTTGGTATTAGCTACTTCAGAATCAGATCTATGCAATGGTTCAACGACGACGACGACTGTGGCTCTAGGGCACAGGTCCTTAGGGGTACATGCACGAAGACTTCCTGACTATCATCGGCAAGGTCAAGCCGGCGGCAACACCTTTTTTTAACAAACAGAGGATATATGCGTGATTAAATAAAAAGTAAGGGTTGTTTTTATAAAAGAGCATGCCACGTCAGCCCTGACGCACGGGTCCCAACGGTCAGATACACTGTTAATACGTGCTTATACGGCTGTCAGACCGTTTTGCAACATTTAGGCTTAGAGTTGGTACTGCATGGCAAAAAAATTTACTAATGGTACTGATTCGTTACGACGTGCCGAAGTGTGGTAGTTCCCTACAATTAACTCCGTTAAGGTTTCTTGTCACGTTTCGAGATTTGGTATTAGCTACTTCAGAATCATATCTATGCAATGGTTCAACGACGACGACGACTGTGGCTCTAGGGCACAGGTCCTTAGGGGTACATGCACGAAGACTTCCTGACTATCATCGGCAAGGTCAAGCCGGCGGCAACACCTTTTTTAACAAACAGATGATATATGCGTGATTAAATAAAAAGTAAGGGTTGTTTTTATAAAAGAGCATGCCACGTCAGCCCTGACGCACGGGTCCCAACGGTCAGATACACTGTTAATACGTGCTTATACGGCTGTCAGACCGTTTTGCAACATTTAGGCTTAGAGTTGGTACTGCATGGCAAAAAAATTTACTAATGGTACTGATTCGTTACGACGTGCCGAAGTGTGGTAGTTCCCTACAATTAACTCCCGATGATGTTAAGGTTTCTTGTCACGTGTCGAGATTTGGTATTAGCTACTTCAGAATCAGATCTATGCAATGGTTCAACGACGACGACGACTGTGGCTCTAGGGCACAGGTCCTTAGGGGTACATGCACGAAGACTTCCTGACTATCATCGGCAAGGTCAAGCCGGCGGCAACACCTTTTTTAACAAACAGAGGATATATGCATGATTAAATAAAAAGTAAGGGTTGTTTTTGTAAAAGAGCATGCCACGTCAGCCCTGACGCACGGGTCCCAACGGTCAGATACACTGTTAATACGTGCTTATACGGCTGTCAGACCGTTTTGCAACATTTAGGCTTAGAGTTGGTACTGCATGGCAAAAAAATTTACTAATGGTACTGATTCGTTACGACGTGCCGAAGTGTGGTAGTTCCCTACAATTAACTCCCGATGATGTTAAGGTTTCTTGTCACGTGTCGAGATTTGGTATTAGCTACTTCAGAATCAGATTTATGCAATGGTTCATCGACGACGACGACTGTGGCTCTAGGGCACAGGTCCTTAGGGGTACATGCACGAAGACTTCCTGACTATCATCGGCAAGGTCAAGCCGGCGGCAACACCTTTTTTTAACAAACAGAGGATATATGCGTGATTAAATAAAAAGTAAGGGTTGTTTTTATAAAAGAGCATGCCACGTCAGCCCTGACGCACGGGTCCCAACGGTCAGATACACTGTTAATACGTGCTTATACGGCTGTCAGACCGTTTTGCAACATTTAGGCTTAGAGTTGGTACTGCATGGCAAAAAAATTTACTAATGGTACTGATTCGTTACGACGTGCCGAAGTGTGGTAGTTCCCTACAATTAACTCCGTTAAGGTTTCTTGTCACGTTTCGAGATTTGGTATTAGCTACTTCAGAATCATATCTATGCAATGGTTCAACGACGACGACGACTGTGGCTCTAGGGCACAGGTCCTTAGGGGTACATGCACGAAGACTTCCTGACTATCATCGGCAAGGTCAAGCCGGCGGCAACACCTTTTTTAACAAACAGATGATATATGCGTGATTAAATAAAAAGTAAGGGTTGTTTTTATAAAAGAGCATGCCACGTCAGCCCTGACGCACGGGTCCCAACGGTCAGATACACTGTTAATACGTGCTTATACGGCTGTCAGACCGTTTTGCAACATTTAGGCTTAGAGTTGGTACTGCATGGCAAAAAAATTTACTAATGGTACTGATTCGTTACGACGTGCCGAAGTGTGGTAGTTCCCTACAATTAACTCCCGATGATGTTAAGGTTTCTTGTCACGTGTCGAGATTTGGTATTAGCTACTTCAGAATCAGATCTATGCAATGGTTCAACGACGACGACGACTGTGGCTCTAGGGCACAGGTCCTTAGGGGTACATGCACGAAGACTTCCTGACTATCATCGGCAAGGTCAAGCCGGCGGCAACACCTTTTTTAACAAACAGAGGATATATGCGTGATTAAATAAAAAGTAAGGGTTGTTTTTGTAAAAGAGCATGCCACGTCAGCCCTGACGCACGGGTCCCAACGGTCAGATACACTGTTAATACGTGCTTATACGGCTGTCAGACCGTTTTGCAACATTTAGGCTTAGAGTTGGTACTGCATGGCAAAAAAAATTTACTAATGGTACTGATTCGTTACGACGTGCCGAAGTGTGGTAGTTCCCTCCAATTAACTCCCGATGATGTTAAGGTTTCTTGTCACGTGTCGAGATTTGGTATTAGCTACTTCAGAATCAGATCTATGCAATGGTTCAACGACGACGACGACTGTGGCTCTAGGGCACAGGTCCTTAGGGGTACATGCACGAAGACTTCCTGACTATCATCGGCAAGGTCAAGCCGGCGGCAACACCTTTTTTTATCAAACAGATGATATATGCGTGATTAAATAAAAAGTAAGGGTTGTTTTTATAAAAGAGCATGCCACGTCAGCCCTGACGCACGGGTCCCAACGGTCAGATACACTGTTAATACGTGCTTATACGGCTGTCAGACCGTTTTGCAACATTTAGGCTTAGAGTTGGTACTGCATGGCAAAAAAATTTACTAATGGTACTGATTCGTTACGACGTGCCGAAGTGTGGTAGTTCCCTACAATTAACTCCCGATGATGTTAAGGTTTCTTGTCACGTGTCGAGATTTGGTATTAGCTACTTCAGAATCAGATCTATGCAATGGTTCAACGACGACGACGACTGCGGCTCTAGGGCACAGGTCCTTAGGGGTACATGCACGAAGACTTCCTGACTATCATCGGCAAGGTCAAGCCGGCGGCAACACCTTTTTTAACAAACAGAGGATATATGCGTGATTAAATAAAAAGTAAGGGTTGTTTTTGTAAAAGAGCATGCCACGTCAGCCCTGACGCACGGGTCCTTACGGTTAGATACACTGTTAATACGTGCTTATACGGCTGTCAGACCGTTTTGCAACATTTAGGCTTAGAGTTGGTACTGCATGGCAAAAAAATTTACTAATGGTACTGATTCGTTACGACGTGCCGAAGTGTGGTAGTTCCCTACAATTAACTCCCGATGATGTTAAGGTTTCTTGTCACGTGTCGAGATTTGGTATTAGCTACTTCAGAATCAGATCTATGCAATGGTTCGACGACGACGACGACTGTGGCTCTAGGGCACAGGTCCTTAGGGGTACATGCACGAAGACTTCCTGACTATCATCGGCAAGGTCAAGCCGGCGGCAACACCTTTTTTTAACAAACAGAGGATATATGCGTGATTAAATAAAAAGTAAGGGTTGTTTTTGTAAAAGAGCATGCCACGTCAGCCCTGACGCACGGGTCCCAACGGTCAGATACACTGTTTATACGTGCTTATACGGCTGTCAGACCGTTTTGCAACATTTAGGCTTAGAGTTGGTACTGCATGGCAAAAAAATTTACTAATGGTACTGATTCGTTACGACGTGCCGAAGTGTGGTAGTTCCCTACAATTAACTCCCGATGATGTTAAGGTTTCTTGTCACGTGTCGAGATTTGGTATTAGCTACTTCAGAATCAGATCTATACAATGGTTCAACGACGACGACGACTGTGGCTCTAGGGCACAGGTCCTTAGGGGTACATGCACGAAGACTTCCTGACTATCATCGGCAAGGTCAAGCCGGCGGCAACACCTTTTTTTAACAAACAGAGGATATATGCGTGATTAAATAAAAAGTAAGGGTTGTTTTTATAAAAGAGCATGCCACGTCAGCCCTGACGCACGGGTCCCAACGGTCAGATACACTGTTAATACGTGCTTATACGGCTGTCAGACCGTTTTGCAACATTTAGGCTTAGAGTTGGTACTGCATGGCAAAAAAATTTACTAATGGTACTGATTCGTTACGACGTGCCGAAGTGTGGTAGTTCCCTACAATTAACTCCGTTAAGGTTTCTTGTCACGTTTCGAGATTTGGTATTAGCTACTTCAGAATCATATCTATGCAATGGTTCAACGACGACGACGACTGTGGCTCTAGGGCACAGGTCCTTAGGGGTACATGCACGAAGACTTCCTGACTATCATCGGCAAGGTCAAGCCGGCGGCAACACCTTTTTTTAACAAACAGAGGATATATGCGTGATTAAATAAAAAGTAAGGGTTGTTTTTGTAAAAGAGCATGCCACGTCAGCCCTGACGCACGGGTCCCAACGGTCAGATACACTGTTAATACGTGCTTATACGGCTGTCAGACCGTTTTGCAACATTTAGGCTTAGAGTTGGTACTGCATGGCAAAAAAATTTACTAATGGTACTGATTCGTTACGACGTGCCGAAGTGTGGTAGTTCCCTACAATTAACTCCCGATGATGTTAAGGTTTCTTGTCACGTGTCGAGATTTGGTATTAGCTACTTCAGAATCAGATCTATGCAATGGTTCGACGACGACGACGACTGTGGCTCTAGGGCACAGGTCCTTAGGGGTACATGCACGAAGACTTCCTGACTATCATCGGCAAGGTCAAGCCGGCGGCAACACCTTTTTTAACAAACAGATGATATATGCGTGATTAAATAAAAAGTAAGGGTTGTTTTTATAAAAGAGCATGCCACGTCAGCCCTGACGCACGGGTCCCAACGGTCAGATACACTGTTAATACGTGCTTATACGGCTGTCAGACCGTTTTGCAACATTTAGGCTTAGAGTTGGTACTGCATGGCAAAAAAATTTACTAATGGTACTGATTCGTTACGACGTGCCGAAGTGTGGTAGTTCCCTACAATTAACTCCCGATGATGTTAAGGTTTCTTGTCACGTGTCGAGATTTGGTATTAGCTACTTCAGAATTAGATCTATGCAATGGTTCAACGACGACGACGACTGTGGCTCTAGGGCACAGGTCCTTAGGGGTACATGCACAAAGACTTCCTGACTATCATCGGCAAGGTCAAGCCGGCGGCAACACCTTTTTTAACAAACAGAGGATATATGCGTGATTAAATAAAAAGTAAGGGTTGTTTTTGTAAAAGAGCATGCCACGTCAGCCCTGACGCACGGGTCCCAACGGTCAGATACACTGTTAATACGTGCTTATACGGCTGTCAGACCGTTTTGCAACATTTAGGCTTAGAGTTGGTACTGCATGGCAAAAAAAATTTACTAATGGTACTGATTCGTTACGACGTGCCGAAGTGTGGTAGTTTCCTCCAATTAACTCCCGATGATGTTAAGGTTTCTTGTCACGTGTCGAGATTTGGTATTAGCTACTTCAGAATCAGATCTATGCAATGGTTCAACAACGACGACGACTGTGGCTCTAGGGCACAGGTCCTTAGGGGTACATGCACGAAGACTTCCTGACTATCATCGGCAAGGTCAAGCCGGCGGCAACACCTTTTTTTATCAAACAGATGATATATGCGTGATTAAATAAAAAGTAAGGGTTGTTTTTATAAAAGAGCATGCCACGTCAGCCCTGACGCACGGGTCCCAACGGTCAGATACACTGTTAATACGTGCTTATACGGCTGTCAGACCGTTTTGCAACATTTAGGCTTAGAGTTGGTACTGCATGGCAAAAAAATTTACTAATGGTACTGATTCGTTACGACGTGCCGAAGTGTGGTAGTTCCCTACAATTAACTCCCGATGATGTTAAGGTTTCTTGTCACGTGTCGAGATTTGGTATTAGCTACTTCAGAATCAGATCTATGCAATGGTTCAACGACGACGACGACTGTGGCTCTAGGGCACAGGTCCTTAGGGGTACATGCACGAAGACTTCCTGACTATCATCGGCAAGGTCAAGCCGGCGGCAACACCTTTTTTAACAAACATAGGATATATGCGTGATTAAATAAAAAGTAAGGGTTGTTTTTGTAAAAGAGCATGCCACGTCAGCCCTGACGCACGGGTCCCAACGGTCAGATACACTGTTAATACGTGCTTATACGGCTGTCAGACCGTTTTGCAACATTTAGGCTTAGAGTTGGTACTGCATGGCAAAAAAAATTACTAATGGTACTGATTCGTTACGACGTGCCGAAGTGTGGTAGTTCCCTACAATTAACTCCCGATGATGTTAAGGTTTCTTGTCACGTGTCGAGATTTGGTATTAGCTACTTCAGAATCAGATCTATGCAATGGTTCAACTACGACGACGACTGCGGCTCTAGGGCACAGGTCCTTAGGAGTACATGCACGAAGACTTCCTGACTATCATCGGCAAGGTCAAGCCGGCGGCAACACCTTTTTTTAACAAACAGAGGATATATGCGTGATTAAATAAAAAGTAAGGGTTGTTTTTATAAAAGAGCATGCCACGTCAGCCCTGACGCACGGGTCCCAACGGTCAGATACACTGTTAATACGTGCTTATACGGCTGTCAGACCGTTTTGCAACATTTAGGCTTAGAGTTGGTACTGCATGGCAAAAAAATTTACTAATGGTACTGATTCGTTACGACGTGCCGAAGTGTGGTAGTTCCCTACAATTAACTCCCGATGATGTTAAGGTTTCTTGTCACGTGTCGAGATTTGGTATTAGCTACTTCAGAATCAGATCTATGCAATGGTTCGACGACGACGACGACTGTGGCTCTAGGGCACAGGTCCTTAGGGGTACATGCACGAAGACTTCCTGACTATCATCGGCAAGGTCAAGCCGGCGGCAACACCTTTTTTTAACAAACAGAGGATATATGCGTGATTAAATAAAAAGTAAGGGTTGTTTTTGTAAAAGAGCATGCCACGTCAGCCCTGACGCACGGGTCCCAACGGTCAGATACACTGTTTATACGTGCTTATACGGCTGTCAGACCGTTTTGCAACATTTAGGCTTAGAGTTGGTACTGCATGGCAAAAAAATTTACTAATGGTACTGATTCGTTACGACGTGCCGAAGTGTGGTAGTTCCCTACAATTAACTCCCGATGATGTTAAGGTTTCTTGTCACGTGTCGAGATTTGGTATTAGCTACTTCAGAATCAGATCTATGCAATGGTTCAACGACGACGACGACGACTGTGGCTCTAGGGCACAGGTCCTTAGGGGTACATGCACGAAGACTTCCTGACTATCATCGGCAAGGTCAAGCCGGCGGCAACACCTTTTTTTAACAAACAGAGGATATATGCGTGATTAAATAAAAAGTAAGGGTTGTTTTTATAAAAGAGCATGCCACGTCAGCCCTGACGCACGGGTCCCAACGGTCAGATACACTGTTAATACGTGCTTATACGGCTGTCAGACCGTTTTGCAACATTTAGGCTTAGAGTTGGTACTGCATGGCAAAAAAATTTACTAATGGTACTGATTCGTTACGACGTGCCGAAGTGTGGTAGTTCCCTACAATTAACTCCGTTAAGGTTTCTTGTCACGTTTCGAGATTTGGTATTAGCTACTTCAGAATCATATCTATGCAATGGTTCAACGACGACGACGACTGTGGCTCTAGGGCACAGGTCCTTAGGGGTACATGCACGAAGACTTCCTGACTATCATCGGCAAGGTCAAGCCGGCGGCAACACCTTTTTTAACAAACAGATGATATATGCGTGATTAAATAAAAAGTAAGGGTTGTTTTTGTAAAAGAGCATGCCACGTCAGCCCTGACGCACGGGTCCCAACGGTCAGATACACTGTTAATACGTGCTTATACGGCTGTCAGACCGTTTTGCAACATTTAGGCTTAGAGTTGGTACTGCATGGCAAAAAAATTTACTAATGGTACTGATTCGTTACGACGTGCCGAAGTGTGGTAGTTCCCTCCAATTAACTCCCGATGATGTTAAGGTTTCTTGTCACGTGTCGAGATTTGGTATTAGCTACTTCAGAATCAGATCTATGCAATGGTTCAACGACGACGACGACTGCGGCTCTAGGGCACAGGTCCTTAGGAGTACATGCACGAAGACTTCCTGACTATCATCGGCAAGGTCAAGCCGGCGGCAACACCTTTTTTTAACAAACAGAGGATATATGCGTGATTAAATAAAAAGTAAGGGTTGTTTTTATAAAAGAGCATGCCACGTCAGCCCTGACGCACGGGTCCCAACGGTCAGATACACTGTTAATACGTGCTTATACGGCTGTCAGACCGTTTTGCAACATTTAGGCTTAGAGTTGGTACTGCATGGCAAAAAAATTTACTAATGGTACTGATTCGTTACGACGTGCCGAAGTGTGGTAGTTCCCTACAATTAACTCCCGATGATGTTAAGGTTTCTTGTCACGTGTCGAGATTTGGTATTAGCTACTTCAGAATCAGATCTATGCAATGGTTCGACGACGACGACGACTGTGGCTCTAGGGCACAGGTCCTTAGGGGTACATGCACGAAGACTTCCTGACTATCATCGGCAAGGTCAAGCCGGCGGCAACACCTTTTTTAACAAACATAGGATATATGCGTGATTAAATAAAAAGTAAGGGTTGTTTTTGTAAAAGAGCATGCCACGTCAGCCCTGACGCACGGGTCCCAACGGTCAGATACACTGTTAATACGTGCTTATACGGCTGTCAGACCGTTTTGCAACATTTAGGCTTAGAGTTGGTACTGCATGGCAAAAAAATTTACTAATGGTACTGATTCGTTACGACGTGCCGAAGTGTGGTAGTTCCCTACAATTAACTCCGTTAAGGTTTCTTGTCACGTTTCGAGATTTGGTATTAGCTACTTCAGAATCATATCTATGCAATGGTTCAACGACGACGACGACTGTGGCTCTAGGGCACAGGTCCTTAGGGGTACATGCACGAAGACTTCCTGACTATCATCGGCAAGGTCAAGCCGGCGGCAACACCTTTTTTAACAAACAGATGATATATGCGTGATTAAATAAAAAGTAAGGGTTGTTTTTGTAAAAGAGCATGCCACGTCAGCCCTGACGCACGGGTCCCAACGGTCAGATACACTGTTAATACGTGCTTATACGGCTGTCAGACCGTTTTGCAACATTTAGGCTTAGAGTTGGTACTGCATGGCAAAAAAATTTACTAATGGTACTGATTCGTTACGACGTGCCGAAGTGTGGTAGTTCCCTCCAATTAACTCCCGATGATGTTAAGGTTTCTTGTCACGTGTCGAGATTTGGTATTAGCTACTTCAGAATCAGATCTATGCAATGGTTCAACGACGACGACGACTGCGGCTCTAGGGCACAGGTCCTTAGGAGTACATGCACGAAGACTTCCTGACTATCATCGGCAAGGTCAAGCCGGCGGCAACACCTTTTTTTAACAAACAGAGGATATATGCGTGATTAAATAAAAAGTAAGGGTTGTTTTTATAAAAGAGCATGCCACGTCAGCCCTGACGCACGGGTCCCAACGGTCAGATACACTGTTAATACGTGCTTATACGGCTGTCAGACCGTTTTGCAACATTTAGGCTTAGAGTTGGTACTGCATGGCAAAAAAATTTACTAATGGTACTGATTCGTTACGACGTGCCGAAGTGTGGTAGTTCCCTACAATTAACTCCCGATGATGTTAAGGTTTCTTGTCACGTGTCGAGATTTGGTATTAGCTACTTCAGAATCAGATCTATGCAATGGTTCGACGACGACGACGACTGTGGCTCTAGGGCACAGGTCCTTAGGGGTACATGCACGAAGACTTCCTGACTATCATCGGCAAGGTCAAGCCGGCGGCAACACCTTTTTTAACAAACATAGGATATATGCGTGATTAAATAAAAAGTAAGGGTTGTTTTTGTAAAAGAGCATGCCACGTCAGCCCTGACGCACGGGTCCCAACGGTCAGATACACTGTTAATACGTGCTTATACGGCTGTCAGACCGTTTTGCAACATTTAGGCTTAGAGTTGGTACTGCATGGCAAAAAAAATTACTAATGGTACTGATTCGTTACGACGTGCCGAAGTGTGGTAGTTCCCTACAATTAACTCCCGATGATGTTAAGGTTTCTTGTCACGTGTCGAGATTTGGTATTAGCTACTTCAGAATCAGATCTATGCAATGGTTCAACGACGACGACGACTGCGGCTCTAGGGCACAGGTCCTTAGGAGTACATGCACGAAGACTTCCTGACTATCATCGGCAAGGTCAAGCCGGCGGCAACACCTTTTTTTAACAAACAGAGGATATATGCGTGATTAAATAAAAAGTAAGGGTTGTTTTTATAAAAGAGCATGCCACGTCAGCCCTGACGCACGGGTCCCAACGGTAAGATACACTGTTAATACGTGCTTATACGGCTGTCAGACCGTTTTGCAACATTTAGGTTTAGAGTTGGTACTGCATGGCAAAAAAATTTACTAATGGTACTGATTCGTTACGACGTGCCGAAGTGTGGTAGTTCCCTACAATTAACTCCCGATGATGTTAAGGTTTCTTGTCACGTGTCGAGATTTGGTATTAGCTACTTCAGAATCAGATCTATGCAATGGTTCAACGACGACGACGACTGTGGCTCTAGGGCACAGGTCCTTAGGGGTACATGCACGAAGACTTCCTGACTATCATCGGCAAGGTCAAGCCGGCGGCAACACCTTTTTTAACAAACAGAGGATATATGCGTGATTAAATAAAAAGTAAGGGTTATTTTTATAAAAGAGCATGCCACGTCAGCCCTGATGCACGGGTCCCAACGGTCAGATACACTGTTAATACGTGCTTATACGGCTGTCAGACCGTTTCGCAACATTTAGGCTTAGAGTTGGTACTGCATGGCAAAAAAATTTACTAATGGTACTGATTCGTTACGACGTGCCGAAGTGTGGTAGTTCCCTACAATTAACTCCCGATGATGTTAAGGTTTCTTGTCACGTGTCGAGATTTGATATTAGCTACTTCAGAATCAGATCTATGCAATGGTTCAACGACGACGACGACTGTGGCTCTAGGGCACAGGTCCTTAGGGGTACATGCACGAAGACTTCCTGACTATCATCGGCAAGGTCAAGCCGGCGGTAACACCTTTTTTTAACAAACAGAGGATATATGCGTGATTAAATAAAAAGTAAGGGTTGTTTTTGTAAAAGAGCATGCCACGTCAGCCCTGACGCACGGGTCCCAACGGTCAGATACACTGTTAATACGTGCTTATACGGCTGTCAGACCGTTTTGCAACATTTAGGCTTAGAGTTGGTACTGCATGGCAAAAAAATTTACTAATGGTACTGATTCGTTACGACGTGCCGAAGTGTGGTAATTCCCTACAATTAACTCCCGATGATGTTAAGGTTTCTTGTCACGTGTCGAGATTTGGTATTAGCTACTTCAGAATCAGATCTATGCAATGGTTCAATGACGACGACGACTGTGGCTCTAGGGCACAGGTCCTTAGGGGTACATGCACGAAGACTTCCTGACTATCATCGGCAAGGTCAAGCCGGCGGCAACACCTTTTTTTAACAAACAGAGGATATATGCGTGATTAAATAAAAAGTAAGGGTTGTTTTTGTAAAAGAGCATGCCACGTCAGCCCTGACGCACGGGTCCCAATGGTCAGATACATTGTTAATACGTGCTTATACGGCTGTCAGACCGTTTTGCAACATTTAGGCTTAGAGTTGGTACTGCATGGCAAAAAAATTTACTAATGGTACTGATTCGTTACGACGTGCCGAAGTGTGGTAGTTCCCTATAATTAACTCCCGATGATGTTAAGGTTTCTTGTCACGTGTCGAGATTTGGTATTAGCTACTTCAGAATCAGATCTATGCAATCGTTCAACGACGACGACGACTGTGGCTCTAGGGCACAGGTCCTTAGGGGTACATGCACGAAGACTTCCTGACTATCATCGGCAAGGTCAAGGCGGCGGCAACACCTTTTTTTAACAAACAGAGGATATATGCGTGATTAAATAAAAAGTAAGGGTTGTTTTTGTAAAAGAGCATGCCACGTCAGCCCTGACGCACGGGTCCCAACGGTCAGATACACTGTTAATACGTGCTTATACGGCTGTCAGACCGTTTTGCAACATTTAGGCTTAGAGTTGGTACTGCATGGCAAAAAAAATTACTAATGGTACTGATTCGTTACGACGTGCCGAAGTGTGGTAGTTCCCTACAATTAACTCCCGATGATGTTAAGGTTTCTTGTCACGTGTCGAGATTTGGTATTAGCTACTTCAGAATCAGATCTATGCAATGGTTCAACGACGACGACGACTGTGGCTCTAGGGCACAGGTCCTTAGGGGTACATGCACGAAGACTTCCTGACTATCATCGGCAAGGTCAAGCCGGCGGCAACACCTTTTTTTAACAAACAGATGATATATGCGTGATTAAATAAAAAGGAAGGAATGTTTTTATCAAAGAGCATGCCACGTCAGCCCTGACGCACGGGTCCCAACGGTCAGATACACTCTTAATACGTGCTTATACGGCTGTCAGACCGTTTTGCAACATTTAGGCTTAGAGTTGGTACTGCATGGCAAAAAAATTTACTAATGGTACTGATTCGTTACGACGTGCCGAAGTGTGGTAGTTCCCTACAATTAACTCCCGATGATGTTAAGGTTTCTTGTCACGTGTCGAGATTTGGTATTAGCTACTTCAGAATCAGATCTATGCAATGGTTCAACGACGACGACGACTGTGGCTCTAGGGCACAGGTCCTTAGGGGTACATGCACAAAGACTTCCTGACTATCATCGGCAAGGTCAAGCCGGCGGCAACACCTTTTTTTAACAAACAGAGGATATATGCGTGATTAAATAAAAAGTAAGGGTTGTTTTTGTAAAAGAGCATGCCACGTCGGCCCTGACGCACGGGTCCCAACGGTCAGATACACTGTTAATACGTGCTTATACGGCTGTCAGACCGTTTTGCAACATTTAGGCTTAGAGTTGGTACTGCATGGCAAAAAAAATACTAATGGTACTGATTCGTTACGACGTGCCGAAGTGTGGTAGTTCCCTACAATTAACTCCCGATGATGTTAAGGTTTCTTGTCACGTGTCGAGATTTGGTATTAGCTACTTCAGAATCAGATCTATGCAATGGTTCAACGACGACGACGACTGTGGCTCTAGGGCACAGGTCCTTAGGGGTACATGCACGAAGACTTCCTGACTATCATCGGCAAGGTCAAGCCGGCGGCAACACCTTTTTTTAACAAACAGATGATATATGCGTGATTAAATAAAAAGTAAGGGTTGTTTTTATAAAAGAGCATGCCACGTCAGCCCTGACGCACGGGTCCCAACGGTCAGATACACTGTTAATATGTGCTTATACGGCTGTCAGACCGTTTTGCAACATTTAGGCTTAGAGTTGGTACTGCATGGCAAAAAAAATTACTAATGGTACTGATTCGTTACGACGTGCCAAAGTGTGGTAGTTCCCTACAATTAACTCCCGATGATGTTAAGGTTTCTTGTCACGTGTCGAGATTTGGTATTAGCTACTTCAGAATCAGATCTATGCAATGGTTCAACGACGACGACGACTGTGGCTCTAGGGCACAGGTCCTTAGGGGTACATGCACGAAGACTTCCTGACTATCATCGGCAAGGTCAAGCCGGCGGCAACACCTTTTTTTAACAAACAGAGGATATATGCGTGATTAAATAAAAAGTAAGGGTTGTTTTTATCAAAGAGCATGCCACGTCAGCCCTGACGCACGGGTCCCAACGGTCAGATACACTGTTAATACGTGCTTATACGGCTGTCAGACCGTTTTGCAACATTTAGGCTTAGAGTTGGTACTGCATGGCAAAAAAATTTACTAATGGTACTGATTCGTTACGACGTGCCGAAGTGTGGTAGTTCCCTACAATTAACTCCCGATGATGTTAAGGTTTCTTGTCACGTGTCGAGATTTGGTATTAGCTACTTCAGAATCAGATCTATGCAATGGTTCAACGACGACGACTGTGGCTCTAGGGCACAGGTCCTTAGGGGTACATGCACGAAGACTTCCTGACTATCATCGGCAAGGTCAAGCCGGCGGCAACACCTTTTTTTAACAAACAGAGGATATATGCGTGATTAAATAAAAAGTAAGGGTTGTTTTTGTAAAAGAGCATGCCACGTCAGCCCTGACGCACGGGTCCCAACGGTCAGATACACTCTTAATACGTGCTTATACGGCTGTCAGACCGTTTTGCAACATTTAGGCTTAGAGTTGGTACTGCATGGCAAAAAAATTTACTAATGGTACTGATTCGTTACGACGTGCCGAAGTGTGGTAGTTCCCTACAATTAACTCCCGATGATGTTAAGGTTTCTTGTCACGTGTCGAGATTTGGTATTAGCTACTTCAGAATCAGATCTATGCAATGGTTCAACGACGACGACGACTGTGGCTCTAGGGCACAGGTCCTTAGGGGTACATGCACGAAGACTTCCTGACTATCATCGGCAAGGTCAATCCGGCGGCAACACCTTTTTTTAACAAACAGAGGATATATGCGTGATTAAATAAAAAGTAAGGGTTGTTTTTGTAAAAGAGCATGCCACGTCAGCCCTGACGCACGGGTCCCAACGGTCAGATACACTGTTAATACGTGCTTATACGGCTGTCAGACCGTTTTGCAACATTTAGGCTTAGAGTTGGTACTGCATGGCAAAAAAATTTACTAATGGTACTGATTCGTTACGACGTGCCGAAGTGTGGTAGTTCCCTACAATTAACTCCCGATGATGTTAAGGTTTCTTGTCACGTGTCGAGATTTGGTATTAGCTACTTCAGAATCAGATCTATGCAATCGTTCAACGACGACGACGACTGTGGCTCTAGGGCACAGGTCCTTAGGGGTACATGCACGAAGACTTCCTGACTATCATCGGCAAGGTCAAGGCGGCGGCAACACCTTTTTTTAACAAACAGAGGATATATGCGTGATTAAATAAAAAGTAAGGGTTGTTTTTGTAAAAGAGCATGCCACGTCAGCCCTGACGCACGGGTCCCAACGGTCAGATACACTGTTAATACGTGCTTATACGGCTGTCAGACCGTTTTGCAACATTTAGGCTTAGAGTTGGTACTGCATGGCAAAAAAAATTACTAATGGTACTGATTCGTTACGACGTGCCGAAGTGTGGTAGTTCCCTACAATTAACTCCCGATGATGTTAAGGTTTCTTGTCACGTGTCGAGATTTGGTATTAGCTACTTCAGAATCAGATCTATGCAATGGTTCAACGACGACGACGACTGTGGCTCTAGGGCACAGGTCCTTAGGGGTACATGCACGAAGACTTCCTGACTATCATCGGCAAGGTCAAGCCGGCGGCAACACCTTTTTTTAACAAACAGATGATATATGCGTGATTAAATAAAAAGGAAGGAATGTTTTTATCAAAGAGCATGCCACGTCAGCCCTGACGCACGGGTCCCAACGGTCAGATACACTCTTAATACGTGCTTATACGGCTGTCAGACCGTTTTGCAACATTTAGGCTTAGAGTTGGTACTGCATGGCAAAAAAATTTACTAATGGTACTGATTCGTTACGACGTGCCGAAGTGTGGTAGTTCCCTACAATTAACTCCCGATGATGTTAAGGTTTCTTGTCACGTGTCGAGATTTGGTATTAGCTACTTCAGAATCAGATCTATGCAATGGTTCAACGACGACGACGACTGTGGCTCTAGGGCACAGGTCCTTAGGGGTACATGCACAAAGACTTCCTGACTATCATCGGCAAGGTCAAGCCGGCGGCAACACCTTTTTTTAACAAACAGAGGATATATGCGTGATTAAATAAAAAGTAAGGGTTGTTTTTGTAAAAGAGCATGCCACGTCGGCCCTGACGCACGGGTCCCAACGGTCAGATACACTGTTAATACGTGCTTATACGGCTGTCAGACCGTTTTGCAACATTTAGGCTTAGAGTTGGTACTGCATGGCAAAAAAAATACTAATGGTACTGATTCGTTACGACGTGCCGAAGTGTGGTAGTTCCCTACAATTAACTCCCGATGATGTTAAGGTTTCTTGTCACGTGTCGAGATTTGGTATTAGCTACTTCAGAATCAGATCTATGCAATGGTTCAACGACGACGACGACTGTGGCTCTAGGGCACAGGTCCTTAGGGGTACATGCACGAAGACTTCCTGACTATCATCGGCAAGGTCAAGCCGGCGGCAACACCTTTTTTTAACAAACAGATGATATATGCGTGATTAAATAAAAAGTAAGGGTTGTTTTTATAAAAGAGCATGCCACGTCAGCCCTGACGCACGGGTCCCAACGGTCAGATACACTGTTAATATGTGCTTATACGGCTGTCAGACCGTTTTGCAACATTTAGGCTTAGAGTTGGTACTGCATGGCAAAAAAATTTACTAATGGTACTGATTCGTTACGACGTGCCGAAGTGTGGTAGTTCCCTACAATTAACTCCCGATGATGTTAAGGTTTCTTGTCACGTGTCGAGATTTGGTATTAGCTACTTCAGAATCAGATCTATGCAATGGTTCAACGACGACGACTGTGGCTCTAGGGCACAGGTCCTTAGGGGTACATGCACGAAGACTTCCTGACTATCATCGGCAAGGTCAAGCCGGCGGCAACACCTTTTTTTAACAAACAGAGGATATATGCGTGATTAAATAAAAAGTAAGGGTTGTTTTTGTAAAAGAGCATGCCACGTCAGCCCTGACGCACGGGTCCCAACGGTCAGATACACTCTTAATACGTGCTTATACGGCTGTCAGACCGTTTTGCAACATTTAGGCTTAGAGTTGGTACTGCATGGCAAAAAAATTTACTAATGGTACTGATTCGTTACGACGTGCCGAAGTGTGGTAGTTCCCTACAATTAACTCCCGATGATGTTAAGGTTTCTTGTCACGTGTCGAGATTTGGTATTAGCTACTTCAGAATCAGATCTATGCAATGGTTCAACGACGACGACGACTGTGGCTCTAGGGCACAGGTCCTTAGGGGTACATGCACGAAGACTTCCTGACTATCATCGGCAAGGTCAATCCGGCGGCAACACCTTTTTTTAACAAACAGAGGATATATGCGTGATTAAATAAAAAGTAAGGGTTGTTTTTGTAAAAGAGCATGCCACGTCAGCCCTGACGCACGGGTCCCAACGGTCAGATACACTGTTAATACGTGCTTATACGGCTGTCAGACCGTTTTGCAACATTTAGGCTTAGAGTTGGTACTGCATGGCAAAAAAATTTACTAATGGTACTGATTCGTTACGACGTGCCGAAGTGTGGTAGTTCCCTACAATTAACTCCCGATGATGTTAAGGTTTCTTGTCACGTGTCGAGATTTGGTATTAGCTACTTCAGAATCAGATCTATGCAATCGTTCAACGACGACGACGACTGTGGCTCTAGGGCACAGGTCCTTAGGGGTACATGCACGAAGACTTCCTGACTATCATCGGCAAGGTCAAGGCGGCGGCAACACCTTTTTTTAACAAACAGAGGATATATGCGTGATTAAATAAAAAGTAAGGGTTGTTTTTGTAAAAGAGCATGCCACGTCAGCCCTGACGCACGGGTCCCAACGGTCAGATACACTGTTAATACGTGCTTATACGGCTGTCAGACCGTTTTGCAACATTTAGGCTTAGAGTTGGTACTGCATGGCAAAAAAAATTACTAATGGTACTGATTCGTTACGACGTGCCGAAGTGTGGTAGTTCCCTACAATTAACTCCCGATGATGTTAAGGTTTCTTGTCACGTGTCGAGATTTGGTATTAGCTACTTCAGAATCAGATCTATGCAATGGTTCAACGACGACGACGACTGTGGCTCTAGGGCACAGGTCCTTAGGGGTACATGCACGAAGACTTCCTGACTATCATCGGCAAGGTCAAGCCGGCGGCAACACCTTTTTTTAACAAACAGAGGATATATGCGTGATTAAATAAAAAGTAAGGGTTGTTTTTGTAAAAGAGCATGCCACGTCAGCCCTGACGCACGGGTCCCAACGGTCAGATACACTGTTAATACGTGTTTATACGGCTGTCAGACCGTTTTGCAACATTTAGGCTTAGAGTTGGTACTGCATGGCAAAAAAAATTACTAATGGTACTGATTCGTTACGACGTGCCGAAGTGTGGTAGTTCCCTACAATTAACTCCCGATGATGTTAAGGTTTCTTGTCACGTGTCGAGATTTGGTATTAGCTACTTCAGAATCAGATCTATGCAATGGTTCAACGACGACGACGACTGTGGCTCTAGGGCACAGGTCCTTAGGGGTACATGCACGAAGACTTCCTGACTATCATCGGCAAGGTCAAGCCGGCGGCAACACCTTTTTTTAACAAACAGATGATATATGCGTGATTAAATAAAAAGTAAGGGTTGTTTTTATAAAAGAGCATGCCACGTCAGCCCTGACGCACGGGTCCCAACGGTCAGATACACTGTTAATACGTGCTTATACGGCTGTCAGACCGTTTTGCAACATTTAGGCTTAGAGTTGGTACTGCATGGCAAAAAAATTTACTAATGGTACTGATTCGTTACGACGTGCCGAAGTGTGGTAGTTCCCTACAATTAACTCCGTTAAGGTTTCTTGTCACGTTTCGAGATTTGGTATTAGCTACTTCAGAATCATATCTATGCAATGGTTCAACGACGACGACGACTGTGGCTCTAGGGCACAGGTCCTTAGGGGTACATGCACGAAGACTTCCTGACTATCATCGGCAAGGTCAAGCCGGCGGCAACACCTTTTTTAACAAACAGATGATATATGCGTGATTAAATAAAAAGTAAGGGTTGTTTTTATAAAAGAGCATGCCACGTCAGCCCTGACGCACGGGTCCCAACGGTCAGATACACTGTTAATACGTGCTTATACGGCTGTCAGACCGTTTTGCAACATTTAGGCTTAGAGTTGGTACTGCATGGCAAAAAAATTTACTAATGGTACTGATTCGTTACGACGTGCCGAAGTGTGGTAGTTCCCTACAATTAACTCCCGATGATGTTAAGGTTTCTTGTCACGTGTCGAGATTTGGTATTAGCTACTTCAGAATCAGATCTATGCAATGGTTCAACGACGACGACGACTGTGGCTCTAGGGCACAGGTCCTTAGGGGTACATGCACGAAGACTTCCTGACTATCATCGGCAAGGTCAAGCCGGCGGCAACACCTTTTTTAACAAACAGAGGATATATGCGTGATTAAATAAAAAGTAAGGGTTGTTTTTGTAAAAGAGCATGCCACGTCAGCCCTGACGCACGGGTCCCAACGGTCAGATACACTGTTAATACGTGCTTATACGGCTGTCAGACCGTTTTGCAACATTTAGGCTTAGAGTTGGTACTGCATGGCAAAAAAATTTACTAATGGTACTGATTCGTTACGACGTGCCGAAGTGTGGTAGTTCCCTACAATTAACTCCCGATGATGTTAAGGTTTCTTGTCACGTGTCGAGATTTGGTATTAGCTACTTCAGAATCAGATTTATGCAATGGTTCATCGACGACGACGACTGTGGCTCTAGGGCACAGGTCCTTAGGGGTACATGCACGAAGACTTCCTGACTATCATCGGCAAGGTCAAGCCGGCGGCAACACCTTTTTTTAACAAACAGAGGATATATGCGTGATTAAATAAAAAGTAAGGGTTGTTTTTATAAAAGAGCATGCCACGTCAGCCCTGACGCACGGGTCCCAACGGTCAGATACACTGTTAATACGTGCTTATACGGCTGTCAGACCGTTTTGCAACATTTAGGCTTAGAGTTGGTACTGCATGGCAAAAAAATTTACTAATGGTACTGATTCGTTACGACGTGCCGAAGTGTGGTAGTTCCCTACAATTAACTCCGTTAAGGTTTCTTGTCACGTTTCGAGATTTGGTATTAGCTACTTCAGAATCATATCTATGCAATGGTTCAACGACGACGACGACTGTGGCTCTAGGGCACAGGTCCTTAGGGGTACATGCACGAAGACTTCCTGACTATCATCGGCAAGGTCAAGCCGGCGGCAACACCTTTTTTAACAAACAGATGATATATGCGTGATTAAATAAAAAGTAAGGGTTGTTTTTATAAAAGAGCATGCCACGTCAGCCCTGACGCACGGGTCCCAACGGTCAGATACACTGTTAATACGTGCTTATACGGCTGTCAGACCGTTTTGCAACATTTAGGCTTAGAGTTGGTACTGCATGGCAAAAAAATTTACTAATGGTACTGATTCGTTACGACGTGCCGAAGTGTGGTAGTTCCCTACAATTAACTCCCGATGATGTTAAGGTTTCTTGTCACGTGTCGAGATTTGGTATTAGCTACTTCAGAATCAGATCTATGCAATGGTTCAACGACGACGACGACTGTGGCTCTAGGGCACAGGTCCTTAGGGGTACATGCACGAAGACTTCCTGACTATCATCGGCAAGGTCAAGCCGGCGGCAACACCTTTTTTAACAAACAGAGGATATATGCGTGATTAAATAAAAAGTAAGGGTTGTTTTTGTAAAAGAGCATGCCACGTCAGCCCTGACGCACGGGTCCCAACGGTCAGATACACTGTTAATACGTGCTTATACGGCTGTCAGACCGTTTTGCAACATTTAGGCTTAGAGTTGGTACTGCATGGCAAAAAAAATTTACTAATGGTACTGATTCGTTACGACGTGCCGAAGTGTGGTAGTTCCCTCCAATTAACTCCCGATGATGTTAAGGTTTCTTGTCACGTGTCGAGATTTGGTATTAGCTACTTCAGAATCAGATCTATGCAATGGTTCAACGACGACGACGACTGTGGCTCTAGGGCACAGGTCCTTAGGGGTACATGCACGAAGACTTCCTGACTATCATCGGCAAGGTCAAGCCGGCGGCAACACCTTTTTTAACAAACAGAGGATATATGCGTGATTAAATAAAAAGTAAGGGTTGTTTTTGTAAAAGAGCATGCCACGTCAGCCCTGACGCACGGGTCCCAACGGTCAGATACACTGTTAATACGTGCTTATACGGCTGTCAGACCGTTTTGCAACATTTAGGCTTAGAGTTGGTACTGCATGGCAAAAAAAATTTACTAATGGTACTGATTCGTTACGACGTGCCGAAGTGTGGTAGTTCCCTCCAATTAACTCCCGATGATGTTAAGGTTTCTTGTCACGTGTCGAGATTTGGTATTAGCTACTTCAGAATCAGATCTATGCAATCGTTCAACGACGACGACGACTGTGGCTCTAGGGCACAGGTCCTTAGGGGTACATGCACGAAGACTTCCTGACTATCATCGGCAAGGTCAAGGCGGCGGCAACACCTTTTTTTAACAAACAGAGGATATATGCGTGATTAAATAAAAAGTAAGGGTTGTTTTTGTAAAAGAGCATGCCACGTCAGCCCTGACGCACGGGTCCCAACGGTCAGATACACTGTTAATACGTGCTTATACGGCTGTCAGACCGTTTTGCAACATTTAGGCTTAGAGTTGGTACTGCATGGCAAAAAAAATTACTAATGGTACTGATTCGTTACGACGTGCCGAAGTGTGGTAGTTCCCTACAATTAACTCCCGATGATGTTAAGGTTTCTTGTCACGTGTCGAGATTTGGTATTAGCTACTTCAGAATCAGATCTATGCAATGGTTCAACGACGACGACGACTGTGGCTCTAGGGCACAGGTCCTTAGGGGTACATGCACGAAGACTTCCTGACTATCATCGGCAAGGTCAAGCCGGCGGCAACACCTTTTTTTAACAAACAGATGATATATGCGTGATTAAATAAAAAGGAAGGAATGTTTTTATCAAAGAGCATGCCACGTCAGCCCTGACGCACGGGTCCCAACGGTCAGATACACTCTTAATACGTGCTTATACGGCTGTCAGACCGTTTTGCAACATTTAGGCTTAGAGTTGGTACTGCATGGCAAAAAAATTTACTAATGGTACTGATTCGTTACGACGTGCCGAAGTGTGGTAGTTCCCTACAATTAACTCCCGATGATGTTAAGGTTTCTTGTCACGTGTCGAGATTTGGTATTAGCTACTTCAGAATCAGATCTATGCAATGGTTCAACGACGACGACGACTGTGGCTCTAGGGCACAGGTCCTTAGGGGTACATGCACAAAGACTTCCTGACTATCATCGGCAAGGTCAAGCCGGCGGCAACACCTTTTTTTAACAAACAGAGGATATATGCGTGATTAAATAAAAAGTAAGGGTTGTTTTTGTAAAAGAGCATGCCACGTCGGCCCTGACGCACGGGTCCCAACGGTCAGATACACTGTTAATACGTGCTTATACGGCTGTCAGACCGTTTTGCAACATTTAGGCTTAGAGTTGGTACTGCATGGCAAAAAAAATACTAATGGTACTGATTCGTTACGACGTGCCGAAGTGTGGTAGTTCCCTACAATTAACTCCCGATGATGTTAAGGTTTCTTGTCACGTGTCGAGATTTGGTATTAGCTACTTCAGAATCAGATCTATGCAATGGTTCAACGACGACGACGACTGTGGCTCTAGGGCACAGGTCCTTAGGGGTACATGCACGAAGACTTCCTGACTATCATCGGCAAGGTCAAGCCGGCGGCAACACCTTTTTTTAACAAACAGATGATATATGCGTGATTAAATAAAAAGTAAGGGTTGTTTTTATAAAAGAGCATGCCACGTCAGCCCTGACGCACGGGTCCCAACGGTCAGATACACTGTTAATATGTGCTTATACGGCTGTCAGACCGTTTTGCAACATTTAGGCTTAGAGTTGGTACTGCATGGCAAAAAAATTTACTAATGGTACTGATTCGTTACGACGTGCCAAAGTGTGGTAGTTCCCTACAATTAACTCCCGATGATGTTAAGGTTTCTTGTCACGTGTCGAGATTTGGTATTAGCTACTTCAGAATCAGATCTATGCAATGGTTCAACGACGACGACGACTGTGGCTCTAGGGCACAGGTCCTTAGGGGTACATGCACGAAGACTTCCTGACTATCATCGGCAAGGTCAAGCCGGCGGCAACACCTTTTTTTAACAAACAGAGGATATATGCGTGATTAAATAAAAAGTAAGGGTTGTTTTTATCAAAGAGCATGCCACGTCAGCCCTGACGCACGGGTCCCAACGGTCAGATACACTGTTAATACGTGCTTATACGGCTGTCAGACCGTTTTGCAACATTTAGGCTTAGAGTTGGTACTGCATGGCAAAAAAATTTACTAATGGTACTGATTCGTTACGACGTGCCGAAGTGTGGTAGTTCCCTACAATTAACTCCCGATGATGTTAAGGTTTCTTGTCACGTGTCGAGATTTGGTATTAGCTACTTCAGAATCAGATCTATGCAATGGTTCAACGACGACGACTGTGGCTCTAGGGCACAGGTCCTTAGGGGTACATGCACGAAGACTTCCTGACTATCATCGGCAAGGTCAAGCCGGCGGCAACACCTTTTTTTAACAAACAGAGGATATATGCGTGATTAAATAAAAAGTAAGGGTTGTTTTTGTAAAAGAGCATGCCACGTCAGCCCTGACGCACGGGTCCCAACGGTCAGATACACTCTTAATACGTGCTTATACGGCTGTCAGACCGTTTTGCAACATTTAGGCTTAGAGTTGGTACTGCATGGCAAAAAAATTTACTAATGGTACTGATTCGTTACGACGTGCCGAAGTGTGGTAGTTCCCTACAATTAACTCCCGATGATGTTAAGGTTTCTTGTCACGTGTCGAGATTTGGTATTAGCTACTTCAGAATCAGATCTATGCAATGGTTCAACGACGACGACGACTGTGGCTCTAGGGCACAGGTCCTTAGGGGTACATGCACGAAGACTTCCTGACTATCATCGGCAAGGTCAATCCGGCGGCAACACCTTTTTTTAACAAACAGAGGATATATGCGTGATTAAATAAAAAGTAAGGGTTGTTTTTGTAAAAGAGCATGCCACGTCAGCCCTGACGCACGGGTCCCAACGGTCAGATACACTGTTAATACGTGCTTATACGGCTGTCAGACCGTTTTGCAACATTTAGGCTTAGAGTTGGTACTGCATGGCAAAAAAATTTACTAATGGTACTGATTCGTTACGACGTGCCGAAGTGTGGTAGTTCCCTACAATTAACTCCCGATGATGTTAAGGTTTCTTGTCACGTGTCGAGATTTGGTATTAGCTACTTCAGAATCAGATCTATGCAATCGTTCAACGACGACGACGACTGTGGCTCTAGGGCACAGGTCCTTAGGGGTACATGCACGAAGACTTCCTGACTATCATCGGCAAGGTCAAGGCGGCGGCAACACCTTTTTTTAACAAACAGAGGATATATGCGTGATTAAATAAAAAGTAAGGGTTGTTTTTGTAAAAGAGCATGCCACGTCAGCCCTGACGCACGGGTCCCAACGGTCAGATACACTGTTAATACGTGCTTATACGGCTGTCAGACCGTTTTGCAACATTTAGGCTTAGAGTTGGTACTGCATGGCAAAAAAAATTACTAATGGTACTGATTCGTTACGACGTGCCGAAGTGTGGTAGTTCCCTACAATTAACTCCCGATGATGTTAAGGTTTCTTGTCACGTGTCGAGATTTGGTATTAGCTACTTCAGAATCAGATCTATGCAATGGTTCAACGACGACGACGACTGTGGCTCTAGGGCACAGGTCCTTAGGGGTACATGCACGAAGACTTCCTGACTATCATCGGCAAGGTCAAGCCGGCGGCAACACCTTTTTTTAACAAACAGATGATATATGCGTGATTAAATAAAAAGGAAGGAATGTTTTTATCAAAGAGCATGCCACGTCAGCCCTGACGCACGGGTCCCAACGGTCAGATACACTCTTAATACGTGCTTATACGGCTGTCAGACCGTTTTGCAACATTTAGGCTTAGAGTTGGTACTGCATGGCAAAAAAATTTACTAATGGTACTGATTCGTTACGACGTGCCGAAGTGTGGTAGTTCCCTACAATTAACTCCCGATGATGTTAAGGTTTCTTGTCACGTGTCGAGATTTGGTATTAGCTACTTCAGAATCAGATCTATGCAATGGTTCAACGACGACGACGACTGTGGCTCTAGGGCACAGGTCCTTAGGGGTACATGCACAAAGACTTCCTGACTATCATCGGCAAGGTCAAGCCGGCGGCAACACCTTTTTTTAACAAACAGAGGATATATGCGTGATTAAATAAAAAGTAAGGGTTGTTTTTGTAAAAGAGCATGCCACGTCGGCCCTGACGCACGGGTCCCAACGGTCAGATACACTGTTAATACGTGCTTATACGGCTGTCAGACCGTTTTGCAACATTTAGGCTTAGAGTTGGTACTGCATGGCAAAAAAAATACTAATGGTACTGATTCGTTACGACGTGCCGAAGTGTGGTAGTTCCCTACAATTAACTCCCGATGATGTTAAGGTTTCTTGTCACGTGTCGAGATTTGGTATTAGCTACTTCAGAATCAGATCTATGCAATGGTTCAACGACGACGACGACTGTGGCTCTAGGGCACAGGTCCTTAGGGGTACATGCACGAAGACTTCCTGACTATCATCGGCAAGGTCAAGCCGGCGGCAACACCTTTTTTTAACAAACAGATGATATATGCGTGATTAAATAAAAAGTAAGGGTTGTTTTTATAAAAGAGCATGCCACGTCAGCCCTGACGCACGGGTCCCAACGGTCAGATACACTGTTAATATGTGCTTATACGGCTGTCAGACCGTTTTGCAACATTTAGGCTTAGAGTTGGTACTGCATGGCAAAAAAATTTACTAATGGTACTGATTCGTTACGACGTGCCAAAGTGTGGTAGTTCCCTACAATTAACTCCCGATGATGTTAAGGTTTCTTGTCACGTGTCGAGATTTGGTATTAGCTACTTCAGAATCAGATCTATGCAATGGTTCAACGACGACGACGACTGTGGCTCTAGGGCACAGGTCCTTAGGGGTACATGCACGAAGACTTCCTGACTATCATCGGCAAGGTCAAGCCGGCGGCAACACCTTTTTTTAACAAACAGAGGATATATGCGTGATTAAATAAAAAGTAAGGGTTGTTTTTATCAAAGAGCATGCCACGTCAGCCCTGACGCACGGGTCCCAACGGTCAGATACACTGTTAATACGTGCTTATACGGCTGTCAGACCGTTTTGCAACATTTAGGCTTAGAGTTGGTACTGCATGGCAAAAAAATTTACTAATGGTACTGATTCGTTACGACGTGCCGAAGTGTGGTAGTTCCCTACAATTAACTCCCGATGATGTTAAGGTTTCTTGTCACGTGTCGAGATTTGGTATTAGCTACTTCAGAATCAGATCTATGCAATGGTTCAACGACGACGACTGTGGCTCTAGGGCACAGGTCCTTAGGGGTACATGCACGAAGACTTCCTGACTATCATCGGCAAGGTCAAGCCGGCGGCAACACCTTTTTTTAACAAACAGAGGATATATGCGTGATTAAATAAAAAGTAAGGGTTGTTTTTGTAAAAGAGCATGCCACGTCAGCCCTGACGCACGGGTCCCAACGGTCAGATACACTCTTAATACGTGCTTATACGGCTGTCAGACCGTTTTGCAACATTTAGGCTTAGAGTTGGTACTGCATGGCAAAAAAATTTACTAATGGTACTGATTCGTTACGACGTGCCGAAGTGTGGTAGTTCCCTACAATTAACTCCCGATGATGTTAAGGTTTCTTGTCACGTGTCGAGATTTGGTATTAGCTACTTCAGAATCAGATCTATGCAATGGTTCAACGACGACGACGACTGTGGCTCTAGGGCACAGGTCCTTAGGGGTACATGCACGAAGACTTCCTGACTATCATCGGCAAGGTCAATCCGGCGGCAACACCTTTTTTTAACAAACAGAGGATATATGCGTGATTAAATAAAAAGTAAGGGTTGTTTTTGTAAAAGAGCATGCCACGTCAGCCCTGACGCACGGGTCCCAACGGTCAGATACACTGTTAATACGTGCTTATACGGCTGTCAGACCGTTTTGCAACATTTAGGCTTAGAGTTGGTACTGCATGGCAAAAAAATTTACTAATGGTACTGATTCGTTACGACGTGCCGAAGTGTGGTAGTTCCCTACAATTAACTCCCGATGATGTTAAGGTTTCTTGTCACGTGTCGAGATTTGGTATTAGCTACTTCAGAATCAGATCTATGCAATCGTTCAACGACGACGACGACTGTGGCTCTAGGGCACAGGTCCTTAGGGGTACATGCACGAAGACTTCCTGACTATCATCGGCAAGGTCAAGGCGGCGGCAACACCTTTTTTTAACAAACAGAGGATATATGCGTGATTAAATAAAAAGTAAGGGTTGTTTTTGTAAAAGAGCATGCCACGTCAGCCCTGACGCACGGGTCCCAACGGTCAGATACACTGTTAATACGTGCTTATACGGCTGTCAGACCGTTTTGCAACATTTAGGCTTAGAGTTGGTACTGCATGGCAAAAAAAATTACTAATGGTACTGATTCGTTACGACGTGCCGAAGTGTGGTAGTTCCCTACAATTAACTCCCGATGATGTTAAGGTTTCTTGTCACGTGTCGAGATTTGGTATTAGCTACTTCAGAATCAGATCTATGCAATGGTTCAACGACGACGACGACTGTGGCTCTAGGGCACAGGTCCTTAGGGGTACATGCACGAAGACTTCCTGACTATCATCGGCAAGGTCAAGCCGGCGGCAACACCTTTTTTTAACAAACAGATGATATATGCGTGATTAAATAAAAAGGAAGGAATGTTTTTATCAAAGAGCATGCCACGTCAGCCCTGACGCACGGGTCCCAACGGTCAGATACACTCTTAATACGTGCTTATACGGCTGTCAGACCGTTTTGCAACATTTAGGCTTAGAGTTGGTACTGCATGGCAAAAAAATTTACTAATGGTACTGATTCGTTACGACGTGCCGAAGTGTGGTAGTTCCCTACAATTAACTCCCGATGATGTTAAGGTTTCTTGTCACGTGTCGAGATTTGGTATTAGCTACTTCAGAATCAGATCTATGCAATGGTTCAACGACGACGACGACTGTGGCTCTAGGGCACAGGTCCTTAGGGGTACATGCACAAAGACTTCCTGACTATCATCGGCAAGGTCAAGCCGGCGGCAACACCTTTTTTTAACAAACAGAGGATATATGCGTGATTAAATAAAAAGTAAGGGTTGTTTTTGTAAAAGAGCATGCCACGTCGGCCCTGACGCACGGGTCCCAACGGTCAGATACACTGTTAATACGTGCTTATACGGCTGTCAGACCGTTTTGCAACATTTAGGCTTAGAGTTGGTACTGCATGGCAAAAAAAATACTAATGGTACTGATTCGTTACGACGTGCCGAAGTGTGGTAGTTCCCTACAATTAACTCCCGATGATGTTAAGGTTTCTTGTCACGTGTCGAGATTTGGTATTAGCTACTTCAGAATCAGATCTATGCAATGGTTCAACGACGACGACGACTGTGGCTCTAGGGCACAGGTCCTTAGGGGTACATGCACGAAGACTTCCTGACTATCATCGGCAAGGTCAAGCCGGCGGCAACACCTTTTTTTAACAAACAGATGATATATGCGTGATTAAATAAAAAGTAAGGGTTGTTTTTATAAAAGAGCATGCCACGTCAGCCCTGACGCACGGGTCCCAACGGTCAGATACACTGTTAATATGTGCTTATACGGCTGTCAGACCGTTTTGCAACATTTAGGCTTAGAGTTGGTACTGCATGGCAAAAAAATTTACTAATGGTACTGATTCGTTACGACGTGCCAAAGTGTGGTAGTTCCCTACAATTAACTCCCGATGATGTTAAGGTTTCTTGTCACGTGTCGAGATTTGGTATTAGCTACTTCAGAATCAGATCTATGCAATGGTTCAACGACGACGACGACTGTGGCTCTAGGGCACAGGTCCTTAGGGGTACATGCACGAAGACTTCCTGACTATCATCGGCAAGGTCAAGCCGGCGGCAACACCTTTTTTTAACAAACAGAGGATATATGCGTGATTAAATAAAAAGTAAGGGTTGTTTTTATCAAAGAGCATGCCACGTCAGCCCTGACGCACGGGTCCCAACGGTCAGATACACTGTTAATACGTGCTTATACGGCTGTCAGACCGTTTTGCAACATTTAGGCTTAGAGTTGGTACTGCATGGCAAAAAAATTTACTAATGGTACTGATTCGTTACGACGTGCCGAAGTGTGGTAGTTCCCTACAATTAACTCCCGATGATGTTAAGGTTTCTTGTCACGTGTCGAGATTTGGTATTAGCTACTTCAGAATCAGATCTATGCAATGGTTCAACGACGACGACTGTGGCTCTAGGGCACAGGTCCTTAGGGGTACATGCACGAAGACTTCCTGACTATCATCGGCAAGGTCAAGCCGGCGGCAACACCTTTTTTTAACAAACAGAGGATATATGCGTGATTAAATAAAAAGTAAGGGTTGTTTTTGTAAAAGAGCATGCCACGTCAGCCCTGACGCACGGGTCCCAACGGTCAGATACACTCTTAATACGTGCTTATACGGCTGTCAGACCGTTTTGCAACATTTAGGCTTAGAGTTGGTACTGCATGGCAAAAAAATTTACTAATGGTACTGATTCGTTACGACGTGCCGAAGTGTGGTAGTTCCCTACAATTAACTCCCGATGATGTTAAGGTTTCTTGTCACGTGTCGAGATTTGGTATTAGCTACTTCAGAATCAGATCTATGCAATGGTTCAACGACGACGACGACTGTGGCTCTAGGGCACAGGTCCTTAGGGGTACATGCACGAAGACTTCCTGACTATCATCGGCAAGGTCAATCCGGCGGCAACACCTTTTTTTAACAAACAGAGGATATATGCGTGATTAAATAAAAAGTAAGGGTTGTTTTTGTAAAAGAGCATGCCACGTCAGCCCTGACGCACGGGTCCCAACGGTCAGATACACTGTTAATACGTGCTTATACGGCTGTCAGACCGTTTTGCAACATTTAGGCTTAGAGTTGGTACTGCATGGCAAAAAAATTTACTAATGGTACTGATTCGTTACGACGTGCCGAAGTGTGGTAGTTCCCTACAATTAACTCCCGATGATGTTAAGGTTTCTTGTCACGTGTCGAGATTTGGTATTAGCTACTTCAGAATCAGATCTATGCAATCGTTCAACGACGACGACGACTGTGGCTCTAGGGCACAGGTCCTTAGGGGTACATGCACGAAGACTTCCTGACTATCATCGGCAAGGTCAAGGCGGCGGCAACACCTTTTTTTAACAAACAGAGGATATATGCGTGATTAAATAAAAAGTAAGGGTTGTTTTTGTAAAAGAGCATGCCACGTCAGCCCTGACGCACGGGTCCCAACGGTCAGATACACTGTTAATACGTGCTTATACGGCTGTCAGACCGTTTTGCAACATTTAGGCTTAGAGTTGGTACTGCATGGCAAAAAAAATTACTAATGGTACTGATTCGTTACGACGTGCCGAAGTGTGGTAGTTCCCTACAATTAACTCCCGATGATGTTAAGGTTTCTTGTCACGTGTCGAGATTTGGTATTAGCTACTTCAGAATCAGATCTATGCAATGGTTCAACGACGACGACGACTGTGGCTCTAGGGCACAGGTCCTTAGGGGTACATGCACGAAGACTTCCTGACTATCATCGGCAAGGTCAAGCCGGCGGCAACACCTTTTTTTAACAAACAGAGGATATATGCGTGATTAAATAAAAAGTAAGGGTTGTTTTTGTAAAAGAGCATGCCACGTCAGCCCTGACGCACGGGTCCCAACGGTCAGATACACTGTTAATACGTGTTTATACGGCTGTCAGACCGTTTTGCAACATTTAGGCTTAGAGTTGGTACTGCATGGCAAAAAAAATTACTAATGGTACTGATTCGTTACGACGTGCCGAAGTGTGGTAGTTCCCTACAATTAACTCCCGATGATGTTAAGGTTTCTTGTCACGTGTCGAGATTTGGTATTAGCTACTTCAGAATCAGATCTATGCAATGGTTCAACGACGACGACGACTGTGGCTCTAGGGCACAGGTCCTTAGGGGTACATGCACGAAGACTTCCTGACTATCATCGGCAAGGTCAAGCCGGCGGCAACACCTTTTTTTAACAAACAGATGATATATGCGTGATTAAATAAAAAGTAAGGGTTGTTTTTATAAAAGAGCATGCCACGTCAGCCCTGACGCACGGGTCCCAACGGTCAGATACACTGTTAATACGTGCTTATACGGCTGTCAGACCGTTTTGCAACATTTAGGCTTAGAGTTGGTACTGCATGGCAAAAAAATTTACTAATGGTACTGATTCGTTACGACGTGCCGAAGTGTGGTAGTTCCCTACAATTAACTCCGTTAAGGTTTCTTGTCACGTTTCGAGATTTGGTATTAGCTACTTCAGAATCATATCTATGCAATGGTTCAACGACGACGACGACTGTGGCTCTAGGGCACAGGTCCTTAGGGGTACATGCACGAAGACTTCCTGACTATCATCGGCAAGGTCAAGCCGGCGGCAACACCTTTTTTAACAAACAGATGATATATGCGTGATTAAATAAAAAGTAAGGGTTGTTTTTATAAAAGAGCATGCCACGTCAGCCCTGACGCACGGGTCCCAACGGTCAGATACACTGTTAATACGTGCTTATACGGCTGTCAGACCGTTTTGCAACATTTAGGCTTAGAGTTGGTACTGCATGGCAAAAAAATTTACTAATGGTACTGATTCGTTACGACGTGCCGAAGTGTGGTAGTTCCCTACAATTAACTCCCGATGATGTTAAGGTTTCTTGTCACGTGTCGAGATTTGGTATTAGCTACTTCAGAATCAGATCTATGCAATGGTTCAACGACGACGACGACTGTGGCTCTAGGGCACAGGTCCTTAGGGGTACATGCACGAAGACTTCCTGACTATCATCGGCAAGGTCAAGCCGGCGGCAACACCTTTTTTAACAAACAGAGGATATATGCGTGATTAAATAAAAAGTAAGGGTTGTTTTTGTAAAAGAGCATGCCACGTCAGCCCTGACGCACGGGTCCCAACGGTCAGATACACTGTTAATACGTGCTTATACGGCTGTCAGACCGTTTTGCAACATTTAGGCTTAGAGTTGGTACTGCATGGCAAAAAAATTTACTAATGGTACTGATTCGTTACGACGTGCCGAAGTGTGGTAGTTCCCTACAATTAACTCCCGATGATGTTAAGGTTTCTTGTCACGTGTCGAGATTTGGTATTAGCTACTTCAGAATCAGATTTATGCAATGGTTCATCGACGACGACGACTGTGGCTCTAGGGCACAGGTCCTTAGGGGTACATGCACGAAGACTTCCTGACTATCATCGGCAAGGTCAAGCCGGCGGCAACACCTTTTTTTAACAAACAGAGGATATATGCGTGATTAAATAAAAAGTAAGGGTTGTTTTTATAAAAGAGCATGCCACGTCAGCCCTGACGCACGGGTCCCAACGGTCAGATACACTGTTAATACGTGCTTATACGGCTGTCAGACCGTTTTGCAACATTTAGGCTTAGAGTTGGTACTGCATGGCAAAAAAATTTACTAATGGTACTGATTCGTTACGACGTGCCGAAGTGTGGTAGTTCCCTACAATTAACTCCGTTAAGGTTTCTTGTCACGTTTCGAGATTTGGTATTAGCTACTTCAGAATCATATCTATGCAATGGTTCAACGACGACGACGACTGTGGCTCTAGGGCACAGGTCCTTAGGGGTACATGCACGAAGACTTCCTGACTATCATCGGCAAGGTCAAGCCGGCGGCAACACCTTTTTTAACAAACAGATGATATATGCGTGATTAAATAAAAAGTAAGGGTTGTTTTTATAAAAGAGCATGCCACGTCAGCCCTGACGCACGGGTCCCAACGGTCAGATACACTGTTAATACGTGCTTATACGGCTGTCAGACCGTTTTGCAACATTTAGGCTTAGAGTTGGTACTGCATGGCAAAAAAATTTACTAATGGTACTGATTCGTTACGACGTGCCGAAGTGTGGTAGTTCCCTACAATTAACTCCCGATGATGTTAAGGTTTCTTGTCACGTGTCGAGATTTGGTATTAGCTACTTCAGAATCAGATCTATGCAATGGTTCAACGACGACGACGACTGTGGCTCTAGGGCACAGGTCCTTAGGGGTACATGCACGAAGACTTCCTGACTATCATCGGCAAGGTCAAGCCGGCGGCAACACCTTTTTTAACAAACAGAGGATATATGCGTGATTAAATAAAAAGTAAGGGTTGTTTTTGTAAAAGAGCATGCCACGTCAGCCCTGACGCACGGGTCCCAACGGTCAGATACACTGTTAATACGTGCTTATACGGCTGTCAGACCGTTTTGCAACATTTAGGCTTAGAGTTGGTACTGCATGGCAAAAAAAATTTACTAATGGTACTGATTCGTTACGACGTGCCGAAGTGTGGTAGTTCCCTCCAATTAACTCCCGATGATGTTAAGGTTTCTTGTCACGTGTCGAGATTTGGTATTAGCTACTTCAGAATCAGATCTATGCAATGGTTCAACGACGACGACGACTGTGGCTCTAGGGCACAGGTCCTTAGGGGTACATGCACGAAGACTTCCTGACTATCATCGGCAAGGTCAAGCCGGCGGCAACACCTTTTTTTATCAAACAGATGATATATGCGTGATTAAATAAAAAGTAAGGGTTGTTTTTATAAAAGAGCATGCCACGTCAGCCCTGACGCACGGGTCCCAACGGTCAGATACACTGTTAATACGTGCTTATACGGCTGTCAGACCGTTTTGCAACATTTAGGCTTAGAGTTGGTACTGCATGGCAAAAAAATTTACTAATGGTACTGATTCGTTACGACGTGCCGAAGTGTGGTAGTTCCCTACAATTAACTCCCGATGATGTTAAGGTTTCTTGTCACGTGTCGAGATTTGGTATTAGCTACTTCAGAATCAGATCTATGCAATGGTTCAACGACGACGACGACTGTGGCTCTAGGGCACAGGTCCTTAGGGGTACATGCACGAAGACTTCCTGACTATCATCGGCAAGGTCAAGCCGGCGGCAACACCTTTTTTAACAAACATAGGATATATGCGTGATTAAATAAAAAGTAAGGGTTGTTTTTGTAAAAGAGCATGCCACGTCAGCCCTGACGCACGGGTCCCAACGGTCAGATACACTGTTAATACGTGCTTATACGGCTGTCAGACCGTTTTGCAACATTTAGGCTTAGAGTTGGTACTGCATGGCAAAAAAAATTACTAATGGTACCGATTCGTTACGACGTGCCGAAGTGTGGTAGTTCCCTACAATTAACTCCCGATGATGTTAAGGTTTCTTGTCACGTGTCGAGATTTGGTATTAGCTACTTCAGAATCAGATCTATGCAATGGTTCAACGACGACGACGACTGCGGCTCTAGGGCACAGGTCCTTAGGGGTACATGCACGAAGACTTCCTGACTATCATCGGCAAGGTCAAGCCGGCGGCAACACCTTTTTTAACAAACAGAGGATATATGCGTGATTAAATAAAAAGTAAGGGTTGTTTTTGTAAAAGAGCATGCCACGTCAGCCCTGACGCACGGGTCCTTACGGTTAGATACACTGTTAATACGTGCTTATACGGCTGTCAGACCGTTTTGCAACATTTAGGCTTAGAGTTGGTACTGCATGGCAAAAAAATTTACTAATGGTACTGATTCGTTACGACGTGCCGAAGTGTGGTAGTTCCCTACAATTAACTCCCGATGATGTTAAGGTTTCTTGTCACGTGTCGAGATTTGGTATTAGCTACTTCAGAATCAGATCTATGCAATGGTTCGACGACGACGACGACTGTGGCTCTAGGGCACAGGTCCTTAGGGGTACATGCACGAAGACTTCCTGACTATCATCGGCAAGGTCAAGCCGGCGGCAACACCTTTTTTTAACAAACAGAGGATATATGCGTGATTAAATAAAAAGTAAGGGTTGTTTTTGTAAAAGAGCATGCCACGTCAGCCCTGACGCACGGGTCCCAACGGTCAGATACACTGTTTATACGTGCTTATACGGCTGTCAGACCGTTTTGCAACATTTAGGCTTAGAGTTGGTACTGCATGGCAAAAAAATTTACTAATGGTACTGATTCGTTACGACGTGCCGAAGTGTGGTAGTTCCCTACAATTAACTACCGATGATGTTAAGGTTTCTTGTCACGTGTCGAGATTTGGTATTAGCTACTTCAGAATCAGATCTATGCAATGGTTCAACGACGACGACGACTGTGGCTCTAGGGCACAGGTCCTTAGGGGTACATGCACGAAGACTTCCTGACTATCATCGGCAAGGTCAAGCCGGCGGCAACACCTTTTTTTAACAAACAGAGGATATATGCGTGATTAAATAAAAAGTAAGGGTTGTTTTTATAAAAGAGCATGCCACGTCAGCCCTGACGCACGGGTCCCAACGGTCAGATACACTGTTAATACGTGCTTATACGGCTGTCAGACCGTTTTGCAACATTTAGGCTTAGAGTTGGTACTGCATGGCAAAAAAATTTACTAATGGTACTGATTCGTTACGACGTGCCGAAGTGTGGTAGTTCCCTACAATTAACTCCGTTAAGGTTTCTTGTCACGTTTCGAGATTTGGTATTAGCTACTTCAGAATCATATCTATGCAATGGTTCAACGACGACGACGACTGTGGCTCTAGGGCACAGGTCCTTAGGGGTACATGCACGAAGACTTCCTGACTATCATCGGCAAGGTCAAGCCGGCGGCAACACCTTTTTTTAACAAACAGATGATATATGCGTGATTAAATAAAAAGTAAGGGTTGTTTTTATAAAAGAGCATGCCACGTCAGCCCTGACGCACGGGTCCCAACGGTCAGATACACTGTTAATATGTGCTTATACGGCTGTCAGACCGTTTTGCAACATTTAGGCTTAGAGTTGGTACTGCATGGCAAAAAAATTTACTAATGGTACTGATTCGTTACGACGTGCCGAAGTGTGGTAGTTCCCTACAATTAACTCCCGATGATGTTAAGGTTTCTTGTCACGTGTCGAGATTTGGTATTAGCTACTTCAGAATCAGATCTATGCAATGGTTCGACGACGACGACGACTGTGGCTCTAGGGCACAGGTCCTTAGGGGTACATGCACGAAGACTTCCTGACTATCATCGGCAAGGTCAAGCCGGCGGCAACACCTTTTTTAACAAACAGATGATATATGCGTGATTAAATAAAAAGTAAGGGTTGTTTTTATAAAAGAGCATGCCACGTCAGCCCTGACGCACGGGTCCCAACGGTCAGATACACTGTTAATACGTGCTTATACGGCTGTCAGACCGTTTTGCAACATTTAGGCTTAGAGTTGGTACTGCATGGCAAAAAATTTTACTAATGGTACTGATTCGTTACGACGTGCCGAAGTGTGGTAGTTCCCTACAATTAACTCCCGATGATGTTAAGGTTTCTTGTCACGTGTCGAGATTTGGTATTAGCTACTTCAGAATTAGATCTATGCAATGGTTCAACGACGACGACGACTGTGGCTCTAGGGCACAGGTCCTTAGGGGTACATGCACAAAGACTTCCTGACTATCATCGGCAAGGTCAAGCCGGCGGCAACACCTTTTTTAACAAACAGAGGATATATGCGTGATTAAATAAAAAGTAAGGGTTGTTTTTGTAAAAGAGCATGCCACGTCAGCCCTGACGCACGGGTCCCAACGGTCAGATACACTGTTAATACGTGCTTATACGGCTGTCAGACCGTTTTGCAACATTTAGGCTTAGAGTTGGTACTGCATGGCAAAAAAAATTTACTAATGGTACTGATTCGTTACGACGTGCCGAAGTGTGGTAGTTTCCTCCAATTAACTCCCGATGATGTTAAGGTTTCTTGTCACGTGTCGAGATTTGGTATTAGCTACTTCAGAATCAGATCTATGCAATGGTTCAACAACGACGACGACTGTGGCTCTAGGGCACAGGTCCTTAGGGGTACATGCACGAAGACTTCCTGACTATCATCGGCAAGGTCAAGCCGGCGGCAACACCTTTTTTTATCAAACAGATGATATATGCGTGATTAAATAAAAAGTAAGGGTTGTTTTTATAAAAGAGCATGCCACGTCAGCCCTGACGCACGGGTCCCAACGGTCAGATACACTGTTAATACGTGCTTATACGGCTGTCAGACCGTTTTGCAACATTTAGGCTTAGAGTTGGTACTGCATGGCAAAAAAATTTACTAATGGTACTGATTCGTTACGACGTGCCGAAGTGTGGTAGTTCCCTACAATTAACTCCCGATGATGTTAAGGTTTCTTGTCACGTGTCGAGATTTGGTATTAGCTACTTCAGAATCAGATCTATGCAATGGTTCAACGACGACGACGACTGTGGCTCTAGGGCACAGGTCCTTAGGGGTACATGCACGAAGACTTCCTGACTATCATCGGCAAGGTCAAGCCGGCGGCAACACCTTTTTTAACAAACATAGGATATATGCGTGATTAAATAAAAAGTAAGGGTTGTTTTTGTAAAAGAGCATGCCACGTCAGCCCTGACGCACGGGTCCCAACGGTCAGATACACTGTTAATACGTGCTTATACGGCTGTCAGACCGTTTTGCAACATTTAGGCTTAGAGTTGGTACTGCATGGCAAAAAAAATTACTAATGGTACTGATTCGTTACGACGTGCCGAAGTGTGGTAGTTCCCTACAATTAACTCCCGATGATGTTAAGGTTTCTTGTCACGTGTCGAGATTTGGTATTAGCTACTTCAGAATCAGATCTATGCAATGGTTCAACGACGACGACGACTGCGGCTCTAGGGCACAGGTCCTTAGGAGTACATGCACGAAGACTTCCTGACTATCATCGGCAAGGTCAAGCCGGCGGCAACACCTTTTTTTAACAAACAGAGGATATATGCGTGATTAAATAAAAAGTAAGGGTTGTTTTTATAAAAGAGCATGCCACGTCAGCCCTGACGCACGGGTCCCAACGGTCAGATACACTGTTAATACGTGCTTATACGGCTGTCAGACCGTTTTGCAACATTTAGGCTTAGAGTTGGTACTGCATGGCAAAAAAATTTACTAATGGTACTGATTCGTTACGACGTGCCGAAGTGTGGTAGTTCCCTACAATTAACTCCCGATGATGTTAAGGTTTCTTGTCACGTGTCGAGATTTGGTATTAGCTACTTCAGAATCAGATCTATGCAATGGTTCGACGACGACGACGACTGTGGCTCTAGGGCACAGGTCCTTAGGGGTACATGCACGAAGACTTCCTGACTATCATCGGCAAGGTCAAGCCGGCGGCAACACCTTTTTTTAACAAACAGAGGATATATGCGTGATTAAATAAAAAGTAAGGGTTGTTTTTGTAAAAGAGCATGCCACGTCAGCCCTGACGCACGGGTCCCAACGGTCAGATACACTGTTTATACGTGCTTATACGGCTGTCAGACCGTTTTGCAACATTTAGGCTTAGAGTTGGTACTGCATGGCAAAAAAATTTACTAATGGTACTGATTCGTTACGACGTGCCGAAGTGTGGTAGTTCCCTACAATTAACTCCCGATGATGTTAAGGTTTCTTGTCACGTGTCGAGATTTGGTATTAGCTACTTCAGAATCAGATCTATGCAATGGTTCAACGACGACGACGACGACTGTGGCTCTAGGGCACAGGTCCTTAGGGGTACATGCACGAAGACTTCCTGACTATCATCGGCAAGGTCAAGCCGGCGGCAACACCTTTTTTTAACAAACAGAGGATATATGCGTGATTAAATAAAAAGTAAGGGTTGTTTTTATAAAAGAGCATGCCACGTCAGCCCTGACGCACGGGTCCCAACGGTCAGATACACTGTTAATACGTGCTTATACGGCTGTCAGACCGTTTTGCAACATTTAGGCTTAGAGTTGGTACTGCATGGCAAAAAAATTTACTAATGGTACTGATTCGTTACGACGTGCCGAAGTGTGGTAGTTCCCTACAATTAACTCCGTTAAGGTTTCTTGTCACGTTTCGAGATTTGGTATTAGCTACTTCAGAATCATATCTATGCAATGGTTCAACGACGACGACGACTGTGGCTCTAGGGCACAGGTCCTTAGGGGTACATGCACGAAGACTTCCTGACTATCATCGGCAAGGTCAAGCCGGCGGCAACACCTTTTTTAACAAACAGATGATATATGCGTGATTAAATAAAAAGTAAGGGTTGTTTTTGTAAAAGAGCATGCCACGTCAGCCCTGACGCACGGGTCCCAACGGTCAGATACACTGTTAATACGTGCTTATACGGCTGTCAGACCGTTTTGCAACATTTAGGCTTAGAGTTGGTACTGCATGGCAAAAAAATTTACTAATGGTACTGATTCGTTACGACGTGCCGAAGTGTGGTAGTTCCCTCCAATTAACTCCCGATGATGTTAAGGTTTCTTGTCACGTGTCGAGATTTGGTATTAGCTACTTCAGAATCAGATCTATGCAATGGTTCAACGACGACGACGACTGCGGCTCTAGGGCACAGGTCCTTAGGAGTACATGCACGAAGACTTCCTGACTATCATCGGCAAGGTCAAGCCGGCGGCAACACCTTTTTTTAACAAACAGAGGATATATGCGTGATTAAATAAAAAGTAAGGGTTGTTTTTATAAAAGAGCATGCCACGTCAGCCCTGACGCACGGGTCCCAACGGTCAGATACACTGTTAATACGTGCTTATACGGCTGTCAGACCGTTTTGCAACATTTAGGCTTAGAGTTGGTACTGCATGGCAAAAAAATTTACTAATGGTACTGATTCGTTACGACGTGCCGAAGTGTGGTAGTTCCCTACAATTAACTCCCGATGATGTTAAGGTTTCTTGTCACGTGTCGAGATTTGGTATTAGCTACTTCAGAATCAGATCTATGCAATGGTTCGACGACGACGACGACTGTGGCTCTAGGGCACAGGTCCTTAGGGGTACATGCACGAAGACTTCCTGACTATCATCGGCAAGGTCAAGCCGGCGGCAACACCTTTTTTAACAAACATAGGATATATGCGTGATTAAATAAAAAGTAAGGGTTGTTTTTGTAAAAGAGCATGCCACGTCAGCCCTGACGCACGGGTCCCAACGGTCAGATACACTGTTAATACGTGCTTATACGGCTGTCAGACCGTTTTGCAACATTTAGGCTTAGAGTTGGTACTGCATGGCAAAAAAAATTACTAATGGTACTGATTCGTTACGACGTGCCGAAGTGTGGTAGTTCCCTACAATTAACTCCCGATGATGTTAAGGTTTCTTGTCACGTGTCGAGATTTGGTATTAGCTACTTCAGAATCAGATCTATGCAATGGTTCAACGACGACGACGACTGCGGCTCTAGGGCACAGGTCCTTAGGAGTACATGCACGAAGACTTCCTGACTATCATCGGCAAGGTCAAGCCGGCGGCAACACCTTTTTTTAACAAACAGAGGATATATGCGTGATTAAATAAAAAGTAAGGGTTGTTTTTATAAAAGAGCATGCCACGTCAGCCCTGACGCACGGGTCCCAACGGTAAGATACACTGTTAATACGTGCTTATACGGCTGTCAGACCGTTTTGCAACATTTAGGTTTAGAGTTGGTACTGCATGGCAAAAAAAATTACTAATGGTACTGATTCGTTACGACGTGCCGAAGTGTGGTAGTTCCCTACAATTAACTCCCGATGATGTTAAGGTTTCTTGTCACGTGTCGAGATTTGGTATTAGCTACTTCAGAATCAGATCTATGCAATGGTTCAACGACGACGACGACTGTGGCTCTAGGGCACAGGTCCTTAGGGGTACATGCACGAAGACTTCCTGACTATCATCGGCAAGGTCAAGCCGGCGGCAACACCTTTTTTAACAAACAGAGGATATATGCGTGATTAAATAAAAAGTAAGGGTTATTTTTATAAAAGAGCATGCCACGTCAGCCCTGATGCACGGGTCCCAACGGTCAGATACACTGTTAATACGTGCTTATACGGCTGTCAGACCGTTTCGCAACATTTAGGCTTAGAGTTGGTACTGCATGGCAAAAAAATTTACTAATGGTACTGATTCGTTACGACGTGCCGAAGTGTGGTAGTTCCCTACAATTAACTCCCGATGATGTTAAGGTTTCTTGTCACGTGTCGAGATTTGATATTAGCTACTTCAGAATCAGATCTATGCAATGGTTCAACGACGACGACGACTGTGGCTCTAGGGCACAGGTCCTTAGGGGTACATGCACGAAGACTTCCTGACTATCATCGGCAAGGTCAAGCCGGCGGTAACACCTTTTTTTAACAAACAGAGGATATATGCGTGATTAAATAAAAAGTAAGGGTTGTTTTTGTAAAAGAGCATGCCACGTCAGCCCTGACGCACGGGTCCCAACGGTCAGATACACTGTTAATACGTGCTTATACGGCTGTCAGACCGTTTTGCAACATTTAGGCTTAGAGTTGGTACTGCATGGCAAAAAAATTTACTAATGGTACTGATTCGTTACGACGTGCCGAAGTGTGGTAATTCCCTACAATTAACTCCCGATGATGTTAAGGTTTCTTGTCACGTGTCGAGATTTGGTATTAGCTACTTCAGAATCAGATCTATGCAATGGTTCAATGACGACGACGACTGTGGCTCTAGGGCACAGGTCCTTAGGGGTACATGCACGAAGACTTCCTGACTATCATCGGCAAGGTCAAGCCGGCGGCAACACCTTTTTTTAACAAACAGAGGATATATGCGTGATTAAATAAAAAGTAAGGGTTGTTTTTGTAAAAGAGCATGCCACGTCAGCCCTGACGCACGGGTCCCAATGGTCAGATACATTGTTAATACGTGCTTATACGGCTGTCAGACCGTTTTGCAACATTTAGGCTTAGAGTTGGTACTGCATGGCAAAAAAATTTACTAATGGTACTGATTCGTTACGACGTGCCGAAGTGTGGTAGTTCCCTATAATTAACTCCCGATGATGTTAAGGTTTCTTGTCACGTGTCGAGATTTGGTATTAGCTACTTCAGAATCAGATCTATGCAATGGTTCAACGACGACAACGACTGTGGCTCTAGGGCACAGGTCCTTAGGGGTACATGCACGAAGACTTCCTGACTATCATCGGCAAGGTCAAGCCGGCGGCAAGACCTTTTTAACAAACAGAGGATATATGCGTGATTAAATAAAAAGTAAGGGTTGTTTTTGTAAAAGAGCATGCCACGTCAGCCCTGACGCACGGGTCCCAACGGTCAGATACACTGTTAATACGTGCTTATACGGCTGTCAGACCGTTTTGCAACATTTAGGCTTAGAGTTGGTACTGCATGGCAAAAAAAATTTACTAATGGTACTGATTCGTTACGACGTGCCGAAGTGTGGTAGTTCCCTCCAATTAACTCCCGATGATGTTAAGGTTTCTTGTCACGTGTCGAGATTTGGTATTAGCTACTTCAGAATCAGATCTATGCAATGGTTCAACGACGACGACGACTGTGGCTCTAGGGCACAGGTCCTTAGGGGTACATGCACGAAGACTTCCTGACTATCATCGGCAAGGTCAAGCCGGCGGCAACACCTTTTTTTATCAAACAGATGATATATGCGTGATTAAATAAAAAGTAAGGGTTGTTTTTATAAAAGAGCATGCCACGTCAGCCCTGACGCACGGGTCCCAACGGTCAGATACACTGTTAATACGTGCTTATACGGCTGTCAGACCGTTTTGCAACATTTAGGCTTAGAGTTGGTACTGCATGGCAAAAAAATTTACTAATGGTACTGATTCGTTACGACGTGCCGAAGTGTGGTAGTTCCCTACAATTAACTCCCGATGATGTTAAGGTTTCTTGTCACGTGTCGAGATTTGGTATTAGCTACTTCAGAATCAGATCTATGCAATGGTTCAACGACGACGACGACTGTGGCTCTAGGGCACAGGTCCTTAGGGGTACATGCACGAAGACTTCCTGACTATCATCGGCAAGGTCAAGCCGGCGGCAACACCTTTTTTAACAAACATAGGATATATGCGTGATTAAATAAAAAGTAAGGGTTGTTTTTGTAAAAGAGCATGCCACGTCAGCCCTGACGCACGGGTCCCAACGGTCAGATACACTGTTAATACGTGCTTATACGGCTGTCAGACCGTTTTGCAACATTTAGGCTTAGAGTTGGTACTGCATGGCAAAAAAAATTACTAATGGTACTGATTCGTTACGACGTGCCGAAGTGTGGTAGTTCCCTACAATTAACTCCCGATGATGTTAAGGTTTCTTGTCACGTGTCGAGATTTGGTATTAGCTACTTCAGAATCAGATCTATGCAATGGTTCAACGACGACGACGACTGCGGCTCTAGGGCACAGGTCCTTAGGAGTACATGCACGAAGACTTCCTGACTATCATCGGCAAGGTCAAGCCGGCGGCAACACCTTTTTTTAACAAACAGAGGATATATGCGTGATTAAATAAAAAGTAAGGGTTGTTTTTATAAAAGAGCATGCCACGTCAGCCCTGACGCACGGGTCCCAACGGTCAGATACACTGTTAATACGTGCTTATACGGCTGTCAGACCGTTTTGCAACATTTAGGCTTAGAGTTGGTACTGCATGGCAAAAAAATTTACTAATGGTACTGATTCGTTACGACGTGCCGAAGTGTGGTAGTTCCCTACAATTAACTCCCGATGATGTTAAGGTTTCTTGTCACGTGTCGAGATTTGGTATTAGCTACTTCAGAATCAGATCTATGCAATGGTTCGACGACGACGACGACTGTGGCTCTAGGGCACAGGTCCTTAGGGGTACATGCACGAAGACTTCCTGACTATCATCGGCAAGGTCAAGCCGGCGGCAACACCTTTTTTTAACAAACAGAGGATATATGCGTGATTAAATAAAAAGTAAGGGTTGTTTTTGTAAAAGAGCATGCCACGTCAGCCCTGACGCACGGGTCCCAACGGTCAGATACACTGTTTATACGTGCTTATACGGCTGTCAGACCGTTTTGCAACATTTAGGCTTAGAGTTGGTACTGCATGGCAAAAAAATTTACTAATGGTACTGATTCGTTACGACGTGCCGAAGTGTGGTAGTTCCCTACAATTAACTCCCGATGATGTTAAGGTTTCTTGTCACGTGTCGAGATTTGGTATTAGCTACTTCAGAATCAGATCTATGCAATGGTTCAACGACGACGACGACTGTGGCTCTAGGGCACAGGTCCTTAGGGGTACATGCACGAAGACTTCCTGACTATCATCGGCAAGGTCAAGCCGGCGGCAACACCTTTTTTTAACAAACAGAGGATATATGCGTGATTAAATAAAAAGTAAGGGTTGTTTTTATAAAAGAGCATGCCACGTCAGCCCTGACGCACGGGTCCCAACGGTCAGATACACTGTTAATACGTGCTTATACGGCTGTCAGACCGTTTTGCAACATTTAGGCTTAGAGTTGGTACTGCATGGCAAAAAAATTTACTAATGGTACTGATTCGTTACGACGTGCCGAAGTGTGGTAGTTCCCTACAATTAACTCCGTTAAGGTTTCTTGTCACGTTTCGAGATTTGGTATTAGCTACTTCAGAATCATATCTATGCAATGGTTCAACGACGACGACGACTGTGGCTCTAGGGCACAGGTCCTTAGGGGTACATGCACGAAGACTTCCTGACTATCATCGGCAAGGTCAAGCCGGCGGCAACACCTTTTTTAACAAACAGATGATATATGCGTGATTAAATAAAAAGTAAGGGTTGTTTTTATAAAAGAGCATGCCACGTCAGCCCTGACGCACGGGTCCCAACGGTCAGATACACTGTTAATACGTGCTTATACGGCTGTCAGACCGTTTTGCAACATTTAGGCTTAGAGTTGGTACTGCATGGCAAAAAAATTTACTAATGGTACTGATTCGTTACGACGTGCCGAAGTGTGGTAGTTCCCTCCAATTAACTCCCGATGATGTTAAGGTTTCTTGTCACGTGTCGAGATTTGGTATTAGCTACTTCAGAATCAGATCTATGCAATGGTTCAACGACGACGACGACTGTGGCTCTAGGGCACAGGTCCTTAGGGGTACATGCACGAAGACTTCCTGACTATCATCGGCAAGGTCAAGCCGGCGGCAACACCTTTTTTTATCAAACAGATGATATATGCGTGATTAAATAAAAAGTAAGGGTTGTTTTTATAAAAGAGCATGCCACGTCAGCCCTGACGCACGGGTCCCAACGGTCAGATACACTGTTAATACGTGCTTATACGGCTGTCAGACCGTTTTGCAACATTTAGGCTTAGAGTTGGTACTGCATGGCAAAAAAATTTACTAATGGTACTGATTCGTTACGACGTGCCGAAGTGTGGTAGTTCCCTACAATTAACTCCCGATGATGTTAAGGTTTCTTGTCACGTGTCGAGATTTGGTATTAGCTACTTCAGAATCAGATCTATGCAATGGTTCAACGACGACGACGACTGTGGCTCTAGGGCACAGGTCCTTAGGGGTACATGCACGAAGACTTCCTGACTATCATCGGCAAGGTCAAGCCGGCGGCAACACCTTTTTTAACAAACATAGGATATATGCGTGATTAAATAAAAAGTAAGGGTTGTTTTTGTAAAAGAGCATGCCACGTCAGCCCTGACGCACGGGTCCCAACGGTCAGATACACTGTTAATACGTGCTTATACGGCTGTCAGACCGTTTTGCAACATTTAGGCTTAGAGTTGGTACTGCATGGCAAAAAAAATTACTAATGGTACTGATTCGTTACGACGTGCCGAAGTGTGGTAGTTCCCTACAATTAACTCCCGATGATGTTAAGGTTTCTTGTCACGTGTCGAGATTTGGTATTAGCTACTTCAGAATCAGATCTATGCAATGGTTCAACGACGACGACGACTGCGGCTCTAGGGCACAGGTCCTTAGGAGTACATGCACGAAGACTTCCTGACTATCATCGGCAAGGTCAAGCCGGCGGCAACACCTTTTTTTAACAAACAGAGGATATATGCGTGATTAAATAAAAAGTAAGGGTTGTTTTTATAAAAGAGCATGCCACGTCAGCCCTGACGCACGGGTCCCAACGGTAAGATACACTGTTAATACGTGCTTATACGGCTGTCAGACCGTTTTGCAACATTTAGGTTTAGAGTTGGTACTGCATGGCAAAAAAATTTACTAATGGTACTGATTCGTTACGACGTGCCGAAGTGTGGTAGTTCCCTACAATTAACTCCCGATGATGTTAAGGTTTCTTGTCACGTGTCGAGATTTGGTATTAGCTACTTCAGAATCAGATCTATGCATTCAACGACGACGACGACTGTGGCTCTAGGGCACAGGTCCTTAGGGGTACATGCACGAAGACTTCCTGACTATCATCGGCAAGGTCAAGCCGGCGGCAACACCTTTTTTAACAAACAGAGGATATATGCGTGATTAAATAAAAAGTAAGGGTTGTTTTTATAAAAGAGCATGCCACGTCAGCCCTGATGCACGGGTCCCAACGGTCAGATACACTGTTAATACGTGCTTATACGGCTGTCAGACCGTTTCGCAACATTTAGGCTTAGAGTTGGTACTGCATGGCAAAAAAATTTACTAATGGTACTGATTCGTTACGACGTGCCGAAGTGTGGTAGTTCCCTACAATTAACTCCCGATGATGTTAAGGTTTCTTGTCACGTGTCGAGATTTGATATTAGCTACTTCAGAATCAGATCTATGCAATGGTTCAACGACGACGACGACTGTGGCTCTAGGGCACAGGTCCTTAGGGGTACATGCACGAAGACTTCCTGACTATCATCGGCAAGGTCAAGCCGGCGGCAACACCTTTTTTTAACAAACAGAGGATATATGCGTGATTAAATAAAAAGTAAGGGTTGTTTTTGTAAAAGAGCATGCCACGTCAGCCCTGACGCACGGGTCCCAACGGTCAGATACACTGTTAATACGTGCTTATACGGCTGTCAGACCGTTTTGCAACATTTAGGCTTAGAGTTGGTACTGCATGGCAAAAAAATTTACTAATGGTACTGATTCGTTACGACGTGCCGAAGTGTGGTAATTCCCTACAATTAACTCCCGATGATGTTAAGGTTTCTTGTCACGTGTCGAGATTTGGTATTAGCTACTTCAGAATCAGATCTATGCAATGGTTCAATGACGACGACGACTGTGGCTCTAGGGCACAGGTCCTTAGGGGTACATGCACGAAGACTTCCTGACTATCATCGGCAAGGTCAAGCCGGCGGCAACACCTTTTTTTAACAAACAGAGGATATATGCGTGATTAAATAAAAAGTAAGGGTTGTTTTTGTAAAAGAGCATGCCACGTCAGCCCTGACGCACGGGTCCCAATGGTCAGATACATTGTTAATACGTGCTTATACGGCTGTCAGACCGTTTTGCAACATTTAGGCTTAGAGTTGGTACTGCATGGCAAAAAAAATTACTAATGGTACTGATTCGTTACGACGTGCCGAAGTGTGGTAGTTCCCTATAATTAACTCCCGATGATGTTAAGGTTTCTTGTCACGTGTCGAGATTTGGTATTAGCTACTTCAGAATCAGATCTATGCAATGGTTCAACGACGACGACGACTGTGGCTCTAGGGCACAGGTCCTTAGGGGTACATGCACGAAGACTTCCTGACTATCATCGGCAAGGTCAAGCCGGCGGCAAGACCTTTTTAACAAACAGAGGATATATGCGTGATTAAATAAAAAGTAAGGGTTGTTTTTGTAAAAGAGCATGCCACGTCAGCCCTGACGCACGGGTCCCAACGGTCAGATACACTGTTAATACGTGCTTATACGGCTGTCAGACCGTTTTGCAACATTTAGGCTTAGAGTTGGTACTGCATGGCAAAAAAAATTTACTAATGGTACTGATTCGTTACGACGTGCCGAAGTGTGGTAGTTCCCTCCAATTAACTCCCGATGATGTTAAGGTTTCTTGTCACGTGTCGAGATTTGGTATTAGCTACTTCAGAATCAGATCTATGCAATGGTTCAACGACGACGACGACTGTGGCTCTAGGGCACAGGTCCTTAGGGGTACATGCACGAAGACTTCCTGACTATCATCGGCAAGGTCAAGCCGGCGGCAACACCTTTTTTTATCAAACAGATGATATATGCGTGATTAAATAAAAAGTAAGGGTTGTTTTTATAAAAGAGCATGCCACGTCAGCCCTGACGCACGGGTCCCAACGGTCAGATACACTGTTAATACGTGCTTATACGGCCGTCAGACCGTTTTGCAACATTTAGGCTTAGAGTTGGTACTGCATGGCAAAAAAATTTACTAATGGTACTGATTCGTTACGACGTGCCGAAGTGTGGTAGTTCCCTACAATTAACTCCCGATGATGTTAAGGTTTCTTGTCACGTGTCGAGATTTGGTATTAGCTACTTCAGAATCAGATCTATGCAATGGTTCAACGACGACGACGACTGTGGCTCTAGGGCACAGGTCCTTAGGGGTAAATGCACGAAGACTTCCTGACTATCATCGACAAGGTCAAGCCGGCGGCAACACCTTTTTTAACAAACAGAGGATATATGCGTGATTAAATAAAAAGTAAGGGTTGTTTTTGTAAAAGAGCATGCCACGTCAGCCCTGACGCACGGGTCCCAACGGTCAGATACACTGTTAATACGTGCTTATACGGCTGTCAGACCGTTTTGCAACATTTAGGCTTAGAGTTGGTACTGCATGGCAAAAAAAATTATTAATGGTACTGATTCGTTACGACGTGCCGAAGTGTGGTAGTTCCCCACAATTAACTCCCGATGATGTTAAGGTTTCTTGTCACGTGTCGAGATTTGGTATTAGCTACTTCAGAATCAGATCTATGCAATGGTTCAACGACGACGACGACTGTGGCTCTAGGGCATAGGTCCTTAGGGGTACATGCACGAAGACTTCCTGACTATCATCGGCAAGGTCAAGCCGGCGGCAACACCTTTTTTTATCAAACAGATGATATATGCATGATTAAATAAAAAGTAAGGGTTGTTTTTATAAAAGAGCATGCCACGTCAGCCCTGACGCACGGGTCCTTACGGTTAGATACACTGTTAATACGTGCTTATACGGCTGTCAGACCGTTTTGCAACATTTAGGCTTAGAGTTGGTACTGCATGGCAAAAAAATTTACTAATGGTACTGATTCGTTACGACGTGCCGAAGTGTGGTAGTTCCCTACAATTAACTCCCGATGATGTTAAGGTTTCTTGTCACGTGTCGAGATTTGGTATTAGCTACTTCAGAATCAGATCTATGCAATGGTTCAACGACGACGACGACTGTGGCTCTAGGGCATAGGTCCTTAGGGGTACATGCACGAAGACTTCCTGACTATCATCGGCAAGGTCAAGCCGGCGGCAACACCTTTTTTTAACAAACAGAGGATATATGCGTGATTAAATAAAAAGTAAGGGTTGTTTTTGTAAAAGAGCATGCCACGTCAGCCCTGACGCACGGGTCCCAACGGTCAGATACACTGTTAATACGTGCTTATACGGCTGTCAGACCGTTTCGCAACATTTAGGCTTAGAGTTGGTACTGCATGGCAAAAAAATTTACTAATGGTACTGATTCGTTACGACGTGCCGAAGTGTGGTAGTTCCCTACAATTAACTCCCGATGATGTTAAGGTTTCTTGTCACGTGTCGAGATTTGGTATTAGCTACTTCAGAATCAGATCTATGCAATGGTTCAACGACGACGACGACTGTGGCTCTAGGGCACAGGTCCTTAGGGGTACATGCACGAAGACTTCCTGACTATCATCGGCAAGGTCAAGGCGGCGGCAACACCTTTTTTTAACAAACAGAGGATATATGCGTGATTAAATAAAAAGTAAGGGTTGTTTTTGTAAAAGAGCATGCCACGTCAGCCCTGACGCACGGGTCCCAACGGTCAGATACACTGTTAATACGTGCTTATACGGCTGTCAGACCGTTTTGCAACATTTAGGCTTAGAGTTGGTACTGCATGGCAAAAAAAATTACTAATGGTACTGATTCGTTACGACGTGCCGAAGTGTGGTAGTTCCCTACAATTAACTCCCGATGATGTTAAGGTTTCTTGTCACGTGTCGAGATTTGGTATTAGCTACTTCAGAATCAGATCTATGCAATGGTTCAACGACGACGACGACTGTGGCTCTAGGGCACAGGTCCTTAGGGGTACATGCACGAAGACTTCCTGACTATCATCGGCAAGGTCAAGCCGGCGGCAACACCTTTTTTTAACAAACAGAGGATATATGCGTGATTAAATAAAAAGTAAGGGTTGTTTTTGTAAAAGAGCATGCCACGTCAGCCCTGACGCACGGGTCCCAACGGTCAGATACACTGTTAATACGTGCTTATACGGTTGTCAGACCGTTTTGCAACATTTAGGCTTAGAGTTGGTACTGCATGGCAAAAAAATTTACTAATGGTACTGATTCGTTACGACGTGCCGAAGTGTGGTAGTTCCCTACAATTAACTCCCGATGATGTTAAGGTTTCTTGTCACGTGTCGAGATTTGGTATTAGCTACTTCAGAATCAGATCTATGCAATGGTTCAACGACGACGACGACTGTGGCTCTAGGGCACAGGTCCTTAGGGGTACATGCACGAAGACTTCCTGACTATCATCGGCAAGGTCAAGCCGGCGGCAACACCTTTTTTTAACAAACAGAGGATATATGCGTGATTAAATAAAAAGTAAGGGTTGTTTTTGTAAAAGAGCATGCCACGTCAGCCCTGACGCACGGGTCCCAACGGTCAGATACACTGTTAATACGTGCTTATACGGCTGTCAGACCGTTTTGCAACATTTAGGCTTAGAGTTGGTACTGCATGGCAAAAAAATTTACTAATGGTACTGATTCGTTACGACGTGCCGAAGTGTGGTAGTTCCCTACAATTAACTCCCGATGATGTTAAGGTTTCTTGTCACGTGTCGAGATTTGGTATTAGCTACTTCAGAATCAGATCTATGCAATGGTTCAACGACGACGACGACTGTGGCTCTAGGGCACAGGTCCTTAGGGGTACATGCACGAAGACTTCCTGACTATCATCGGCAAGGTCAAGCCGGCGGCAACACCTTTTTTTAACAAACAGAGGATATATGCGTGATTAAATAAAAAGTAAGGGTTGTTTTTGTAAAAGAGCATGCCACGTCAGCCCTGACGCACGGGTCCCAACGGTCAGATACACTGTTAATACGTGCTTATACGGCTGTCAGACCATTTTGCAACATTTAGGCTTAGAGTTGGTACTGCATGGCAAAATTTTTTACTAATGGTACTGATTCGTTACTACGTGCCGAAGTGTGGTAGTTTCCTACAATTAACTCCCGATGATGTTAAGGTTTCTTGTCACGTGTCGAGATTTGATATTAGCTACTTCAGAATCAGATCTATGCAATGGTTCAACGACGACGACGACGACTGTGGCTCTAGGGCACAGGTCCTTAGGGGTACATGCACGAAGACTTCCTGACTATCATCGGCAAGGTCAAGCCGGCTCCGATAGAGGAGCGGCGGCTTCGTTCTGGCGGATATGGTGGTTGTTTGGTGGTCTCGGAATCTCGATGTAGTTTTTATTATGTTTGAGACGCTTACGGAGAATTTTATAATAATAGATCTATCTTTTTGGAGAAGGGAAAAAAGAGCTGGTGCTGAGTACTAGAGATGCGGAGGAAAAAAAATTAACCACACCGTTGGTTCGTGATGCACTTTACCGATCAACTACGTCTTCTTGTCTTCTTAGTATAAAAAATGTAAAGCTTGAAGATTTAGCAATTAAGACAGAAGACGTTAATAGCTCGCATAATAATAGAGAATGGAATCTGCTAAGCATTGAACAACGTTTGGTACGAACCCCTGGCAACCCTGAACGCTTTCGACGAGGAGCGAGTTTGGTGACACGAGAATGACAATTTTCGTGCTTCTGTTTATTTTCGACAGAAAAATTGCCGTGCTTGCCCCTGACTTGCCATCCTCTCCCTTCATCATCTCCGAACAATTGAAATGTTCGGCTGCCATGCTTAACATCCGAACGGCCCGTACTTATCATTTCCGTAGACAAATGGAGAAAATAATAATGAGAAAGAAAAGATGCCTCCTGCCTGCCAGCCTGCTCCAGTCCTCGAGCCACGGATTTGGCGGCAAATGTGAAACATATAAACACACTGCCAACATGGGTCTAAGAGAGAATTGCTTTTTTTTAGGAAGTCTAACAGTAAACTGCTTTTTTAGGGGGTCTACGAGTGAATTGCCGGGAGCTCCTATTTGACGTTGGTTGGCCCATGTAGCTTTTCCGTGCATGTGCTCAAGAAAGGAAACTCGTGTTTGCTAAAAAAAAGTTTGCAGCTTCCAGCTCCAACAAAACCGGCTACCAATTATTTGTGTTCAACAATTTGGTAAGACAAAAAGATCATGAATTTTATATTTTCATAAAATTTGAAAACATTTAGAATTTTAAAATGTTCATGTATTTGGAAAAGTGTTCCAAAAGTTCATTTGAAAGTGTTCACGAATTTTAAAAAGGACCAAATATTTAATAAATATTTTGTGTTTTAAAAAACTTACATGAATTTAAATTTTTTCATATTTTTAAAAATATTTATGAATTTTTAAATTGTCCATCAAATTTAAAAATTGTTCGCACATTAACAGTTGTTAATGAATGTAGTATTTTTCTTTCTCGGAATTGAAAAAATATTCATGAATTAGGAACTGTGAGAAAAAAGAAATACAAAAAACAAATGAAGGAATGAAAATAAAAGGAAAAAAATAAGAGAAAAGAAAAGGCGCTAAATAGAAGATTGGCAAACTGCTCCTCCCATACCGAATGACAGACTACACCCTGAGTGCACCAAGACAAATAAGCCCACATTAACAACTAACAAAGTGGCGCTATTTTTGAAAAAAAAAACACGAAACGTCGAGAGGACAAGAGGGAAAAAAACACCCCATATGTGTAAAATCGCGACAAGGCAGGAAATCTTGCCTTTAGATTGTAACCATGTTACTATGGGATAAAACTCCCATTGAACCCGTAAAATGCAATCGCGGCAAGACGTGCGTTGGCCATCGGTGTATTATTAAGTCATAGAAATTGATGAAGATACTGCGGGAGGAGGGGGGGGGGTCTTCTTCTCCAGCTAATTAATAAGCATGATAATGTTTGTTGACCCTTGAAAAAGAGATAATGTTTTTTGGTGATTACACACATAAATAATTATTTGTTCTGGAACAGGTTACTTACCTATTCGCAGTATAGTACAGTGTAGTATACCCCAACAGCAACAGCAAATGGGTTAGTTTATGATTTCTTTTTGAGGATGGATTAGGATTAGTAGTATATGATTAGTGGTACCTACCGGGCACCTCCTCATTTTGAGTACCTACTTGTGCTTAACCTCTTTTTTTTTTCCGCAGGTAGACAACGCGTACAGACGATGTACTACTAGTAGTTTATTATTTATATTTTTCGAGAGGAGATACAACAAACGATGATGTACTAGTACTAGAGATGGAGGAAAAATGTTTAACCACGCCTTGGATTTCTTATGATGCACTTTACCGATCAACTACGTCTTCTTCCTATAGTTTAGTTTATAATAAAGTAGTTAGTCGATGGATGGATCGCTTGAATATTTAGCAATCAAGACAGACTTTAAATCGTTCGCATATATATATATATACACGCGAACGATTTAAACCTTGGGTACGAGCCCATGGCCACTTCCAACGCTTTTGAATGACACGAGGATGGCATGTTTTAATTTATTTTTTAGCAGAAAAATTCCGCGGTTGCCTCTAACATGACATCCTCTCGGCAACATGAGAAATGTTGGGTTGCCATGCTTAAAATCCGAACGTCCGGTACTTATCATTTCTTCTGTAGAAAAATGGAGAAATAATAATTAATGAGAAGAGAAGAGGAAAGAAAAGAAAAGATGCCTCCTGCCTGCCTGCCTGCCTGCCTCCGTCTCCAGTCCTCAAGCGAGTCGTCTTCATCCCCTTCCTTCCGGCCTCCTCCTCCCTCCTCTGCGCGTCTCGTCTGCATCCAATTTCAAATCCGCTCCTCCCCTCCGACCACCCGGCCTCGGCCTCGGCCTCCAGCGCGCCCGCCACCGGTTCTCGCCTCGCCGCCGCCGCCGCCGCTCCTCTCTGCTGGAGCGGACCGGCGACTTGGCGGCGCGGCGCGGAGATCCACCCCATCCGGACCTGGAGCCTCCTTGGACGGTAACCAACCCTAGCTTTCTTCGATTATAAGTATTTCCGGAACGCTAATCTCTGATTCATGCCCCCACCACCATCCCGTGTTTATCCACCTTACTTATATGCCAGCTAGGGTTTACTCCCCCTTTCTTCTTCTACCTTATCTCCATCTCTACTCTATCTACTGTATGTATGTATGTATGTATGTATTTTCTCCCCACTCGCCATGCTAATTTTTGGGGCCAATCCCACCTTACAAAACCTCCCACGTATTCATTCAATCATTCTTGTTTAATCCCCTTCCACCAATCTGCATGCATAAACTCCAGCAACCGCACTTTACTTGACTTTGACTCCAATCCATTCCTAGTAGGCACACTCACTCAGATGCTTGCTTGCTTCCACACACATCAATCCGCCCACTGATTTTTTTTCACTTGATACCTGTGCTGCCCTTTTTCTGATTTTTACTACTTGTATAGTTTGATTCATGTATGCTTTCTATGTCTGTATGGAACATGAACAAACAAACATGCCGTACTAGGAAATGGAACGAGTGTGTGCCTTTCTTACTCATAAGGAAACTCTAGTTTCAGCTGTTCCTTGCCAATGATTAATCATCTTGTTTCTTTTTTGGCTGCATCTGACATACATTCTTATGCCTGTTTACTCCATCCAGGTCAGGCTCACGTTTCCCCTCCTGCCCGCCCACTCTTCGACGCACTGCACTGCTCGCAAACAGAAATGAAGCGTCAATGATATGAACCGCAACAACAGTTGACAGAGCGCCATGGACCCCAGAAGGGACGCAGCTGCTGGCTCTGCGCCACAGAGGGCCATGCACGCGCCGTTGGTTTCATCGTCCACCGCTCCTCCCCGTGTTCCAGAGTACCTTGTGCCGGGCGCTGTCAAGCCTGTTCTCAACTACTCTATCCAGACCGGGGAGGAGTTTGCCCTCGAGTTCATGAGGGACCGCGCCATGTCCCAGAAGATCCTGGCCACTGGTACGTCCGGAGACCAGAACGCCGCGACAAGCGGTTACATGGACTTGAGAGGGATGCTTGGTGCCAGCCACACGGCATCAGAAACTGGTCCTGATATATTCATGCTCCAGCCTATTGTTGATCCGCGGCACAAGGAGCCCGAGAGAAAACCTGTTGCTCAGGTTCAGAATAGGAGCAGGCACTCGTCGACCAGGTCGGTGCCGCGAGCTCTGTCAGGTGGTGATGGTAGCAGTCGGGGACTGTCTCATGGCTATGCTTCCTCTGATGCTTCGGATGCCTCCAAGAGAATCAAGTTCCTGTGCAGCTTTGGGGGCAAAATCTTGCCCCGGCCCAGTGACGGGAAGCTCAGATATGTTGGTGGTGAGACGCGCATAATTCGAATCAGCAAGGACATTTCCTGGCAGGAGCTCAGACAAAAGACGTCTGCCATCTTCAACCAGCCCCATATCATCAAGTACCAGCTCCCTGGTGAAGACCTCGATTCTCTGATCTCGGTGTCAGGTGACGAGGATTTGACAAACATGATGGATGAGTTTGCCATGATTGAAAGTGAAGGAGGTTCTCAGAAGCTCCGTGTTTTTCTGTTTTCCTCGCTCGATTTTGACGATAACCTGGGTAGCATGGATGGTGATTCTGAGCTCCATTATGTTGTTGCTGTCAATGGAATAGATGTGGGATCAGGGAAGCCTTCAAGCGGCCATGGTTTAGCAAGCACATCCGTGAGTATGATGGATCAGTTCATTAATCTCAATAACGATAATGATCAGTCAAACCCAAACCAAGGCATGTCAGATTTTCATGGTATGCGTGGGCCATCTTTGGTGCCTGCTGCTACTGTACCAACTCCAACACCGCCAAGTTTATCCAGTGATTACACTGCAAATTTGCAATCTTACCAAGGGCAGGAAATGCTGTATGCTCAGAGCTCTAGAGACAATTTCTATGACACTGAGAGACGCATCTCTATGCCTCTATCTGCGCCCTCAGATTATGGAGTGGCCTCTCAGTATGCGCCACATTCTGGGCCTGCATCTCTGGCAACTCCTGACCAGCGGTCTTATCAGGATGGCTTCATGATGCAAGGTTCTATGAATGATGCAAAGCAGGCTTCCAAGAACACGCTGCAACAGAAAAGTGAAGTGGACTACTTCCAAACCCTTGAGAATTTGAGTGCTCCTGTGCTGCACAATGATCTGTCTGTTTCAAATAGTATGCATTTGGAAGTGCCCTCTGCTTCTTCGGCTCAAGAAGGCCGGACATCTTTTCTTCAACCAAGTGACAGTGGAAAGAGCCTAGAGCCTAGAGAGTTAAATGAAGATGACCGCCAGTCCTCTGGTGGAGCTTTTGCATCTGGATGTTCTGAATTTGAGTCTGACATGACCGATCATGGGTTCACGGATCCCCAACCTGGTTCTGGGCGGACCTTCCACTCTGAACGAATCCCCCGGGAGCAAATGGAATCCCTGAATCGGTTGTCAAAATCTGATGATTCAGGTGCTCAGTTTCTAATACCCCAGTCTCAGTCTGGTGTGGCTAGAGAATCCATTGCAGAGGCTTCTGATTCTGTTGAAGGAGTTGAAAATTCAAATTCAGGGGCCCCATCACTGAACCTGAATGAACCGTCTGGCGATGATTCCCTAGCACAGTTTGAGAGAAACTTTGCCAAAGCTGTACCGCGTCCAAGTCAATTTGGTATAATCATACCTTCAGAAGAATCAGATGCTAAAATGATGTCTGAAAATCCTGTGGTTGAACAGCAACAGGCCAGTGAAAAGAGGGCAGTGGATGTCCCTAACATCATGAATTCAGTTGAAAAGACTCCAGCTAAAGGTAATTTGAAAGCCACTACTACCAATAGAATGCAAAGTGCTAAGAAGCAGCTGGGAAGTGATGCTGCCATGGCACGTCGTGTTAGTTGGGAGGCTCCCAAGCCCGCGCCCCCCAATGATGTTAAGCATGATCCAGCTGTGCCATCGTCCACCAGCACTGCTGGAGCTGCTGCAGATAGTGTATCTGCAGCTGCTAACTCGGAGAACAGAGATTTTTTTGTTGATATCAATGACCGCTTCCCCCCTGATATTCTTTCCGATTTCTTTGCAAAGGCGAAAGATGCAGCACAGTCATCAACTCCTTTTAATGATCCTATTCTTAGCTTGAACATGCCAAACTATGAGCCTAAGAACTGGTCATTCTTCAGAAATCTTGCAAAGGATGAGTTCCCAAGCAAGAGTAATGACCAACAAGGCCTGGCAAAGATTGACGAAGGGATGTATGCATTCGCAGGAGCAGATAATGATGCAATCAGCATGAAGGGTTTGAATCCTACCTACAATTTTGATGCTGAGAAGAAGGCAGAGCCTTCCATCATAGTTGCTGACGTTAGCAGCATGCCTCCAGCTTATGCCACGTCACATATTGACCATCTCCCAAAGATGGAGAGGAGTGTTGAAGCATTTCAAGTTGACAATCCATATCAACCTGCGGCGGACAATACGAATCTGCCTGCTCCAGATTTCGAGGTATGCATGTTTAGTAGAAGTCCACTGTCACTTTTGTCATCGCACTGTGTTGTCGTATTTATGATTGTTTTCATGGCTTCAGGAACCAAAGTTCGAAGAGGACAGAACTGCCGCACAAGTCATGGATGCTTCTCTTCGAGATTCTGATTTTGAACACTTGCAGGTATGGTGGTTTTGTGTTGGAAGAAACTTAACATGTTTTGTCTAAATTCTCAAACCAGAATCATCTAAAGTCGCATGACGTTGCTATCTTTATTCATTGTTGTCAACATGTTTAAGTGTTATTACTAGCTCTGGAAAGGCAATATCAGCATTTTCTGGGTGCATAATATCCAATATTTCTGCCAACCAAAGGGCACATGACAACCTCTGTTACGAGCATGACCAGTAACATGCCAACAATGCTCACATTTATTCTGTTGGGAACAAATATTTTAACAGATTATCAAGAATGAAGATCTTGAGGAGCTTAGGGAACTTGGTTCTGGTACTTTCGGAACTGTTTACCATGGGAAATGGAGAGGAACTGATGTGGCTATCAAGCGCATCAAGAAAAGCTGTTTTACAGGACGATCATCTGAGCAAGAAAGGCTGGTAAGCTCCTGAACCTGTGTTCAAGTTGTGTGTTAAGCATGCTAGTCTGATTTCCCATTTTGTTGGCATATACTACTCCGTCCCAAAATAAGTGTCTCAACTTTGTACTAACTTTGCACTAAAGTTAGTACAAAACTGAGACACTTATTTCAGGACGGAGGGAGTATATGACAGTAGGCTCTGAATATGAAAGATAGTTGCAGCATCACTGAACACTAACATTCTCGAAATCTGTGACTTGTATTATCAATGTGGTGTTATATATATACTACAGCAGAAAATTCAGCGGAAAGGAGGTGTTGGGTGCTGTAATGATGCTCTAAATAAACATTGTGGTTTCTAGGCACAAGAATTCTGGCGAGAAGCTGAGATTCTGTCAAAGCTTCACCATCCAAACGTCGTAGCGTTCTATGGCGTGGTGAAGGACGGGCCGGGCGGTACCCTGGCGACTCTGACCGAGTTCATGGTTAATGGTTCTCTTCGGCATGTCTTGCAGCGGAAGGACAAGTAAGCAAGCTCTTGCTGACGTTTTTCTTATATTTGCCCTTCTCTGGATCTAATAGAACATATAAATAACTAAGCGGAAAAAATTCTCTTGTATAACCTGAAAGGTGTCCTGATCTGCGCAAGCGGCTGATCATAGCGATGGACGCGGCGTTTGGGATGGAGTACCTGCATTCGAAGAACATTGTGCATTTCGACCTGAAGTGCGACAACCTGCTGGTGAACCTCAGGGACCACGCACGCCCTATCTGCAAAGTAAGCCTAGTTTCCATTCCATCCACTTAAAAACACCTTGGTTTCCACTCCCGTTGAGTATATTTACTATTATTGTCGTGTCCAGGTGGGTGATTTTGGGCTGTCGAAAATCAAGAGGAACACCTTGGTTTCGGGCGGCGTGAGGGGGACGCTTCCCTGGATGGCCCCGGAATTGCTCAACGGGAGTAGCAGCAAGGTGTCTGAGAAGGTAAGACCGTGATGCGTCTTTCATAGATATATTGCTTTACTGATATCTATCTGGGCGTGGCCTGTTCTTGGTTGACTGGACTAGCTGAGAGTTTGGTTAGCAAGAAGTTAAACTAGCAGTGGATAAATAGATGGAGTATATAACAGAGGGAGTGTTTTCTTTGGTTTTTTGGCATAATGGGATGCAGGTGGATGTGTTCTCGTTCGGTATCGTCCTGTGGGAGATCCTGACCGGGGAGGAGCCTTATGCCAACATGCACTATGGCGCAATAATAGGTATGCTGATGATTCTCTTCATGGAGCTGTCTTTGTTCTTCTTGTGAACTTCCTTTGTGATATGCTACTAGTAGTGTTTATATATAAACTGTCTTTGGTTGATGGATGGATGTATTTTGGCAGGTGGCATCGTGAACAACACGCTGCGGCCGCCTGTGCCGGCCAACTGCGGGCCGGAGTGGAGGAGGCTGATGGAGCAGTGCTGGTCGCCGGACCCGGCGCAGCGGCCAGCCTTCACGGAGATCGCGGCACGGCTGCGGTCCATGTCGGCGGCGGCCAACCAGCAGGCCAAGGCAGCGGCAGCAGCCAAGTAGGAATGCAAAGTCGCCGGCTGGGGCTGGGGCTGGGGCTCTGGCTATTGGTTGCGGTTGTGGCTGTGGTGGAGTCTCTGGTGTATGTATTGTTTGTCTGTCTGTCTGTTATAGAGCGAGTTGCGAGTGTAAAAATATTGGTGAGAAATTATGAATGAAATGAATGAATCGTGTCCTCAGTCGGGTGTAAAAATTATACACACACTATGTATTATTATTATAAACAATAATTATATATATTATTATTATCATCTATATATAAGTTGATATATATATATATATAAGTCGATCCAAAGTGAATTTCATTTTGTTTGTTTTTTGTGTGCATGGGTGGGGCATGTCATCCACTTATATCACTATGCCCTAGGGGTAAAAAGGCCTCACAATCAATTGAGGTGTCCAATTGAAATTTGATTACCCGATTTTGACCAAGTGAACAATTCCTCAAAGCAAGCATTCAATTATTCTATACTATATATTATGCTTCCTAACTTTTAGATCCTCATAATTAATTGAGGTCTTCAGTCTAGAACTTGGTTACCCGATTTTGACCGGGTCAATATTTCTAAAGGAGATCCCCCATTTAATTAATTATTTTAGTTGACCATATTCCCTAATTTTGAACTTCTTTTGGAGATCCCCCATTTAATTAATTATTTTAGTTCATCATATTCCCTAATTTTGAACTTCTTTTATTCGATTGAGATATTCAATTTTAAATTTGGTTTACGATTTTTCAAATCAATCAACACCACCCGGCTGGAAAAACATATCAACCCCGTGCACCCTCTTCCCACCTAAAAAAAAAAGCGCCACCATGTGATGGTACTATAGCACCATTATAGTACGTGTAACTACCGACGTATAAATTTACCCACTAAAGGAGTATGAGTTGGTTAGCGCATAACACAGAATCACATTCATGAAAGGCCCGCCAAATAACCGCATTGTAAATAAACATGAAACGCACTCCATCATCTCCCATCCGCCATACTAAATATTCCATCAGTTCCAAAATACAAGGGGTATTGGTTCTTTAGAAAGTCAAATTTCTTGATCTTTGACCAAGTTTAGAGCCAAAAGTATCGACATCCACAATATTAAACCAAAAAAATTATGGAAATTCATTTCATGATGAATCTGATAAAACCAATTTGATATTATGAATTTTGATATATTTCTTTGTATATTTGATCAAACTTAAAGAGGTTGGACTTTTTCAAGAAATTAATACACCTTATGTTTTAAAACAAAGCGATTGCTTTTTTTTTAAAGAATCTCAACGACAACGGGTGCCCAACCCTTCTAGTATGCACCGCTCCATATCCATACTATGGGATTCCCGTGAATAAATGAATCGATACGAGAACAAGACGAAATAAAAAATGATTCATGCGTGTTATGTCTGTTGGGAACGATATGAACTTGTTGTTTTCGAATCGAAATATGGGACGGACGGCCTCTGCGTCGAGTGATGCACACGTATGTATAAATGTTTCAACCTTGTAGACAAGACAAGGCAGGTTTGATAATTTGGTGCATCGTTGGGTAAAACGACGAGCAGGAGAGCCCAAGCCGGCCGGCAAGCAGGCAGGCAGGTGGGACCCAGCTGTCAGCCACCACCCATGTTCGTTCGGTTGCCACCTGCTAGTGTGTGCTTGGCAGCTACTCTTGTCGGGCAGGGCAGGCCCGGCCCAAGCCTAGCCCGACACCGACCCGACCCGCGCGGCTCTCTCCCTCTGTGTGTGTGAGTGTGTGTGTGAGAGAGAGAGAGAGAGAGAGAGAGAGGGGGCGACAGCGCAGCGCGGCGCCGCGAAGGCAAGCCAAGCCACCGCACCGCACCGCACCGCTCCGAGGAAGAAGACGATCTCCCCTCCCGCCGGGTCGAAGAGGGAGGAAGGATCTCCGCCGGAGATGGCACAGAGGAGCAACTGGGAGGCGGACAAGATGTATGTATCCAATCTCATCCTCCTCCTCCGTTTCTAGTCTAGTTCCTATCGAATCGAATCCAGTCGAATCGAAATTGAAATTGAGTTCAATTTTGGGGGGATTGGATTGGATTTCCCATGGTGGGGGGGATTGGATTGCAGGCTGGACGTGTACATCTACGACTACCTGGTGAAGCGCAACCTCCACAACTCGGCCAAGGCCTTCATGAACGAGGGCAAGGTCGCCACCGATCCCGTCGGTACGTTTGTTTCTTCTTCTCTTCTTCCCCTTCCCCTTCCCCTTCCCCTTTCGGATGGAGGGAGGGAGGGAGGGATGCATACATATTCTTCTTCTCCTTCTGCAGAGACCTACTAGTGGCTAATAATAGACAGTAGATGCTAAAACCAATCCCCTCCCCTTCCTTTCCCTTGTTGGGGCAAGAAAACACACAAACAAATTTAAATACACTCACTACGGAGAACAACCATTTATAGATGTGCCCCTGTCCCTGTGTGTGTGTGTGTGTGTGTTTTCCCCCCAAGGCACTCACTACAACACAACACATATATGTGCATCTTTTCCTTCCTGTCACCACAACACCTGTCCTGCCTCTACACCCAGCATTACAACCACTAGGAATATGTACTAGTACTACTTTGTAACTCATGTGTCAACCTAATTATTAATGCCTAATGCTTGTCTGCTTTCGCTTCCGTTTCCGTTTCCGTTCCCTTCCGCAGCGATCGACGCCCCGGGAGGCTTCCTCTTCGAGTGGTGGTCCATCTTCTGGGACATCTTCGACGCCAGGACAAGGGACAAGCCCCAACAAGGAGGAGGGCCCGGGGCCGCCGCACCGCCTTCTATGGACGTATGTCATAACTTCCTCTTCATGCATTACTTCATTTATTTATTACCAATCTACCATATGCCACGCTACGGTGTGCCTTCCTTTTTCCTACGATTCCATCGCATCGCACAGCGCACCTCTGCCTGCACGTTCATGTTGATGTTACTAGGTCAAACACTACTTATTACAGTAACGTTTATTCTTGTCCTGCAACTCTAACAATATCACCTTTGATGCACACATGTATGACCACTGTCACTTTTTTTTCCTTTTTTGCTGCTTCCTATGGTCAGGTCACATGTCCTGCTTATTGTATTACATGCTTTGTATTTATGAAATTCTTTGTGGTGCACTAGATGAAGTCAAGGGAGCACCAGATGAGACTCCAGCTATTACAACAGCAGAATGCCCACTTGCAGAGACGGGATCCAAATCAACCGGCCCTTAATGGTGCTATGAACTCTGATGTATCAGCTGTTCTGGCCTCTAAATTGATGGAAGGAATGAGGAATCACAATCCCATGGACTCCGAGGCATCACAGCAGCTCTTCGATGCAAATAGGATGGCTCTTCTCAAGTCAGCAGCTAACCAAACTGGGTAGGTTTTCAGCAATTCATTCCAGCACCGACTAAAGCTTTGGTAAGATTCTGACTAAGCCTTTTGTCCATTCAGGCAACTTCAGGGCAGCTCCGTCAATATGGCAGCTCTGCAGCAGCAGCTTCAGTCAAGAAACCAGCAAGTTGTAATGCATACTGTCTTCTCTAACTCATTTCTATTCACAGTTCCTCTGCACCTTTTTGCTGCTTCCTAATATTCTACTCAACTATTTTCAAGGACATCAAAGGTGATGGTGCTACTCAACAAAGAACAATGCCTACAGACCCTTCTGCATTATACGGAGCAGCCATGCTGCAATCAAAATCTGGATTAGCCGCTTCTGGTGAGTAATATCCTGAGATGATATACGTACTGCTGCTCATTGTGTCTCTTGATGTAGAAAACACATGGTACTGATGGAAGACCCATTATGTATGTGTCCATACCGGGTGTCCTTGTGAAAATTGCATCATGAGTTCTATTGTTTTTACCCATTAGTACCTTTTCGGCTTGCTGTGGCTAGTACTATCATATTCATACACGAGTGTCTGTTGATTTAGATGTGAGCATACAGCTAGTTAGCTTGCACATTAAACTCACGACAAACACCCTGAAATTAAATCAACTGAGATTTGTAGAACTATATGACAAACAATGAAAATAATTTCAGTAAATGGCCGAAGGTGTTTTTTCTGATCCGTCTTCCTCCACTTAGGGCTAAATCAAGGAGTTGGGAGTGTGCCACTGAAAGGCTGGCCGCTAACAGTGAGTTTGCTGACATCTCTTTACTCTTCTTTACTTTTCTTATTGAAAGCTCATCTATTTTTGTTGTTGGCTGAAGGTCCCAGGTATCGATCAACTACGGTCAACTTTAGGAGCACAGAAGCAGTTGATGACATCTCCAAACCAATTTCAAATTTTATCACCACAACAGCAAATGATGGCTCAAGCACAAACACAGAATGAGCTTGCTAGAATGGGTTCTCCAGCTCATTCTGGTTCACCAAAGGTTCGGCCAGATGACCACGAGTATATGATGAAGGTCAGTATACAATTGGTTCTGAGAAACTTGATACATGTCAAGTCCATTATAAGTCTGACAATCCTAACGAACTATAGTTCACTATCAATCAAATCACATTGTTCTACAAATATGTTCACTGTTTAAATAAAATCTTCTATATTTTCTGGAAAGATGTTCTGCATTTTACTGGTACTTCCTTTCCACTGTTTTTTTTCTGTTTGGGAATAGTATGGATGATTCTATAATTTCGTTTTTACGCCTTCCTATGGCACCCTATGCATGTTATGATTGACTATTATACAATATTTGCTATCTGCTAGTTGAAGATGGCCCAGATGCAGCAGTCCTCGGGTCACCGGATGATGGAATTGCAACAACAGCAGCAGCAGCAGCACCACCAGCAACAGCAGCACCAACATCAACAGCAACAGCAGCAGCAGCAGCAGCAACAACAGCAGCAACAGCAGCAGCAGCAACAACAGCAGCAGCAGCAGCAGCAGGTTGCCTGAGTAATTACCTTGAGATGTTTCTTAAGTTTTATAGCTCCATAAATGTGATACCTAAGCGTGTCCATTATTCTTGATATCCAGAATAGTAGAAAGCGGAAGCCAACTTCTTCTGGGGCAGCTAATAGTACCGGCACAGGAAATACCGTTGGGCATTCTCCACCCTCAACTCCATCAACTCATACTCCTGGTGGTGGAATACCAGTAGCTAGCAACGTGAACATTGCGCAAAAAAGTTCAATGGTTTGTGGCGCGGATGGAACAAGTGGATTTGCTTCATCCTCAAATCAGATGGTACTATTATTATGCGTATACTGATCTACTGTTTCAATTTTTGGTTGTCAGTTTGTTGTGCTCAAACAACTTTTGTTACTGACAGGATAATTTGGATAGTTTCGTTGATTTTGAAGATAATGTCGATTCATTTTTGTCAAATGATGATGGGGATGGTCGAGACATATTTGCTGCATTGAAGAAAGGGCCCTCGGAGCAGGAGGCCCTGAAAAGTAAATATTTTAAGCTTTTGAGCTGTGCCGCAAACTTCAGCCCTGAAAAAGTATAATCATTATAAACCGTTCATTCTTTTGTAGGTCTGTCCTTGAGTGAGGTTGCTAATAACCGTGCAAGCAACAACAAGGTTGTTTGCTGTCACTTCTCTACAGACGGGAAGTTACTTGCTAGCGCCGGTCATGAGAAAAAGGTAAGCTGTGTAAACTCACAAGTAGATGCGAGTTAACAATTTATTTTGTAAATTCCTTCCTTGTGCCAGAGCGTTCAAATCATTAACAATCAGTTTCCTTCTTTTAAGAATATTAGGATTTTATAAGTAGAATTTACCTTTAATATTGGCACAAGATTTCATCACTGTTAACAGTACCTGTTATTGCTAACTCCAGTCACGATTGTTTTCAGTAATAAAATATTTATCTCATATTTCTTCTGCCGTACCGTACACCGGCACCTGCATCTTATTCTGTTTATCGCTGGAGATGCAATATTACCCTTTCACCCACCTTGACCTGCAATGTTGACATGTAATTTTGTTATTGCTTTGCGTCTCTGATAGAAAATTAGGCCGTTGTAAAGCAGTTTATATTTTCTTATATGTGATGTTTCTATGGTACTGTAGGTCTTCCTCTGGAATATGGACAATTTTAGCATGGATACTAAACCGGAAGAACATACAAACTTTATAACAGACATAAGATTCAGACCGAATTCGACTCAGTTGGCTACTTCATCTTCTGATGGAACTGTTCGACTATGGAATGCAGCCGAGGTATTTTCTTCTACTTTTTTTTATATGTGTTTCTCATTAGTAATTCTTACTTTCCTTATTTGCTGCAAGTTCCGGCCTTTTGGTACTTTTGCACTTTGATTGTGGCAAGAGATCACTGCAAACTTGAGTTACAAACTCCATAGAAGGGGAATACCATAGAAGGTCTTTTATAGAGGAAGTGTAAATCATGCTCTCCTATTTGTTAGTGTAAAAGGGGAACACCTTTGTCTCTTTTTCAGTAAGCGCCAAGCTTTTGTAACTCCATGGAGCACTGATATCTTAAATGCAAAAATCTCAACTGAATATCTAAGACTTACTGGTACCTTTAATTGCAATGTTTGATTATTCAAAGCATGTGGGTACTTGCTAGATGCAAACTATATTCTGCAATCTGAAATAATATTGGGCTGGGACATCATTTGTCGTGCTTGTCCAAGAACATTTACTTGTGGCATAAGCTACTATACAGGGCCTTCAGGCTGTCTAACCGATTTAAATTCATTGGGTAGAAGCTGATCTTAAGCTAAAGCGGTCCAGTACTGTTCATGATTATGGAGTCCAGTCGGTTGACACAACTGTTCAAGTTTAGGAATCCAGTAATCAAATTGCAAGTCAAGTACCGTTCATGATTATGGAGTGTAATCTAATGGGTTAAGGCTGATCAGAAGTTAAAGTGGTCTGTTCTTTGGGCCAGACAGAAATTGATGATGGATTTAGTTTGATTGGTTTATTACAGAGCGACCCAGTAACCCTAGTTCTTTTGCTGTCTGTCGTTTTTTGATACACATGATTGTTGATTGGACGCAGACAAGTTTAGTCAGATTGAGCTTGAACATAACATATATGTTTACTGTACAGTTGTTGATCTAATTGTAGGGAACCAAACTTCACGCATTAATTCGCTAATCATGTGCACATATTGATGATGTGACTGTTTTTTTATGGACCTATGTTTTACTTCACCATGTTAGTATTGACTGCCGGATACCTAAATCCATTATTTTCTTCATTTTGCAGCGAACCGGCGCATTGCAAAATTTTCTTGGGCATTCCTCCCATGTAACATCAGTAGATTTTCACCCGAAATTGACAGAGATTCTATGCTCGTGTGACGACAATGGAGAGATCCGGTTCTGGACAGTCGGTCAAAATGCGGCTTCACGCGTGTCCAGGGTTTGTCTCTAGCGCATGACGTTTGTAGATGTTTTGCAGCCACATCATTTCAGTGACAATAATAATAATACTTGAACTGTACATGAATGGATACAGGTGAAACAGGGCGGTACTGGTAGGGTGAGGTTTCAGCCTCGGATCGGAAAGCTCCTTGCCGTGGCAGCAGGAAACACGGTGAACATGATTGATATCGACACGGACACGAGTTTACATTCGCAGGCAAAGGTAATAAAGAATTGCACGGTGGTTGTGATGTTTCTTACAGGTGTTTGTGCAACGTGAGGAGGTAGTTGTTCACCATTGAAATATTTTTAAAATTATTTAGGTTCACACAAGCGAGGTAAACTGCATCTGCTGGGACGAAACGGGTGAGTATTTGGCGTCGGCGAGCCAGGAGAGCGTGAAGGTGTGGTCGGTGGCGTCAGGGCAGTGCATCCATGAGCTGAGGTCGCACGGGAACCAGTACCAGTCGTGCATATTCCATCCGAGATACCCGAAAGTTTTGATCGTTGGTGGTTACCAGGTAAGCAAGCACTGACATGGTTGCTGCAAATTCTGAATAATAATAATAATAAGGTGGTGTATAGCACAAGAGAGGCAAATTAAAGCTACCTGGACAGTTTGGCAATGTATCTAAATGTGATGCGATGTGATGATGCAGACGGTGGAGCTGTGGAGCGTGGCGGATAACCAGAGGAACGTGGTGCCGGCGCACGAGGGGCTGATCGCGGCGCTGGCGCACTCCCCGCTGACGGGGTCGATCGCGTCGGCGAGCCACGACAGATGGGTGAAGCTGTGGAAGTAGGAGATTGGTTGGTTGTAAAGACGATGGGAAGTGAAGCACAAGGCAGCAAGCAAATACATGCATGCTAGTAACTACTCCTCCAGTATTATCTTTTGACCTTTGTTTACCCTGTCCTGTCTGTTGGGGAGGGGAGGGGAGGGGGGTGTATATGTACCTACCTAGATGAAGGAATGAAGCAAGGAAGCTGAGTGAGAGAAAGACAGAGAGACGAGTTATTTTGTGTAATTAAATCGGTCCATCAATATTAATTTTAGTGGAAAGAAGTGTGCTATTTAATTAATTTTGTTTTTAAATTTAGTGGGAGAGAGAGAATTGTTGAAAGAGGATGCAGCTGTAAAAGTAAGCAATGGCTGCAAATATGATGAATTTTCATTCATCCATCCATCCATCCATCCATGAGACATACCGGCAGAGAGAAGGCCTACCACATTCTTCAGTCAGTCATATGCTTGCTTGTTGCAACCAATCTATGGATAGTGCTTAACTAGTTGCCTTGCCTAGTAATCTCTTAATCATCATCCGACGTCGACGACGATGATGATGATGATGATTCTGACGAAGATGCTGATGCCGGTGACGGCGCGGGGCTGAAGGCGATGCCGCTGGCTCCTCGGAGGGGGTGGAGAAGGTCCGGCAGCGGCGGCGGCTTGGGGAGGTCGTCGGGGTTGGGGTGGTCGGGCGGGATGCCGTTGTCGATGCTCATGATGCCGATGCCGCCGGCCCCCGCGCAGGCGCTGGCGCACGACATGTGGCACACCACCACCCACCCGGTGCACCCCTCCAGGCACGTGTCGCGGCACTTGTGGGCGTCCCCCAGCTGCGCCCTCGCCGGAGACGGCCGCCCGAGCAGCGCCAGTAGCAACACCAGCATCGCGGCCGTCATGCTCCTCCGGCAACCCCTGCCGCTGGTCGCATTCGTCGTCGTCGTCGTCGTTGTCGGCATCTGGTTCGCGGCGAGCTAGCTCCGTCCGCCTGCTGCTTATATATGCATGCGTTGCCTTGTCTTGTTTATTTGGGGACAGGTGATGGAGAGAATGGATTCATGAGCACCGTAACGTCCGGGCGTTCACCAATTCAATTAGCATGCGTTAATCATGCGTTATGCTATTCCCTACCTACCTAAATGGATTTGTAAAGCTTTTTGAGACCCTGTGTGGCACCTGGGTTTTCAATAAATATGACCGAAGATGCAGAGGCCGGGGGTATTCCTCCTTTTCAAAAAAAAACCTAAATAGCCAACCCAGCTCAGCTGCAAAATTCACTAGTACAATTTTCTTCTTTCAACATCTGCAAAATTCGGTTGACACATCTAGCTAGCTAGCTACAGGCCACCCCATCCTGAATTAGTAGCTAGGAATTGAACTAACTTTCAACTGTCACTTTCCTACGTGGGGCTGCATGCATGCTAATTCTATCATTTTGTATGTGTACTTGCGAGCTACCATTGCATACAAATATATGCATAATTCAGTTGGTGCCGATGATGACATGTTAACATGCATGATCGATGCATATCTTTCTTGCAGTAGCTTAGAGTTCTCTACCTACACGACACAAGGGCCCAGGAAAGCGCAGCATTTGAAATTGATCCTTCAACCATACACATCATGCAGTTAATTTGTAGGAGTATCATAGTGTCATCTTATTTGTTAATTTGTAGAATCTCAATATGAAGTTGTGTACAAGATTCATTTGGCAGTATATTTTCTCATGTTTGCACTATGATATTGTATCACAGCATGATACGTACTACTACTGCCACGCCCATCACATTATTAATTATAGTGGCACATAATCTTTTCCTTAGGTGGCACTGCATGATACAATTGCACTGTGAGCATTCTTGCTAGTCAACTATCAGCTGGCAATATAAGTAGTAGTACATCGCGATACCCCGCAAAAAAGGGTACATTGCGATAAACAAGGAATAATTGATGCAAGCAAGCAAGCATGCATGACATTGCTTTTAGAGTTATGATTATTAGTGCAATTAGTGATTGTATAAGCCATGCTTCTATTTGAGTAGCTAGGCGCCTAAACAAAAATGTGCAAGGAATCAATCAAATGGCAGGTCTGATGCAGATGCACGGCATAAAACATTGTTTGCTTTCTTCACCAACCAGTTAACCAATCAATCAATCAATCAACCGCAGGATTAGAATTAGATGCCATCCAATCAAATTCATGTAATCAATTAGGAGAAGAGAAGAGAAGAGGAGGCACTAACACAAGTCAGGGAACACTGTCCTCTCAATGGTTTGTACAATTGTAGTATCTTGTTTAATCAAGATAGAATCTCATCTTGTAACCAAGTTAGCAAGCTAGTAATTTATAAGACTCTCACGGTGGAGCATGGAGAGGCTACACACAGTGGTTGATTCCCAAATAAAAGTTAGAAAATAAAAATAAAAAATAGCAAACGGCCTCACTACCCTAGGCCCTAGGTAGAATTAATTAAGCAAGCAGTTAGTTACAAATAGAGCCACCGACGGAGCCAGCCAACAATTAGCAAGTGACAGCAAAAAACACAAGCTCAAAAAGAGGTGGGGCCCAACCGCAGGGACGTGTGCACGCGCACGCACACACAAGAAAGAAGAAGAAGAAGAAGAAGAAGAAGAAGAAGAAGATAAATATGGAGGAGGGAGGATGGCAACCTCCGCCTCATCCTCCTTGATTTGACATGATCATCCTCTTCATCATCATCACTTGACTCATCAAAGCTAACAAGAATTAATTAGCCTCCCAACTTGGCATCATAATTGCTAGAGTATCTACTACTTGGTTACTGCAGGTGATATACATACCAGCAGTTAAGGTTGAGACTTCACATGGGGTGGGTGTCAGAGGAGTGGCTTATTGTTTAACTTAATTAATTGTCCTTCCTAAGTGAATTAAATCAGGATTTGAGATCAGGGTGTCATGGTCCCTTGCAGTTGCAAGCAAATCCACATCTGCTGATGGTGCCTGCAAAGAATATACTAGTCCAGCATCTGCCACTACCTATCTACTCCCTCCGTTCCTAAATAATTGTCTTTCTAGAGATTTCAACAAGTGACTACATACAGAGCAAAATGAGTGAATTTACATTCTAAAACATGTCTACATACATCCGTATGTTATAGTCCATTTGAGATGGCTAGAAAGACAAATATTTGGGAACGGAGGGAGTAGCTGTCAATCAAGACCAAACCACTCAACCAAATTAAAGACAGCCATCAAGCAAAGCAAAGCAAAGCAGAGGAAGCTTCTTCCTGGGTTCTCTCTCTCTCCCTTAATCTTAACCTCACCAACTTAATCAGCTAACCAGCCGGGAAATGACCAACATAACCTCCGCCCTCCCTGGTAATCTGCAGATGATAGTATATGCCATGCCACATGCTCCTCCTCATACTCCTCATTTATTATTTTGTCTGTCACTCTGACTGAGGTAGTAATTTGTTTGTTGTTTTGCTGAGATGCGCTCATTCGTGCCCAGGCTGTCTCTGAGAGTAGAGTACTGGAATCCAATGCCATCTGATCTTAGGTTGTTGGCTAAATAAATGATTTTTTTTAATCTCGCAATAATGGAGTGAAGCAGTACTTGCAAATCCTAATAAAACCACCGAAAAATCACAACTGGATTTGTTTCCACACTCTGCTCTGGGTCTGTAATGGATGGAGCAAAGCAGTTAGCAGAAAGAAGCTCTTGGTTGTGTTCACTCTCAACTAATCCTACAGTACCGCTTAGCATCCAGGCCAGTTGTGAGATGAGTTGGACTGCACATCCTCCATTTCTTCCTCTTCCTCTTCATCTAAATAAATAAATAAAAAGCAGAGCAGGCAGAGCAGCCTCATTTCCCCTCTCTCTCTCTCTCTCTCTCTGAGCAGCAGCAGCAGCAGCAGGAGGAGCAGCAGCAGAAGCACAGTGCTCTCTTCCTCCCCTCCCCCATTTTATTTATTTATTTATTTATTTTACCATATTTATCCTACCCTACCTCTCTGTCTAGCATCTCTTCTTCCTCCTCTGAATCCTTGCATTTGCTGCTGCTCCTGCTCCCGGCCGGATTCCAGCTCCCCCATCCCATCCCATCCAGGGAGGTTGCCACTTTTTCTTGGCCGTTTCTCTTCTTCTACACCTTTGGCTACTGCCGCAAGATCTCAACTGAAGCCCACCGACGGCGACGGCGATGAGGCCGGAGACGCGGCTCGACTCGGCGGCGTTCCAGCTCACCCCCACCCGCACCAGGTAACCTTCCATGCCTCCCATAATACACGGATCTGCGCCGCCACCAAAGCTCTGCTCTTTCTGCTGCGCCCAGCTGCCGTCATACTTGTACTAGATCCAATCCAAGAGATAGATACTAACATTCATACTTACTTTATCGCTGGATTTGTGCTCTCATTACTGCTAGTATATCCCACTGCAATCTGCAACCCCCTTTCCTTTCCTTTTTTGTGTGTTCGTCTGTCGGCGGCGGCATCAGCAAGAAGCAACGATTTTTATGTTTCTCCCCTTATTTTATATTTTATTCTATTGCAGGTGTGATTTGATTGTGATAGCCAATGGGAGGAAGGAGAAGATTGCCTCCGGCCTGCTGAATCCCTTCGTCGCGCACCTCAAGGCCGCCCAGGACCAGATTGCCAAGGGAGGCTACACCATCCTGCTGGAGCCGGATCCGGCGGCCGACGCGCCATGGTTCACCAGGGGCACCGTCGAGAGGTTCGTCGTCTCGTGTTTATCTGTCGGTTGGCCGTGTTTGTCTGCCGGTTGCTGACGGCGACGGCGGCCATGTTAGTGGCTCATTTTGTGTGGTTGCTTCTTTCTTGTTGGCATTAGGTTCGTCCGGTTCGTGAGCACGCCGGAGGTCCTGGAGCGCGTGACGACGATAGAGTCCGAGATACTGCAGCTGGAGGACGCCATCGCCATCCAGAGCAATGAAAACCTTGGACTAAAATCTGTAAGTACACAATGGTAATCTGCAATGTACTACTCCTACTTGAGAGTTGAGACTGACAGCAGAGTGAGTAATGACTTGTTTGTATGCCTCTGTGTTAGGGAGAAGGCCATAATGGGAAACCGGTGGACTCGTCCATGGAAGGTACAGGAGATACTACTACCGATTACGTTTCTGAATGTTGCGTTGCGCAGTCACAGTATCCACGAAGAAATCTTCGGCAATGCTTATCCGTAACTGAAAAAAAAAATCCTCTGCTGTGCGTTGCTTTGAGTTTGGACCACACAAACTTTTTGTATGGCGACCGCACCGCTGTTTTAGAATCTATCTATCAGTTATAGAATTTGGTGCCGTGTACCATCCATCAGTCACAGCTGTTGAGTTAGCTAGCCTGTTAGGTGCATGATGGTGGACGCCTCAAAAGTATTATTAGGGTGGCTGTACTTGTACAGGGGAAATGACAATTAGGGTGTCATGTTTGATTGACGACCTATCTTTTATTCGTGTTTATTATGCATTGTGTTCTGTTTCACCTAACTTATATTGGAAGCTGATTATTCTGTAAGATGGATCTAACCATCATTAAGTGCACACGTTTTCAGGACAATTTACAACCACATAAAATGATTCTGTGGGAATTATATATGTTTTCTCATGATAGATTGATCCCAACTGGAACATGATTTTGCATCCCTTTTTCCGTTGGTAAATTTACCTGGCATGTCCCTTCACAGGTGGCAAGACAGGTTACAATACTGATGGGGATAAGGCACTTGTTCTGTACAAGGTAAGGTTGTATGGGTAAATTAGAACTGCATTTTTTTCTGTAATAAATGTGTCATGGTAAAAGGGTATCATAAGTAACTCTGATGTCCTTGTATCAATGGCAGCCTGACGCACATCCAGCATCCCCGCTGCAGAATGACGACGGAGTACATGAGGAGCATTCAAAGTATTTATATGCATAAGCCCCCTGTTCTCCATGATGTTTTCCTTGAAGGCGTTTTATCTCACCTTATCTAATGAACGATTGCTCACACTCATTCTATTCTAAAATTCAGCTCTTTGTTTACTTTATCTTCACTTTTTGGGATGATGTCTTATTTTTTGGAATTTCTTTCTTGGAAGAAGTATTTATCTGCATCTTGGTAAGGTGTTAATCGAAATATATGTTTTTACAACATTTTGCAGAGTTCAGCTTCTCAGAGTGCTGGAGACTCGCAAAACCGTCTTACGTAAAGAGCAGGCTATGGCCTTTGCACGTGCTGTGGCTGCTGGGTTTGATATAGACAACCTGATATATTTGATCTCGTTCGCAGAGCGTTTTGGTGCTTCACGCTTGATGTAAGTATGACCTTCTTATGGACAAAGTAGTATCATGCTTGATGTATCGGATCTTTCGTTTGGCTACATATTCCTGTAGATAATGTGACCCTGAGGCTGATGATTAATTTGCGCCGACTCCATATGATAACTGCATAACTTATTGCATTCCATTCTGGTGATAATTCCGACGCCATTTCAGATTGTTGAATGTTATTGCAATGCACAACTAGTGCTTACACATCATGCTAGATAATGCACAGTTCCATTGCTGTACTACTGTACTTGGTCCATGCCTTACTTTACTACTGCACTTGAACCTTTTCTTGATCAACTGGAACACACCTCCATTGATTGATCTCCTTGCTGTGTTTAACAGTTAGCTCTTAAGTAATTTCTGTGATGCATAAGCACTAACTGCGTTGGTGTTCGCTATCAATTAATAGGAAGGCATGCACACAGTTCATTGATTTGTGGAGGCAAAAACATGAGACTGGACAGTGGATTGACGTTGAACCCGAAACAATGTCTACACGCTCTGAATTTCCCCCCTTCAATGCTTCTGGGATTATGTTTATGGGAGATAAGGAAACAATGTCTGTCTCTAATGGAGATACAAATGGCGATGATGGTGCTAAAGCTGGTATGTTGTTGCCATGACTTAACTTACTTTCCAAATGCTCACTTTGTTTAGTATTTTATCTTTGTAGTTGATAAGCGGATTTTGTTATCTGCATGATTGTTCACTTTATTTCTTCCATACCGCCACGCTTTATTTTAAGTTTTTGTTATCTAAAAATCGTGATCCAAATTATTCCTAATATACAGCCACCTTCTGTTTATTTTTACATGGCAAATTTTCTTCCAATTTGAAATGGCCCTTTTGCCTGGTAAATGTGCAGCCATATTGAATTTGTACCATTTCTTTTGTCAATCTGCATGCACAATTGATTCATGTTTCACCTTTTCTTTTTTACTGTGAGAGGGAACTTGGATCTGAGGAATCGTTTTTCTGTTGCTTGACAGATCACAGGGCACCTCATCACCCCCATGAGTACCATCATGGTCCATATCAATCAGGATATCCACCATGGGCAATGCATCATCCTTACCCCATGCAAGGCATGCCACCATACTACCCTGGGGCGAACCCATATTACCCTCCTCCCTATCCCCCAACAGATGATCCCAGGTACAACCACTCGGAAAGGAGACCATCAAGGAAGCACTCAGCAGATAGCAAGGACTTTGACAACTCCGATGATGAAAGTGACGACCAAAGCGGTTCAGAGAGGGAGAGTTCTCATGGCCGCAAGTCTAGTAAAAAAGGCAAGCGCTCAGGCAAGAAGAATGTAATTGTCATACGCAATGTAAATGTAACATCAAAGAAGAAGCATAGGTCATCAGAGAGCGAGTCAGGCTCCGGCTCAGATATGTCATCAGAGGATAGCGATGATTCACACAGAAAATCCAGCAAGAGGAATCATAAGCGCTCGAGTTCGAAGAAAAAAGGGGGCAAGAAAACCATTGAGTCTGAAGATGAGTACACCAAGGATGGAATGTCTAATGGGCAGCAAGATGGAGATCAAGGAAACTGGAATGCGTTCCAGAACTTCTTGCTCAGAGATGAAGAGAAGACAAGAGATAATAATGACGCGGATATGTTCGCCAGTGAAAGAGAGCCACAACCACCACCTAGGAGGAGAGATACCACAAGAAATATGGATGATCCTATTCTTTTATCCGAGCGAGGTTCTGCTGATGTCGATGAGCGAAATGGAATACCTTTCAACACAGCCAATGGGAGAATTAGGGCCAGGCAGATGATGTCTGGTGATGAACTCATGATGTCTGGGGAAGGTCGGAGCTTTGTGGATGGTGACATGAAGGAGATAGAAGCCGGAGGTGGGGGATACAGAAGAGGGGCAAATGATGACTTCATGGTTTATGGACATGACAACTCAATGGACAGGGGGAGCTCCTTGGACCCCCTTGCCGAGGGGCATTACAAGAGACCCACTCTGGAGGAAAAGAAGAATGTGCATGGTGTGGATGAGTCCTTCATGATACCTGTTAGCTCCACCTCACATGATAACCTTGGAGCTGACGGGCGTACTGCCATTGACATAGATGCTGAGCTTGGCACAAGTGTTCAGAAACAATCGGATGCCAAGGCTGGAGGTGAACCTTTCTATGAGCCAGATGAATTGATGCCAGAGCGTGGGGTCGAAGATGTTTCATTTGGATATGATCCATCAATGGACTATGATAGCCACATGCAGATTCATCCTGACGTCGGCGTTGAAGATGCAAATGCAGAGGATTTATCAGCTTGCGTCGAGGATGAAGGAAAGATGCCAGCGAAAGACAAGAAGCTTAGAGGATCACAGGAGGGTTTGGATAAAAGAAGGAAGGATGCCTCAGCAAGGAGATTGTCAGCTCCCAAAGGCCCACTAACTGATGCGCAGAAACGTGCACAAAACCTACGCGCGTATAAAGCAGGCCTACAAAAGGAAAAGAAGGAGCTGGTATTGATGCATTACCTTCCATTTTACCCATTGAATGGTTTATTCTTTTCTTCTATCTGTTGAGTGGACAATAATATCCAGTGATTTATACCTCACAAGACTTAATTTACTTATCTTTTAATATCCTCCTTGGGAGCTTGTCACTTATCTATATACAAACAGAGTGCTAGAGTATATCTTTTGGATGGTACGGCAAAATATTACATTAATTTTAATGTAAAAAATGGCATGCCCTCGCTTGTTCTTTTGATAGGTTTCTTCTTACTATCGGTTACCACCAAAGAATTGTAGTTTTCTGCTGGATTGCTCAAACCGGTGTTTTTCTCGTATTTTCAGGAAGCAGAACAGATTAAACGGCTCGAAAGGCTTAAGCAAGAGAGGCAAAAGAGGATTGCTGCAAGAAGTGGCGCATCTAATCCAATATCAACACCGCCGCAGGCTAAAGCAAAACCTTCTCCAAAGGTTTCTCCCAGTACTCACAAGAGTTCGAAGTTCACCGACGCTGAACCAGGGTCGTCTTCGCCTCTAAGAAAAATTATTCCTGCCAGAAGCAGTACCCCGGGGAGTGATCCTCACAAAACAGCCAAAGCAAGCAAACTCGGCGGTGACAGCTCAAGTGTAGTGAGCAAGTCAACCTCATCCTTGGCTGAGATCAAAAAGGAGAAAAGTGGGAGAACTGAATCCTCGATTGAGCGGTTGAAAAAGCTTGCTGAACCTAAAAGCAATGCTTCAACTGACCACCCTCCGAATCCGAAGTCAGTGAGCTCGGACCACCCACGGAGAAGAAGCTTGCCAGAAGATGTGCAGACCAAGAAAATCTCCGCTATAATGCAGCTCGACGAGACCAAGTCGGCAGCCCTACCAGAGCTGAAAGTCAAATCCCCACGAACCCCTGCTGCTGTCGTTGTGAAGAATAAGGCGGCGGCTAAAGTAACAAAAGAGGCGCCACGTGGTGGACCTAAAGCACATGCTACTTCAGAAAGTAGAGATGGAAAGAAATCTTCCAACGGTAAAGTTTCCAGGGCAAGCAGCAGTGATGACAACGTGGTGGTTGAGAAGACTGTCGTGATGCTTGAAAACGAAGTGGTCTCTACGCCTCCTGTTGTTCTACCTCCTGGAAGAAGTGCAGAGAGCGAAACTCGCAGCGATGACCGAATGGAGAATCCCAGTCTGGAACAGGAGTATGTTGCCATCAGGGCTCCACCTTCTCCAGTTGATCTTCCTGAAGATGCAAATCCGACAATCCATGCATCTGACAACCAGTTGAATTCCTATGAGGTATGTACGATCCAACACTAATACTTCCCCTGTTCATTTACCTGATGCTCTGTTCTTCGGGGTATCTGTTTTGGCTGTTTCTCTTCGTTGAGTACTTTTGAGCTCAGATTATCTATGCAGCAGCCTTCGACTAAAATGCCGTGCTATTCCCACGCTGTTAAATCAAACATTGCTTTTAGATATTAAGCCGACATTGATAAGAGAATTACTGCTTGTTATGGCTAGGTGGATGTGCCCGAGTACAAGAAGGATGAGCTTGAGAAACCAGCCTCGCTGGCTCCGATGGAGGAGAAACCTTATGAGGCCCCTTTTGCCAGGGTAACATCATTGGAGGATGCTACAAGCAAGACTCCTGCTTACAACCACCACCCGTTACCTGCGCAGGAACCCGAGACACTTGCGCGTGCAGCGAGCGTGAGGGCACGCGTACCAGAGCCTGCTGCATACGCAGTCTCAGCCGAGGAGACACATGGAGAAAGCGACAAGCCTCGAAGCAAAGAACCGAAAGGCTTCAGGAAACTGCTGAAATTCGGGAAGAAGAGCCACACCTCAACGATGGATTCCGATGCATCGTCAGTCGACGAAGCCCCTGCTGGAGACGGTAACTAATCAAGCTGGGATTACACTACTGCAAGCGCTCGTTCATTGCCGTAACTAACTGTGCTTCATGTTTCATTCGTTCAGGTTCAATGCTGAAAAACCTCATTTCGCAAGACGACTCCGCGGGCTCTTCATACAAAGGTTAGAACATCACCATGCATATAAGATTCATATATAGGAGACTTGCTCAGTAATGAAACTAGAATAAGTGATAAACATACATGTTTTTTAATAACTGTACAAATGCAGCTTCTCGGTCCTTCTCTCTGCTGGCGCCGTTCCGCAAGAACAAGGTGGTCGTGCTGTGAGGATTTTCTTGTACTATTTTTGTTGTTGTTGATGAGGCCGGCCAACAGCTTGATTGGGTATCGATTGAGATTATTAGTTTGTTGATTTCTAGTACATACATACATACGTGCATACTATTTCGTATATATATACTTGCATTGTACGCTTGTGTTGTGTTGTTTGTAAGCAGTATGTGTAATCTGTCCTTTTACATTGTATTACAATCTACGCATTAACTCTTGCTCGTATATACTTGTGGATCCGACGTATTGATCTGAAAAAGCTCGTATATATGATCGTATATATACGCTGAAGAGTAACTTGCATGAATGCCTGTGGAGCACCTGACTTGCATGATTGTATTGCTAGAGCAACTCTACCATTAAACGGTGGAGTAAAGTTTCCATGCCTGCGGAGCCATGAGTTTTAGGGCAACTCTAACCGACCCACTAAAACTCAAGGGAGTAAACGGTGGAGTAAAGTTAGTGGAGTAAAATTTTACTTCGCTAACAGTGGCCGCACCTAGCCGATCCCTTAAAAGTTAGTGGAGTAAAAATAAAATTGTCTCGATTTTGTGCCTTGACCGCACCAACTTTAAACACTACATACATATCTTAAAAACATTCAAATAAAAACATGCATAGCATAACCGCCATAACATAAAGTTTCATCATCCCTTCTTTCAAAGTAAAACATGCGAAGTTCACAAAAAGGCATCACGTCAAACACAATATTTGATCTAAAATCACCATAAATGTAGCATGTATATGTTGTGGATCGAGCCAACGTTTGGCATGCACCACCATTTAAAAAAATGTCCCTTTTATTTATTAGAAATAACGGTTACATCGCCAGTAAGGAGATTTACAATATCATTCATAGGCTCCTCAAACCAATCCCTAGCCTCGGAAAATTTTGCTAACCTAGCAAGCTTTAGTCCTTTGTCATCTCAAGTACAGCCCCCACTGTGCCTCGAGGTGGTCTTGGTCGAAAGAAGCAATCAACATTTAATTTCACAAAACCTCTAGGTGGTCTTGTCCATCCCTCTCTTTTACTGGTTGCCCTTGGGGATCGTGCAATGACATATTTTGCCGTTATAGCACGGGCTCCCATCGAAATTTGGTATGCATCTTGGGATTTTCCCTAATGGATTAGTGTATGTCTGTCCCACCATAAGTATCAAGCTTTAATGGCGATCAATTCACGTACATTCTGGGTGCCCACTATAGATAGCTCATGGTCTGGCATAAGAAGAAGGAACTCAAAGACTGCCTCTCCCGCGCGGTCGATTGCACAAGCTTTCCTAATGGCCTCGTGCAAACCCTTTGAGCATCAATTGGCCACAACGTTTGTCTTACTAAGTCTTCATCCCATAAGTTGGTGACTGGATCGATAAGATCAACCACTTTTGATATAAGTTGCAATCTTCTAGGGGTAATAATTTTCCTATTTGCCCCGTGTGGGATCCAAAGCATCTTTCCAAATATCAATATTTTGTTCATTTCCAACTCTACAAATATATCCATTTCTTAGAGAATCCACTCCCGCCATAATGCTTTGCCAAGTAAAGGAAGACCCTTTTTCGACTCGCGTTCATTAAGTCACCATCCGGGAAATATTTAGTTCTCAATATGGTGGCACATAGGGATTCAGGGTTATCAAGCATACGGCACGCTTGTTTGGCTAACAGAGCCAAATTGAAACACTGAATATCTCGAAAACCCATTCCTCCATGATCTTTTGGTACACACATCTTCCACCACGCCATCCAGTGCATTCTCTTATGGTTGTCTTCGTCACCCCATCAAAAGTGCGACATCACGTCAATGATTCCTTTGCAATTATTTTTTAGGAATTTTAAAAACACACATAGCATAAGTTGGGATAGCTTGTACAACCGATTTGAGTAAAGATTTCCTTCCCTCCCACTGATAACAGTTTTTCCTTCCATCCACTAATTTTCATAATAATTCGATCAATTAAGAATTGGAAACAGTCACTTTTGTCCATACCCACATTTGCAGGCAAACCCAAGTATTTGTCATTGAGAGCTTTGGTCATAATGTTCAGACTAATACATATTTGCGCCTTATCTTCCACTCTTGTGTTGGGACTAAAAAATATACTAAAATTTTCAACGCTCATCCTTTGCCCTAATGCAGCACAATAAGCATTCAGAACTGATTTCGACGCCTCCGCATTCCTCGAGTTAGCATGCATAAGGATCAAAGAGTCACCCGCAAAAAGAAGATTTGAAATCGATGGGGCATCTCTGCAAATCTTAATTCCGTAAATACTTCCATTCTCTTCTGCATTTGTTAAGAGTGCAGTTAGGCCCTCCGTACATAACAAGAATAAGTACGGGGAAAGAGGGTCTCCCTGCCTTAAACCTGATGTCTACTACACACCTTCTTCTTGTAGACGTTGTTGGGCCTCCAAGTGCAGAGGTTTGTAGGATAGTAGCAAATTTCTCTCAAGTGGATGACCTAAGGTTTATCAATCCGTGGGAGGCGTAGAATGAAGATGGTCTCTCTCAAGCAACCCTGCAACCAAATAACAAAGAGTCTCTTGTGTCCCCAACACACCCAATACAATGGTAAATTGTATAGGTGCACTAGTTCAGCAAAGAGATGGTGATACAAGTGCAATATGGATGGTAGATATAGGTTTTTGTAATCTGAAAATGTAAAAACAGCAAGGTAACTAAAGGTAAAAGTGAGCATAAACGGTATTGCAATGATAGGAAACAAGGCCTAGGGTTCATACTTTCACTAGTGCAAATTCTCTCAACAATAATAACATAATTGGATCACATAACTATCCCTCAACATGCAACAAAGAGTCACTCCAAAGTCACTAATAGTGGAGAACAAACGAAGAGATTATGGTAGAGTACGAAACCACCTCAAAGTTATTCTTTCCAATCAATCCATTGGGCTATTCCTGTAAGTGTCACAAACAGCCCTAGAGTTCGTACTAGAATAACACCTTAAGATACAAATCAACCAAAACCCTAATGTCACCTAGATACTCCAATGTCACCTCAAGTATCCGTGGGTATGATTATACGATATGCATCACACAATCTCAGATTCATCTATTCAATCCAACACAAAGTACTTCAAAGAGTGCCCCAAAGTTTCTACCGGAGAATCAAGACGAAAATGTGTGCCAACCCTATGCATAGGTTCATGGGCGGAACCCGCAAGTTGTTCACCAAAACATACATCAAGTGAATCACGTGATATCCCATTGTCACCACAGATACGCACAGCAAGACATACATCAAGTGTTCTCAAGTCATTAAAGACTCAATCCGATAAGAATACTTCAAAGGGGAAACTCAATCCATTACAAGAGAGAAGAGGGGGAGAAGCAACATAAGATCCAACTATAATAGCAAAGCTCGCGATACATCAAGATCGTGCCAAATCAAGAACACGAGAGAGAGAGATCAAACACATAGCTACTGGTTCATACCCTCAGCCCCGAGGGTGAACTACTCCCTCCTCGTCATGGAGAGTGTCGGGATGATGAAGATGGCCACCGGTGAGGGTTCCCCCCTCCGGCAGGGTGCCGGAACAGGGTCCCGATTGGTTTTTGGTGGCTACAGAGGCTTGCGGCGGCGGAATATTCTCGTCTCTGGAAGTTTTAGGGTATATGGAGTTATATAGGCGGAAGAAGTACGTCAGGGGAGCCACAGGGGCCCACGAGGCAGGGGGCGCGCCCTAGGGGGGTGGGCGCCCCCCCACCCTCGTATCTCCCTCGTTCCTTTCCTGATGTGCACTCCAAGCTTTTCCGGTAGCTTTCCTTCCAAAAATAACTTCTCTAGTTGATTTCATTCCGTTTCGACTCCGTCTGATATTCCTTTTCTTCAAAACACTGAAATAGGCAAAAAAACAGGAATTCTGGGCTGGGCCTCCGGTTTATAGGTTAGTCCCAAAAATAATATAAAAGTGGATAATAAAGCCCAATATTGTCCAAAACAGTAGATAGTATAGCATGGAGAAATCAAAAATTATAGATACGTTGGAGACGTATCAAAACCTGTCGAAGGTTTGAAGCTCTCAGTTTCTTCCGTATTAAAACGAACCCGATATTCCACCGAGGAAACACATTGCATAATTAAATTCACCCAGTCCTGCTGAAACCCTAGCCTCAACATGATTTCCTTCAAAAAAGGCCACTCCACTCGGTCATATGCTTTGTGCATGTCCAGTTTGATTGGACACAGGCCCTCTTTACCGTTTCTTTTTCTTTTTATCTTATGGAAGCATTCATATGCCACTAAGATATTGTCTGTAATCATTCTACCAGGCACAAATGCACTATGTGTAGGGCTAATAATATCTGATAGAATTATCTTTAGTCGAGCAGCAATCATTTTTGAAATGACCTTATACACCACATTGCATAAACTGACCGGTCTAAATTGAGTTACCTTCTTCGAGGAATTGATTTTTGGGATTATTACAATTGTAGTATCATTCCAACCATCAGGTATAGTGCAGGTATTCACCGCCTGGAGGACCTCCTTGATGACCCACAAGTATAGGGGATCTATCGTAGTCCTTTCGATAAGTAAGAGTGTCGAACCCAACGAGGAGCAGAAGGAAATGATAAGCGGTTTTCAGCAAGGTATTCTCTGCAAGCACTGAAATAACAAGTAATAGATAGTTTTGTGATAAGATAATTGGTAACGAGCAACAAGTAACAAAAGTAAATAAAGTGCAGCAAGGTGGCCTAATCCTTTTTGTAGCAAAGGACAAGCCTGGACAAACTCTTATATAGAGAAAAGCACTCCCGAGGACACATGGGAATATCGTCAAGCTAGTTTTCATCACATTCATATGATTCGCGTTCGGTACTTTGATAATTTGATATGTGGGTGGACCGGTGCTTGAGTGTTGTTCTTACTTGAACAAGCATCCCACTTATGATTAACCTCTATTGCAAGCATCCACAACTACAACAAAAGTATTAAGGTAAACCTAACCATAGCATGAAACATATGGATCCAAATCAGCCCCTTACGAAGCAACGCATAAAGTAGGGTTTAAGCTTCTGTCACTCTAGCAACCCATCATCTACTTATTACTTCCCAATGCCTTCTTCTAGGCCCAAATGATGGTGAAGTGTCATGTAGTCGACGTTCACATAACACCACTAGAGGAGAGACAACATACATCTCATCAAAATATCGAACGAATACCAAATTCACACGGCTACTAATAGCAAGACTTCTCCCATGTCCTCAGGAACAAACGTAACTACTCACAAAGCATATTCATGTCCATAATCAGAGGAGTATTAATATGCATAAAGGATCTGAACATATGATCTTCCATCAAATAAACCAACTAGCATCAACTACAAGGAGTAATTAAACACTACTAGCAACCTACAGGTACCAATCCCGGACTTGGAGACAAGAATTGGATACAAGAGATGAACTAGGGTTTTGAGAGGAGATGGTGCTGGTGAAGATGTTGATGGAGATTGCCCTCTCCCGATGAGAGGAGCGTTGGTGATGATGATGGCGATGATTTCCCCCTCCCAGAGGGAAGTTTCCCCGGCAGAACAGCTCTGCCGGAGCCCTAGATTGGTTCCGCCAAGGTTCCGCCTCGTGGCGGCGGAGTCTTGTCCTGAAAGGTTGCTTCTGATTTTTCTTCGGATGAAAGACTTCATATAGCAGAAGATGGCCACCGGAGGGCCAACAGGGGGCCCATGAGGCAGGGGGGCGTGCCCAGGGGGTAGGGCGCGCCCCCCACCCTCATGGGCAGGGTGTGCCCCCCCTGGCGTATTTCTTCCGCTCAGTATTTTTTATATATTTTGAAAATAACTTCCGTGGAGTTTGGACTTCCGGAGTTGTGCAGAACATGTCTCTAATATTTGATCCTTTTCCAGCCCAGAATTCCAGCTGCCGGCATTCTCCCTCCTTAGGTAAACCTTGTAAAATGAGAGAGAATAGGCATAAGTATTGTGACATAACGTGTAATAACTGTTGGAAATATGCCCTAGAGGAAATAATAAAAGCATTATTATTATATTTCCTTATTCATGATAATTGTCTTTATTCGTGCTATAATTGTGTTATCCGAAAATCATAATACATGTGTGAATAACAGACAGCAACATGTCCCTAGTGAGCCTCTAGTTGACTAGCTCGTTGATCGACAGATAGTCATGGTTTCCTGACTATGGACATTGGATGTCATCGATAACGGGATCACATCATTAGGAGAATGATGTGATGGACAAGACCCAATCCTAAACATAGCATAAGATCGCATAGTTCGTTTGCTAGAGTTTTCCAATGTCAAGTATCCTTTCCTTAGACCATGAGATCGTGTAACTCCCGGATACCGTAGGAGTTCTTTGGGTGTGCCAAACGTCACAACGTAACTGGGTGACTATAAAGGTATGCTACGGGTATCTCTGAAAGTGTCTGTTGGGTTGACATGGATCGAGACTGGGATTTGTCACTCCGCTTGACGGAGAGGTATCACCGGGCCCTCTCAGTAATGCATCATCACAATGAGCTCAATGTGACCAAAGTGTTTGATCACGGGATCATGCATTACGGTACGAGAAAAGTGACTTGCCGGTAACGAGATTGAACGAGGTATTGGTATACCGACGATCGAATCTCGGGCAAGTAAAATACCGATTGACAAAGGGAATCGTATACGGGATTAATTGAATCCTTGACATCGTGGTTCATCCGATGAGATCATCGTGGAGCATGTGGGAGCCAACATGGGTATCCAGATCCCGCTGTTGGTTATTGCCCGAGAGCCGTCTCGGTCATGTCTGTATGTCTCCCGAACCCGTAGGGTCTACACACTTAAGGATCGGTGACGCTAGGGTTGTAGGGATATGTTTGTGCAGTAACCCGAATGTTGTTCGGAGTCCCGGATGAGATCCCGGACGTCACGAGGAGTTCCGGAATGGTCCGGAGGTAAAGAATTATATATAGGAAGTGTTATTTTGGCCATCGGGACAAGTTTCGGTGTTAGAGGTATTGTACCGGGACCACCGGAGGGGTCCCGGGGGTCCACCAGGTGGGGCCACCTGCCCTGGTGGGCCACATGGGCCTTAGGGGGTGCGCCTTGGCCTGCTTGGGCCAAGGGGAACCAGCCCCAAAGGGCCCATGCGCCTAGGGTTCCATCTAGGAGGAGTCCTAGTGGTGGAAGGCACCTCCTAGATGGCTTGGGGGGAGGGAAACCTCCCTGGCCGCCGCCCCCCTTGGGAGATTGGATTTCCCAGGGCCGGCGCCCCCCCAGAGGCCTATATAAAGGGGGCAGGGGAGGGGGGCAGCGCACCCTATGCCCTGGCGCCTCCCTCTCCCTCTCCAACACCTCCTCCTCCTCCGTAAGTGCACGGCGAAGCCCTGCCGGAGTACTGCAGTTCCACCATCACCACGCCGTCGTGCTGCTGCTGGAGCCTTCTTCCCCAACCTCTCCTTTGCCTTGCTGGATCAAGGAGGAGACGTCACGCTTTCCGTACGTGTGTTGAACGCGGAGGTGTCGTCCGTTCGGCACTAGATCATCGGTGAATTGGATCACGGCGAGTACGACTACCTCATCCACGTTCACTCGAACGCTTCCGTTGCGATCTACAAAGTGGTATGTAGATGCTATCTAATCTGAATACTCGTTGCTAGATGAACTCATAGATGGATCTTGGTGAAACCGTAGGAAAAATTTTAATTTTCTGCAACGTTCCCCAACAGTGGCATCATGAGCTAGGTCTATGCGTAGTTCTTCTTGCGCGAGTAGAACACAATTTGTTGTGGGCGTAGATGTTGTCAACTTTTCTTGCCGTTACTAGTCTTATCTTGCTTCAGCGGTATTGTGGGATGAAGCGGCCCGGACCAACCTTACACGTACGCTTACGTGAGACCGGTTCCACCGACTAACATGCACTAGTTGCATAAAGTGGCTGGCGGGTGTCTGTCTCTCCCACTTTAGTTGGAGCGGATTCGATGAAAAGGGTCCTTATGAAGGGTAAATAGAAGTTGACAAATCACGTTGTGGTTTGAACGTAGGTAAGAAAACGTTCTTGCTAGAACCCTAATTCAGCCACGTAAAACTTGCAACAACAATTAGAGGACGTCTAACTTGTTTTCGCAGCAAGTGCTTTGTGATATGATATGGCCAAAGTTGTGATGTATGATGAATGATCTATATGTGATGTATGAGATGTTCATGCTATTGTAATAGGAATCACGACTTGCATGTCGATGAGTATGACAACCGGCAGGAGCCATAGGAGTTGTCTTTATTTTTTGTATGACCTGTGTGTCATTGAGAATCGCCATGTAAATTACTTTACTTTATTGCTAAACGCGTTAGCCATAGTAGTAGAAGTAATAGTTGGCAAGCAACTTCATGGAGACACGATGATGAAGATCATGATGATGAAGATCATGGTGTCAAGCCGGTGACAAGATGATCATGGAGCCCCAAGATGAAGATCAAAGGAGCTATGTGATATTGGCCATATCATGTCACGTTTATTATTTGATTGCATGTGATGTTTATCATGTTTTGCATCTTGTTTACTTAGAACGACGGTAGTAAATAAGATGATCCCTCATAATAATTTCAAGAAAGTGTTCACCCTAACTGTGCACCGTTGCTAAGGTTCGTCGTTCCGAAGCACCACGTGATGATCGGGTGTGATAGGTCCTTACGTTCGCATACAACGGGTGTAAGCCTGATTTACACACGCAAAATACTTTGGTTGACTTGACGAGCCTAGCATGTACAGACATGGCCTCGGAACACAGAAGACCGAAAGGTCGAGCATGAGTCGTATAGAAGATACAATCAACATGAAGATGTTCACCGATGTTGACTAGTCCGTCTCACGTGATGATCGGACACGGCCTAGTTGACTCGGATCATGTAATACTTAAATGACTAGAAGAGGGATATCTATCTAAGTGGGAGTTCATTAAATAATTTGATTAAATGAACTTTATTATCATGAACTTAGTCTAAAATTTTTACAATATGTCTTGTAGATCAAATGGCCAACGTAGTCCTCAACTTCAACGCGTTCCTAGAGAAAACCAAGCTGAAAGACGATGGTAGCAACTATACGGACTGGGTCCGGAACCTGAGGATCATCCTCATAGCTGCCAAGAAAGATTATGTCCTACGAGCACCGCTGGGTGACGCACCTATTCTCCCTGCAGAACAAGACGTTATGAACGCTTGGCAGTCGCGATGCGATGATTACTCCCTCCTTCAGTGCGGCATGCTTTACAGCTTAGAGCCGGGGCTCCAAAAACGTTTTGAGAGACATGGAGCATATGAGATGTTCGAAGAGCTGAAAATGGTTTTCCAAGCTCATGCCCGGGTCGAGAGATATGAAGTCTCCGATAAATTCTTTAGCTGTAAGATGGAGGAAAATGGCTCTGTCAGTGAGCACATACTCAAAATGTCTGGGTTGCACAACCGCTTGACTCAACTGGAAGTTAATCTCCCGGATGAAGCGGTCATTGACAGAATCCTCCAGTCGCTTCCACCTAGCTACAAGAGCTTTGTGATGAACTACAATATGCAGGGGATGGTAAAGACCATTCCTGAGGTATATGCTATGCTGAAATCAGCTGAGGTAGAAATCAAGAAGGAGCATCAAGTGTTGATGGTGAATAAAACCACTAAGTTCAAGAAGGGCAAGGGTAAAAAGAACTTCAAGAAGGACGGCAAGGAAGTTGCCGCGCCCGGTAAGCAAGTTGCCGGGAAGAAGCCAAAGAATGGACCCAAGCCCGAAACTGAGTGCTTTTATTGCAAGGGAAGTGATCACTGGAAGCGGAACTGCCCCAAATACTTAGCGGACAAGAAGGCCGGCAAAACCAAAGGTATATGTGATATACATGTAATTGATGTGTACCTTACCAGTACTCGTAGTAGCTCTTGGGTATTTGATACCGGTGCAGTTGCTCACATTTGTAACTCAAAGCAGGAGCTGCGGAATAAACGGAGACTGGCGAAGGACGAGGTGACGATGCGCGTCGGGAATGGTTCCAAGGTCGATGTGATCACCGTCGGCACGCTGCCTCTACATTTACCTACGGGATTAGTTTTAAACCTCAATAATTGTTATTTAGTGCCAAGTTTGAGCATGAACATTGTATCTGGATCTCGCTTAATTCGAGATGGCTACTCATTTAAATCCGAGAATAATGGTTGTTCTATTTATATGAGAGATATGTTTTATGGTCATGCTCCGATGGTTAATGGTTTATTCTTAATGAATCTCGTACGTGATGATACACATATTCATAGTGTGAATACCAAAAGAGTTAAAGTTGATAACAATAGTCCCACATATTTATGGCACTGCCGCCTTGGTCACATAGGTGTCAAATGCATGAAGAAGCTCCATGCAGATGGACTTTTAGAGTCTCTTGATTATGAATCATTTGACACGTGCGACCCATGCCTCATGGGTAAAATGACCAAGACTCCGTTCTCAGGAACAATGGAGCGAGCAACCAACTTATTGGAAATCATACATACCGATGTATGCGGTCCAATGAGTGTTGAGGCTCGCGGTGGCTATCGTTATGTTCTCACCCTCACTGATGACTTGAGTAGATATGGGTATATCTACTTGATGAAACACAAGTCTTAGACCTTTGAAAAGTTCAAGGAATTTCAGAGTGAGGTTGAAAATCAACGTGATAGAAAGATCAAGTTTCTACAATCAGATCGTGGAGGAGAGTACTTGAGTCACGAATTTGGCACACACTTAAGAAAATGTGGAATAGTTTCACAACTCACGCCGCCTGGAACACCTCAGCGTAATGGTGTGTCCAAACGTCGTAATCGCACTCTATTAGATATGGTGCGATCTATGATGTCTCTTACCGACTTACCGCTATCTTTTTGGGGCTATGCTTTAGAGACTGCCGCATTCACTTTAAATAGGGCTCCGTCGAAATCTGTTGAGACGACACCGTATGAATTATGGTTTGGGAAGAAACCTAAGCTGTCGTTTCTAAAAGTTTGGGGATGCGATGCTTATGTCAAGAAACTTCAACCTGAAAAGCTCGAACCCAAGTCGGAAAAATGCGTCTTCATAGGATACCCTAAAGAAACTGTTGGGTATACCTTCTACCTCAGATCCGAAGGCAAGATCTTTGTTGCCAAGAATGGATCCTTTCTAGAGAAAGAGTTTCTCTCGAAAGAAGTAAGTGGGAGGAAAGTAGAACTTGATGAAGTATTACCTCTTGAACCGGAAAATGGCGAAACTCAAGAAATCGTTCCTGAGGTGCCTGCACCGACTAGAGAGGAAATTAATGATTATGATCAAGATACTTCTGATCAAGCTCCTACTGAAATTCGAAGGTCCACAAGGACACGTTCCGCACCAGAGTGGTACGGCAACCCTGTCTTGGAAATCATGTTGTTAGACAACGGTGAACCTTCGAACTATGAGGAAGCAATGGCGGGCCCAGATTCCGACAAATGGCTGGAAGCCATGAAATCCGAGATAGGATCCATGTATAAAAACGAAGTATGGACTTTGACTGACTTGCCCGTTGAACGGCGAGCCATAGAAAATAAATGGATCTTTAAGAAGAAGACAGACGCGGATGGTAATGTGACCATCTATAAAGCTCGGCTTGTCGCTAAGGGTTATCGACAAGTTCAAGGGGTTGACTACGATGAGACTTTCTCACCGGTAGCGAAGCTGAAGTCCGTCCGAATCATGTTAGCAATTGCCGCATATTATGATTATGAGATATGGCAAATGGACGTCAAAACGGCATTCCTTAATGGTTACCTTAAGGAAGAATTGTATATGATGCAGCCGGAAGGTTTTGTCGATCCTAAGAATGCTGACAAGGTGTGCAAGCTCCAACGCTCGATTTATGGGCTGGTGCAAGCATCTCGGAGTTGGAACATTCGCTTTGATGAGATGATCAAAGCGTTTGGGTTTACACAGACTTATGGAGAAGCCTGTGTTTACAAGAAAGTGAGTGGGAGCTCTGTAGCATTTCTCATACTATATGTAGATGACATACTTTTGATGGAAATGATATAGAACTCTTGGACAGCATTAAGGCCTACTTGAATAAGAGTTTTTCAATGAAGGACCTTGGAGAAGCTGCTTATATATTAGGCATCAAGATCTATAGAGATAGATCGAGACGCCTCATAGGTCTTTCACAAAGCACATACCTTGATAAGATATTGAAGAAGTTCAATATGGATCAATCTAAGAAGGGGTTCTTACCTGTGTTACAAGGTGTGAAATTGAGCTCAGCTCAATGTCCGACCACGGCAGAAGATATAGAAGAGATGAGTGTCATCCCCTATGCCTCAGCCATAGGTTCTATTATGTATGCCATGCTGTGTACCAGACCTGATGTAAACCTTGCCGTAAGTTTGGTAGGTAGGTACCAAAGTAATCCCGGCAAGGAACACTGGACAGCGGTCAAGAATATCCTGAAGTACCTGAAAAGGACTAAGGAAATGTTTCTCGTTTATGGAGGTGACGAAGAGCTCGTCGTAAAAGGTTACGTCGACGCTAGCTTCGACACAGATCTGGATGACTCTAAGTCACAAACCGGATACGTGTATATTTTGAATGGTGGGGCAGTAAGCTGGTGCAGTTGCAAGCAAAGCGTCGTGGCGGGATCTACATGTGAAGCGGAGTACATGGCAGCCTCGGAGGCAGCACATGAAGCAATTTGGGTGAAGGAGTTCATCACCGACCTCGGAGTCATACCCAATGCGTCGGGGCCAATCAAACTCTTCTGTGACAACACTGGAGCTATTGCACTTGCCAAGGAGCCCAGGTTTCACAAGAAGACCAGGCACATCAAGCGTCGCTTCAACTCCATTCATGAAAATGTTCAAGATGGAGACATAGAAATTTGTAAAGTGCACACGGATCTGAATGTCGCAGATCCATTGACTAAACCTCTCCCTAAGGCAAAACATGATCAGCACCAGAACTCTATGGGTGTTCGATTCATCACAATGTAACTAGATTATTGACTCTAGTGCAAGTGGGAGCCTGTTGGAAATATGCCCTAGAGGAAATAATAAAAGCATTATTATTATATTTCCTTATTCATGATAATTGTATTTATTCGTGCTATAATTGTGTTATCCGGAAATCGTAATACATGTGTGAATAACAGACAATAACATGTCCCTAGTGAGCCTCTAGTTGACTAGCTCGTTGATCGACAGATAGTCATGGTTTCCTGACTATGGACATTGGATGTCATCGATAACGGGATCACATCATTAGGAGAATGATGTGATGGACAAGACCCAATCCTAAACATAGCATAAGATCGCATAGTTCGTTTGCTAGAGTTTTCCAATGTCAAGTATCCTTTCCTTAGACCATGAGATCGTGTAACTCCCGGATACCGTAGGAGTGCTTTGGGTGTGCCAAACGTCACAATGTAACTGGGTGACTATAAAGGTATGCTACGGGTATCTCTGAAAGTGTCTGTTGGGTTGACATGGATCGAGACTGGGATTTGTCACTCCGCTTGACGGAGAGGTATCACCGGGCCCTCTTGGTAATGCATCATCACAATGAGCTCAATGTGACCAAAGTGTTTGATCATGGGATCATGCATTACGGTACGAGAAAAGTGACTTGCCGGTAACGAGATTGAACGAGGTATTGGTATACCGACGATCGAATCTCGGGCAAGTAAAATACCGATTGACAAAGGGAATCGTATACGTGATTAATTGAATCCTTGACATCGTGGTTCATCCGATGAGATCATCGTGGAGCATGTGGGAGCCAACATGGGTATCCAGATCCCGCTGTTGGTTATTGCCCGAGAGCCGTCTCGGTCATGTCTGTATGTCTCCCGAACCCGTAGGGTCTACACACTTAAGGATCGGTGACGCTAGGGTTGTTGGGATATGTATGTGCAGTAACCCGAATGTTGTTTGGAGTCCCGGATGAGATCCCGGACATCACGAGGAGTTCCGGAATGGTCCGGAGGTAAAGAATTATATATAGGAAGTGCTATTTTGGCCATCGGGACAAGTTTCTGTGTTATCGGTATTGTACCGGGACCACCGGAGGGGTCCCGGGGGTCCACCAGGTGGGGCCACCTGCCCTGGTGGGCCACATGGGCCTTAGGGGGTGCGCCTTGGCCTGCTTGGGCCAAGGGGAACCAGCCCCAAAGGGCCCATGCGCCTAGGGTTCCATCTAGGAGGAGTCCTAGTGGTGGAAGGCACCTCCTAGATGGCTTGGGGGGAGGGAAACCTCCCTGGCCGCCGCCCCCCTTGGGAGATTGGATCTCCCAAGGCCGGCGCCCCCCCAGAGGCCTATATAAAGGGGGCAGGGGAGGGGGGCAGCGCACCCTATGCCCTGGCGCCTCCCTCTCCCTCTCCAACACCTCCTCCTCCTCCGTAAGTGCACGGCGAAGCCCTGCCGGAGTACTGCAGTTCCACCATCACCACGCCGTCGTGCTGCTGCTGGAGCCTTCTTCCCCAACCTCTCCTTTGCCTTGCTGGATCAAGAAGGAGGAGACGTCACACTTTCCGTACGTGTGTTGAACGCGGAGGTGTCGTCCGTTCGGCACTAGATCATCGGTGAATTGGATCACGGCGAGTACGACTACCTCATCCACGTTCACTCGAACGCTTCCGTTGCGATCTACAAAGTGGTATGTAGATGCTATCTAATCTGAATACTCGTTGCTAGATGAACTCATAGATGGATCTTGGTGAAACCGTAGGAAAAATTTTAATTTTCTGCAACGTTCCCCAACAATAACAGCCCGTAATGCAATAAATGTCAATATAAAAGCATGATGCAAAATGGACGTATCAACTCCCCCAAGCTTAGACCTCGCTTGTTCTCAAGCGGAAGCCGATAATGATAAATATGTCCACATGTTTAGAGGTAGAGGTGTCGATAAAATAAAATACGTACATGAGGGCATCATGATTATTCTCATAACAACAACATATATGGATATTGTCATATGATTTCTTATGCTCAAGTAATAATCTATTCACAATGCAAAGTATGAATCAGAAACTTTATTGAGAACTTACAAACTATAATCTCAGTCATTGAAGCAATTGCAATTTATCATAACGTCAGAAAGAGTCTATGTCAGAGCTTTCTAGCAAGTCCACATACTCAACTATCATTTAGTGTTTCATAATTGCTAACACTCACGCAATACTTGTGGTTACGGAGTTTTAATCGGACACAGAGAAAGATAGGGGCTTATAGTTTCGCCTCCCAACCTTTTACCTCAAGGGTAATGTCATCATTAATAGTATGGATAACACCAATAGTATAGCAATTATCATCATCACAATGAGTAATAGGAGCAACATCATTTGGGAGGGATACCTTTTTACCTTTGCTTCTACGTCTTTTCTTTTTCTTCTTCGCATCATGTGTGGGTTTAATCCTCTTTTCGAAGCTCCTTATTAATGAGATTGGTTGAATAGAAAGCTCCTCCTCGTTACCTGATTCATCATAATAAAGAATAGGAGGATATTGGGAAATCTCTTCCCTTTCAATAGTATTATTTTCATCTTCTATTTGTTTTCTTGTCTTTATGTAATTGGCAATATAAGGATTTTTAATGCAATTCACTGCACAATACATATAAATTTCCTCTAGATCAAAATCAAGAACTTTATCCATGACAAATTCTGGAAGATCATTAGTTATACGTTTCATTTGTTCATAACCCACAAGCAAACTAAGTTCATTATGATGCGCAAGGGAAATCAAGTCATCACAATTTTTGGACACAGATTCGATCATGAAACAATTTGCATTGGAGATTTAAATGATCACGTTCATTGCAAAGTTCACAAGGATGGTAAAGAAATTTAAAATTTTCAGCACCATTTAGTTTCTAAATACTTATGCCTCTTGCAAAATCTATCTTCCCTATTTGGTGTGTGCTTGCAAGCTCTATGCACTCCACAAAAATTGACATGCTTATAAGAGACATTTTTATCATTACTAGTGCAATCATCATTAGTACTATGGATATTCAAAGAGTTCATACTAATAACATTGCAATCATGCTCATCATTCAAAGATTGTATGCCAAACATTTTACTGCATTCTTCTTATAACACTTTGGCACACTTATCGGAATCCTTATTTTCACGGAAGACATTAAAAAGATGAAGCATATGAGGCAACCTCAATTCCATTTTTTGTAGTTTTCTTTTATAGACTAAACTAGTGATAAAACAAGAAAGAAAAAGATTCGATTGCAAGATCTAAAGATATACCTTCAAGCACTAACCTCCCCGGCAACGGCGCCAGAAAAGAGCTTGATGTCTACTACACAACCTTCTTCTTGTAGACGTTGTTGGGACTCCATGTGCAGAGGTTTGTAGGACAGTAGTAAATTTCCCTCAAGTGGATGACCTAAGGTTTATCAATCCGTGGGAGGCGTAGGATGGAGATGGTCTCACTCAAGCAACCCTGCAACCAAATAACAAAGAGTATCTTGTGTCCCCAACACACCCAATACAATGGTAAATTGTATAGGTGCACTAGTTCGGCGAAGAGATGGTGATACAAGTGCAATATGGATGGTAGATATAGGTTTTTGTAATCTGAAAATATAAAAACAGCAAGGTAGCAAGTGGTAAAAGTGAGCGTAAACGGTATTGCAATGCTTCGAAACAAGGCCTAGGGTTCGTACTTTCACTAGTGCAAGTTCTCTCAACAATGATAACATAATTAGATCATATAACAATTCCTCAACATGCAACAAAGAGTCACTCCAAAGTCACTAATAGCGGAGAACAAACAAAGAGATTATTGTAGGGTACGAAACCACCTCAAAGTTATTCTTTCCGATCAATCCATTGGGCTATTCCTATAAGTGTCACAAACAACCCTAGAGTTCGTAGTAAAATAACACCTTAAGACACAAATCAACCAAAACCCTGATGTCACCTAGATACTCCAATGTCACCTCAAGTATCCGCGGGTATGATTATACGATGTGCATCACACAATCTTAGATTCATCTATTCAACCAACATAAAGAACTTCAAAGAGTGCCCCAAAGTTTCTACCGGAGAGTCAAGACGAAAACGTGTGCCAACCCCTATGCATATTCCCAAGGTCACGGAACCCTCAAGTTGATCACCAAAACATACATCTAGTGAATCAACAGAATACCCCATTGTCACCACGGGTATCCCACGCAAGACATACAACAAGTGTTCTCAAATCCTTAAAGACTCAATCCGATAAGATAACTTCGAAGGGAAAACTCAATCCATTACAAGAGAGTAGAGGGGGAGAAACATCATAAGATCCAACTATATTAGCAAAGCTCGCGGTACATCAAGATCGTGCCAAATCAAGAACAAGAGAGAGAGAGAGAGAGAGAGAGAGAGAGAGAGAGATCAAACACATAGCTACTGGTACATACCCTCAGCCCCGAGGGTGAACTACTCCCTCCTCGTCATAGAGAGTGCCGGGATGATGAAGATGGCCACCGATCATGATTCCGCCCTCCGGCAGGGTGCCAGAACAGGGTTCAGATTGGTTTTTGGTGGCTACAGAGGCTTGTGGCGGCGGAACTCCCGATCTAGGTTTCTTTTCGGGGGTTTTGTATTTATAAGAATTTTTGGCGTTGGTCTCACGTCAGGGGGGTCTTCGAGTCACCCACGAGATAGGGGGCGCGCCCAAGGGGGTAGGGCGCGCCCTCCACCCTCGTGGCTGGCTCGAGACTCTTTTGCCCAACTCTTTTACTCCGGGGGCTTCTTTTGGTCCATAAAAAATCATCAAAAATTGGCACGTCAATTGGACTTCGTTTGGTATTCCTTTTCTGTAAAACTCAAAAACAAGGAAAAAACAGAAACTGGCACCGGGCTCTAGGTTAATAGGTTAGTCCCAAAAATTATATAAAACACCATATAAATGCATATAAAACATCCAAGATGGATAATATAATAGCATGGAACAGTAAAAAATTATAGTTACATTGGAGACGTATCGGAGGGCAGCCGGCGGGGGAGGAGGCCGGCGCGGGGGAGGGTGGCCGGCGGGGGAGGAGGGCTAGCGCGGGCAAGGGCGGCCGGCTGGGGAGGACCGACGCGGGGGACGGCGGAGCGTGGGGGACAGCGGCGGAGGCGAGTGATAGTGTGAGGGGAGAGTGAGGACGCGCGCGGGGGAGGAAAAAATGGGGGTATAAGGCACCCATAGCAGTAGCGCGGGGCGTGGAAGAGCGCTACTGCTAAGACCAATAGAGTAGCGCATATTGTAGACCGGCGCTATACTAAACCTAGCCTGCCGGCAACGGTGTGGCAGTTATAGTAGCAGCGCTTTTTACCTGGGCCGCGCTACTACTACTTGTATAGTAGTAGCGTTCTTTTTGTACACCGCGCTATTGGTAGTTAGCAGTAGCGCTTTTTTAACCAACGCTACTGGTAAGTTTCTGTGTATAAGATTTTCCCTAGTAATGTGGCCGAACTTGGTGTTCTGATGGTTGAATAGATCTTGGATGCAGGGGCCATACTCCGCCGTGCACACCAGTCGGTGGAGCATGATTCACTTGGTCGATGCAACCAGACCATTGGTTGCATTGGTCATGAATGGCGCTCCAATGATGCCCAAGAGAACCTTGTGTATGGCTTGATCGCACATCCACGAAGTTGTTGTAGTGGTCGGTATGTTGGGGAACGTTGCAGAAAATTAAAATTTTTCCTACGGTTTCACCAAGATCCATCTATGAGTTCATCTAGCAACGAGTATTCAGATTAGATAGCATCTACATACCACTTTGTAGATCGCAACGGAAGCGTTCAAGTGAACGTGGATGAGGTAGTCGTACTCGCCGTGATCCAATTCACCGATGATCTAGTACCGAACGGACGGCACCTCCGCGTTCAACACACGTACGGGACGGGAGACGTCTCCTCCTTCTTGATCCAGCAAGGGGGAAGGAGAGGTTGAGGAAGATCCAGCACGACGGTGTGGTGGTGGATGCAGCAGAACTCCGGCAGGGCTTCGCTAAGCAACTACGGGAGGAGGAGGAGGTGTTGCAGGGAGGAGGGGGCGCCAGGGCCATAGGGTTGGTTTGCTCCTCCTTTCCCCCACTATATATAGGGCCAAGGGAGAGGGGGAGGCGCAGCCCTTGCCCCTTCCTCCAAGGAAGGGTGCGGCCAAGGGTGGGGAGGAGTCCATCCTCCCCAAGGCACCTCGGAGGTGCCTTCCCCTTGTAGGACTCTCCCCCTTTTTTCTCTCTTGGCGCATGGGCCCTTGGGGCTGGTTCCCCTTGGCCCAAGCAGGCCAAGGCGCACCCCCTAAGGCCCATGTGGCCCACCAAGGCAGGTGGCCCCACCTGGTGGACCCCGGGACCCCTCCGGTGGTCCGGGTACAATACCGATAACACCGAAACTTGTCCCGATGGCCAAAATAGCACTTCCTATATATAATTCTTTACCTCCGGACCATTCCGGAACTACTCGTGACGTCCGGGATCTCATCCGGGACTCCGAACAACATTCGGGTTACTGCATATACATATCTTCACAACCCTAGCGTCATCGAACCTTAAGTGTGTAGACCCTACGGGTTCGGGAGACATGCAGACATGACCGAGACGGCTCTCGGGCAATAACCAACAGCGGGATCTGGATACCCATGTTGGCTCCCACATGCTCCACGATGATCTCATCGGATGAACCACGATGTCAAGGATTCAATTAATCCCGTATACGATTCCCTTTGTCAATCGGTATTTTACTTGCCCGAGATTCGATCATCGGTATACCAATACCTCGTTCAATCTCGTTACCGGCAAGTCACTTTTCTCGTTCCGTAATGCATGATCCCATGATCAAACACTTTGATCACATTGAGCTCATTGTGATGATGCATTACCGAGAGGGCCCGGTGATACCTCTCCGTCAAGCGGAGTGACAAATCCCAGTCTCGATCCATGTCAACCCAACAGACACTTTCAGAGATACCCGTAGCATACCTTTATAGTCACCCAGTTACGTTGTGACGTTTGGCACACCCAAAGCACTCCTACGGTATCCGGGAGTTACACGATCTCATGGTCTAAGGAAAGGATACTTGACATTGGATAACTCTAGCAAACGAACTATGCGATCTTATGCTATGTTTAGGATTGGGTCTTGTCCGTCACATCATTCTCCTAATGATGTGATCCCGTTATCAATGACATCCAATGTCCATAGTCAGGAAACCATGACTATCTGTCGATCAATGAGCTAGTCAACTAGAGGCTCACTAGGGACATGTTTGTTGTCTGTTATTCACACATGTATTACGATTTCCGGTTAACACAATTATAGCACGAATAAAGACAATTATCATGAATAAGGAAATATAATAATAATGCGTTTATTATTGCCTCTAGGGCATATTTCCAACAGTCTCCCACTTGCACTAGAGTCAATAATCTAGTTACATTGTGATGAATCGAACACCCATAGAGTTCTGGTGCTGATCATGTTTTGCCTTAGGGAGAGGTTTAGTCAACGGATCTGCGACATTCAGATCCGTGTGCACTTTACAAATTTCTATGTCTCCATCTTGAACATTTTCACGAATGGAGTTGAAGCGACGCTTGATGTGCCTACTCTTCTTGTGAAACCTGGGCTCCTTTGCAAGTGCAATAGCTCCAGTGTTGTCACAGAAGAGCTTGATTGGCCCCGACGCATTGGGTATGACTCCGAGGTCGGTGATGAACTCCTTCACCCAAATTGCTTCATGCGCTGCCTCCGAGGCTGCCATGTATTCCGCTTCACATGTAGATCCCGCCACGACGCTTTGCTTGCAACTGCACCAGCTTACTGCCCCACCATTCAAAACATACACGTATCCGGATTGTGACTTAGAGTCATCCAGATCTGTGTCGAAGCTAGCGTCGACGTAACCTGTTACGACGAGCTCTTCGTCACCTCCATAAACGAGAAACATTTCCTTTGTCCTTTTCAGGTACTTCAGGATATTCTTGACCGCTGTCCAGTGTTCCTTGCCGGGATTACTTTGGTACCTACCTACCAAACTTATGGCAAGGTTTACATCAGGTCTGGTACACAGCACGGCATGTTGGAAATATGCCCTAGAGGCAATAATAAAAGCATTATTATTATATTTCCTTATTCATGATAATTGTCTTTATTCGTGCTATAATTGTGTTAACCGGAAATCGTAATACATGTGTGAATAACAGACAACAACATGTCCCTAGTGAGCCTCTAGTTGACTAGCTCGTTGATCGACAGATAGTCATGGTTTCCTGACTATGGACATTGGATGTCATCGATAACGGGATCACATCATTAGGAGAATGATGTGATGGACAAGACCCAATCCTAAACATAGCATAAGATCACATAGTTCGTTTGCTGGAGTTTTCCAATGTCAAGTATCCTTTCCTTAGACCATGAGATCGTGTAACTCCCGGATACCGTAGGAGTGCTTTGGGTGTGCCAAACGTCACAACGTAACTGGGTGACTATAAAGGTATGCTACGGGTATCTCTGAAAGTGTCTGTTGGGTTGACATGGATCGAGACTGGGATTTGTCACTCCGCTTGACGGAGAGGTATCACCGGGCCCTCTCGGTAATGCATCATCACAATGAGCTCAATGTGATCAAAGTGTTTGATCATGGGATCATGCATTACGGAACGAGAAAAGTGACTTGCCGGTAACGAGATTGAACGAGGTATTGGTATACCGACGATCGAATCTCGGGCAAGTAAAATACCGATTGACAAAGGGAATCGTATACGGGATTAATTGAATCCTCGACATCGTGGTTCATCCGATGAGATCATCGTGGAGCATGTGGGAGACAACATGGGTATCCAGATCCCGCTGTTGGTTATTGCCCGAGAGCCGTCTCGGTCATGTCTGCATGTCTCCCGAACCCGTAGGGTCTACACACTTAAGGTTCGGTGACGCTAGGGTTGTGAAGATATGTATGTGCAGTAACCCGAATGTTGTTCGGAGTCCCGGATGAGATCCCGGACATCACGAGGAGTTCCGGAATGGTCCGGAGGTAAAGAATTATATATAGGAAGTGCTATTTTGGCCATCGGGACAAGTTTCGGTGTTATCGGTATTGTACCGGGACCACCGGAGGGGTCCCGGGGGTCCACCGGGTGTGTCCACCTGCCCCGGGGGCCACATGGGCCTTAGGGGGTGCGCCTTGGCCTGCTTGGGCCAAGGGGAACCAGCCCCAAGGGCCCATGCGCCAAGAGAGAAAAAAAAAGGGGAGAGTCCTACAAGGGGAAGGCACCTCCGAGGTGCCTTGGGGAGGATGGACTCCTCCCCACCCTTGGCCGCACCCTTCCTTGGAGGAAGGGGCAAGGGCTGCGCCTCCCCATCTCCCTTGGCCCTATATATAGTGGGGAAAAGGAGGAGCAAACCAATCTAAGGCCCTGGCTCCTCCCTCCTCCCTGCAACACCTCCTCCTCCTCCCGTAGTTGCTTAGCGAAGCCCTGCCGGAGTTCTGCTGCATCCACCACCACACCGTCGTGCTGGATCTTCCTCAACCTCTCCTTCCCCCTTGCTGGATCAAGAAGGAGGAGACGTCTCCCGTCCCGTACGTGTGTTGAACGCGGAGGTGCCGTCCGTTCGGTACTAGATCATCGGTGAATTGGATCACGGCAAGTACGACTACCTCATCCACGTTCACTCGAACGCTTCCGTTGTGATCTACAAAGTGGTATGTAGATGCTATCTAATCTGAATACTCGTTGCTAGATGAACTCATAGATGGATCTTGGTGAAACCGTAGGAAAATTTTTAATTTTCTGCAACGTTCCCCAACAGTGGCATCATGAGCTAGGTCTATGCGTAGTTCTTCTTGTGCGAGTAGAACACAATTTGTTGTGGGCGTAGATGTTGTCAATTCTTCTTGCCGTTACTAGTCAATCTTGATTCAGCGGTATTGTGGGATGAAGCGGCCCGGACCAACCTTACACGTACGCTTACGTGAGACCGGTTCCACCGACTAACATGCACTAGTTGCATAAGGTGGCTGGCGGGTGTCTGTCTCTCCTACTTTAGTTGGATCGGATTCGATGAAGAGGGTCCTTATGAAGGTTAAATAGAGATTGACAAATCACGTTGTGGTTTGAACGTAGGTAAGAAAACGTTCTTGCTAGCAACCTATAACAGCCACGTAAAACTTGCAACAACAATTAGAGGACGTCTAACTTGTTTTTGCAGCAAGTGCTTGGTGATATGATATGGCCAAAGTTGTGATGAATGATGAATGATCCATATGTGATGTATGAGATGTTCATGCTATTGTAATAGGAATCACGACTTGCATGTCGATGAGTATGACAACCGGCAGGAGCCATAGGAGTTGTCTTTATTTTTGTATGACCTGCGTGTCATTGAGAATCGCCATGTAAGTTACTTTACTTTATTGCTAAACGCGTTAGCCATAGTAGTAGAAGTAATAGTTGGCGAGCAACTTCATGGAGACACGATGATGAAGATCATGATGATGAAGATCATGGTGTCAAGCCGGTGACAAGATGATCATGGAGCCCCAAGATGGAGATCGAAGGAGCTATGTGATATTGGCCATATCATGTCACGTTTATTATTTGATTGCATGTGATGTTTATCATGTTTTGCATCTTGTTTACTTAGAACGACGGTAGTAAATAAGATGATCCCTCATAATAATTTCAAGAAAGTGTTCTCCCTAACTGTGCACCGTTGCTAAGGTTCGTCGTTCCGAAGCACCACGTGATGATCGGGTGTGATAGGTCCTTACGTTCGCATACAACGGGTGTAAGACAGATTTACACACGCAAAACACTTAGTTTGACTTGACGAGCCTAGCATGTACAGACATGGCCTCGGAACACAGAAGACCGAAAGGTCGAGCATGAGTCGTATAGAAGATATGATCAACATGAAGATGTTCACCGATGTTGACTAGTCCGTCTCACGTGATGATCGGACACGGCCTAGTTGACTCGGATCATGTAATACTTAGATGACTAGTAGAGGGATGTCTATCTAAGTGGGAGTTCATTAAATTTGATTAAATGAACTTTATTATCATGAACTTAGTCTAAATATTTACAATATGTCTTGTAGATCAAATGGCCAACGTAGTCCTCAACTTCAACGCGTTCCTAGAGAAAACCAAGCTGAAAGACGATGGTAGCAACTATACGGACTGGGTCCGGAACCTGAGGATTATCCTCATAGCTGCCAAGAAAGATTATGTCCTAAGAGCACCGCTGGGTGACGCACCTATTCTCCCTGCAGAACAAGACGTTATGAACGCTTGGCAGTCACGCTGCGATGATTACTCCCTCGTTCAGTGCGGCATGCTTTACAGCTTAGAGCCGGGACTCCAAAAGCGTTTTGAGAGACATGGAGCATATGAGATGTTCGAAGAGCTGAAAATGGTTTTCCAAGCTCATGCCCGGATCGAGAGATATGAAATCTCTGACAAATTCTTTAGCTGTAAGATGGAGGGAAATAGTTCTGTCAGTGAACACATACTCAAAATGTCTGGGTTGCACAACCGCATGACTCAACTGGAAGTTAATCTCCCGGAAGAACCGGTCATTGACAGAATCCTCCAGTCGCTTCCACCTAGCTACAAGAGCTTTGTGATGAACTACAATATGCAGGGGATGGTAAAGACCATTCCTGAGGTATATGCTATGCTGAAATCAGCAGAGGTAGAAATCAAGAAGGAGCATCAAGTGTTGATGGTGAATAAAACCACTAAGTTCAAGAAGGGCAAGGGTAAAAAGAACTTCAAGAAGGACGGCAAGGAAGTTGCCGCGCCCGGTAAGCAAGTTGCCGGGAAGAAGCCAAAGAATGGACCCAAGCCCGAAACTGAGTGCTTTTATTGCAAGGGAAGTGGTCACTGGAAGCGGAACTGCCCTAAATACTTAGCGGACAAGAAGGCCGGCAAAACCAAAGGTATATGTGATATACATGTAATTGATGTGTACCTTACCAGTACTCGTAGTAGCTCTTGGGTATTTTATACCGGTGCAGTTGCTCACATTTGTAACTCAAAGCAGGAGCTGCGGAATAAACGGAGACTGGCAAAGGACGAGGTGACGATGCGCGTCGGGAATGGTTCCAAGGTCGATGTGATCGCCGTCGGCACGCTGCCTCTACATTTACCTACGGGATTAGTTTTAAACCTCAATAATTGTTATTTAGTGCCAAGTTTGAGCATGAACATTGTATCTGGATCTCGTTTAATTCGAGATGGCTACTCATTTAAATCCGAGAATAATGGTTGTTCTATTTATATGAGAGAAATGTTTTATGGTCATGCTCCGATGGTTAATGGTTTATTCTTAATGAATCTCGTACGTGATGATACACATATTCATAGTGTGAATACCAAAAGAGTGAAAGTTGATAACAATAGTCTCACATATTTGTGGCACTGCCGCCTTGGTCACATAGGTGTCAAACGCATGAAGAAGCTCCATGCAGATGGACTTTTAGAGTCTCTTGATTATGAATCATTTGACACGTGCGAACCATGCCTCATGGGTAAAATGACCAAGACTCCGTTCTCAGGAACAATGGAGCGAGCAACCAACTTATTGGAAATCATACATACCGATGTGTGCGGTCCAATGAGTGTTGAGGCTCGTGGAGGCTATCGTTATGTTCTCACCCTCACTGATGACTTGAGTAGATATGGGTATATCTACTTAATGAAACACAAGTCTGAGACCTTTGAAAAGTTCAAGGAATTTCAGAGTAAGGTTGAAAATCAACGTGATAGAAAGATCAAGTTTCTACGATCAGATCGTGGAGGAGAATACTTGAGTCACGAATTTGGCACACACTTAAGAAAATGTGGAATAGTTTCACAACTCACGCCGCCTGGAACACCTTAGCGTAATGGTGTGTCCGAACGTCGTAATCGCACTCTATTGGATATGGTGCGATCTATGATGTCTCTTACCGACTTACCGCTATCTTTTTGGGGCTATGCTTTAGAGACTGCCGCATTCACTTTAAATAAGGCTCCGTCGAAATCCGTTGAGACGACACCGTATGAATTATGGTTTGGGAAGAAACCTAAGCTGTCGTTTCTAAAAGTTTGGGGATGCGATGCTTATGTCAAGAAACTTCAACCTGAAAAGCTCGAACCCAAGTCGGAAAAATGCGTCTTCATAGGATACCCTAAAGAAACTGTTGGGTATACCTTCTACCTCAGATCCGAAGGCAAGATCTTTGTTGCCAAGAATGGATCCTTTCTAGAGAAAGAGTTTCTCTCGAAAGAAGTAAGTGGGAGGAAAGTAGAACTTGATGAAGTGTTGCCTCTTGAACCGGAAAATGGCGAAACTCAAGAAATCGTTCCTGAGGTGCCTGCACCGACTAGAGAGGAAATTAATGATTATGATCAAGATACTTCTGATCAAGCTCCTACTGAAATTCGAAGGTCAACAAGGACACGTTCCGCACCAGAGTGGTACGGCAACCCTGTCTTGGAAATCATGTTGTTAGACAACGGTGAACCTTCGAACTATGAGGAAGCAATGGCGGGCCCGGATTCCGACAAATGGCTGGAAGCCATGAAATCCGAGATAGAATCCATGTATGAAAACGAAGTATGGACTTTGACTGACTTGCCCGTTGAACGGCGAGCCATAGAAAATAAATGGATCTTTAAGAAGAAGACAGATGAGGATGGTAATGTGACCTCTATAAAGCTCGGCTTGTCGCTAAGGGTTATCGACAAGTTCAAGGAATTGACTACGATGAGACTTTCTCACCGGTAGCGAAGCTGAAGTCCGTCCGAATCATGTTAGCAATTGCCGCATACTACGATTATGAGATATGGCAAATGGACGTCAAAACGGCATTCCTTAATGGTTTCCTTAAGGAAGAATTGTATATGATGCAGCCGGAAGGTTTTGTCGATCCTAAGAAGGCTGACAAGGTATGCAAGCTCCAACGCTCGATATATGGGCTGGTGCAAGCATCTCGGAGTTGGAACATTCGCTTTGATGAGATGATCAAAGCGTTTGGGTTTACACAGACTTATGGAGAAGCCTGTGTTTACAAGAAAGTGAGTGGGAGCTCTGTAGCATTTCTCATACTATATGTAGATGACATACTTTTGATGGGAAATGATATAGAACTCTTGGACAGCATTAAGGCCTACTTGAATAAGAGTTTTTCAATGAAGGACCTTGGAGAAGCTGCTTATATATTAGGCATCAAGATCTATAGAGATAGATTGAGACGCCTCATAGGTCTTTCACAAAGCACATACCTTGATAAAATATTGAAGAAGTTCAATATGGATCAATCTAAGAAAGGGTTCTTACCTGTATTACAAGGTGTGAAATTGAGCTCAGCTCAATGTCCGACCACGGCAGAAGATATAGAAGAGATGAGCGTCATCCCCTATGCCTCAGCCATAGGTTCTATTATGTATGCCATGCTGTGTACCAGACCTGATGTAAACCTTGCCGTAAGTTTGGTAGGAAGGTACCAAAGTAATCCCGGCAAGGAACACTGGACAGCGGTCAAGAATATCCTGAAGTACCTGAAAAGGACCAAGGAAATGTTTCTCGTTTATGGAGGTGACGAAGAGCTCGTCGTAAAAGGTTACGTCGACGCTAGCTTCGACACAGATCTGGATGACTCTAAGTCACAAACCGGATACGTGTATATTTTGAATGGTGGGGCAGTAAGCTGGTGCAGTTGCAAGCAAAGCGTCGTGGCGGGATCTACATGTGAAGCGGAGTACATGGCAGTCTCGGAGGCAGCACATGAAGCAATTTGGGTGAAGGAGTTCATCACCGACCTCGGAGTCATACCCAATGCGTCGGGGCCAATCAAGCTCTTCTGTGACAACACTGGAGCTATTGCACTTGCAAAGGAGCCCAGGTTTCACAAGAAGACCAGGCACATCAAGCGTCGCTTCAACTCCATTCGTGAAAATGTTCAAGATGGAGACATAGAAATTTGTAAAGTGCACACGGATCTGAATGTCGCAGATCCGTTGACTAAACCTCTCCCTAAGGCAAAACATGATCAGCACCAGAACTCTATGGGTGTTCGATTCATCACAATGTAATTAGATTATTGACTCTAGTGCAAGTGGGAGACTGTTGGAAATATGCCCTAGAGGCAATAATAAAAGCATTATTATTATATTTCCTTATTCATGATAATTGTCTTTATTCGTGCTATAATTGTGTTAACCGGAAATCGTAATACATGTGTGAATAACAGACAACAACATGTCCCTAGTGAGCCTCTAGTTGACTAGCTCGTTGATCGACAGATAGTCATGGTTTCCTGACTATGGACATTGGATGTCATCGATAACGGGATCACATCATTAGGAGAATGATGTGATGGACAAGACCCAATCCTAAACATAGCATAAGATCGCATAGTTCGTTTGCTGGAGTTTTCCAATGTCAAGTATCCTTTCCTTAGACCATGAGATCGTGTAACTCCCGGATACCGTAGGAGTGCTTTGGGTGTGCCAAACGTCACAACGTAACTGGGTGACTATAAAGGTATACTACGGGTATCTCTGAAAGTATTTGTTGGGTTGACATGGATCGAGACTGGGATTTGTCACTCCGCTTGACGGAGAGGTATCACCGGGCCCTCTCGGTAATGCATCATCACAATGAGCTCAATGTGATCAAAGTGTTTGATCACGGGATCATGCATTACGGAACGAGAAAAGTGACTTGCCGGTAACGAGATTGAACGAGGTATTGGTATACCGACGATCGAATCTCGGGCAAGTAAAATACCGATTGACAAAGGGAATCGTATACGGGATTAATTGAATCCTCGACATCGTGGTTCATCCGATGAGATCATCGTGGAGCATGTGGGAGCCAACATGGGTATCCAGATCCCGCTGTTGGTTATTGCCCGAGAGCCGTCTCGGTCATGTCTGCATGTCTCCCGAACCCGTAGGGTCTACACACTTAAGGTTCGGTGACGCTAGGGTTGTGAAGATATGTATGTGCAGTAACCCGAATGTTGTTCGGAGTCCCGGATGAGATCCCGGACATCACGAGGAGTTCCGGAATGGTCCGGAGGTAAAGAATTATATATAGGAAGTGCTATTTTGGCCATCGGGACAAGTTTCGGTGTTATCGGTATTGTACCGGGACCACCGGAGGGGTCCCGGGGGTCCACCGGGTGGGTCCACATGCCCTGGGGGCCACATGGGCCTTAGGGGGTGCGCCTTGGCCTGCTTGGGCCAAGGGGAACCAGCCCCAAGGGCCCATGCGCCAAGAGAGAAAAAAAAAGGGGAGAGTCCTACAAGGGGAAGGCACCTCCGAGGTGCCTTGGGGAGGATGGACTCCTCCCCACCCTTGGCCGCACCCTTCCTTGGAGGAAGGGGCAAGGGCTGCGCCTCCCCCTCTCCCTTGGCCCTATATATAGTGGGGAAAAGGAGGAGCAAACCAATCTAAGGCCCTGGCTCCTCCCTCCTCCCTGCAACACCTCCTCCTCCTCCCGTAGTTGCTTAGCGAAGCCCTGCCGGAGTTCTGCTGCATCCACCACCACACCGTCGTGCTGGATCTTCCTCAACCTCTCCTTCCCCCTTGCTGGATCAAGAAGGAGGAGACGTCTCCCGTCCCGTACGTGTGTTGAACGCGGAGGTGCCGTCCGTTCGGTACTAGATCATCGGTGAATTGGATCACGGCAAGTACGACTACCTCATCCACGTTCACTCGAATGCTTCCGTTGCGATCTACAAAGTGGTATGTAGATGCTATCTAATCTGAATACTCGTTGCTAGATGAACTCATAGATGGATCTTGGTGAAACCGTAGGAAAAATTTTAATTTTCTGCAACGTTCCCCAACATGGCATACATAATAGAACCTATGGCTGAGGCATAGGGGATGACACTCATCTCTTCTATATCTTCTGCCGTGGTCGGACATTGAGCTGAGCTCAATTTCACACCTTGTAACATAGGTAAGAACCCTTTCTTAGATTGATCCATATTGAATTTCTTCAATATCTTATCAACGTATGTGCTTTGTGAAAGACCTATGAGGCGTCTCGATCTATCTCTATAGATCTTGATGCCTAATATATAAGCAGCTTCTCCAAGGTCCTTCATTGAAAAACTTTTATTCAAGTAGGCCTTGATGCTGTCCAAGAGTTCTATATCATTTCCCATCAAAAGTATGTCGTCTACATATAATATGAGAAATGCTACAGAGCTCCCACTCACTTTCTTGTAAACACAGGCTTCTCCATAAGTCTGTGTAAACCCAAACGCTTTGATCATCTCATCAAAGCGAATGTTCCAACTCCGAGATGCTTGCACCAGCCCATAAATCGAGCGTTGGAGCTTGCACACCTTGTCAGCATTCTTAGGATCGTCAAAACCTTCCGGCTGCATCATATACAATTCTTCCTTAAGGAAACCATTAAGGAATGCCGTTCTGACATCCATTTGCCATATCTCATAATCATAGTATGCGGCAATTGCTAACATGATTCGGACGGACTTCAGCTTCGCTACCAGTGAGAAAGTCTCATCGTAGTCAACCCCTTGAACTTGTCGATAACCCTTAGCGACAAGCCGAGCTTTATAGATGGTCACATTACCATCCGCGTCTGTCTTCTTCTTAAAGATCCATTTATTTTCTATGGCTCGCCGTTCAACGGGCAAGTCAGTCAAAGTCCATACTTCGTTTTCATACATGGATCCTATCTCGGATTTCATGGCTTCCAGCCATTTGTCGGAATCCGGGCCCGCCATTGCTTCCTCATAGTTCGAAGGTTCACCGTCGTCTAACAACATGATTTCCAAGACAGGGTTACCGTACCACTCTGGTGCGGAACGTGTCCTTGTGGACCTTCGAATTTCAGTAGGAGCTTGATCAGAAGTATCTTGATCATAATCATTAATTTCCTCTCTAGTCGGTGCAGGCACCTCAGGAACGATTTCTTGAGTTTCGCCATTTTCCGGTTCAAGAGGTAACACTTCATCAAGTTCTACTTTCCTCCCACTTACTTCTTTCGAGAGAAACTCTTTCTCTAGAAAGGATCCATTCTTGGCAACAAAGATCTTGCCTTCGGATCTGAGGTAGAAGGTATACCCAACAGTTTCTTTAGGGTATCCTATGAAGACGCATTTTTCCGACTTGGGTTCGAGCTTTTCAGGTTGAAGTTTCTTGACATAAGCATCGCATCCCCAAACTTTTAGAAACGACAGCTTAGGTTTCTTCCCAAACCATAATTCATACGGTGTCGTCTCAACGGATTTCGACGGAGCCCTATTTAAAGTGAATGCGGCAGTCTCTAAAGCATAGCCCCAAAAAGATAGCGGTAAGTCGGTAAGAGACATCATAGATCGCACCATATCTAATAGAGTGCGATTACGACGTTCGGACACACCATTACGCTGAGGTGTTCCAGGCGGCGTGAGTTGTGAAACTATTCCACATTGTCTTAAGTGCGTGCCAAATTCATGACTCAAGTATTCTCCTCCACGATCTGATCGTAGAAACTTGATCTTTCTTTCACGTTGATTTTCAACCTCACTCTGAAATTCCTTGAACTTTTCAAAGGTCTCAGACTTGTGTTTCATCAAGTAGATATACCCATATCTACTCAAGTCATCAGTGAGGGTGAGAACATAACGATAGCCTCCGCGAGCGTCAACACTCATTGGACCCCACACATCGGTATGTATGATTTCCAATAAGTTGGTTGCTCGCTCCATTGTTCCTGAGAACGGAGTCTTGGTCATTTTACCCATGAGGCATGGTTCGCACGTGTCAAATGATTCATAATCAAGAGACTCTAAAATTCCATCTGCATGGAGCTTCTTCATGCGTTTGACACCTATGTGACCAAGGCGGCAATGCCACAAATATGTGGGACTATTGTTATCAACTTTAACTCTTTTGGTACTCACACTATGAATATGTGTATCATCACGTACGAGATTCATCAAGAATAAACCATTAACCATCGGAGCATGACCATAAAACATATCTCTCATATAAATAGAACAACCATTATTCTCGGATTTAAATGAGTAGCCATCTCGAATTAAGCGAGATCCAGATACAATGTTCATGCTCAAACTTGGCACTAAATAACAATTATTGAGGTTTAAAACTAATCCCGTAGGTAAATGTAGAGGCAGCGTGCCGACGGCGATCACATCGACCTTGGAACCATTCCCGACGCGCATCGTCACCTCGTCCTTCGCCAGTCTCCGTTTATTCCGCAGCTCCTGCTTTGAGTTACAAATGTGAGCAACTGCACCGGTATCAAATACCCAAGAGCTACTGCGAGTACTGGTAAGGTACACATCAATTACATGTATATCACATATACCTTTGGTTTTGCCGGCCTTCTTGTCCGCTAAGTATTTGGGGCAGTTCCGCTTCCAGTGACCACTTCCCTTGCAATAAAAGCACTCAGTTTCGGGCTTGGGTCCATTCTTTGGCTTCTTCCCGGCAACTTGCTTACTGGGCGCGGCAACTTCCTTGCCGTCCTTCTTGAAGTTCTTTTTACCCTTGCCCTTCTTGAACCTAGTGGTTTTATTCACCATCAACACTTGATGCTCCTTCTTGATTTCTACCTCTGCTGATTTCAGCATAGCATATACTTCAGGAATGGTCTTTACCATCCCCTGCATATTGTAGTTCATCACAAAGCTCTTGTAGCTAGGTGGAAGCGACTGGAGGATTCTGTCAATGACCGCTTCATCCGGGAGATTAACTTCCAGTTGAGTCATGCGGTTGTGCAACCCAGACATTTTGAGTATGTGTTCACTGACAGAACTATTTTCCTCCATCTTACAACTAAAGAATTTGTCGGAGACTTCATATCTCTCGACCCGGGCATGAGCTTGGAAAACCATTTTCAGCTCTTCGAACATCTCATATGCTCCATGTCTCTCAAAACGCTTTTGGAGTCCCGGCTCTAAGCTGTAAAGCATGCCGCACTGAATGAGGGAGTAATCATCGCAGCGTGACTGCCAAGCGTTCATAACGTCTTGTTCTGCAGGGAGAATAGGTGCGTCACCCAGCGGTGCTCGTAGGACATAATCTTTCTTGGCAGCTATGAGGATGATCCTCAGGTTCCGGACCCAGTCCGTATAGTTGCTACCATCGTCTTTCAGCTTGGTTTTCTCTAGGAACGCGTTGAAGTTGAGGACTACGTTGGCCATTTGATCTGCAAGACATATTGTAAATATTTAGACTAAGTTCATGATAATAAAGTTCATTTAATCAAATTTAATGAACTCCCACTTAGTTAGACATCCCTCTACTAGTCATCTAAGTATTACATGATCCGAGTCAACTAGGCCGTGTCCGATCATCACGTGAGACGGACTAGCCAACATCGGTGAACATCTTCATGTTGATCGTATCTTCTATACGACTCATGCTCGACCTTTCGGTCTTCTGTGTTCCGAGGCCATGTCTGTACATGCTAGGCTCGTCAAGTCAACCTAAGTGTTTTGCGTGTGTAAATCTGTCTTACACCCGTTGTATGCGAACGTAAGGACCTATCACACCCGATCATCACGTGGTGCTTCGGAACGACGAACCTTAGCAACGGTGCACAGTTAGGGTGAACACTTTCTTGAAATTATTATGAGGGATCATCTTATTTACTACCGTCGTTCTAAGTAAACAAGATGCAAAAACATGATAAACATCACATGCAATCAAATAATAAACATGACATGATATGGCCAATATCACATAGCTCCTTCGATCTCCATCTTGGGGCTCCATGATCATCTTGTCACCGGCTTGACACCATGATCTTCATCATCATGATCTTCATCATCGTGTCTCCATGAAGTTGCTCGCCAACTATTACTTCTACTACTATGGCTAACGCGTTTAGCAATAAAGTAAAGTAATTTACATGGCGATTCTCAATGACACGCAGGTCATACAAAAAATATAGACAACTCCTATGGCTCCTGCCGGTTGTCATACTCATCGACATGCAAGTCGTGATTCCTATTACAATAGCATGAACATCTCATACATCACATATAGATCATTCATCATACATCACAACTTTGGCCATATCATATCACAAAGCACTTGCTGCAAAAACAAGTTAGACGTCCTCTAATTGTTGTTGCAAGTTTTACGTGGCTGAATTAGGGTTCTAGCAAGAATGTTTTCTTACCTACGTAATAACCACAACGTGAATTGTCAATCTCTATTTACCCTTCATAAGGACCCTGTTCATCGAATCCGATCCAACTAAAGTAGGAGAGACAGACACCCGCCAGCCACCTTATGCAACTAGTGCATGTTAGTCGGTGGAACCGGTCTCACGTAAGCGTACGTGTAAGGTTGGTCCGGGCCGCTTCATCCCACAATACCGCTGAATCAAGATTGACTAGTAACGGCAAGAAAATTGACAACATCTACGCCCACAACAAATTGTGTTCTACTCGTGCAAGAAGAACTACGCATAGACCTAGCTCATGATGCCACTGTTGGGGAACGTTGCAGAAAATTAAAATTTTTCCTACGGTTTCACCAAGATCCATCTATGAGTTCATCTAGCAACGAGTATTCAGATTAGATAGCATCTACATACCTCTTTGTAGATCGCAACGGAAGCGTTCAAGTGAACGTGGATGAGGTAGTCGTACTCGCCGTGATCCAATTAACCGATGATCTAGTACCGAACGGACGGCACCTCCGCGTTCAACACACGTACGGGACGGGAGACGTCTCCTCCTTCTTGATCCAGCAAGGGGGAAGGAGAGGTTGAGGAAGATCCAGCACGACGGTGTGGTGGTGGATGCAGCAGAACTCCGGCAGGGCTTCGCTAAGCAACTACGGGAGGAGGAGGAGGTGTTGCAGGGAGGAGGGGGCGCCAGGGCCATAGGGTTGGTTTGCTCCTCCTTTTCCCCACTATATATAGGGCCAAGGGAGAGGGGGAGGCGCAGCCCTTGCCCCTTCCTCCAAGGAAGGGTGCGGCCAAGGGTGGGGAGGAGTCCATCCTCCCCAAGGCACCTCGGAGGTGCCTTCCCCTTGTAGGACTCTCCCCCTTTTTTTCTCTCTTGGCGCATGGGCCCTTGGGGCTGGTTCCCCTTGGCCCAAGCAGGCCAAGGCGCACCCCCTAAGGCCCATGTGGCCCACCAAGGCAGGTGGCCCCACCTGGTGGACCCCGGGACCCCTCCGGTGGTCCCGGTACAATACCGATAACACCGAAACTTGTCCCGATGGCCAAAATAGCACTTCCTATATATAATTCTTTACCTCCGGACCATTCCGGAACTCCTCGTGACGTCCGGGATCTCATCCGGGACTCCGAACAACATTCGGGTTACTGCATATACATATCTTCACAACCCTAGCGTCATCGAACCTTAAGTGTGTAGACCCTACGGGTTCGGGAGACATGCAGACATGACCGAGACGGCTCTCGGGCAATAACCAACAGCGGGATCTGGATACCCATGTTGGCTCCCACATGCTCCACGATGATCTCATCGGATGAACCACGATGTCAAGGATTCAATTAATCCCGTATACGATTCCCTTTGTCAATCGGTATTTTACTTGCCCGAGATTCGATCATCGGTATACCAATACCTCGTTCAATCTCGTTACCGGCAAGTCACTTTTCTCGTTCCGTAATGCATGATCCCGTGATCAAACACTTTGATCACATTGAGCTCATTGTGATGATGCATTACCGAGAGGGCCCGGTGATACCTCTCCGTCAAGCGGAGTGACAAATCCCAGTCTCGATCCATGTCAACCCAACAGACACTTTCAGAGATACCCGTAGCATACCTTTATAGTCACCCAGTTACGTTGTGACGTTTGGCACACCCAAAGCACTCCTACGGTATCCGGGAGTTACACGATCTCATGGTCTAAGGAAAGGATACTTGACATTGGATAACTCTAGCAAACGAACTATGCGATCTTATGCTATGTTTAGGATTGGGTCTTGTCCATCACATCATTCTCCTAATGATGTGATCCCGTTATCGATGACATCCAATGTCCATAGTCAGGAAACCATGACTATCTGTCGATCAATGAGCTAGTCAACTAGAGGCTCACTAGGGACATGTTTGTTGTCTGTTATTCACACATGTATTACGATTTCCGGTTAACACAATTATAGCACGAATAAAGACAATTATCATGAATAAGGAAATATAATAATAATGCTTTTATTATTGCCTCTAGGGCATGTTTCCAACACGGTAATCCTCTCCCAAAACATGGTATTGGTCTGATCTGTTCGGGTCATTCCGTCGATGGAGATGGTGCACCAAGCGTCGCAAAGCTCAATTTCCTTCTTTTGTTTGTAGTTTTGGGTGCGGCACCTTCGGACCTTGGTCTTGCTTCGGTCACCTCCACAACCTTCTCCTCCTTGGCCACCTCCTCCTCGGCCTCCTCGTTCTCCATGTCTTGGGTGGCTGAATGATCCCAAAACGAGTCGTAGTTGAGCTCATCAAGACCAATGGCGGCCGAGGACTCCAACGATGCGAGGAATTTGGCCGTGTTCATCTCCGCACTACAATATCAAAGCAAACACTATCAACAATCATTACTATCACAAAAAATCACTATCGGATACTGACATGATGCGAGGTTTTTATTTTTACCTTGTTGGCATTGCATCGAGTACTTGGCGGCCGCGATTCTTGTTTGCGGCTGCGGTCGCTGCTCGAGCCGGAGCAGTTGCCGTAGGGGCAGCCGAAGGTGCAACACGAGGTGCCGCTTTGGCCTTCTTCATCTTTCTCTTCGCGGCTGCCTCCGCGAGGCAGTTCTGGGTCACCAACGGAATTTATGATACCGCGAAGATGATAGTTGGCTTGTCGACTACTTGGTCGCTTGCAACATTGGCGGAGGCAACGAGCATGTTGCACTTCACAGCCTTCCCTTGATACTACAGGGATCGACGCGAGCACGACTTCAGCCTGCATGTGGACAACATATATGGCTGGGATGATCTACACGATACCTTTATCAAAAACTTTGAGGGAACTTGCACAAGACCCGACACGAATAATCTTTGTGCTTAGAAATAATTTTTTTTGAGAGAACTTGCACAATGGTACTTATTGTACTAAACTTCTATGCTTATATAATTAGTTGAAATACAAACTTAGGTAGAATATCTTTGTGCTTAGAAATAAAAATACTATTAAATATCAATTACGTATTTACATCATTAGTTGTCATACAATTTTAACATTGATCATTGAACAAATAGTAAATTTAGATCGTATAAATAATTTCTCCTTTTTGAGACAATTTGCATATTTAATGTTCTTAAGTATCTATGAAATGATAAATGGCTCAACAAATATCTCGATAACATATTTTAACGTACCATTAGATACTAGCAAATAGATGGCTTTTTATGCATAGTTTATCATCTACTGCTTTGCGTACAGGATGCAGATTTTTGGCTCTGGGTAGCATATGCTTCCTAATGGATAGTAAAATTAAAATAAATAGTATATCTCTACTACTTAAAGTGAACGTAAGGTTCTCATTTCACCTTTCTTTTCACCATCCCTTCGTCCAACCTTTCATGAATATAATAATCAATCGCCTTAATTTACTTATCTTCTGAACCAATTCCACTTTAATTTACTTACCAAACTTCTAATCAGAATATAAGGTAATTCACGGTTAGAATTTGATAAACATTTATTTACACAATAACATTATTATGGACAGGTAAATTAGAAGCTAACGTATTAGAATATTTATATCCCGTTGCAACACACGTGCATTCTTCTAGTAAATTTAAAAAATTCTTATTTTCTTTGTTAATGTTCATATTAGTGTAGCAAGTGCGCTTGAAAATTTTCATGCCATATGAGATACCAGTGCTTCGTCGGTAAAACAAAAACAAAATTAAGGGTAACATTTGGTGTTTGACTTGTTTTTTTGTTTGCACATGTCAAAATGCTTAAACTTCCCCCCTAGAAATTTGCATGTACCATTTGGATGTGACAATGAACACATGTATTTTTTTCTTCGAAAAAATGACATTTGTAAAATACATTTTTTGGCCAACTCAAATATGTTTCCGGTCAAATATGTTTTACGTATTCTGGCCAATTTAACAATCTATTGGATGCTGGAATGCCATCGATTTTAATAGTAAACTCATAAACACAAGTGCTCCTGCTTGTTTTTCCTTACACATTGCGTACTGCTTGTTTTTTCAATTCAACAATCTATTGGAGGCGACAACGGCGGCGGGCATATCGTCGATGGCGCTCCAGGCGGCATTTCGCTCCTTGATGGCGACAATGAGGTCAACTCCGCTATGCTTCCGCTTCCCTTTTGTGCCCGGGTGAAAATCCTAGTTCTCTGTGCATGGGCGGTAGCGCTGCCATGGTGTCGTCACCTCCTTGGAGGCGCCGTCTTGGGCATTGAGATGGAGTGTGTGCGCGGCGAGTGCAGATAGTTCTTGGTGTAGAAGGTGGTGCGGTGTGGCATCTACTGCGTCAACAAAGGCGGGGTCTCGGTGATAAATGTTAGTTGATGGACGCGCTCGGGTGGTGGAGTTGTCTGGTGTTGTGGCGGTGTCTACGGCAGTAGGGCATGAGAAGGTGAATGCGTGGATCTCTTCTGAAGTTGGGACGACGGAAGATGGCAGCGGCGTATTCTGTAGTGTGCGCATGCGGTGCACACTGAAGACCAGTTAGTGATCTCGGCTCATCGTGGGGAGGCTTGGTGAGCCCCCCGGGTTAGATGGTGTGTGGTCAGGGCACATCATGAAGTTAATTAGTACTAGGTGTAGCGACATTGATCACTAAGAAGGTGACTTTAGATTGATCCATTTAATTATTTTTGTCAGACTGTGTGTTAAATTGTTTTGGTGAGTTATCTGGCTTTTTGAAAAAAGAAAAAACCAAACCCGCCCTAGATCTGATCTATCTGATTGTTCCATGAGCAAAACGGCATCTCCCCTCTTGCCCCTGCATAGAATATAAGAATCTGTCCCTCGAGACCAAAAAAGCACTCAACCGAATTAAAAGGCAGCAAGCAAAGCAAAAAGAAGCTTCTTGTTGGTTCTCCCTCTACTCTTAATCTTAATGTCAGCACCAACTTAATTAGCCAACTTAATGCCAAAATGACATGGTGTGCCACCCTGTTGCTCCTCACATCACATGACATGCTTGATTGCTTGTTTTTATGCTCCTGTCTGTCACTCCTCCTCACATATATACTTCCATTTACAACATTACAGGCCTGTCCTCTTGTCTAGTTGTACAGTGAAGCTAATGGAATCCAAAGCAGGGCCATCCTATGGTGTTTGCTGGCCGATCCAGAAATTAAAATTAAAATTAAAATTAAAAAATGGTTTTGTTATCTTATACGTAGTACTTACAATAATAAGAGAGTGAAGTACGTTACATCCATAATAAATCCGCCGAAAATCACAACTTGATTCCTTTCCTCCATATGGGGCAACTGGCAATGGAGGAAAATCAATATACTAAATCACAAGCTACAGATTGTGCTCACCGTCAACGACAGACAGCTTGGATTGGACATGGACAGCATCCATTCCCTTTCTTGCCACCAACACCAAACCAAAGCAGCTTTCGCGCACTGCTCTCTCCTTTCCCCACATTTTATTTATCTATTTATTTTACCCCTCCCTGCTCTGCTAGTGCCATCCATCCATCCTCTCTAACTGTTCCTTCCTAGGAGGAGGAGGGAGGGAGGGAGGGAGGGAGCACAAGTAAGGATTTGCCCCAAAGTTCCCTTCTTGAATTTTCTTCTTGCATTTGCTCCTGCTCCTGCTTCCGGATTCCAGCGCCCCCATCCAATCTAGGGAGATTGCCCACTTCTTTTTGGTCATTTTGGGTCTAGATCTTTGGCTGGCGCAAGATCCGAAGAATCACCCCCACCGACGGCGACGGCGACGGCGATGAGGCCGGAGACGCGTCTCGACTCGGCGGCGTTCCAGCTCACCCCCACCCGCACCAGGTAACAACACGCTCAAGCTCAACCTCCCAATTTAATTCCCCATACCATCAGTGGCGGATCTGCGCCGTCACCAAACCAATTCCCCATCTTTGCTTTGCTGTTGCGCCGCCACCAAAGCTCTGCTCTTTCTGCTACATCTACAGGCGCGCGTAGATCCAAGAGATAGATACCATTCATACCTATTGCTGAATTTGTCTTCTGCTCATCGCTCAAGCTTACTGATTGAAGCTGTGTCACGAATTTGTGCATCTGCAACAGTTTCTTCTCGCTCTCTCGCTCTCTCTCTCTCTCTCTCTCTGTGTGTGTGTGTGTGTGTGTGTGTGTGTGGCGTTAACAGTAGCATTACAAAGAATTTTAATGTTTGTCCCCTCATTTTTTCTAGGTGTGATTTGGTTGTGGTGTCCAATGGGAGGAAGGAGAAGATCGCCTCCGGCCTGCTCAACCCCTTCGTCGCGCATCTCAAGGTCGCCCAGGAGCAGATCGCCAAGGGAGGCTACACCATCCTGCTCCAGCCGGATCCGGGTGCCGACGCCCCCTGGTTCACCAGGGGCACCATCCAGAGGTTCGTCCTCTGTCTGTCTGTCTGTCGGTCGGTCGTGTTTGTTTGTCTGCCGGTTGCAGACACTGACGGTGGTGTTTGCTTCCTGTTGGCATAAGGTTCGTCCGTTTCGTGAGCACGCCGGAGGTCCTGGAGCGGGTCACCACCATCGAGTCCGAGATACTGCAGCTCCACGATGCCATCGCTGTCCAGAACAATGCAAACATTGGGCTCAAATCTGTAAGTGCACCATTATCATCTCTTGTATTGTGTACTACCTGTTTGTTTATTTGTTGAGAGTAATAATAGCACAACAGTGACATGTTTCTGTTTGTGATTTGCCAGGCAGAAGCCCATAATGTGGACTCCTCCATGGAAGGTACGTATAAGCAGGAGATGCTACCGGTTTCATTCCTTGCACGGTCACAATGTCTACCAACAAATCTTCGGCAATGCTTATTCGTAGCTGGAAATGCAGATGCTGCTGTTTTAGAACCTATCATTTGTTATGGAATTTGGTGGGGTGTACCATCAGTCATAGCTGTTGTAGTACATGATAGTGGACGGCTCAAAAGTATATTTATGCTTGATGCATGGCCTATCTTGGTTTGTGTTTATACATTTTGTCCTGTTTTACCTAACTTATGTTGGAAGCTGATTATTCTGTAAGATGAATCTAACCATCATTAAGTGCACAAGTTCTCAGGACGATTCACAACTGCATAAAAAAGTTCTGTGGGAATTATATATGTTTTCTGATGATAGATTGATTGATCTGGACTGAAACATGATTTTGCATCCTGTGTTCTGTCGATAAATATGCCTGACATGTCCCTTTACAGGCAGCAAGACAAGTTATGATCCTGATGGTGATAAGGCACTCGTCCTGTACAAGGTATGGCTGTGTCGATAGGTAATAAATCTGTTTTTTCACCATGTGAATGTGTCGTGGTAAGAGGGGCTTATACTCTGATATTTTTGACAGCCTGACGCGCATCCAGCATCTCCACTGCAGAATGACACTGGAGCACATGAGGAGCATTCAAAGTATTTATATGCATAAGCCCCCCTTTTCACCATGATGTCTTCCTTAAAGTCGTTTCATTTCTCACATTCTTTTCTTGCTTATATGAAAAAACTACTGTCTTAATTTTTGTTTTGATTTCCTATGCTTTTATCTAATGGACATTTTATTTCTCACACTCATTCTACAATCAAATTCGGCTCCTTGATTACCTTATCTGCACTTCTCTGGGATGATGTCTTACGTGTCAATGGATATTTTTTTACAATGTTTTGCAGAGTTCAGCTTCTCAGAGTGCTGGAGACTCGCAAGACTGTCTTACGTAAAGAGCAGGCTATGGCCTTTGCACGCGCTGTAGCTGCTGGGTTTGATATAGACAACCTCATATATTTGATCTCATTTGCAGAGCGTTTTGGTGCTTCACGCTTGATGTAAGTATGACCTTCTTATGGACAAAGTAGTATCATGCTTGATGTATCGGATCTTTCCTTTGGATATGGCTTATATTCCATTCTGATGCTAATTATACATTCTTGTTGAATGTTGTTGCAATGCACAAGTAGCTTAAGCAATTTCTATGAGTACGAAAGCTGTTGCGCCAACTACGTTGATGTTCGCTGCTTTGGCACAGTTTTGTACTAAAGTTGTTCTAAAGCTGCAACAATTAATATGTATTGGATGTATTGCACAAGTAGCTTAAGCAATTTCTATTGTTTGATCTCCTTGCTGTGTTTAACAGTTAGTCGTAAGCAATTTCTGCGAGTGCATAAGTATCAAATATGTTGCTAACTGCATTGGTGTGCACTATCAATCTAATAGGAAGGCGTGCACACAGTTCATTGATTTGTGGAGGCAAAAGCATGAAACTGGACAGTGGATCGATGTTGAACCTGAAGCAATGTCTGCACGCTCTGAATTTCCTCCCTTCAATGCTGCCGGCATTATGTTAATGGGAGATAAGGAGACAAATGGCGATACAAATGGCGAAGATGCTGCTAAAGCTGGTATGTCGGTGCCATGGCTTAACTTACTTTCCAAATGCGCACAAGAACCCTTTGTTTTGTATTTGTATTTGTAATTGATAAGTGGATTTTGTATGTTTTGTATCTGTATTTGTATTTGTACTTTCCAAATGCTCACAAGAACCGTTTACTTTATTTTTTCCATAGCTAGCCTATACCAATGTTTTATTTTGAGTTTTCTGTTATCTGAAAATTGTGACCCAAATTGTTCCTAATATATTGCTGCCTTCTGCTTATTTTTACACGACAATTTTCTTCCAATTTGAAATGGCCTTTCGCCTGGTTATTATTGCGCAGGCATGTTGAATTTGTATCCTTTTTTGTCTGGTTATTATTGCACAATCGATTCATGTTTTTGCCTTTTCTTTTTTACTGTGAGAGAGAACTTGGATCTGAGGAATCATATCTCTGTTGCCTGACAGATCACAGGACACCTCAGCACCCAGGAGCTCCCCATCATGGTCCATATCAATCAGGATATCCACCATGGGCAATGCATCCTCCTTACCCCATGCAAGGCATGCCACCATACTACCCTGGGGCGAACCCATATTACCCTCCTCCCTATCCCCCAACGGATGATCCCAGGTACAGCCATTCAGAAAGGAGACTATCAAGGAGGCACTCAGCAGATAGCAAGGACTTCGACAACTCCGATGATGGAAGTGATGACCAAAGTGGTTCAGAGAGGGAGAGTTCTCATGGCCGCAAGTCGAGTAAAAAGGGCAATCGCTCGGGCAAGAAGAAATCTAATGTAATTGTCATACGCAATGTAAATGTAACATCAAGGAAGAAGCATGGGTCATCAGAGAGCGAATCGCAATCAGGCTCTGATGTGGCATCAGAGGATAGTGACGATTCACACAGAAAATCCAGCAAGAGGAATCATCATAAGCACTCAAGCTCGAAGAAAAAAGGGGGCAAGAAAACCACTGTTGAGTCTGAAGATGAGTACACCAAGGATGGAGTGTCTAATGGGCAGCAAGATGGAGATCAAGGAAACTGGAATGCGTTCCAGAATTTCTTGCTCAGAGATGAAGACAAGACAAGAGACCATAATGACGCGGACATCTTCGCCAGTGAAAGAGAGGCACCACCTAGGAGGAAAGAGACCACAAGAAGTATTGATGATCCTATTCTTTTATCAGAGCGAGGTTCTGCCGATGTCAGTGAGCGGCATGCGATGTCTTTCAGTTCAGCCAACGGGAGACTTAGGGCCAGGCAGATGATGTCTGGTGATGAACTTATGATGTCTGCGGAAGGTCGGAGCTTTGTGGATGGTGGCATGAAGGAGATAGAAGCTGGAGGTGGAGGATACAGAAGAGGGGCAAATGATGACTTCATGGTTTATGGACAGGACAACTCAATGGACAGGAGGAGCTCCTTGGACCCCCTTGCCGAGGCGCATTACAAGAGACCCACTCCTCTAGAGGAAAAGAAGAATGTGCACAGTATGGGCGATGAGTCCTTCATGATACCTGTTACCTCCAACTCACAGGATAATCTTGGAGCAGCCGGCCGTACTGCCATTGACATAGATGCCGAGCTTGGCTCAAGTGTTCAGAAAACATCAGATGCTAAGGCTGGAGCTGAACTTTTCTATGAGCCAGATGAGTTGATTCCAGAGCGTGGATTTGAAGATGTTTCATTTGGATATGACCCATCAATGGACTATGACAGCCACATGCAGATTCAGCATGACGTCAGCGTTGAAGATGCAAATGCAGAGGATTTATCCGTTTGCGTCGAGGGTGAAGAAAAGATGCCGGGGAAAGATAAGAAGCTTAGAGGTTCACAGGAGGGCTTGGATAAAAGAAGGAAGGATGCCTCAGCAAGGAGACTGTCAGCGCCCAAAGGCCCACTAACCGATGCACAGAAACGCGCGCAAAACCTACGGGCATACAAAGCGGGCCTTCAAAAGGAAAAGAAGGAGCTGGTATTGATGTTTTACTTTTATACATTTTATTTACATATTAAATAGTTTATTCTTTTATTCTTTTAAGTGCAGTAATACCCTGTGATGTGTACCCCACATGACTTAATTTACTCTTTTTCAACATCCCCATCGCATATTTTAAACGACCCAATTGAATCTATATACAACAGAGTGATGTAGTATTATCTATCTCCTTTTGGTGTGGCAAAATTAAATTAATACCCCCACCATTCTCACATGTATCAAATGCCATTTTTGCATCATTGTTTCCTACCCCTGTTAACCGTATATTTTTAGTATGCGTCTCTAGAATAGAATCCCACTACCTACAAGCAAATAATAGGGCAAAAAATGTGGTGGAGAATGTCATTTGTTTGCATCAGCAGAATTGCTGTTTTCAGCAGGAAACATTTGCTGAAACCGCTGATGATTTTTTGTTGTTGTAAATAAATAATTTCAGGAAGCGGAGCAGATGAAACGGCTGGAAAGGCTTAAGCAAGAGAGGGAAAAGAGGATTGCTGCCAGAAGTGGCGCATCGAATCCCCAGAAAACAGCAGCTAAAGCAAGCGCAGTGAGCAAGTCAACCTCATCCTTGGCTGAGATGAAAAAGGAGAAAAGTGGCGGCACAACCGAATCCTTGATTGAGCGATTGAAAAAGCTTGCTCAACCTAAAACCAATGCTTCAACTTTGAACCCCAAGTCAGCGACCGCGGACCACCCACGGAGAAGAAGCTTGCCGCAATAAGGTCCCTGTGCTTTGGGGAGTATTTATTTAGTTTTGTTGACTGATTGATGAGGCCAACAATTCGATTTGTATTTGGTTAAATTTTTTGGTCTGTCGATTTCTAGTACATAATCTACACATTGTTGTATTACAACGGAGTTGTTTGTAAGCAGTTTGTTTGTATAATATGTCCTTTACATTGTATTACAATCTACACATGGACTCTAGTATATACTTGTGGATTGGACATATTGATCTGAAAAGCTGTGTACCCGTTCTGGTGTATATGCCGAGGAATGACTTGCATGAATATCTGTGGATCAGCTGAATCGATTTATGGATATATTCTCTTTTTTTTTCTCTCTCTTCAAATTCCCATAGCGTTGATACCTCCCTTTTTAGGGGGAAATGAGAGTTTTTATTCAACAAGAGAATCCTACCGCTGCGGGTGAACTGGTTCTTCCATAGCTTTAGCTCTTCAAAGACCAAATTTTGCTACAAGTGCTGCAAATTTGCAGCATCTCTAACGGCTGCCACAAAACAACATGGATGCACCCGCTAGGAAACCGGATCACGCTGCAGCGACCCTCCGCATCGCGATGCCCTTGCTCGTCAAATCCGGCCAGCATCGGATCCACCCGCTAGGGGGCGGAAGAGCCTTGCCGCCGCCGGTGTTGGCCGGGCTTCGCCCGATCATACCCTCTGGCGGAGGCATGGGAGGGGAGGACCAGGAGGAGGGGGAGGGGCTCGAGAGGGAGTTATTTAAAAATGGGAGATATTTTCGCTTCCTGGCCTTACTAATTAAGGATGCATACGACCATTTTAGTATGAGTACCAAGATAAACATGATTATCAGAATTTTTAAAATAAGTATCAAGATATTTCTTAATGAGTGGTTCCATCACACACCAGATTTGATCCTCAATAAATGGGGGAAAACCCTGTGCACCACTTGTCAATCTTAGGAATTGAACTCGGATCGTTAGGCTGCACAACCCCATACCCAACGACTGAGCCAAGGTTCTCTCTGCAAAAAAAAGGAGAGATTTTCACTTCCCAACCTCTGAACCAACTAAGGATGCATACGACCATTTTAGCATGAGTACCAAGATAAACATGATCCTCGGAATTTTTTAAATGAGTATCAACATATTTCTTGATCAGTGGTTTCACCACACACCAAGTATGATCCTCAATAAATGGGAGGAAACCCCTGAGCATTACCTATCAATTCTGCGAATTGAACTCAGGTGAGTATCAAGATATTTCTTGATGTGTGGTTCCATCACACACCAAATTTCTTAATGAGTGGTTCCACCACAAACCAAGCTTGGTCCTCAATAAATGGAAAATTCCTTTGTGCATCACCTGTCAATTATGGGAATTGAACTCAGGTCGTTAGGCTGCATAACCACCCAACGACTGAGCCAAGAATCTCTATGCAAAAAAAAAGGGAGACATTTTCACTTCCTGGCCTTTGCACCAACTAAGAATGCATACGGCCATTTTAGCATGAGTAGCAAGATAAACATGATCCTCGAATTTTTTTTAAAATGAGTAACAAGATATTTCTTGATGAGAGGTTCCACCACACACCAAACTTAATCCTCGATAAATGGAAAAAAAACCCTGTGCATCATCTGTCCATACTGAGAATTAAAGTCAGGTCGTTAAGCTGCACAACCGCATACCCAACCACTGAGCCAAGGCTCTACTCTTATAGATATTAGCCTCTGAGCCAGACCCACTCGAAGCGCTCAATTTGGCCATCTCCAGCGATCCAGGCTCAGGCGAAGAGCGCACGTGGATGGCTCCAGCGACGCAACCTCGTGTGGCCAGATGCATGGTGTACTTAGAGGTTGCACGTGCTTTGTTGGTTTAACTCGTAATCTCCCCCACTTATTAGTCATTTGTAATAGGCACAATGGTGCTTCGATATAAGATAAGGTCTAAAAAAAAGCACATGGATGTTGTGGTTCCATTCCATAGTTTTGTTCATCAAATGTTTAATTTTGAGTTCATGTTTGAAGCTATATTGTATGAATTTTACCAAAGTCATACGCGTGGTCGACCATTTGAAATTTGCTTTGCCGAGTAGCTTCATCTTGCAGTTTGACATGACTTTCTTGTTGTACTTTTTCTGTTTCGACGACCGTGGGCAAGTAAATTTATATGTCATTCCTCTCGGCCTGCTCTCATGAGTCCTGCTGCACCGGCGTCACCGCCAGCGTCTTTCCTCTCGGCCTCCTCTCCCGCCTCCTCCTACACTGACGACATCGTTGGTGTCGTTCCTCCCGGCCTCTCTCACGCGCTCTACTACACCGGCGCCATCGTCGATGTCGTTCCTCTCTGCATCCTCCCCCGCGTCCTACTACACTGGCATTGCAGACGGCGTAGTTCCTCTTGGCCCCCTCTCCAACATCCTACTACATTGCCGCCACCATCGGAGTCGCGGCCTCCTCTTCCGCATCCTACTACACTGATGCCGCCATGGCGTGCGCATTGTATTTATCCTCACCGTCGCTTGCCTCGGTGCCCTCCTTCTCGTCACTTCTCATGGATTTTCCCTGTGGCGACAACGCTAGCAAGTGGTTCGCCATGCCGCCGATGGGTTCGCTTGCCGCGACTCCATGCTCATCGTGTCGGACGTCGTGCCATGACCATCGTCCACGATAATCATGGAGGCACTCTACTGTAACTTTGTGTGTCATGTGTAGCTGTTAACTCTTAACCATGTCCAGTGTATACAATCAAACTCCGTGTAGTGCATCAACTCTACCAATGCAGGCCACCAAACAAGACAAAAATTGCTTCCACAATGCAGCCAACCTATTTGCAGCCTACCAAACGATGTGCACAACATAATTTTTACCCTGCATCTTCCCAGTCAGGCCCAACTAAGACAAATATGCAAAGTAAAAAACGATGGAGGCAATCGAACTCCCTCTTGATGTATGGATGGATTAAAGCATAATACTCCCTCCGTAAACTAATATAAGAGCGTTTAGATCACTACTTTAGTGATCTAAACACTCTTATATTAATTTACAGAGGGAGTATAAAACAAGGAGAGACAACACCTCCAACAGGGCAAGCAATTATAAGTTGCCACACACCACCAGCTTGGAGATCACGTCTTTCCCGATACACAATACAACTTGCCATACCAGTCAAACCATAATATATTTCTCGATACACAATACATGGACCATAAAGATTCGATTATTACAACATATGCGAGGCATAGGCAGGCACATCTCGTGTGGCAACTTATATGTACCTTATTTATCGAATAGTATCTCATGGCCTAGGATAGTAGCAGAAAAACAAACTACAAAGGCTGAACATAATCTCATCTCAACTCCTCAGATAGTTGAGAAGTTCAAGAGGAGGCAATATGTATATATAAGGGCTTAATTATATATAAAATTAAGCTCCTGATACAACTTTGTTATTCCCAACTACGATATGGTTCATCCCAGATACAACATTGTTGCTCCCAGATACGATATTGTTACTCCCAGATACGACATGGTTGATCCCAGATACGCCATTGTTGAACCCAGATACGACACTGCTACTCCCAGTTACACCATGCCTGCTCCCAGATACAACATGCTTGCTCCCAGATACGACGTGGTTGTTCCCAGATACGGTGTTGTGATTCCCATATACCGCATGGTTGTTCCCAGATACGGTGTTTTCATCCCCAAATATGACAGTATTATCGTTTCCGGATACAACATTGTTTCTCCCGAATCTCACAACATTGTTGGTCCCTGTTATGACATTTGGGAGCTCGTTAAGTCGTCGACCGAGTGTGCTTCTGTTATGCTTCACATACAATGGCATGTTAGTGAAAGTCATGCCCTCTGAACGCCTAGTGGTGGCGAAGCCCTTTAGTAGTGTCAAACTCTTAGGTACCTCGCCAACCAATGAATTGTTTGAGAGATCCAAGTAGCAAAGGTGGTGAAGCTGACCAATCCACGATGGAATGGTGCCGACCAATTGGTTGCGGGACAAATCAAGCACCTCCATTTTCTTGCATTGGGACAACCATTCTGGAACTCTGCCCTTGAGAGCACAATCACCAAGGGCCAGCACCTTGAGGCTCTTGAACCCACCAATAATGCCATCACCGGGTAGCTCCTCACCACCAAAATTCTTGGTGAGGATCAACGTGGTGAGGTTCTGGCACCCATGCAACACGGTGAGCAGCCCTGATATGTTGTGGAAGTTGTTGGAGCTGAGGTCGAGCTCCTCGAGCTGCGCAAGGCCTGCAAGGGAGGTTCCTGGGATGGCCCCCCCAAGGCCTCGTCTGGGGAGGCGTAGTGCCGTGACACGGCCGCTAGCGGCGTCACAGTGCACGCCTTCCCAGCTGCAGCATGTGGCACCGGACCACGTGGCACGGAGGAGGACACCCCCACCGTTGAGGCTCCTGGCAAAGTCTAGCAGTGCAAGGAGGTCGTCGGGGTGGCACGAAGTTGCGCGCGCCTCAGGCAAGAGAACCGCCAAAAGGAGGAAGAACAGCAGGCAGCATTTGGCCATGGGATTCATTCTGCTCGAGTGATTGGCAAGTGCTCTTGGTGTACAAACTACTTGGGTGATACATGGTGTCTTATAGTGTGTGGCTTGCAAGTGGTAGTGAGTGGCCAGGCCACGTACTACAAGTAAGTGCCTGCCCATTCATGGGTGGCTGATCGACTGAAATTCGTGGGTGGCTTATATTTTACTTGTCGTGGCCCATTCATGTTTGTCTCTTCGTATCTTAAGCTGGCCAACTACTGACGCAAGGATTTGTCTTTCTATTTACACCATCTTTGTCCAAGCGTCTCACCTTTCTCCAAAATTGAAACTATTAAAATTCGACAGACGATGAATAGATTAAAAGTTTCTAGAGAAAAACTAAAGCTAAGTCCACCGGGAATTACCGGCCGACCGGTAGCTCGCTGGCGTAGCACACAGCTGGTTCATTTCTCCGTTCGATTGTGGCTATCCAGCATACGTGTAGTGTCTTTCTTTTTCATTTAATTGGAATGGACGTACGCTGGATAGCCACAATTCTTCAAAATATGTCTATGTACATTCGTATGTAGTTTGTACTAAAATCTTTAAAAAGTCTTATATTTAGAAACAGAGGGAGTATGATAATATGATGCCATATCATAGCATGTAAACTGAGAAAACATAGTGTCAAATATATCTTGTCCCCAAATTCTTATTAGGATTCTACAAACAATTAAATAAGATTCTCACTTTATGATGTTATGCTCTGTGAAGGTTGTGTGATAGACTAGTATCATATGGATGATACTAGTTTATAATATCACCCATTACATGTTATCATACACTAGTATCATGCATATGATACTATATGCATAATATTTGATATTATTCATTCTTGAATTTTTTTATACCTAGTAGATAAATTTGTGTTCGAACTTGGAATTTACCATGTCTATAGAAAGGCATCTCTTCGACATACTGTATTTTCTTGAGAATTTTTTGGAACTTCAAAAGATAGTTTAACCGTGGTTTTCACCGTTTCCACCAAATATTCTCTTGACGTGGCTGGCACCTGGCAGTGTTATACTTAACAATTTGCATCCGAGCAGACAAGGACATATACAGGATAACCCCCTTAACAGGGTATCCTCCTCTGTTGTTGCTTTACGTAATGTTGTTTTCAAGCTTGAGGGTGTGATGAGAGACTCATGGACAGTCATGAAAACGATTTGGAACAACACTTTCCAGTGTTGCAGCAGTGCGGTTTCTAGTGTTGCAGCACCACCAGCACCAACTTGTTCCAAACAGCTTTGCGGCACCACCATGCATCTTGTTAAGGCCGGCCGATCCTAACGATACACGTGTCCCATAGCGTGTTGGCCACGCAGCTGTCCCTGGTGCTGTGCATGATGCGACAGGCGTGGCTCCGACCTACTGTTTGTGGCTGCTGCTGCGGAGGCAGCATTTGTCCGCAATGGCTCCGATGGAGATTGATATTGTTGGGAGTTGTATCTACTCACTGTTTACTACTTTCTCCGTCCGGAAATACTTGTCATCAAAATGAATAAAAAGAAATGTATCTAGACGTATTTTAATTCTAGATATTTTTTTATTCATTTTAATGACAAGTATTTTCGGATGGAGGGAATACGTACATACTTATGAGAAGAACAATGATGGAAAGAGTGTAGTGCAGTGCATGGCATGAAATGACCGAGGGTATGCATGGCAGGTCGGCATGGATTTGCAGCAAAGTATAACCCTGGGAGAGGACATGCGTTCTTTGCCTATGTGTAAGTAAAGTCTTGTGAGTCGTGTGAGTTGAATGCAGAGGGAAGGGACACATATCCTTTTCCTTTTACATACATACATACATACATACATACATACATACATACATACATACATACATACATACATACATACATACATACATACATACATACATACATACATACATACATGAGTTTAATTTAGATATGTCATTCAAGCTATTAAAATTCTTGATACATCAGTTTTGCTCTGAACATAAGAGTCTCTTTATTTATTATTTACCATATATGCGAGTACATCTTGTGTCAACAAGGACAGACGAACGCTGCAGCGCACACTTATGCTATGATGTGTGCAGCCATTAGCCTCATGTTACGACTTTGTTGTGCCCAGTTACGAAATGGTTCTCCCCAGACACGGTATTGTGGCTCCCAGATACAACATTTTTACTACTAGATACGATATTTTTGCTCCCACCACTAGTAGAAAAAGGGGCTTTCGTTCGGGCCTGGCCAGCCCATTAGTCCCGGTTCTGCCACGAACCGGGACCAATTGAGGCATTTGTCCCGGTTCGAGAGCCCAGGGGGCCGGCTGGGGCCTCGTGGGCATTGGTCCCGGTTCGTCTGGGCCCATTTGTCCCGGTTCTTGGCACGAACCGGGACCAATGGGCCTCGCTCCTAGCCCACAATCATTGATCCCGGTTTGTGGCAGGAACCGGGACAGAAGGAAGGCCTTTAGTCTCGGTTCCATCCACGAACCGGGACAAATGAGTTGCCTATATATACCCCATCGCCGGCGAGCAGAGCACTCCACAGTGCTCTGTTTTTTGCTGGCCGGCGAGGGGGAGGGCATTGGGTGCTCTAGCTCACCTCCTATGCACATGAGATGTTCGATGAAATGCCCGAGCCACACTAGTTAGGCTTTCTCCTCTCGAAGCTCGACCTCCGAGCTCCATTTTTCCCGACATTTGTCTAGGTTTATATTAGCGGTCCATCACGCCCCGTCCCCGTCTTCACCGCCGTCGATCGCCCGCGCCGATCTCGTCGCCGGGACCACCGGGGTGAGCCTCTTGTTCTTATCTTCTTTCTGAAAAAAAAATCTTACTTTACATAGATACTTGTCTAATTTTCTTACTTTTGACACACATAATTATATATAATGCACGCAGATGAACCGGCAATGGATGTACGGTGACAGACGCACCTCCGAGTACATTAAGAGCGTGCATAATTTTCTCGAAGTGGCTGAGGCAAACAAGCAGAATGGTTTTATGTGCTGTCCATGTCCTAGCTATGGGAATACGAGGTCTTACTCTGACTCGAAAACCCTTCACACCCACCTGCTTTATAAGGGTTTCATGACACACTATAATGTTTGGACCAAGCACGGAGAAATAGGGGTTATGATGGAAGACAGCGAAGAAGAAGAGGACGATGACAACTATGTGCCACCTGAATACGATGATGCTGCAACGGTGGAAGCTGCTGAAGATTAAGAGGAACCAGACGATGTGCCCGATGATGATCTCCGCCGGGTCATTGTTGATGCAAGGGAAAAGTGCGAAAGTGAAAAGGAGAAGCTGAAGTTCGATCGCACGTTAGAGGATCACAAAAAAGGGTTGTACCCCAATTGCGAAGATGGCAACACAAAGCTCGGTACCGTACTGGAATTGTTGTAGTGGAAGGCAGAGAATGTTGTGCCTGACAAAGGATTTGAGAAGGTACTGAAAATATTGAAGAAGAAGCTTCCAAAGGATAACGAATTGCCCGACAGTACGTACGCAACAAAGAATGTCGTATGCCCTCTAGGATTGGAGGTGGAGAAGATACATGCATGCCCTAATGACTGCATCCTCTACCGCGGTGCGTACAAGGATTTGAACGCATGCTCGGTATGCGGTGCATTGCGGTATAAGATCAGACGAGATGACCCTGGTGATGTTGAGGGCGAGCCCCGCAGGAAGAGGGTTCCTGCAAAGGTGATGTGGTATGCTCCTATAATACCACGGTTGAAACGATTGTTCAGAAACAAAGAGCATTCCAAGTTGATGCAATGGCACAGTGAGGACCGTAAGAAAGACGAGAAGTTGAGAGAACCCGCTGACGGGTCGCAGTGAAGAAAAATCGAGAGAAAGTACTGGGCTCAGTTTGCACGTGACCCAAGGAACATATGGTTTGCTTTAAGCGCGGACGACATTAATCCTTTCGGGGAGCAGAGCAGCAATCACAGCACCTGGCCCGTGACTCTATGTATGTATAACCTTCCTCCTTGGATGTGCATGAAGCGGAAGTTCATTATGATGCCAATTCTCATCCAAGGTCCTAAGCAACCCGGCAACGACATTGATGTGTACCTAAGGGCATTAGTTGAAGAACCTTTACAGCTGTGGAATGGCAACAGTGTACGTGCGTGGGATGAGCACAAATAGGAGGAATTTAACCTGCATGCGTTGCTGTTTATAACCATCAACGATTGGCCCGCTCTCAGTAACCTTTTAGGACAGACAAACAAGGGATACCACGCATGCACGCACTGTTTAGCTGACACCGAAAGTATATACCTGGACAAATGCAGGAAGCATGTGTACCTGGGCCATCGTCGATTTCTCCCGACCAACCATCAATGTCGAAAGAAAGGCAAGCATTTTAAAGGCGAGGCAGATCACCGGAAGAAGCCCACCATGCGTACTGGTGATCACGTGCTTGCTATGGTCTCTGATTTACACGTAATCTTTGGAAAGGGTCCCGGCGGACTAGCTGTTCCGAATGACGCTGAGGGACACGCACCCATGTGGAAGAAAAAAACTATATTTTGGTACCTACCCTACTGGAAAGAGCTAGAGATACGCTCTTCAATTGACGTGATGCACGTGGCGAAGAACCTTTGCGTGAACCTGTTAGGCTTCTTGGGCGTGTATGGGAAGACAAAAGATACACCTGAGGCACAGGAGGACCTGCAACGTTTGCACGAAAAAGACGGCATGCCTTCAAAGCAGTATGAAGGTCCTGCCAGCTACGCTCTTACCAAAGAAGAGAAGGAAATTTTTTTTGAATTCCTGCTCAGTATAAAGGTCCCGACTGGCTTCTTGTCGAATATAAAGGGAATAATAAATATTCCAGAGAAAAAGTTCCAGAACCTAAAGTCTCATGACTGCCACGTGATTATGACGCAACTGCTTCCGGTTGCATTGAGGGGGCTTCTACCGGAAAACATCTGATTAGCCATTATGAAGCTATGTGCATTCCTCAATGCAATCTCTCAGAAGGTGATCGATCCAGAAATCATACCAAGGCTAAGGAGTGATGTGGTGCAATGTCTTGTCAGTTTCCACCTGGTGTTCCGACCATCCTTCTTCAATATCATGACACACGTCCTAGTTCATCCAGTCGACGAGATTGTCATTCTGGGCCCCGTATTTCTACATAATATGTTTCCCTTTGAGAGGTTCATGGGAGTCCTAAAGAAATATGTCCGTAACCGTGCTAGGCCAGAAGGAAGCATCTCCATGGGCCATCAAACAGAGTATGTCATTGGGTTTTGTGTTGACTTCATTCCTGGCCTTAAGAAGATAGGTCTCCCTAAATCGCGGTATGACGGGAGACTGACTGAAAAAGGCACGCTAGGAGCGGAGTCAATAATATGCAGGGACGGGCATTCTTGGTCTCAAGCACACTACATAGTTCTACAGAACTCTACCTTGGTGATCCCGTATGTCGATGAACACAAGAACAGTCTGCGCTCCAAACACCCGGAGCAGTGTGACGACTGGATTACATGTGAACACATCAGAACTTTCAGCAGTTGGTTGGAAACACGTCTCAGAGGTGACAACACTGTTTGTGATGAACTGTACTCGTTGTCCAGGGGACCATCTTCGACTGTATTGACTTACAAAAAATATGAGATAAATGGGAATACATTTTACACGATCGCCCAAGATCAAAAGAGCACCAACCAAAACAACGGTGTCCGCTTTGATGCAGCAATCGAGAGGGGAAAGGACACATATTATGGTTACATAGTGGACATATGGGAACTTGACTACGGACATGATTTTAAGGTCCCTTTGTTTAAGTGCAAATGGGTCAATCTGTCAGGAGGCGGGGTACAGGTAGACCCACAGTACGGAATGACAATAGTGGATCTGAACAATCTTGGGTACACTGACGAACCATTCGTCCTAGCCAATGATGTGGCACAGGTTATCTATGTGAAGGACATGTCTACCAAACCGAGAAAAAGAAAAGATAAGGAAGCGAATACATCATACGATGAGCCAAAGCGCCACATAGTTCTTTAAGGAAAAAGGGACATCGTGGGAGTGGAGGGCAAGACAGACATGTCTGAAGATTATGAAAAGTTTCATGAAATTCCTTCCTTCAAATTCAAGGATGACCCAAGCATCCTGATAAATGATGAAGATTATCCATGGTTACGACGCAATAAGCAAAGCACACAAGCGAAAAAAAAGTGAAGACTTTCTCTCCACAACTATTATGATGATACCATACCAACTTTCAACCTTTTCGTAGTTCATTTGAAATGCCTGTTGTAACAGACGAGTTTCCGTATGAAATCCTGATACTTCGAAACAGATTGTCCGTTTTGTACACGAAGTGCATCCAGTTTTTTCCATAACCCTCTCAACTTTCTTGCACATGCTATATGGATGAAATGATGATACCATGCCAACTTTCAACCTTTTCAGAGTTCATTTGTAGTGCTTTTCAATTTCAGGGTCTTATAGCTCAAAATAATCAGTAAATACATGGAAAATAACAAATGAAGTCAGAAAGGGTTGAAAATTGATGATGTGGCTTGAATGGTGCATTTTGAACACGGAAAAAATATGGAGTTCAAGTAAGTTCTAAAAAATGAAACCCCTTTATAACAGACGAGTTTCCGTATGAAACCCTGATACTTCGAAAGAGATTGTCGGTTTTGTACACAAAGTGCATCCAGTTTTTGCCGTAACCCACCCTACTTTCTTGCACATGCTATGTGGGTGAAATAATGATACCATGCCAACTTTCAACATTTTCAGAGTTCATTTGTAGTGCTTTTCAATTTCAGGGTCTTATAGCTCAAAATAATCAGTAAATGCATGGAAAATAACCGCCACCGCCCCTGCCCTGCGCTGCCACCGCCACCGCCCCTGCCCTGCGAGTTGCCGCCGCCACCGCCTCTGCCCCTACGCATTGCCGCCTCCGCCCCTGCCCCTGCTTCCTAGAATTTTTTAGGTTCATAGAGTTTTTTTCTTTAATTTTTTTCATATATATAGATAGATGGATTGATGTATTTATATATATGGATGGATGGATTGATTGATGTGTATAGATTTTTTTATGTACATATGCAAAGAAAAAGGTCTATTTTTTGGTGATATGTAAGTTCATATGCTCATTTAAGAAAATGTTCATATGTTACATTTAAGAAAAAAAGTAAATGTATGTGGAATGAGATGAGATGAGATGAGATGTGTTTTGTGGAGACGAGATGAGATGTTTGTGGAATTTTTTTTGTTCATAGAATTTACTAAGTTAAAACTCATATTAAAAATGTGTATGATCAAAGTCTTTTATGTATATGTTCTCTATTCTATTTTTTCTTCTTCTCCTCTATTCCTTCTTCTTCTCTTCTTCTTTTTTCTTTTTTTTCTTTCTTCTTTTCCTTCTTCTTCCTCTTCTTATTTTTAGTAAGTACTACTTTATTTTATTTATAGTAAGTGCTTAATTAGTAGTTGAACTAGTTGATTTAATAAAACTACTTTATTTTACTATATATAGAAATAGTTTATTTTTAGTAAGTACTACTTTATTTTATTTATAGTAAGTGCTTAGTAGTTGAACTAGTTGATTTAATAAAACTACTTTATTTTACTATATATAGAAGTAGTTTATTTTTAGTAAGTACTACTTTATTTTATTTATAGTAATTAAGTGCTTAGTAGTAGTTGAACTAGTTGATTTAAGAAAACTACTTTATTTTACTATATATTGAAGTAGTTTATTTTTAGCAAGAAAATTAATAGAACTACTTTATTTCTTTTAGTTCAGGCAATTATTCCCGCATCAACGTCGACGATGCCTATCCCGCATCCTCGTCGTCGACTCGGCGGAGGAGGCCGGCTTGATCAGAGGGGCCATGTCCGGGACTGGGCTCTGCCGGGCTGGTATTGGGAGGTGCGACCTTCCGGGGGCGTAGGTTGGTGAGGAGCTAGCCCGTCGTTGACCCGATCCTTGTTTGGTGGCAGTCGCGTGGGCCTGTGACGGTGCCAAGGCTTCCGGACACCGCGGAGGTGGGACGTCACCGTGTCAGCGAGGAGGACGAGCACGTCCGTCGCTACATGGTTGCGTTGGAGGGCAGGTTCGGCAATACCTGGCAGCTTCTTTAGGGATCTCACTGGAGCTATGATCTTGTGATGGTTCCTTATCTTTGGGTGTCCACCGCCCGCGCCGATACCCGTCGGGCTCTATGGTTCTAGCTGTACTAGCGATGCTATATGTATGATAGTATTCGAGGTGTATCAGTGATAATATTCGACGATGTACGAACGCAAGAGATGATGTAGTTTTGCTTATAATTGAATGCATCCTAATTTGAATACTACTTTACTTTGCAATTTGATTTTGCTTATTGAATGCTCAAATTGGAAAACTACTCCTACTTTGAATGCTAAAATTGGAGAGCACTATGCAAGGCGTATGCATATGATTAGTTGATAGCTTATATGGTTTTTGTTGTCGCAGAAATCTAGGAGCTCCCCTCCATCATCCCCGCCGTCGTCCCCGTCACCGACCCCCTCCGACCTCGAGGTGAGACAAGCCAAATCCTTTTTTAGAAAGATAAATAAACGATATTTCGGACTGACTTTAAGTCTGTCGAGTCTCCACCATATATGAGAGGATGAAGAATCCCGACTGTTGTACAAGTTTAATCTTTGAATTATGATCATAGGAAATGTCGTCATCAGACGACGAAAGTCTCCCCAGGGAGTGCGGCTGGTGCCACGGCGATCGAGGTCTGTGCGACAGGCCTCACCTGGACGATGATCGGCGCTTCAACATTAAGCTCGAGGAGACCTTCGACGTTGAAACGGTACGCAACGATGACAAGTGTTTTTTTTTTGTAATTAAGCATGAATTCAACTATTTCAACGTGTAATTTTCATATTTTAAAATTCAAGTATAGCTTATCCCATGCCATGCAAGACGCTATGTCTTGGAGAGGATGGATTTTGAAGACCATGAAAATTTTAAAACAAAGAAAATTCACCTAAGGACCCATCATGATGTGGATTTTGAAGTAAATCTGTATAATGCTGAGAGCGTAACCCATTTTGGTTGCAAAAATTGGGAAGCATTTTGCAAGATGTATGGTTTTGATGAGGGTATGCTTGTCACCATGGATCTTGGTGATCCTGACATCGACCAAGACAATATGGACATTTGGGTCCTTGTTGATACGCCTCTAGTTCTACCGCTATGCGAGTTTCTCAAACATAGTTAATTATTAACTAATTTATATTGTTCATTTCAAAATAGTTGACAGCTTATTTTGATTGTTCAAAGAATGTGCGGAAGATGGTAGACAGAACCTACTACACCGATGGCTCTGAGTTAACTTATAAGGAGAAAAATCATCTGGTCGGATTCTTTACTGATCTTAAGAATTACAATATCTATTGTAAAACTCCTCAACATTATGGTCAATACGTGCCACTAGTGCACGTGTTGACCTACGGTAACTACTATGGAGATACCCTGGTAAGATTTTCTACTATTACGACATTCGTGCATCTTTTGCATACTTCTAAAACTAGTACATCATTGCTAACTATGAAGTTATTAGTATGTTTTTCAACAGAGAATCCCGACGGATTGTGTGCCTCATTTGATGTATGAGTATGGTATGTTGGGGAACGTTGCAGAAAATTAAATTTTTTCCTATGGTTTCACCAAGATCCATCTATGAGTTCATCTAGCAACGAGTATTCAGATTAGATAGCATCTACATACCACTTTGTAGATCGCAACGGAAGCGTTCGAGTGAACGTGGATGAGGTAGTCGTACTTGCCGTGATCCAATTCACCGATGATCTAGTGCCGAACGGACGGCACCTCCGCGTTCAACACACGTACGGAAAGCGTGACGTCTCCTCCTTCTTGATCCAGCAAGGCAAAGGAGAGGTTGGGGAAGAAGGCTCCAGCAGCAGCACGACGGCGTGGTGATGGTGGAACTGCAGTACTCCGGCAGGGCTTCGCCGTGCTCAATGGAGGAGGAGGAGGTGTTGGAGAGGGAGAGGGAGGCGCCAGGGCAATGGTTAGTCAGCCCCCTCTCCCCTCCCCCCTTTATATAACCCCCTGGGGGGGCGCCGGCCCTAGGAGATGAGATCTCCTAGGGGGGGGGGGCGCCGGCCAGGGAAGGGGGGCTTGCCCCCCAAGCAAGGGGGGCGCCCCCTTTAGGGTTTTCCCTCCCCCCAAACACTAGGCGCATGGGCCCATGGGGGGGAGGCGCACCAGCCCACTATGGGCTGGTTCCCTCCCTCATACAGCCCACGGGGCCCTCCGAGATAGGTGGCCCCACCCGGTGGACCCCCCGGGACCCTCCGGTGGTCCCGGTACAATACCGATAACCCCGAAACTTGTCCCGATGTCCGTATGATGACTTTCCATATATAAATCTTTACCTCCGGACCATTACGAAACTCTTCGTGACGTCCGGGATCTCATCCGGGACTCTGAACAACATTCGGGTTACTGCACATACATATCCCTACAACCCTAGCGTCACCGAACCTTAAGTGTGTAGACCCTACGGGTTCGGGAGACATGCAGACATGACCGAGACGGCTCTCGGGCAATAACCAACAGCGGGATCTGGATACCCATGTTGGCTCCCACATGCTCCACGATGATCTCATCGGATGAACCACGATGTCGAGGATTCAATTAATCCCGTATACGATTCCCTTTGTCAATCGGTATTTTACTTGCCCGAGATTCGATCGTCGGTATCCCAGTACCTCGTTCAATCTCGTTACCGGCAAGTCACTTTTCTCGTACCGTAATGCATGATCCCGTGATCAAACACTTGATCACCTTGAGCTCATTATGATGATGCATTACCGAGAGGGCCCGGTGATACCTCTCCGTCAAGCGGAGTGACAAATCCCAGTCTCGATCCATGTCAACCCAACAGACGCTTTCAGAGATACCCGTAGTATACCTTTATAGTCACCCAATTACGTTGTGACGTTTGGCACACCCAAAGCACTCCTACGGTATCCGGGAGTTACATGATCTCATGGTCTAAGGAAAGGATACTTGACATTGGAAAACTCTAGCAAACGAACTATGCGATCTTATGCTATGTTAAGATTGGGTCTTGTCCATCACATCATTCTCCTAATGATGTGATCCCGTTATCGATGACATCCAATGTCCATAGTCAGGAAACCATGACTATCTGTCGATCAACGAGCTAGTCAACTAGAGGCTCACTAGGGACATGTTTGTTGTCTGTTACTCACACATGTATTACGATTTCCGGATAACACAATTATAGCACGAATAAAGACAATTATCATGAATAAGGAAATATAATAATAATGCTTTTATTATTGCCTCTAGGGCATATTTCCAACAGTCTCCCACTTGCACTAGAGTCAATAATCTAGTTACATTGTGATGAATCGAACACCCATAGAGTTCTGGTGCTGATCATGTTTTGCCTTAGGGAGAGGTTTAGTCAACGGATATGCGACATTCAGATCCGTGTGCACTTTACAAATTTCTATGTCTCCATCTTGAACATTTTCACGAATGGAGTTGAAGCGACGCTTGATGTGCCTAGTCTTCTTGTGAAACCTGGGCTCCTTTGCAAGTGCAATAGCTCCAGTGTTGTCACAGAACAGTTTGATTGGCCCCGACGCATTGGGTATGACTCCGAGGTCGGTGATGAACTCCTTCACCCAAATTGCTTCATGTGCTGCCTCCGAGGCTGCCATGTACTCCGCTTCACATGTAGATCCCGCCACGACGCTCTGCTTGCAACTGCACCAGCTTACTGCCCCACTATTCAAAATATACACGTATCCGGTTTGTGACTTGGAGTCATCCAGATCTGTGTCGAAGCTAGCGTCGACGTAACCTTTTACGACGAGCTCTTCGTCACCTCCATAAACGAGAAACATTTCCTTGGTCCTTTTCAGGTACTTTAGGATATTCTTGACCGCTGTCCAGTGTTCCTTGCCGGGATTACTTTGGTACCTTCCTACCAAACTTACGGCAAGGTTTACATCAGGTCTGGTACACAGCATGGCATACATAATAGAACCTATGGCTGAGGCATAGGGGATGACACTCATCTCTTCTATATCTTCTGCCGTGGTCGGACATTGAGCTGAGCTCATTTTCACACCTTGTAACACAGGTAAGAACCCTTTCTTAGATTGATCCATATTGAACTTCTTCAATATTTTATCAAGGTATGTGCTTTGTGAAAGACCTATGAGGCGTCTCGATCTATCTCTATAGATCTTGATGCCTAATATATAAGCAGCTTCTCCAAGGTCCTTCATTGAAAAACTTTTATTCAAGTAGGCCTTAATGCTGTCCAAGAGTTCTATATCATTTCCCATCAAAAGTATGTCGTCTACATATAATATGAGAAATGCTACAGAGCTCCCACTCACTTTCTTGTAAACACAGGCTTCTCCATAAGTCTGTGTAAACCCAAACGCTTTGATCATCTCATCAAAGCGAATGTTCCAACTCCGAGATGCTTGCACCAGCCCATAAATCGAGCGTTGGAGCTTGCACACCTTGTCAGCATTCTTAGGATCGACAAAACCTTCCGGCTGCATCATATACAATTCTTCCTTAAGGAAACCATTAAGGAATGCCGTTTTGACGTCCATTTGCCATATCTCATAATCATAGTATGCGGCAATTGCTAACATGATTCAGACGGACTTCAGCTTCGCTACCGGTGAGAAAGTCTCATCGTAGTCAATTCCTTGAACTTGTCGATAACCCTTAGCGACAAGCCGAGCTTTATAGATGGTCACATTACTATCCGCGTCTGTCTTCTTCTTAAAGATCCATTTATTTTCTATGGCTCGCCGCTCAACGGGCAAGTCAGTCAAAGTCCATACTTCATTTTCATACATGGATCCTATCTCGGATTTCATGGCTTCCAGCCATTTGTCGGAATCCGGGCCCGCCATTGCTTCCTCATAGTTCGAAGGTTCACCGTTGTCTAACAACATGATTTCCAAGACAGGGTTGCCGTACCACTCTGGTGCGGAACGTGTCCTTGTGGACCTTCGAATTTCAGTAGGAGCTTGATCTTGATCATCATCATTAATTTCCTCTCTAGTCGATGCAGGCACCTCAGAAACGTTTTCTTGAGTTTCGCCATTTTCTGGTTCAAGAGGTAACACTTCATCAAGTTCTACTTTCCTCCCACTTACTTCTTTCGAGAGAAACTCTTTCTCTAGAAAGGATCCATTCTTGGCAACAAAGATCTTGCCTTTGGATCTGAGGTAGAAGGTATACCCAACAGTTTCTTTAGGGTATCCTATGAAGACGCATTTTTCCAATTTGGGTTCGAGCTTTTCAGGTTGAAGTTTCTTGACATAAGCATCGCATCCCCAAACTTTCAGAAACGACAGCTTAGGTTTCTTCCCAAACCATAATTCATACGGTGTCGTCTCAACGGATTTCGACGGAGCCCTATTTAAAGTGAATGCGGCAGTCTCTAAAGCATAGCCCCAAAAAGATAGCGGTAAGTCGGTAAGAGACATCATAGATCGCACAATATCTAATAGAGTGCGATTACGACGTTCGGACACACCATTACGCTGAGGTGTTCCAGGCGGCGTGAGTTGTGAAACTATTCCACATTTTCTTAAGTGTGTGCCAAATTCGTGACTCAAGTATTCTCCTCCACGATCTGATCGTAGAAACTTGATCTTTCTATCACATTGATTTTCAACCTCACTATGAAATTCCTTGAACTTTTCAAAGGTCTCAGACTTGTGTTTCATTAAGTAGATATACCCATATCTACTCAAGTCATCAGTGAGGGTGAGAACATAACGATAGCCACCGCGAGCCTCAACACTCATTGGACCGCACACATCGGTATGTATGATTTCCAATAAGTTGGTTGCTCGCTCCATTGTTCCTGAGAACGGAGTCTTGGTCATTTTACCCATGAGGCATGGTTCGCACATGTCAAATGATTCATAATCAAGAGACTCTAAAAGTCCATCTGCATGGAGCTTCTTCATGCGTTTGACACCTATGTGACCAAGGCGGCAGTGCCACAAATATGTGGGACTATTGTTATCAACTTTAACTCTTTTGGTATTCACACTATGAATATGTGTATCATCACGTACGAGATTCATTAAGAATAAACCATTAACCATCGGAGCATGACCATAAAACATATCTCTCATATAAATAGAACAACCATTATTCTTGGATTTAAATGAGTAGCCATCTCGAATTAAGCGAGATCCAGATACAATGTTCATGCTCAAACTTGGCACTAAATAACAATTATTGAAGTTTAAAACTAATCCCGTAGGTAAATGTAGAGGCAGCGTGCCGACGGCGATCACATCGACCTTGGAACCATTCCCGACGCGCATCCTCACCTCGTCCTTTGCCAGTCTCCGTTTATTCCGCAGCTCCTGCTTTGAGTTACAAATGTGAGCAACTGCACCGGTATCAAATACCCAAGAGCTACTACGAGTACTGGTAAGGTACACATCAATTACATGTATATCACATATACCTTTGGTTTTGCCGGCCTTCTTGTCCGCTAAGTATTTGGGGCAGTTCCGCTTCCAGTGACCACTTCCCTTGCAATAAAAACACTCAGTCTCGGGCTTGGGTCCATTCTTTAGTTTTTCCCGGCAACTTGCTTACCGGGCGTGGCAACTTCCTTGCTGTCCTTCTTGAAGTTCTTTTTACCCTTGCTCTTCTTGAACTTAGTGGTTTTATTCACCATCAACACTTGATGCTCCTTCTTGATTTCTACCTCTGCTGATTTCAGCATAGCATATACCTCAGGAATGGTCTTTACCATCCCCTGCATATTGTAGTTCATCACAAAGCTCTTGTAGCTAGGTGGAAGCGACTGGAGGATTCTGTCAATGACCACTTCTTCCGGGAGATTAACTTCCAGTTGAGTCAAGCGGTTGTGCAACCTAGACATTCTGAGTATGTGCTCACTGACAGAACTATTTTCCTCCATCTTACAGCTAAAGAATTTATTGGAGATCTCATATCTCTCGACCCGGGCATGAGCTTGGAAAACCATTTTTAGCTCTTCGAACATCTCATATGCTCCATATCTCTCAAAACGCTTTTGGAGCCCCGGCTCTAAGCTGTAAAGCATGCCGCACTGAAGGAGGGAGTAATCATCGCATCGCGACTGCCAAGCGTTCATAACGTCTTGTTGTGCAGGGAGAATAGGTGCGTCACCCAGCGGTGCTCGTAGGACATAATCTTTCTTGGCAGCTATGAGGATGATCCTCAGGTTCCGGACCCAGTCCGTATAGTTGCTACCATCGTCTTTCAGCTTGGTTTTCTCTAGGAACGCGTTGAAGTTGAGGACTACGTTGGCCATTTAATCTACAAGACATATTGTAAAGATTTAGACTAAGTTCATGATAATAAAGTTCATTTAATCAAATTATTTAATGAACTCCCACTTAGATAGACATCCCTCTTCTAGTCATCTAAGTATTACATGATCCGAGTCAACTAGGCCGTGTCCGATCATCACGTGAGACGGACTAGTCAACATTGGTGAACATCTTCATGTTGATCGTATCTTCTATACGACTCATGCTCGACCTTTTGGTCTTCTGTGTTCCGAGGCCATGTCTGTACATGCTAGGCTCGTCAAGTCAACCTAAGTGTTTTGCGTGTGTAAATCTGTCTTACACCCGTTGTATGTGAACGTTAGAATCTATCACACCCGATCATCACGTGGTGCTTCGAAACAACGAACTGTCGCAACGGTGCACAGTTAGGGTGAACACTTTCTTGAAATTATTATGAGGGATCATCTTATTTACTACCGTCGTGCTAAGTAAACAAGATGCAAAACATGATAAACATCACATGCAATCAAATAATAAACGTGACATGATATGGCCAATATCACATAGCTCCTTTGATCTCCATCTTGGGGCTCCATGATCATCTTGTCACCAGCTTGACACCATGATCTCCATCATCATGATCTTCATCATCGTGTCTCCATGAAGTTGCTCGCCAACTATTACTTCTACTACTATGGCTAACGCGTTTAGCAATAAAGTAAAGTAATTTACATGGCGATTCTCAATGACACGCAGGTCATACAAAAAATAAAGACAACTCCTATGGCTCCTGCCGGTTGTCATACTCATCGACATGCAAGTCGTGATTCCTATTACAATAGCATGAACATCTCATACATCACATATAGATCATTCATCATTCATCACAACTTTGGCCATATCATATCACAAAGCACTTGCTGCAAAAACAAGTTAGACGTCCTCTAATTGTTGTTGCAAGTTTTACGTGGCTGAATTATGGTTCTAGCAAGAACGTTTTCTTACCTACGTAAAAGCCACAACGTGATTTGTCAACTTCTATTTACCCTTCATAAGGACCCTTTTCATCGAATCCGCTCCAACTAAAGTAGGAGAGACAGACACCCGCCAGCCACCTTATGCAACTAGTGCATGTTAGTCGGTGGAACCGGTCTCACGTAAGCGTACGTGTAAGGTTGGTCCGGGCCGCTTCATCCCACAATACCGCTGAAGCAAGATAAGACTAGTAGCAGCAAGAAGAGTTGACAACATCTACGCCCACAACAAATTGTGTTCTACTCGCGCAAGAAGAACTACGCATAGACCTAGCTCTGATACCACTGTTGGGGAACGTTGCAGAAAATTAAATTTTTTCCTATGGTTTCACCAAGATCCATCTATGAGTTCATCTAGCAACGAGTATTCAGATTAGATAGCATCTACATACCACTTTGTAGATCGCAACGGAAGCGTTCGAGTGAACGTGGATGAGGTAGTCGTACTTGCCGTGATCCAATTCACCGATGATCTAGTGCCGAACGGACGGCACCTCCGCGTTCAACACACGTACGGAAAGCGTGACGTCTCCTCCTTCTTGATCCAGCAAGGCAAAGGAGAGGTTGGGGAAGAAGGCTCCAGCAGCAGCACGACGGCGTGGTGATGGTGGAACTGCAGTACTCCGGCAGGGCTTCGCCGTGCTCAATGGAGGAGGAGGTGTTGGAGAGGGAGAGGGAGGCGCCAGGGCAATGGTTAGTCAGCCCCCTCTCCCCTCCCCCCTTTATATAACCCCCTGGGGGGGCGCCGGCCCTAGGAGATGAGATCTCCTAGGGGGGGCGGCGGCCAGGGAAGGGGGGCTTGCCCCCCAAGCAAGGGGGCGCCCCCTTTAGGGTTTTCCCTCCCCCCAAACACTAGGCGCATGGGCCCATGGGGGGGAGGCACACCAGCCCACTATGGGCTGGTTCCCTCCCTCATACAGCCCACGGGGCCCTCCGGGATAGGTGGCCCCACCCGGTGGACCCCCCGGGACCCTCCGGTGGTCCCGGTACAATACCGATAACCTCGAAACTTGTCCCGATGTCCGTATGATGACTTTCCATATATAAATCTTTACCTCCGGACCATTACGAAACTCCTCGTGACGTTCGGGATCTCATCCGGGACTCCGAACAACATTCGGGTTACTGCACATACATATCCCTACAACCCTAGCGTCACCGAACCTTAAGCGTGTAGACCCTACGGGTTCGGGAGACATGCAGACATGACCGAGACGGCTCTCGGGCAATAACCAACAGCGGGATCTGGATACCCATGTTGGCTCCCACATGCTCCACGATGATCTCATCGGATGAACCACGATGTCGAGGATTCAATTAATCCCGTATACGATTCCCTTTGTCAATCGGTATTTTACTTGCCCGAGATTCGATCGTCGGTATCCCAGTACCTCGTTTAATCTCGTTACCGGCAAGTCACTTTTCTCGTACCGTAATGCATGATCCCGTGATCAAACACTTGATCACCTTGAGCTCATTATGATGATGCATTACCGAGAGGGCCCGGTGATACCTCTCCGTCAAGCGGAGTGACAAATCCCAGTCTCGATCCATGTCAACCCAACAGACACTTTCAGAGATACCCGTAGTATACCTTTATAGTCACCCAGTTACGTTGTGACGTTTGGCACACCCAAAGCACTCCTACGGTATCCGGGAGTTACATGATCTCATGGTCTAAGGAAAGGATACTTGACATTGGAAAACTCTAGGAAACGAACTATGCGATCTTATGCTATGTTAAGATTGGGTCTTGTCCATCACATCATTCTCCTAATGATGTGATCTCGTTATCGATGACATCCAATGTCCATAGTCAGGAAACCATGACTATCTGTCGATCAACGAGCTAGTCAACTAGAGGCTCACCAGGGACATGTTTGTTGTCTGTTACTCACACATGTATTACGATTTCCGGATAACACAATTATAGCACGAATAAAGACAATTATCATGAATAAGGAAATATAATAATAATGCTTTTATTATTGCCTCTAGGGCATATTTCCAACATGGTAGCCTTCATGTTTTGAACATACAACCAGGTCATCGTACGAATCTCAAGTGTCCATACCAGATTTCTAAAAGAAGTGGAGACATGCTAATCAGAGAATGGAAAAAAATGTATGGACAGTCATAAGGAGGTTCTTGGAAGCAAAAGGAAGCGTCGCGCAAGAATTGGAGACAGGATGATCTCCATTCTCCATAATGGAGAGTCAGGGTCTATATTGTTTTATGCTATTTTACCTTAAATAAGGTATTTAGGTCCTGCCTAATACTGATGATCATGTGCTAAGAACAATTAAGTATGGTTGGTTCGATGACTATCAGGATGATGATCGTATGACTTGTTATTAATAATGAGTAGAAGTTGTATGATGATGATTAGTAGGACTTGTTATTACGATGATGCATGATGCGAGCATGAAGAGTTATTATATATCTGTGGGTGAAATGAACATGGATTGGATTGAAGTGAAGCCAACATGCATGTGGTGCATGTCGAAAGTAGTACAATCCAAACTTGATCAAGTTAGGATTAGTATTACTTTCGACATGCACCACATGTTGCCTCACTTCAATGTAAGTCATGTTTAGGCATAGTAGTAGCAGTAGCACGGAGATAAGAGAGGACACATATCTCTATTAGCTACCTATAACAACCTAAATTAACCCCCAAAACCCCTAAACCACCTCCTTTAAAAAAACAGCCCCTGAAATGCTGACGCGTGGAAGCTTATTGGTCCCGGTTGGTGCTACCAACCGGGACCAAAGGCCCTCCTGCCTGGGCTCGCTGGAGCGGCCACGTTGAGGCCCATCTGTCCCGGTTCGTATAAGAACCGGGACTAAAGGCCTAGGGCATTATTAACGACACTTTAGTCCCGGTTCCCCAACCGGGACAGATGGGCCTTATGAACCGGGACAAATGGCCTTTTTTCTACTAGTGCGCATACATCATTGTGGGTCCCAGATACAATATTGTGTTTCCCAATCACAACATGGTGGCTCCCAGACACGGTATTGTGGCTCCCAGATACAACATTTTTACTACCAGATATAATATTTTTGCTCCCACCTACGTCATTGTGGGTCCCAGATACAATATTGTGTTTCCCAATCACGACATGGTGGCTCCTAGACACGGCATGGTTGCTCCCAGATATGACATGGTTATCCCCAGTTACGACATGGTTATTCCCATATACGACCTGATAGCTCCCAGATACGGCGTTGTCACTCCCAAATATGATAGTGTTGTCATTCCCGGCCATAACGTGGTTGCTCCCAGATCTGACAACGTTGTTGGTCCCAGCTAAGACATTTGGGGCATGCTTACTTTGTCAGTGAAGTCTGCTTCTTCCGCTACGCTTCAGATACAATGACATGTTTGTGAAATCAATATCCCGTGAACATCCAGTGGTGTTGAGGCCCTTAGAACTCTTGGGTACCTCGCCAACCAATGTATTGTTGGAGAGATCCAAGTAGCAAAGTTGGTCAAGCCTATCAATCCACGAGGGGATGGTGCCGACCAATTGGTTAAGGGACAGGTCAAGCACCTCCATTTTCTTGCATTAAGACAACCATTTTGGAACCCTGCCCTTGAGAGAAGAATCACCAAGGTCCAGCACCACGAGGCTCTTGAACCCACCAATAATACCATCGCTGGGTAGCTCCTCACCACCGAAATTCCTAGCGAGGATCAGCGTGGTGAGGTTCTGGCACCCACGTGATACGTCCAAAACGTATCTATAATTTCTGCTTGCTCCATGCCTCTTTTGGGTGATATTGCTATGATATTTATACACTTCCATACACTTTTGATCATATTTGGACTAACCTATTAACTTAGTGCACCCCAGTGCCAGTTTCTGTTTTCTGCTGTTTTTGTATTTCAGGTTTTTCCATTACGAAAACTGCCAGAAAAATTTCGGAAAAAAGTATATAAAAAATCAGCGTTCCGGAAGCTTCTAGGAACCCGAAGAAGAGCCGGAGGGGGCCCACCAGGGCTCCAGGCGCCCTGGTGGCGCGGCCCCCCTCCTGGCCGCGCCGGGGGGGCGCCTGGGCCCCCCAGGCCTCCACTGATGCCCCCCTTTGGCATATATTTAACACCCGTCGCAGAAACCCTGATTCCAGACCCCTTTTCTCCAGACGCAATTCCGATCTCCGCCGCCATCGCCATCAAGCTTCGGGGGACCAGAATTCCTGTGCCGGCACCCTGCCGGGATGGGGAAGTGCCCCCGGATTCATCTCCATCGACGTTGCTTCCTCCCTTCATGATGCGGGAGTAGTTCCCCCTCGGGGCTGAGGTTTCTACCAGTAGCTATGTGGTCAATTCTCTCTCCCATGATGTGATCTTCGTTGTAATCATAGGCTATGTTAATCTAGGGTGATCCCATGATATTTCCCCTTCCTCTATGTATTGGATTGATGTACTCACTTGTCTTTATCTAGTATAATCCCCGAGACCAAGGTGACAGCGGTCTATTGGACATGGATTAGAAAAATATTTTCATGAGTGATTTCCTCTCTTGTGTGTTGATTGAAGATTGAGAGTCTCTTGGTGCTTGTCTTTGACTATCCTTTAGATATGTTGTGGTGATTGTGGGACTCTCTTTGGATGGCCGCGGTGACATTGGGAAATCCTTAGATTGAGAACTACGAACTTTGAGGTGTGCTTTTGTAGCCCTACATAATTCTCGTCCTCTCTTGACCACGAAGGAATGACCTCCGGGTGCGTCCCCTTTGCATGTTTTATGGGAAATATCATGTGATTCGATTATGTTAATGTTGTTGGGAGTTGCCACTAGTGAAAGTATGAACCCTAGGCCTTGTTTCCACCATTGCAATATCATTTGTTCTCACGTTTACCACTTGTTTGCTTGCTGCACTTTTTATTACAGATTTATATTACTTAGTTCTGCCATCCATATCACTTGCTATTTAACATCTCTTCGCCGAACTAGTGCACCTATACATCTAACAAGTGTATTAGGTGTGTTGGGGACACAAGAGACTTCTTGTATCTTAGTTGCAGGGTTGCTTGAGAGAGACCATCTTCAACCTCTACTTCCCTGAGTTCGATAAACCTTAGGTCATCCACTTGAGGGAAATTGCTGCTGTCCTACAAACCTCTGCGCTTGGAGGCCCAACATAGTCTATAAGAGTAGAAGCGTGTGTAGACATCACCACGCGACACAGTGATCGCCCCTGAGATGTTGTGCAAGCTGTTGTAGCCGAGGTCGATCTCCTCCAGCCGCGCAAGGCCCGCGAGGGAGGCTCCTGGGATGGGCCCCACAAGGCCGCGCCCAAGGAGGCGCAGGGCCATGATACGGCCGGTGGCACGGTCACATCCTGCCAACCCACCCACAACACATGGCGCCGGACCACGCGGCACGGAGGACTCCACCCCTGCTGAGGTTCTCGGCGAAGCCCCGCAGCGCGCGGAGGTCATTGGGGTGGCACGAAGCCGCACGCGCCTCGGGCAAGAGAAGATCCAAGAGGAGGAAGAGCAGCAGGTGGCATTTTGCCATGGGATTCATTCAGGTCGAGTGAGTGATTTCCCTTGGTGGTGTACGAACTGCTACGGTGTTGCATGGTTATTTCTTGTACAACATGTACGTTCTCTTTTGTGGGATAACAACATGTACGTTGTTGCAAGTAGTAGCATAGTGAGTGGCCACCATACGCCACGTACACCAAATTTTGATTTGATTTGATTTGGGTGCTAGAAGATCTGTGCCTCCTCCTCATCTATCTTTCACTTTACTTCCCATCAAGGAAACAAAACTTATACTTTACCCGTCGACAAAGAGCACCTGGCTTGTAGTGCTAATGCTTCTTGTATTGTTTCTTTCTTTTGCATTGCTGGGATAAAATAAAATAATGCTTGTCGACACTAGCTTGTCAAACAAACATTGTGGAAGCGGCTTGTTTTAATTAGCCTCCTTAATCGCAACACAAGCTTGCTACTCTATATATCTATATGCCATTATGCTAGTTAGGTTGAGATTACATTTGAATATTCTTCCAAATTCCTTGACTGGATGCGATCTCATCTTAATTTTCTCTAACGAAGTGGAAATATATCTCAATATATGTCGAAGCAATAGAAGCAAGAGGAGGAAGCTTCAAAATTCAAAAACAAGGGAATGAAGTTCATGTGGCTAATTTTCTTTAACAAAGAGGAAATTTAATAAAATCCAATTCGGCGCCCAGGCTCATCTGCATCCGGTCAGAAACAAAATCAAAACAAATACTAAAAAAATTCAAACAAATCCATTTTTTTGTGTGATAGAAATTTGTATGAGTGCGGTTCGCTCCAAATTTCAACTTATTCGGACATCTGAGCACCTCTCAGGAAAAAAAAATCGGGTCAGAACAGTGTGTGAACAGTAATTTTTTTTACAGACCCTGAATTTGGCTTTTTTGCTGAGAGTTGCTCAGATGTCCAAATGAGTTGAAATTTGGAGCGCACCTAATGCATAAACTTATCTACCACACAAAAAAAAATAGATTTTTTTGAATTTTTTTAGTATTTGTTTTGATTATTTTCGTCAAGGGGGTGCAGATGAGCTCGGGAACATGGTGGATCTCCCTTCGAACCGGTGCCAAGAGAAGTACCACAAAAGGTAGCTGAACATTGAACTTTGGAGGAGTTCGATGTTGTGGAGAGGCCCAATTACACAACTCGCTATGCATGATGAAGGAGCTCGAAAATAAATATAGTTTTATGTGTGTATGTGGGGTGGGGGGGGGCATGTGCCCTCCTTCACCACCTAGAAAATGCATGTAGCAGAAATGGGGGGCATTGCGCTTATGTGTGTATGTAGCAGATATGGAAATTATCACAAAGGGTGGCATTGCGCTTATGGAATGGAGTAGAAATGGCTTTTAACAATGTGCCCTCCTTCACCACCTCGAATCTGGTGGAGAACACATCAGAATCATGCCGCAAACCCACGCAAGAAGCCTAGGCATGGCTTGCAAGGCCACGCCATGCATGCGTTGGATGATAGGACATGTTGTTGCCTTATCTAGTTGCGCCCTGGTGTTATTTGACGACATTTTAGTCTACGATGCCTCTTGAAGATCACACAATCCACTTGCAATCAGTGCTTGAGTTGCTAAGAATGTATCAATGGGAAGTCAAACACTCAAAGTGCTCTTTCGCTCAACGCCAGTTATCCTATTTGGGCCATACTATCAGCCAACATGAGGTTGCCACTGAAACCCAAAAAATAAGAACATTGCCAACTGGTCTTCTCCGCAATCACAAAGAAGTCTGCAACTTCTTAGGTTTGGCTGGCTATTACAGACGCTTCGCTCGCTATTTCGGCATCATTGCAAAGCCACCAAGCTCTCAATCGCTGGGATTCTCAAGGAACTTACATATATTGATGGCGGCAGAGCTCTCAAGTAGGGACTGACTAATGTTGTTGTACTCTAGTACGGTTGTGATTCAGAAAGGAATTAAACGCCATGGTTCGTCTGCCCGAGGCCACTCAGATTGATTATTTCAACTGAACCATTTATTTGGTTATGCTTCATTCTTCCATGTATGTTATTATTTATTGTGTTACTGCTTTTAGTTTTTGTACTTGGTAAACGTGGCTATTTCCTTCAGGTTAGACTACCCACGGTGGGGAGTAACTTAGACTAGTAACATGCATATGTTACTAATCTATATTACTGCCTCTTTAGTGGGGAGTAATATATGTGTAGTGCCATGCATCACTACATTTATTAGGTTGTAGACTCATCTTGTCTTGATACGTGTGATGTTATAGTAACTAGCTATGTTACCACATGCTTCTCTTTCTTCATTGATTACTTTCCACATCATCAATTTTACTTAGATAAGTGCGATGTTATCACCTATGTTACTCTCACTGTGAGTAGTCTTACACACAATGCACATCATGGGCTTGCGTGTGCAAAATACTAGCCACATGAGGATGTGTTGCCTCAGCATCACCGGTCCCTGGTCAATTGCTTCATGATGCTGCATGTGACTCTCTGGACGGACATGATCAATAATATTACGCTTGACACTCCCCTTGTTATCTTTAGCTACATATATAACTATATAATTTATCCATGATGAATTGGGAGCAGTCATTTATAATGTTTTGTAGAGTCATTTGTAAGGTTCTGGATGTTCCATGGAGATCTTTGTTACCCTGATAAGATGGTATATGTTGCTCTGTAATGGTCGTTACTGGACGATGCTTCGGGATGTTGATGAATGATACCATGGCTCGCGCCCACAGAAGGGAATGGAAGGCAACACATCTCACTCTCCAACTGTTGTCTTAAGCTACAAATATTATTTTCCTATGCTGAATGGGCAGCTAGACATATATAAGCTAGGTTATGTAAAGTCATTTATAAGCTGATTCTCAATGTTTCCTGAGATGTTTATTTCCATTGACACGTAGTTATGTTCTAGTTTCAATTCTTTCCTGTTCCAATTCACAAACATTGTTCTTGATTTGTTGGAACTAATTTGATGTTGATCTTTCCTCAAGCAGGTACAACACTCTTGGTGACTAATCACATGTTAACTCGTTCAGTGCTGAGCCCAGAAGAAGCTGATATCACCGGACTGCTCGCCCCGGTTGGCATTGAGCCCGTTAGGTGGAGTAAAGACTGAAAAAAAGGAAAAATGGAAAGAAGATATGCTACGGAGCTCATATTGGATGCATTTTGCATCATACACAAATGTGTGCTGCTAACTAGAGGAGCAAACAAACTTTGGAGGTATCTTAAGAACGATCAACAACATTAGCTTCTGAAAGTTTTTTGAAATTTCAAATGCGATTGTTTCTAGAAAAAAGCAAAAAAAAATGAAGCTTGACTTTTTTTTCAAATTTTTGAACGAAGTTTAGAAACTTGAACGTTTCTGGAAAATCCCAAAATAATTAAAAAATGGGAACAAATTCTTTTGAAATCCTGAAAAAAAATGAAAACACTACTATTTTTTGAAAACATGGAAATTATTCGAATTTATGAAAATTTGAAAACAGTGACACTTTTTGACCTTCAGAACATTTAAAAAAGTGCAAATATTTTTAAATTACCAAACATTTTTAAACTTTGTGAACGAAATTTAAAATAGGAATAGTTTTTGAAGCTTCGAACAATTTACAAAATACACATACATTTTTTGAAATTTAAGATTTGTTTTTTGAAAAAATGAAATGAAATCAAAAGAGAAAAGAAAAAAAAAGAAGAAAAGAAGGAGAGAAAAGCAAAAGGAAGAAAGAGTAAAAAAAGAAAGGAAAATAGAAAAAAAAAACAGGTTCAGGAACCTCCTATAATGTTCCCAAAACCGGGATCGTTGAAACGCGTTAATAGGCTGGCCCAGATCAGCGCCCAACTCGAAAATACATTAACGACAGAGATTACACCATACCCCTTCATGATGAGGAGACGATGGTCTTTTTTTAAATGTATGCCGTCTGCGCCGATATGCGGGACCTCGTATATAAATTGAACATGCGAACCACTAAAGGCATGAACTGCTAGCCACTTACACCTCACCGATGCTTGTGGTGTTGTACAGTGCAAAATATATAAGAACACACAACAATGTTCATATATATAATTTCTGAAAAAATTTAAAATAATTGGAAAATGTGATTTTTTTTAAATGCAGAATAGACTTTGAAATTATGAACAAAATTTGAAAACACAAATATTTAACGAAATATGGACAAAATTAAGAAACATGATTTTTTTTATAATTTCTGAACATCTTTTCAACATGAACAATTTCAAAAAAATGTAGGCTTTTTGGTTTTTGTTCGTTATGTTTCTATTTTATTTCTTTCTTTCTTTTCATTTTATTTTCTTATTTAAATCTGCGAACTCTTTTAAATCGTGAGCTTTTTCTGAAATCCTTGAACTTTTCAAATTTGTGAAGACTTACTTAAATTCTTCAACTTTTTTCCCAAATCCACGAACTCTTTTCAACTTTTTTCAAAGCCAGTGATTTGATTTTCAAATTTCCGAACATTTTAGAAATTCATGATTTTTTCCATCTCCTAGTTGGAGCAAGGCTAGAGCGCATTTTTGTTTGATATGTTTTGGATTTTATTCTATTTATTCAATAGTTTACGTTTTTTCCTTTTTGTAATTTATTATTCGTTTGAAATCTTTTTAAAGATTTGATATAATTTGTGGAATACCAGAAAATCTTTTGTTTTCAACTATTTTTTAAAATTTCAAAAAATATTATAGAATTCTGAAAAATGTTTGCTTTTTTTGTTATCAAATTTAAGAATTTTTTGTGTTTAAAGAAAAGATGATAAATGTTTTTTCAAAAGTACGAGATTTGCAACTTGTGTACAACATCAACTGTTGGGAATTTATTAACAGTTTTGGAAAAAGTGTTCAAGTTTATAAATTTTGCATACACAATCTGAAATGCCAAAATAGTTGACAAATTTTAAGAAATGGTTAGGGTATAAAAAAATTTCATGCTGACTGATAATGGCAGAAATTGTAAATAACAAAAGTGATTAAATTAGGAAAAATTATAGGCCCATGGATGCACCCGTCTAGCATAGTCTAGCACGCTTCTCTCAACTGGTCTTTTTTTTTTTACTATGGATAAATGACCCTAACTTCTTCCAGCATCCTGACATGGACATACGAGGCATCATGCCAGGTTTGAATGACTTCCGGCACCGTTTGCATGTTGTGACAGGTCCGGTCATTTATCGTCCCTTTTTCAGTAAGAAAAATTCAGAAAGTTCAAAACTTGTCAAAAACCCAAACAACTTTGAATGATGCCTTGAATTGGTTCTGTTATTCTCAAACACATTTTGGAGCATCAATTTTGTTATTTTTTGTCACATTTTACATGAATGTCATCTAGTGATGAATTTTTGGAAGCTATAAAAAAATTTGTTAAAGTTTCACACAAAAAAAATCAGAATTTTTTTAATTTTTTTTTACTCTTCACCCGAGCTCAAGTGAGCTCGGGTTCTGAACATCATTTTCGTGTAAAGACTATCTATCATCAGCATCATTGCCGAGCTCCAGTCTAGCTATGTGTTCATCTGGTTTTGTAAAGTCATTTAGAAGGTAGGTACTCGATGTTTCATTCAGGATCCTGTACGTGCTCATGCCATTAGATGTTTCTGTCAGCTATATATGGATTGATTGTTATCGATCCCTTACTTTAAGTTTCATATATAAATTAAGATGATGATCTTAGATACGTCCTTTTCCTGTTTCCTGGAGTATTTTCCTTGCTGTATTTCAGCGAACAGAAGAAGAAAATAACCGGAGTATTTTCGTCGGATACATTAAAGGCAGCAACCCTTGTCTTTTTTGGTTAAATCTTCTTTCATTGTGGATTGATAATGGCACGTCATGCGTCTTTGGTTTGAGATGAAATGCAAATTGGGCTTTCCATCTCTCCTTTTCTTTTTTTAACTCAGGTTGAAGCAATACCTACACAACTTTTGTTGTGAGCTGTTTGCTCAGCGTGCTATTCTATGCTTGGTTTGCCGTTGTACTAATTAAGACCAACAGTAGTTTTTTTTCTGCCGAAAAGGTGGTTGGGTGGTGCCAAGCCCGATAACGTAACGTAGCTTTTCCATTTCTACTTTTTTTTACTTATGCATTTTGAAGAGCATGTTAAAATGTTACATAACCTGGTTAAAATAAAAACTACAAAATTTTATAGATGTAAGTTTTAAGTTAGTGTTCTCATATTTTAGAAAATGTTCATTAAATTTAGAAAAGTAGTGTTTACATTTTTTTTCTTTAAATGTTAGTGTAATTTAAAAAGAATGTTCACATGTATATTAAAAACATTCATGTATTTTAAAATTATTCACTCATTATCAAATAACGTTCACTTTATCATTTACAGTATTTAAAAGAAATTTACACATTATAAAATGATGTTCTCTAAATTAAATTGTTCTACTCCCTCCGATCCAAATTAATTGATGCCTTTGTACTTTAGCCGCGTTAATTAATTTGGATAGGGGGGAGTAGCTATTTATTTAAAAATATATTTATTACTGTGCATGTGCCTACCATTGTTGATCCGATGAGAGTTGGGCTTTGTTCATTGCAGGGAATTATTCTACCCGGGACCAAAGAAAAGACAGGAACTCATGTGTGACACATTTTGCGTGAAATAGACCACAGTCGCAGCACAGCGCACGAGCGAACAGGCGAGTAAGTGACATTCACGTGCTGCAGTTATTCTCTTTTTTCATGTACCTACAGTAGCGACTCAGTCGACACTCTTACCAGCCCAGCGGCAGTGTGGTCTCTTTAAGCTCTGTAGCAAACCTTTTTTCAATCATTTAAAAACATATTTTTGGCAAAAAGCACGAACATTTTTTGAAATTGACAAAAAGTAAATCATTAGTATTTTTAAAATTCTGAATTTTTTGGAAACACAAACATTTTTCCTATATGTTTTGAATATTTTCAGAAATTTCCGAACATTTTTCTAGACAAGAGTATAACTTTCTAAATCACGAACATGTTATGAAAATCCAAATGTATTTCAAAATCCAAACGGTTTTCAAATTTTTCGTTTTTTCTAAAAGATATCCAAAAATATTATATGGAACTAAAAGGAAATAAAAAGAAAAAGGAAAAGGAAAATTCAAACCAAACTGGATGAGACTTGCTAGAAGGTTCACAAAACCGGTAAAAACCAAACATGTTTCTAAAATCGGATTCACGTAGCTACCCAATGGGACAACCCATCTGGCGCTCACTCAGTCGATCGTTTGTGCCAAGCCTCGACAGTTAGACGCATAATGCGTCAAATTGTGATTACTTTGTTTTTTCTTGTTTTCTCATCTTTAGCCATGTATATTTCTAGAAATTTCCGAACATTTTTTATGGTAAGAAACAACTATCTTTAGCCATGTATGCTATTCACATGTATATGCTACTTTTCATGCTCACGCATGGACCAAAAAAGCATGTGACCACTGTCAGTTCAATAAGCTTTACTGTACAATATTGGTCAAAATGTTGATTGGCCGATGTGACATATAAATTTAGTAAAGTTTCTCCTTTTTATGCTGCATGCCTCTGTTGATGGTATAATTTGGCTACTTAGTATGTGATGAGCCAAATTAAATCAATGATTTATCAAGCTGAGCGGTTAATGCATTGTTGAAGTATTGCCACATGAAATTTCATGGCAGGTGAAGATACAAGTCCTAAGAAGAATCATATGCTATACTGGACCATGGGCGTGATGCATGCAAGTGATATATACTGATATATATCTACGTATATGAAGAAGTGTGCTTAGTCCTGATCAGTGGCGGAGCTAGCATTTAATGACAGGGTGGTCCGCCCTAATTTTTTCTTTGATAAACAATATGACATGTGACATTCCAACTACCCCTTCGTATATCAGGTATCACAAAAAAATAATATCAATATGGTCTTTCAAACACACTAACAATCTCAAGTATATCTCAGTTTTGTATAAAGAAGCCTACATAGTAGATTCTGTATAAAAAATACATTCTATCAACAAAGCTAATTGAGGCATAAATGATGTACAAAATTATATATGTGTTCATGTGCAGAAAATTGGGGTAAAAAAGCAAACCCTAAATCTGAAATTGAGGCATTTTAAGGTACGAAATTGGTTGCTCACTTGTTGACTGACTGCCGCGCTGACCGGAAGACGACTGACCGGCAGAGGCCCGCCGGCTTTGCAGGAGGGCGGCCGGCGGGGGCAGGGGCGCAGCCGCGTGTAGTAGGGCTGGCACGAAGGCAGGGGGCGGATGGGAGCCTCCGGGCGGCTGGGCTCAGGGCTCCGGCAGCGACCGGCGAGGACGCGAGGAACGGCGACGTCGGCGAGGCGCTGGGTGTCGGGTCGGGCAGGGGAAACTGACGGCGAGGCGGCCTTTTTTTAGAAGAAGACGGTGAGACGGGAAAAGCCCCAGCAATCGATCTATCAATACAAACTACTTTTTCACGTACGTCTTTTATCTTTGTCGTTCTTCTCGGCCAAGCTCTAGCAACCCTAAGGTTTGGTCAATCTTTGCCGCTTTGCGCTGAAAAGCGGTCGATTCTTCTCCACGAAAGCGAGATATCTTTGTTGCTTTGCCTGAAAAGCAATCATTCGTCGTCACGAAAGCACGACAAATATCCTGGTGTTGCGCGGCGATTTCGCGTGCCAACACAATTGGCGACTCCGCTGGGGACGAGAAGAAGAAAAGCTACACGATGAGTACCGAGTCCAAGAACGGGAGCGACATCGACCCGGAGAACATCATCGCCGTCACACTCGACGATCTGTCGGAAGATGTTCGGCGCGAGCTTGAAGAGGAGCTTGAGAAAGAAAAGGTTGAGAGGTTGAAGCTGAAGTTGGCTGGATACACGAAGACGAGGAACGATGTCGTCAAAAAGGTAGTTCCGAGCCCTTCGGATGCTCAGGTAAAAAACTCAACTGAAGAAATTGCTCATCTAATTGATGTGTCCGTAGCTAATAAATATGGTTCTGATATGGAAAATACGACACGTACAGTTACTCGAGCAGTAGCTAATAGACTTGAAGAATTTAAGGTGCAGTTTAATAAAGATCTTGAAAATTGTCTACCTGGTCATGTATGCTCATTAGTGTTGAAGTCAATGATGAGTATTGTGAGAAAAGACCGATGCCACCAGATAGTAGCAGATTTAACAATTTGCCAGGTAATATACATACGCTTAGTGCATCGGCTAATGTTATGCAGCCTCACGCCCCTTTAAACAATAATCTGGATGGCCGGGACTATGTTGGTAGTTCGGCTAATAATTTTGTTCCTAGTACTACTGCTCCTATTGTTTCGACTTCGGTTCCACAAAATCACAATAGCAATAACCGAAGTTTTGGTTTTAATTCTAATTTGCAGCAGCCTAGTTATCGGACAGTGGCATATAGCACGCCACCACTGCCGCCTGTTGGTACCGGGGTTCCGTATGGGCCGGTACCCGATTCATACTTTAGTGGGTCTCAGTTGCAAACTTCACATGCTCAAATTTCGTTGCCGGAGCTTCCGCCACGTGCTTGTGTTCCATCTGATCCACAAACTAGTTCTCTACAGCCCAATGATAATTTTAAGGATCAGCTTGCTAGTATACTTAGAGAATTTGGTTTAGAACCTAAGGGTAGAGCACGTGCATATCAAAAACCATACCCTGATTACTTTGACTCGACACCATATCCTCATGGTTTTAGAATTCCAGATTTTGTTAAATTTACGGGGGAAGATGGTAGATCTACTTTCGAGCATGTAGGACAATTTTTAGCACAATGCAGCGAGGTCGGCACATCGGATATTTTTAGATTAAAATTATTTCCTTTATCTCTATCCGGTACTGCATTTACTTGGTTTACATCTCATGCTCCTAATTCTATTTCAACATGGGCACAATTGGAGCAAAAATTTCATGAGTATTTTTATAGCGGTGAAACAGAACTTCGGCTTTCAGATTTAACTATGGTTATGCGGAAATATAATGAGCATTATCATGATTATATTAGGAGGTTTAGGGATGTCAAAAACCGATGTTTCAGCTTGACCATAGCCGAAACGACTTAGCCGATCTTGCCTTTTCGGGTTTACTCGCTCATATTAAGGATAAACTAGAAGGGCAAAAAAATTTAGATGTTAACCAAGTTTTGCAGAAGGCTTTGGCGCAAGAAAACCGGGCTAAGGAAATTAAATAATATAGCCGGTTTAAAGATAACAGGAATAAAGAGAAAGATACTCATGCGGTTAATGCCTTAGGTTATGATAGTGATTCGGCTAGTGAGGATGATGTTAATATGTGTGTAGCCGAATGGGTTCAAACGCCAAACTCAAAACCTTTTGCATATTCTGCTTTGAAACCTACACCTGCTAGAAGAGACGAAATTAAATATACTTTTGATGTAAGCAAGTGTGATAGAATTTTTGATATGTTACTGCAAAATAAATTAATTAGAGTGAGGGAAGGTCATGTAATTCCACCTCCAGAAGAATTGGGTAGAAGAGCTTATTGTAAGTGGCACAATTCTTTTTTCTCATGCTACTAATGATTGTAACGTGTTTCGTCGACAGGTGCAATCGGCCATCAATGAAGGACGGTTGACGTTTACAGAAGGTTCTAAGATGAAGCTAGATAGCGACCCTTTTCCTATCAATGTGGTCGAGCTTGAGAGTAAAAAAATGCTTATTCGGTCGGACCAGACCGAATCCGCAAGAGAGAAAAACGTTGTTGATAACAGTGCTCCTCCAAGGATGATCAAACAAAAAATCCAGAAATAGGAGTGTGGAAAGTCAGCGGAGGGAGGAGACAAGCTCCAAGGCCAAAGCCGACAGTTAGCATGTTGTTGGAAAAATATACCTCATGCAAGACTAGCAATGTGTTTAATCGGCTCGAAGGTAACAATTGTCCTAGATCTCCTTCTGGACCTCGCAGTCATGAGCAATGGCAAGGAAGTGCATATGACCAACAACCGTATTTTGTAATGGAGCCGACATATTGGGGTTGTGCACCTCCTATGTATCCGCAGTTTCCTCCATGGGGGTTTAATCCTTAGGCGCCATATCCTACAGGGCCAGCAGGTTATTTTCAGCCGGGATGGATCCCGCTGATGCCTATGTTCAGACCAAGTGTACATGAGAAAAGAGCTCGGTTTAATGAAGGAGCTAGGTCACGTGACGCCATTGAGATTCGAGGAAGTCGATCACCGGTACGCAATGCAGAGGGCAAAAATTATAAGGGCGACCACAAGCGAGTATGGATGCCGGTGAAGCGTGTTGAACCTAAACCAGTAAAATGTCCAGATGATTTTGGTGCCAGGCTGAAAGTGGTGGAACATCAATCAGACGAGGTTGTTCTCAATAGCACAGAATCAAGCAATGATGTTGAACTAGGATCAATCCCAAAGAAAATTGTTAGTAAAGAGGAAAACAATGGTGTGAAGGTGCAGCCAATGGGCCGACCTAATCAATGTGAGGAAAAAACTGGTTCTGGGCATCGCATGCATGCACAATTAGACAAGCCATTTGTGGTGTCCTCACGTACTAGTCAAATGTCTAAATCGGCAAGCTCACAAGTTGATCTGGTCATGGGAAGTTATGGTCCAGGAGCATACAAAGGTATCAAGTATAATACTAGTACAAGGTATCAAGTATAATACTAGCACACATGTACGTTGGGATTCAAGCAATTTACGCGACCAGAAGTTTAATGCTAGTAACGTATATGATCAAAAAAGAAGTTTTCCAGCCAGAGATAAAATGTTCGCCGGAAAAACAGAAGTACGCCAGTACAGGCCAAAGTACCCGGGGGGGGGGGGGGGCAGCCAAATTAAGTCAGTCGCGCCAGGGACTAAACCAGCACCTCAATGGTTCCCGAATGGACTTACTCACACTCAGAAACGAAGTGTACAGCGACTGCGGACATTGGAAATAAAGGAAGAGATAGCTGAGAAGAAGCGCAATAGATGGTTCAATCTGGATAAACCAGTGGTACCTACAAAGACTGGGAAGGAGAAGCGCATCGCAGCGGAGGAAAATAAAAATACAGATGACACCATTATTGCAAAAAATTCAGAGAATAATAAAGATATACCAACTGATATGGATGTTAATATGGTGTTCGCGTTGCCTACTGAATTTCGCGCGCCCGAGGCTGAAATTGCTGAACTTGTTCTTGGCCCAAAGAATGCTACATTTGAGAAACCAGAGAAGCATGGACAACACCTAAAGCCATTATTTATCAGAGGTCACATTGACGGTAAGCCTATTGGTCACATGCTTGTTGATGGCGGTGCAGGTGTTAATATTATGCCCTTTTCGGTATTTTCTAAACTGAACCGAAAAGAGAGCGAGTTAACAAAAACCAACATGGGACTTAGTGGGTTCTCAGGAGAATTGTCCGAGGCTAAGGGTGCTATTTCCATGGAGCTCACAGTCGGAAGCAAAACGTTGCCGACTGCGTATTTTGTTGTCGAAGTCAAAGGACGGTATAACATTCTTTTGGGACGTGACTGGATTCATGCAAATTGTTGCATTCCTACTCTTCATCAATGCTTAATTCAGTGGGTTAATGATGATGTTGAGGTGATAGAGGCGGACAATTCTTCTTGTATTGCTTTGATGGAGGCGTCGGTTGATTGGCAACACGATGAGATGCGATGTTTGACCGGTAGGGATTTATCGGACTATGATTATGTCAGTATTGTTAGAGATAGTTTTGTATCTATAAATGCACAGCCGACTAATGTAGCTCGGCTTAATGATTTATCTATATAAATGATGAATAAAGACGACAGTGTTAAGTGGTTGCAAAGATGCACAGAGGAGTATCGTTCCAGAAAGAACGATATGCATGAAACTATTGAAGATTTTTATAACATGGAAATGCTTGGACAGGGATTCTCATCGGCTAATCCACTTGAAGAAATTGATATTGGAGATGGGAGTATTCGGAGGCCTACATTTATCAAAGCTAACCTGAAAGCCGATCAGAAAAGTAAGGTATGTTTATACTTAAAGAATTTGTTGATTGCTTTGCTTGGAATTATACTGAGATGCCCGGTTTGAGTAGAGATTTAGTAGAGCATAGATTACCTATTAAATCTGGTTTTAGGCCGCATAAACAACCTCGTAGAAGTTTCAATCCTAATTTGTATGACCGCATCAAAGAAGAAGTTGATCAGTTGTTAAAAGCTAAGTTTATTCGGCCATGTAGATATGCAGATTGGGTTTCTAATATTGTGCCCGTGGAAAAGAAAAATACTGGTAATATTAGAATCTGTGTTGATTTTAGAGATTTGAATAAGGCTACTCTGAAATATGAATATCCTATGCCTATAGCCGACATGCTTATTAATGATGCATCAGGACATAAAGTGAATAGCTTTTTAGATGTTAATGCGGGTTATAATCAAATATTTATGGCCGAACAAGATATGTCTAAGACTGCTTTTCGTTGCCCAGGTTTTGTTGGTTTATTTGAGTGGGTCGTTATGACATTTGGGTTGAAAAATGCCGGCGCTACATACCAACGAGCTATGAACTTAATTTTTCATGATCTTCTAGGCATTGTACTAGAAATATATATTGATGACATAGTTGTTAAATCGGATGGCTTTGATCATCATTTAGCCGATTTAAGATTAGCTTTTGAAAGGATGCGCCGGTATGGATTAAAAATGAACCCACTCAAGTCAAGTTATATGTTCATGAACTATAAGAGACGTTTGTATACGGTCTTACATCTTTTTTGAGAATTTTTTTAATAAGTTCATAACATACATCGGGTGTCTTTCATGCTAGCAAATGAATAAGTCAAGTTATATTTTCAGAATTTGAGATAACATACATCGGAGGTCGTGCAAAAAGAGAAGAAGACCCGCGCTCATACTCCGCCACCATGCCGAATGTAGCGTTGCAAATGACTCTGATGGAGAGCTATGAGGGAGAACTATGCAAGGTTGGCACCGCGGAAGACCACTAAGCAGATCACCTTTTGCTTGTCAAAACTGCCATCAGGGCCCGCCTCCGCAGTTCCGACTTCACCAAAATAAAACAACCCGATGTAGTTCGTGCAAAAAGACAAGAAGACCCGCGCCCATACTCCACCACCACGCCGAATGTAGCGCTGCAAACGACTTTGATGGAGAGCTGTGAGGAAGAACTATGCAAGGCTGACACTGCGGAAAACCACTAAGCAGATTCAAAACTGCCATCAGGGCCCCGCCTCCACATTTCTGACTTCACCAGAATAAAACAACCCGATGTAGTTCCGCATACACGCTGTAGAATAGCCGACTACCGCAATTGTTGCCACACCTCAAAACTCACTCGCTTTCGTCATTGTTGCCAATAGTAGCCTCAATGCCAACATCGACACCATTCACTGGTCCCGCTTGCCGATGCCCATCTCCAAGGACAAAGCCCCCGAGAGGGAAAATGACGCGAAGGTGCCACCATCGTTCAACTACACAAGACCTAGGGTTTCCTCGGAGCCGGATCCATGCAAGAGGGGGTGTGGCAGTAATGCAACGATGCCTCTAAGAAGATCAACGATGCCCGTAGCCATCGCCATCATCGGTCACATGCCCAAGGCCGAGATAGGGGCTTCACGCAAGCTCCCATACAAACCCGCACCGGTGTCGACAAGTCCGCCAAACACCACCACTACCAACGAGTCAGCCCACAGACGAAGAAGCTCACCGCCACATTAGCCAAGCGCACCCGGAAGCTGTCGACGGGCACCCAAACACCATAATATGAAGATCCAAATGTGTTATAGGTGAATTGATACGTGTTTTGTGAGGGGGGTTGATTTTTGTTGTTGTTGAGAAATTTGAGGAAGGGTGAATCAATACTGGTGGCAACAACACATAAACATTTTCTATTCTAACCCCTAAAACAAACATTTTCTGTTCTAAGAAAAAACATAAAGGTTTTGTACAGACGAGTCACGTTTTAATTTGTCCTCGCAAAAAAAAAAAGAGGCGAAAAAGAGTTCCTCCACACTCGACAGAGTTACTGCGCAGCGGCGGCGGCCTCGGATTTGGGCCACCGGCGGCGGAGGTTGTCGATGAGCCACCGGCAGCGGAGCAGGAAGAGGTCGTCGAGTCGGGGCGGCAGAGGAATGGGTCGGAGGTTGACTCGGGGGCGGCGGCGGGGGTCGGAGGTGCCCCGGCCGACGCGACGCAACTTCCTCATCCTCCCCTGTATGGCTCTACGTTCTGGCCAAATGGCATTATTGATTACTTATGTTATTTCCTCTTGTTGTAGTTTCCTTTCGTACAAAATCTTCCATGTCGAGTACTCCTACTTGTTGCCTCTTTCTTTCTGATTCAGATTCAGATTCAGATGGATGGATTCATCAGCTGCAGCCTGCAGGCAGCAGGACAAGATTAATTATATATATTGGTGACTTTTTAAAGGATTGATTGGTAACGAGCATCTGCGTTTTGATTTTTTTTAGAACGAAGGCTCTAGGAGAGCCTGGCTTTGAATTAACAAAGTCATCAACCGGCCAGGATTACAAGGACACCCACTTACAAGGAAATCAAGAAGAGAAACAAGCGGCTGATACAGGGAGCAAAGCGAAACAGACTCAAAGGCGGCAGCGATAGCAAGAAACGACATGCTGCCGCCGACACCCTACAGGACGACCTACACCAACCGGACAGGCTACAGACTTGAGAGGATGCACCACCGCGCAAGCTTCATGATCATAGCCAAACTCGAAGACAGCATTGACACTCCTCTGGAACTGCCACTGCAAAGGGCCCCTGCCCTTTCATCCTGGCTCGAAGGATGCCGCACCGGCAGGCGGCAGCTCGGTTCACCCTAAAACCCAGGGGAAGACGTCCAAGCTGCGCAAGAAGAAAGAACTAGGAGCAAACTTGCTAGCTCAGGGCACACCCTTCTGAGCACCGTCGTCGTCCGCGGTTAAGCCACACCGAAGGGCTAGAGATGTCGGCCACAGTCGCATCAACAAGGGCAACAGCAATGAGCCACCAAAGAAAAGGCAGAGAAGCGCCGAGCCAAGCTGCCACCCGCCACCATCACACCTACCACCCGACTCTCTTGCCGCCCCTGCGATCCCCGGACTGCGCCTCCAAGAAGGAACACGACACGGGTGTGTCGTCGCCGCCCGAATGAAGGGACCTAGGCTTTCACCTAGCAGGGAACGGAAGGAGGGGGAAGGATCCTCACCACAGCCTCCAGGGAGGGGTACGGCGCCCAGGGCGTCGCCTGCGATGTGGCTGCGCCGGCCAGGGGTTTCCCCCGGAACCAACCCCACTCGACGAGATCCGCGCTGCCGACTGCCGGGAGGACCCGGATCCGGCGATGGAAGGAGCAGATCGGGGCGGAGAGGGTGAGATGCATCTGGCGGCGGCCGGCGCGCAGGGGAGGCCGCACACCAGCGACCGTGGACCGGCGCCTCCTCGTCCCCCGCGAGACCGAGGGCGGCGCCTCACCAGCTCCGGCCGGAGTGGCCCGCTGCCCGGGCCACCCGACGCTCTCCGCCCGGGGCCGCCGCCCCGAATGGCGAGCCCTCCACGCTAGGTGGAGCCGCCAGATCCCCCGCCGCCACCTTCCTCGGTGTCGAGCGCACGCCGGCGCAAACCTCTGACGGCGGCGGAGGGGGAGGGGGGTGGGGAGGAGGGGTGCGGCGGCGGCGATTTAGGGTTTCCCCCGAGTCGCCTCGGTGGAGACGACGCGGGGGCGGGGGGGGGGGGGGGGGGGGAGGGCCTGGGCGCGGGCTGCGTTTTGATTTTTAAAAAGTAAGAATCAAGGAAGGTACACTCGAAATCTTGTTACTGTATTTACTCTCTTTGTATATATATAGTTATCCACGCCTGTTCTGAATATATCCTCTTGCAACTTCAGTCAGCCTTCAAGCAGTGATGCCTTTCCATGTTGGTTGTTCGTTGATGCACAGATTGGGCTCACTTTAGCTCACAACTAGGCAGCCCAACTTATACAATATTGAAACGACGAAACGCCGTTAGCCAAGTCCGATGGGCAATGGGTACTCGAGTTAGGATCTCTCTTTCGGAACCAAGGATGGAATATATATATATATATATATATATATATATATATATATATATATATATATATATATATATATATAATACCACCAGTATCTGCCATTTCTGTTATGCAAAAACGCCAAAAAGGACTCCATCTCCCACGTCGAGCACCAAAAGAACAAATGATCGCCGCCGGCCAGATGAGACATAGTATTTGTACATAACCAAATACAATACTACTTACAAAGCTAGCAAGTTGTCTGGCTTAATCAAATCTGCCACCTGCTAAAAAGAAATTCGAGCTAGCTAACTCAGAGTAGTGTCTCTCCTCTAGTTGGATGGGTTTAGGGTTAAGAACAAATGATCGAGTTGGTATCTGGGTTTGGTCGCCGCCGGCAGATGAGACATAGTAGTTGTACCTAACGAAATACAATACTACTTACAAATCTAGCAAATTGTCCGGCTTAATCAAATCCGCCACCTGCTAAAAAGAAATTTGAGCTAGCTAACTCAGACTAGTGTCTCTCCTAGTTGGATGGGATGGGCTCAAGGCTCAACCAACTCCCTGCTTCTTAATTCCTTGAGGTTTTGTCTGTTGCTTGAAGGAGCTGTCTTGTCCACCTAGCCCTACACAAAAATACCATTATCTTTTCCTCCAGAACCAAGGAGAAAAACACAACTCACATCCTCTATACTCTCATGGATCATAAACACACCAACACGTCATCCTTGTACAGATATTTTCAGCAGACACTCGCGACCGAGCCGCCCCCGCGGGCGGCCGGCCGCGCCCAGCCTTCCCCCCGCGCGCCTCTCCCTCCCTCTTCCTCTCCGCCGCCGTCGCCGGCGCCCGCTGCGGGCCTGGCCCGGGCGACGCTGGTGGCGGCGGCCCCCTGGCTTTTCCCCTCTCGGGTGTCCGCCGGCGCGGGACGGGGCGACCCCGGGCGGTGCTTCTCGGCGGCGGCGGTCCAGCGCGGCGGCGGGGGCTCCTGGCGCGAGCGGGGGCGGGCTTCTGGACGGCGGCGTCGCTGTTGGCGGCGGGGCGACGCGGCGGCGCGATCTGGCGGCGCCCGCTCGGCCCAGATCTGGGCCCTTCGGGCCCCATCTGGGCCTGGGCAAGCCGGCGGCGGTGTGGGTCTGCTTCGTTGCTTCCGGGAGGCGGGGGAGAGGCGATGAGCGGCAGGGTGTTGGTGGCGCCATCGCCGGCTTGCTGCAGCATGGCGGCGGGGCTTAGCGGGCCCGTTTCGGGCCTGGCCGGGCCAGGGGTGGCCTGGCATGCCCTGCTGCTGCGTCCGGACGGCTACCGCGACGGTGCCGGAGGCTCTGGCCTCCCGCACGACAGCGGTGGAGGCGGTTCCCTCCCGTTCGGTTTCGGTGCTGCCTCTCCCTCCGCGGGGCGCTTCTCTCCGGTCCTCTTGGCCTCGTGTTGGTGTTCGCAGTGAGGCGGCGTGGGTGACGGCGCAACCGCGATGACGCATGGTGGTGGGCGGCGGTCTGGCTGGTCGGCTCCGGTCCGTTGGGCGGCGGGGATTGGAGTACGGGAGAAATCCTTAGCGGTCTTCGGCCCCGATGCGGTGACACCTGCGGGTGCCACCATTCCTTCCTGGAGGGTGTCGGTGATATCCATCCCCCACCTCCCTCCGCATGCCGGGGAAACCCTAGGACATGTCCGGGCAGCAGCGTCGTCGGCGTCGCTTTCCTTCTTGGAGGTGCTGTTTTGTACGCGGTGGTCCGGAGCCTCGGGTTGTAGCGGTTTGTCTTTGGTGGGCGTAGCGGTGGCGGGTCATCCGTGCTCTGTCGAGCTGCCGTTGTTGGCATTTGCTTCTTCTTCTTTTTCTTTTGGGCTTGTTGTGCTGTTCGCCCCAGCGATCATGTATCGGTGTTGGTTGCTTTGGAATACAAAGCGGGGGAAACCCTTTTTCGGTAAACACAGCAATACTCTCGTTGGAGAAAGTGAGAACAATTAATAGCTTGGATAAGGAGCCATGAGTGGCAGTTAGTTTACATATTTAGTTCCACTTTACACATAACACTCAGCTGCACTTTAATATTGCTGTGTTTGTGAATTGTAAGAGTGCAGGCATAGGGAACCTGTCTTTGTTCAGACACATATGTGCCGTCTTCATCCTTTCAAGTATTTGTATGAAGGCATCGGTGTGTACGTAGCTTAATGATATCTTCTTACTTCTGAATGCATTCCAGAAAGGACTATGATGTACGCAGGAAGAAGCTACCACGACTGCTAAAAAAAAGAGGAGTGCTCTTTACTTTTTCTTTTCATTTTCATTTTCTGATGTGTGTGCATATATGATGTACAATCTCTACTGCTGGCCTTAGTGATTAGGTCCTGCGACAACGGTAGTGTTCCTTTGTCGTCCCCTTTCTAGAGGCATTGTTGTTGAAGCACCTTTCATGTTACCACCTGGGGTTGCTCTCATTGATGGTTGCTGTTCCTGCTACAACTGTTATGCTTATCTTTTGTTATAACATTAAGGACCAGTTGTCAATCATTTTCTTTTTTGGAGAATCAATGGAGCTAATTTATGTGTGCGCTACTCCTGGTCTGGTTTGGGTTTTCTCAAAGGCATCTCGAACAACAAGTTGCTCTTATACTACTATCACTTCCTACCACGCGCATCCATCTTTGGTTAAAGTGATCAATCCTACTTAATTACTCCCTTCGTAAACTAATATAAGAGTGTTTAGATCACTATTTTAGTAATCTAAACGCTCTTATATTAGTTTACAGAGGGAGTATATGTCAAGAAATTCATCGATTAGGTGAATGCATGGGTTTATCAATACAGTACTAGTACTAGTTGTGCCTCAAGGTTTTAACTATGCCCCTAATCACATTGATCCATGCACGAACCACGGCACAGCACGTGAAGGCTGTCCGTTCAACACAAAAAAATGATGAACTCTCCACTTTTAATATGCGGGCACATGCATCAACCACGGCAGCATGTGAAGGCTGTAAGGATTCACGTGTGTGACAGCACATCCTCAAAAACGCTTAGACGTGTGAGGACAAGAGATAAGATGGAAGAGTTTGTAAATTAAGATTCAAGATTCAAAGAGCCATGTATGCTTTTCCTTTAGTTTGGATCAGTATAACCTAATGTCTTGAGGACATGAGAGTCGAGCATGGTCATTTCTTGCAAAGATTTCAAATTAATAGTAGCTGGATTTTCAAGATGCCATCCACACCAGTCCCCCTCAATGTCCTAAACGTTCAGTTTAGGCCACAACCCTGTTAAAATGGTTAAATAGGTGCACACAACTTGGTCATTTGAATAACTTTAGTGTGAAAGCTCACACCCCAAAAGAATGTCCGACATCGGCGTGCTGTCTTGGACACAGGCTCACGCGTCGAGCACGTGAGGGAGGCAGAGGGGGTGGCAATCTTGCCAAAAAAGAAGAAATTATATCTCATCTAGATGAGTTCTAGCAAAACTGAAAAAAGAAACCTGAAATATACATACAAGGATCTAATCAGGAATCATTACCCAAATCCACCCAAAAAAGAATTTTCAGTTGCATCACAGTATTGTTTCCATTATGCAGAAATTCAGCTTTATTTATAACAAACAGATCATTTTTTTGGATCTTATTCTCCTCCGTTGTTGTACCCAAAGCAAGATTTGGGGACTTGTGCAAGTTGGCAGATTTCACTAGTATATACGTAGGAGTAATTTAAATCAACGTACGGTACCCGAATTGCCTAGTACGTAGTAAAAAAAAAACCCATCGAAACCTAGTTTCATTGCCCCGTTGCCTGCCCAGACTCCACATCGCTCTTCACCACTAGTAGCTGCGCTTTCTGCTCCGGCGAGGCGATGGCATTTGGTGGGGGTAAAAGAGAGCGGCATGTGTTTGGTCAGGTCAGGTGTGGACGACGAATGGAATTATTCACAACAGACAGTGCCGTTGTGCTCCACTCTCCTCCCCGCTGTCTCCAAGTCACCAAGCTCTCCGCCCGCCAACAACCATCAACACATTACCTTACCGTCGCCGCGCCGCCCAACTCTCCTCGCCTCCTCTGCCCGACACATTTCTCGCAGGCCACCTGAATCCACCGCTAGCAGCTGCGCTGTCTGCTGCTTCCACCACTGCTCCCGCGAGGCGGCCGGCGGAGTGCAGATGGCGGCGGCTCTCGGCCCGGCGGCCACGCTCCTGGGCAAGGTGTTCACGATGCTGTCCGCCGTCCCGGTGGCAGCGTACGTGGACAGCCTCAAGCTCGGTCACAACTCGGAGCAGATCAAGGACAAGCTACTGCACACGCAAGGCCTGCTGCACAACGCCCAGGCCCAGGGGAGCCACGTCGGCGACAACCCTGGCCTGCAGCGCTTGCTGGAGAAGCTGAGCAGGGATGCTGACCAGGCAGAGGACCTGCTGGATGAGCTCCACTACTTCCAGATCCATGACAAGCTCCACGGCACCAACTACGCCACCTCCCAAGAGGCCGGCCATCAAGCTCTCCACGCCGGTAGTGCTCTTCGCCACTTGTTCCGATGCTTCTCTTGCTCGCCTACACCCAAGAGCAAGAGGAATGGTGGTGATGCTGCTGCTGCTGCTGTTGCCGGCGTCACCAACCCCAACTCTGCTACTGGTGATAATGATGATGATACGCTGCATTTCAACAGAGTGTCCATCTCCAGAGAAATCAAGTCCCTGTTACAGGTCATGCAGTCCCACTGTGATTTGGTCTCCAATTTGCTCGCCACTATCCCAAGCACCAGCACGGCAGTCATCGTCCCACATCGGCCTCAGACTGTTTCAATGATTATACAAGATACATTGTATGGCAGGGCAGACATTTTTGAGGAAACTGTCAATCGTATCACCATTGGGGATGCCACACAGACTGTTTCTGTTCTTCCTATAGTTGGTCCAGGGGGTATTGGGAAGACAACTTTCACCACTCACCTGTACAATGATGCAAGGACTCAAGACCACTTCCAAGTCAAGGTTTGGGTATGTGTATCCACTGATTTCGATGTTCTTAAGCTCACCAGGGAGATTCTTGCCTGCATAACTGCAACTGAAGAAGGAGGAAGCAGCAGTGTTGCAAACGGAACAACCAATTTAGACCAGCTTCAGCAATCCATAGTGCATCGTCTCAAATCCAAGAGGTTTCTGATTGTCTTGGATGATATATGGAAATGTGACAGTGAGATTCAATGGAAGACCCTGCTAGCTCCGTTCACAAAGGGGGAAGCCAAAGGAAGCATGCTACTTGTCACAACTCGATTCCCAAAGGTAGCAGACATGGTGAAAACACTTGATCCACTAGAGCTGCGAGGTTTGGAGTCTAATGACTTCTTCACATTCTTTGAAGCATGTATGTTTGGTGCAGACGACAAGCCTGAGCATTATGAAGATGAGTTTGCTGGTATTGCACGAAAAATTGCAAACAAGCTAAAGGGTTCCCCGCTGGCAGGCAAAACAGTTGGTAGACTATTGCAAAAGGACCTTTCTCAGGAACATTGGCATGGAGTTCTTGAAAAGCATCAGTGGCTAAAGCAGCAAGAAAATGATGATATCATGCAATCTTTAAAGATTAGCTACGATTACCTCCCATTTGATCTGAAGAAATGCTTTTCCTATTGTGGCCTTTTCCCTGAAGATCATTGGTTTACTTCTTCAGAAATCAATCGTTTCTGGGTTGCAACAGGCATCATAGACTCTAATGATCAAGCCGATAGGAATCACATGGAAGAACTAGTGGACAATGGTTTTCTCATGAAGCAATTCGGTTGGCGTGATCGATGGTGGTATGTAATGCACGATTTAATGCATGAGCTATCTAAGAGTGTTTCTGCACAAGAATGCCTCAATATAAGTGGCTTTGATTTCAGAGCTGATGCCATCCCGCAATCTGTTCGACACTTATCTATCAACATAGAAGACAGATACGATGCAAATTTTGAGAAAGAAATGTGTAAACTAAGGGAGAGGATAGACATTGCTAATCTGCGGACTTTGATGATTTGTAGAAGATATGAAGAAGAAAGAATTGCCAAGATTTTGAAAGATAGCTTCAAGGAAATAAATAGTCTGCGTGTCCTATTTATAGCAGTGAGTACTCCAGAATCTTTTCCATATAGGTTTTCAAAACTTATCCACCTCCAGTACCTCAAAATTAGTTCATCTTACAATGATGATGAAATGAGGTTACCTAGTACACTATCAAGATTTTATCACTTGAAATTCTTGGACCTACATAATTGGAATGGTCTTTCTGATTTTCCGTAAGACTTTAGCCACCTTGAGAACTTACATGATTTCCATGCTGAAAGTAAACTTCATTGCAATATTCGTAATGTCGGAAAGATGAAGCATCTGCAGGAGCTAAAAGAATTCCATGTCAGGAAAGGGAGTACAGGATTTGAACTGTCAGAACTTGGGGCATTGACAGAGCTTGAAGGAGGACTGATTATACGTGGTCTTGAACACGTGGCAACCAAGGAGGAAGCTACTGCAGCCAAACTGGTGTTGAAAACGAAACTGAAGGAGTTGGAATTACTTTGGGACAGAGATCAACCAAGTACAGATGCTGATATTCTTGATGCTCTTCAACCACACTCTAATCTTAGAGTACTTACAATTGAAAATCATGGTGGTACCGTCGGGCCTAGTTGGTTGTGTCTTGACATCTGGTTAACAAGTTTAGAGACTCTCACTCTAGAAGGCGTATCTTGGAACACCCTCCCACCTTTTGCGAAGCTACCAAATCTCAAGGGACTCAAACTGAAGAAAATTTCTGGAATGCATCAGTTTGGGCTTGGATATGGTGGCAAATGTTTTATGCGCTTGAAGACAGTTGAGTTTTATGAGATGCCAGAACTTGTTGAATGGGTTGTGGAACCTAATTGCCATTCCTTTACAAGCATTGAAGAAATCATATGCATCGATTGTCCCAATCTCTCTGTGATGCCCTTCTCGGAGGTATCTTGCACCAATTTGCGCATACTTGAAGTTTCTGGGTGCCCCAAGATGTCTCTGCCCTCCATGCCTCACACCTCCACACTGACACATTTGTGATGTTAAAAGATGTGATTCTGAGAGGTTGCTTTATGATGGAAAGGAATTGGTTGTTAGTGGGTATGGTGGTGCTTTGACCTTGCACAATCTGGATAAAGTAGAAGATATGACTGTCGGAAAATGCGACGGTTTGTTCCCTGAAGAGCTGGATGACAGTTTTGTCTTCCGTTCATTTGAGAGTCTCAAATTAGACGTGTCTCACTTTACCAGCAAATCATCACCGTCAAAAGTGTTAAACTGTTTCCCAGCTCTTTCTGTGTTGAAGATAGTTGGAGATGAGGAATGTGTAATGCAGTTCCCATCATCCAGCTCACCGCAGGAACTTACCTTCTTTCAGTGTAAGGGCGTGGTTCTTGTGCCCGTGGAGAATGGAGGAGGAATTCAGGAGGACAAGTCATTGCTCCAATCATTAAGAATATTCATCTGTGGCAAACTCTTCTGTCGGTGGCCCATGGGCATGGGAGAATCAGAGACCATTTGCCCTTTCCCTGCTTCCCTGAGGATACTTGATGTTGAGGAAGAGCCAAGCATGAAGTCAATGGCTCTGCTCTCAAACCTCACATCTCTCACCGGTCTAACGCTAAACGCCTGCAGTAATTTAACAGTGGACGGGTTCAATCCTCTCATCGCAGTCAACCTCATAGAGATGCGAGTGTATAATTGCAACACCTTAGCAGCAGATATGCTCTCAGAGGTGGCCTCTCAGAGGGCCAAATTGTTATTGCCTGCAGGTTACATCTCTAGATTGGAGAAACTCATCACAGATGACATATCTGGATTGCTTGTTGTTCCTATTTGCAACCTCCTCGCCCCGGCCCTCCGCACACTTGAAATCAAGTATGATGAGCGGATGGAAAGATTCACGGAAGAGCAAGAGAAAGCGCTGCAGCTCCTCACCTCCCTCCAGAATCTAACATTTTTCGAATGCTTTGGTCTGCAGTCCCTTCCTCAAGGGTTACATCGCCTCTCTTCTCTCAAGGAGTTACGTGTTGTTGGGCTTTCAAGGATGGATTTTCCCAGCACTAAGATAAACGAGCAAATTGAGAAAATCAAAAGAATCAACCCAGATTTATCGGTCTCCTATTACTAAACCCAAGGTAACACTTGTCGCCTCCCTATTTTTGTTTTTGTTTGTTTTTCGGAAGCGAGGTTTATTCGTCATATTTAATCGCCTCATCTAAACTTGTCAAACCTGCACATTAATCAGCAGGTGCGAGATACAAACGACTCGTCATTCTGCAACGCTAGCTGTTAACTCTTCATTCTGCTACATGATCGATATTTCTCTCGTACCTCCAGAACCAAATTGATCCTTAATTTATGACTGCATTCATTTCATAGTGCAAAGCAACCACTTTGGTTTGCTTATTTATCTTTCTCCTGCTTGCTTTCTCTATCTAGTTTATAATACGTATGTGTGCATTTTCTTCGTCAGGCTTCTGTTCCCTATGTATGTGAAAAAAAAAGGAAGTGGGAGACATCACTCACTCACTCACTTGGTACCCATCAAGAAGAAGACTTGAATCGTAGCTGCAAGAAGTGAGGCTTGTGCTCCTTTTTCGCATGAAGCAGCAGGACTGAACAGAACAGGCAAATTTAACTGTTGGCGAAGAGGAGGTATTTAACTGCTGTCATTGAAAAAGATTTTATTTTCTTACCATGAATGAATGAATGAATCAAGTGCCTTTATTTCCTCTTTCTTGAATTCTTGTAAAAAAGCATCTGATATATCATATATGTAGCAGAGACTGCTGGCTTTTCTTGTCTTGGTGGTGTATTTTACAGAATGGTATGGATTCCTACTATTGTCGTGAAGTCAAATTAAATTGAGTTACACTCTACAACGGAAGAGAGAATGCTTTCCAATTTGTTGAAAATATTTAGCCTGGTACTGAATTATTCCTGTAGGATTGTCAACATATGCTGGGGCAGAGTACTGAAACTATTGTACCCAGCTACTACAATCTTGCATGGAGATTGCATACAGTTTTAGGTTTCATTGGCATTTATCCTTGACACAAAGGTAATGAATGATCGGGTGTTGTTTAAGTTACCTTAGAGTGCTTTGTTCATATTCTGACCCAATTTCATTTATTTTATTGGATTGGGTTCTGCAGTCCCAGTAGTGAGTTTGGCAGCTGATTCAGAGCAAACAAACAAACAGAACAAAAGTGAAGCAATTGTCTTGATATGCTGATGAAAGGTCAGTACGTACTTAACACTTGGTTCTCATTTTTGGGTTTTCCCTAGTAATGCTCAATTATGAAACATTGCAATCTCTGAATTATCCGAATCGTAATGCTCAAAACTGAAACATTGTAATCTCCGATGAATTGCTCAAAACCGAAACATCGTCAGAATGTTGTTGCTTTCTAAGGATAAGGGCCACATTCTTCAAGCACCACCTGATATAATTGTCTTGCGTGTTTGCAGAATATCAACGTAAGTGATGGCTCGCACTGGGATGTCCTTCCTTGACGGCTTTGTGGATGCAGCAGCAGCAGCAGCAGCAGTCAACAGAGCAGAGCATTCCAAGATCCAAATGGTGCCGAGGTGTGAGGTGGTTATTGCGATTCAGCGTCAGCCTCGCACCACTTGAGAAATTTTTTGTTTCGCCTCTGTAAATTAAATTGGTAGACTTGTGTTTTTTACCCAGTTTTCCGATCATGATTTTGTTCACCAATGTTGTTGGGTGTAACTGTCGTTAGCACAATGCTAGCCAGTACATTCACGCTTGCTTAATGTCTAATACTCCCTCCGTCCGAAAATACTTGTCTTCAAAATGAACAAAAAGGGATGTATTTAGAACTAAAATACATCCCTTTTTATTCATTTTGATGACAAGTATTTCCGGACGGAGGGAGTATTTGGCAGCTTCATACATCTGAATCTGAGATTGAAGGCAAAAGATTTACCATCTGCAACTGCAACTTGTGTGGTTTGATGGAAAACAAAACAAAAAAGCCATATTTCAATTTATCATGTTCAAGCAGCAGCTACTTTTTGTTGTGGGCTAATCTATATTAGGTTTGCTCTACTAATTAACTAGGTTAATTTACCTGCTTTTCTTCCTGTATTTCATCATCCGGTAAAACAAGAAAATTGCATTGTCACTGCTTCAGTTTAGATTTTTCTTCTTTTGAACACGGTACAAACACAGATGCTCACACACACGATCTTGTGTTAGGATCTTCCATGTCTGTGTGTACGAATATGATTTCCTTTTTGAGTTTGTGCAGAATCGATCTTCTGTTAGGCAACTCCATTTTTCTTTTTTATATTGAGTCGACTTTGGGAGCATATAGGAGAGCAACGTTTTTTTGCAAAAAAAAAATAATAAAAAAATAGGAGAGCAACACTCATTTAAAATGTATATGCATCCTGAAAGACATGTTAAAAATGCTACATAACCTGGTTAAAATAAAAAAAATCTGTTGTCTGTTTTAAATATGTTCTCTCATATTTTAGAAAATGTTCATTAAATTTAGAAATATAGTGTTTTACATATTCTTCTAAAAAATGTTCATATAATGTTTAAAAATGTTCAAGTATATATTAAAAAGGTTCATGTACTTAAAAAAATATTCAGACATTATGAAATAATGTTCACTTTATCATGTATTTCCAAATATATTCACGCATTATCAATTAATGTTCACTCGATTAAAATGTTTGTACCTATTTAAAATTAGTAATCATCATCAAAGATAAATGATGCGTGTAATCCCGGCCTGTGCATCGCTGGATGCATAGACCCAGCTGTTCATTTGTCCTGTGTACAAGTACTGATCAAAATCTTTGGACTTAATTAACGGTAGGGTTAAGCTATATAGGTCATTGTGCATCTGACTATCATTGTCACGAGTAAGGCTTTGTTTTTTATGGGAGTTGACCTATCGTTCAAATTGACTGAACTGTGAACACTAGGGACACCAATGACACTTCCCACTACCCCGCAAAAAAAAAAAACAATAGGTCATTGGACTTAACCAGCTAGAGGGCAATTTTACTCCTGTAATTTTCTTTTTACATATCACAAGCTGATTGCTACTCTGTTCTTGTGATTTAATTAGATGTAATTTTTCTTGTAATGCAGATGTACTGATGTAATTTTTTTGTCAAAATCTGATAAATTAGTAAATAAAACAAGAATACCATGAGCGAGTTCCTGGCTCCGCCACTGCCGCCGACCAGATCCTCTCCGTCCAAGGCCATGGCCTCCTCCGCCGCCACCGAGACGCAAGTCCATGCCCAGATGCAATCCAAATTGTGAGGTTAATCTTGTCACATGTATATTCGTAAAAAAAAATCTTGTCACATGTAAGTTAAACAGTCTTTGATTTGTGCCCATTTGTTGGTGCACCGTGTTAGTATAGGTCATGCTATATATGTGTTACAGTGTTTATGTACTAGCAGTATGGTCTCCCTCTGTTGGAGGTTGACAACCTTGTGCACTACGTGGGCACAGTGGAGTGGTTGTCTGTAGAGTTAAGTCAAAATGAAGAAAGAAAAACGAAGGGCAAAAAGATCGATTAGAGCATTTCTAACCGATCCTCGATAACCAGCTAGAGGAGTAAAATGTCGGTTTTACTCCTGTAAACAGGACCTAGCCGATCCCCAATCAACATTAGTAGAGTAAAAATTATACTCAGCATCCGCTCTTCTCCCTTTATTTACTTTACCGCTCGCGCGCAGAGTAAAAATATCTCCTCCTCCTCTGCCTCTCCTCATTCCCCTCGCCCCACCGCCGGCGCATCCCCGATCGTTCCCCACCACCCCTCTCCTCCCAATGGCCAAATGCAGAGGCCGGAGGTCCCCTTCGCCGATCCGCAACGCGGATCCGCATCACCATGCCCGTGGTTCATGGTCCAGCCGCGCATCCTCAAGACGCAGCCGCAGCCGCACCGCCGATGCGCCGGCCCCACCAGGTTCGCCGACTTCTCGGACGTCCCTTCGACGCAGGAGCCGCAGAGAAAATACCTCGGCATCCGGCAGCGCGCGTGGGGGACATGGGTGGCGGAAATCATCGACCAGGAGACTCACACGAAGAAGTGGATCGGGTCGTTTCACACAGCGGAGCTCGTGGCGCTCGAATACGACTGGTGGCAAGTCTGGTTCCACGACGCGGAAGCGAGGCTCAACTTCCTGTTTAGGTTTAAATTTAAATTTCGGTTGTCAAAGACTAGGTTGAAACTATGTTGGAACTTATGTTTAAATGTATGCACAAACTAGGTTGAATCTATGTTGAACTTATGCAAATTTATGTTTACTCCGTTAAATTTAAGGAATCGGCTAGGTCCAGCGAAATTTTAGTGGAGCAAACATATTCCACTAAGGATTTACTGCACCGGATGTTTCGCTATTTTTAGTGGATAAGTTAGAAATGCGCTCCTCTGTTTCTTGAGCTTGTGCTCTGTTTTTCTTTTTCTGTGTGGGAATTTGGCGGAACACCAGTGTGTGTGTTTGTGTGAGTCCACCGAGTGAAAAGCTATAGAGAGTGACACAAATCCGTGGCCTCGCTGCCGGAGCTCTGGACTGGACGGAAATGATCAATAATACGACGCCTGGTGCCCGCTCTCTAATTTTGCCGTGCTCAACTCACTGGGAGCAGCCATGCCAACTTATTCATCTGGTTTTGCAAGCCTTTTGTTTATAAAAGTTTTCGATGCTTCATGGGATGCATGAATCTCTAATTAGCCATATATGCCGCCAGCTTGTATATGCATGTTTTGGTCCAAATAATTTGGAATCTTAATGTTCTTTCAGCTTCATCTGTTTGTAGGACAAGCACGTTTTCATATTTATCTGTACTCCATCATTTGGAAAATTCAAAGCATGTTTTCATGTTTGGATGTGACATATATTTATCTTTTGAGAATTTAGTTAAGGTCTTATATCTTTTCTTAGTATTTTATTTTCATTTGAGAATTTAGTTAATGTCTTATATCTTTTCTGGAAAAGAAAATTTGTTTGTTATACATCGCTTTTTACTTGGGCCATAGCCCTCATGGAGCCCACTGTTTACTCTATCGCTCTCTCTTTACCAGGGGCAGTGCTATATATCGCTTTTTACTCCATACCCCCCATACTTCATTTTTGAGATTTTTCAAAAACAAAAAAAAATCATAAATTTTCAAACAAAAACATGAAGCTGAAATCATGTTTAAATTTTTAAAATGTTCATGAATTCAAAACTTCTTCACGAATTGAAAAAAAGTGTACGGATTCAAAATATGCTCATGAATTTTGAAAATGTTCACAAATTATAAAGATATGCATGCATTAAAAAAACTGCTCGTAAATTTAAAAACTATTAAAGAATTTTAAATTCTTGAGGACTTCAAAAAACTATTCATGAACAAAGGGGAAAGGAGAGATCATTGAATAAAGTTGCTTCTTGTTTTCCAGAAAATAATTTCTTTGATTATTAATATTTCTTTATGAAGGAAGGAATTTTCTTTGACTTTTTGAGATAATTTAATATTTATTTAGGGGTTTGCATATTTTTACTTCTTTTCTAGAAAGGAACTCTCTCCACTATTTGGGCCTTAATTTTTATAACCTTGAGGTCGTACGATATATATTAGAGTAAAAAGGAAAAAAGAAGAAAAGGAGAAGGAATGGCCCGCTCGGATGGGAAATGACAGGGGGGCTGGGGCACAAATGCTATGTCGCGCACGCCGTGAGATGGACGGAGGCCTCGCGCGGCCTAATTAGCTTCCATTTTCAGGAGCTTCTATACTGGTATTTATGTTTTTCATTTCTTTCTTATGATGTATTTTCAGTTTTTCATTTTCGTTTTACTTTTAAAATTTCACCTTTTTTATTCTCTAAATTTATTTCTTTTCTAATAATCCTTCCTGCTTAATATACAAATATTTCTTATTTGTCATGAATATATTTTTCACATCGCATGAACAATATTTTACATTTTTATGAATATTGTTTATATGTTATGAACATCTCTTATGTTATGAACTGTTTAAAAATATCTCAAATATTTTATTATAATTTTACAAATGTCTTTTGTATGTGATGAACATATTTTAAAAATTGGATGAATAGGTTTTCGTTGAATGGTACACATATGTTTTAGATGTATGATGTTTTAAATTTTTTAAATAAAACACGCTAATATTTTAATTTATGTTACATGAACAAATTTGTAAATAAAATGCGCCAATAGAAGTTAGCTTGATCTACTCGTAAGGATAACAAAACGATCACGGAGAGAGATGGCTCTCTATACTCGTAAGAAAAGTTATATGCAATTAAGCCCTTATAGGCTAACATAGATTGCTTATAGCAATAGAACAGAAATATGCTTGCAACAATACGTCAAGGAAGTTAGAAATTAGTTTGCACCATGTGCCATGCGTTAATGCATAATCCAACTTAAAGCTAACTGAGACGAACCGAAATAAGCATACATATCTCTTAGAATCTCTGACAAAGATACCTATTCAGAGAAACATTAGTGTCAAAATTTCAAAGTTCAAAGATAACCAAGTGAGTTTTTTAGCATTACCAACCACCGAGCCTCTTTGCAAGTTTGTAGCGGTGTCTTCAGTATTAGCCTGAGATAGTTACCATAATGGATACATGCTACACAAGAGTGATCATAGGTACATGCTACACTATTTACCAGCGAGACATGCCACAAAATCTCGAAAACAGGCTGTGAAGACTACTTGCAATATTAACTGAATCCAACTTTTGATATTTTTCTTTGCTGACGACAACTGGCTATAGGGCATCCGGACATGTGCCTCGCCTGCATCCATAGATTCTACTAGTCCAACGACGCAACTTGCTGGAATTGATGAAGAACTAATCCGAAGTACCTCCTAATAATGCTCTGCTCATGCATTATAAAATGGAGCTACCAATGAATATAGGTTTTATGTGTGGAGGTGGGGGAGGTGGGCATGGGCCCCCTTGTCCATATTTAGCAAATATGAAAGTTATCACAGAAAAGGGGCATTGACCTCATAAATGGAGTACATATTGGCACAGTCCTGTCGTGGACAAGGCACACACTTTAATTCCTATAAATAGTGTTCTGGTAATGTTCATTTTGTAGATAAATTCGTCTGAAATCTAAGGTTTTATTACCAATATCTACTATGTTTTACAAATATGAACACACAAGATTGAATTTTGTTACAAATATCTACTATATTTTATTTGTCACCTTTATAAAAGAAATATGATGGTGCAAAGTCCATGTAAAATAATACATGCATGTCTTGTTTGCAGTTGAACATCAAAGGCAATGGGGTCGACGTACGGGAGGAGAAGCAATTCCAAATCCAGATGAAGAGTTCGCTGATTACAAGGCATGCACGGCACCACTTTGCTGCATCATGCATGCATTTTGTTTGCTTTAAAATATTGAATTTCATCAGGTATATCAATATTTTCTTGGTCATGTCTAGAAAATTAAACAGTGCAAAGGGCATGTAAAATCACATAAGCATGTCTTCTTGGCACTTGAATTTGAAACTTTATACTAGCATTTTGTTTAAGTTTCTACTAGGCAAGATATTTCGGTGTGGGTCAGAAACACTTGTAACACTGAAATTTCGAGCCCAATCGAGACTAAAATATAAATTAGGTTCCGATGCAATAAGAAATGTTGAATTCTGAAAACTCAAAATCCGAAATAACTTTCAAAGTATGTGAAAGCTCACATACTTTGGTGATGCCGGAAAAAAAATCCGTTTCCAAAATTTAAAACCTTGCTATGGGCTAGCATACATGTTGTATGTTGTTTTTGTCCAAGCAAGAAAGAACGCATGCATGCATTGCAAATTGGCAACGAGAAGAAGAAATTCATATGGAGAGTTATTATAATTATTAGTTGATGATTAGCCAAGGAAGAAGCAGAAAGGTGACCGAAGCTGCACGTTACAACGTCTTTTCTTAAACATGTGGGGGATATTTAGTAATGGTGTACATGTGTGGGATACTTAGTAATGGTGTACACTTCTTAGTTTAGCACCAAAGCATGCTAGCTTGCTTGTCAGAAGTTAGCCTTTTACTTTATACTTGAATTTAGATCACAAGTATAGATTTGTGTGTGTGTGTGGGGGGGGGGGGGGCATCGGCCCCCTTGCCCATATTTAGCAAATATGAAATTTATCACAAAGGGGGGGGGGCATAACCCTCATGGAGTCCACTTTTTACTCTATCGCTCTCTTTTTTCGAGGGGCAGCGCTGTATAGCGCTTTTTACTCCATACCTCTTCATTTTTGAGACTTCAAAAAAGTCATAAATTTTCAAAACAAAAACATGAAGTTGAATACATGTTCATGAATTCAAAACTTCCTCATGAATTGAAAAAAAGTGTATGAATTCAAAATATGCTCATGAATTTTGAAAATTTTCACAAATTATAAAGATATGCATGACTTAAAAAAACTGCTCGTAAATTTAAAAACTATTCAAGAAATTGAAATTGTTGAGGACTTCAAAAAACTATTCATGAACAAAGGGGAAAGGAGAGATCATTGAAAAGTTGCTTCTTATTTTCCAAAAAACAACTTCTTTAATTATTAATATTTCTTTATGAAGGAAGGAAATTTCTTTGACTTTTTTAGATAATTTAATATTTATTTACGGGTTTGTATATTTTTATTTCTTTTGTGGAAAGGAACCCTCTCCACTATTTGGGCCTTAATTATTATGAGACCCACCTATATAATTATTTCCTATATTTTATAACCTTGAGGTCGTACGATATATTAGAGTAAAAGGGAAAAAAAGGAGAAGGAATTGCCTCCTTGGGGGCGCAAATGCTATGTCTCGCACCCTGCAAGATGGACGGAGCCCTCGCCCGGCCTATTTAGTTTCGATTTTGAGAAACTTCTATACTGGTATTTATGTTTTTCCTTTTCTTTCTTATTATGTATTTTCGGTTTTTTATTTTCGTTTTCCTTTTTTATTTCAACTTTTTTATTCTATAAATGTATGTCTTTTTTTAATAATCCTTCCTGCTTAATATCCAAATATTTCTTATTTGTCATGAATATATTTTTAAATCGCATGTATAATGTTTTACATTTTCATGAATATTTTGTAAATGTTATGAACATCTCTTATGTCATGAACTGTTTAAAAATATCTCAAATATTTTATTATAATTGTACAAAGGTCTTTTGTATGTGATGAACATATTTTTAAAATTGGATGAATAGGTTTCCGCTGAATGGTACACAGATCTTTTAGATGTATGACGTTTTAAACATTTTAAATAAAATGCGCTAAAATTTTAATTTACATTACATGAACAAATTTGTAAATATATACACCAGAAAGTGTTAGCAAAATATTTTTCTCTAAAAGTTTATTTATAAGAATTGTAAAATCTTAAAAAAGGAAACAATAAAGTGAGAAAAAAAAAAGCATTGTTCCTAAGCGAGATAGGCTTGCGGGAAAAAGTTTCTATGGGCCTGGCTCATCTACTAGTCAGTCGTTGCATGTGGCTGCACGTAGACGGACTCTTCGCGAGGGGTAGAGGAGTGAAAAGAGGGAGATAAGAACTTGATATGGCTCCATGGTGTGGTAAGTAAAAATAAAAGGCCTTTTCTTCATTTATTTAAAGTCTAGAACTATATAAAATAAAATAAACAGAGAAGTTTCAATAAAAGACCGCTGATATAAGCTATTTTGAATATTTAGGAGCTACTGAAGGCATGTCCACTATGAAACTATAAATAAAATAAATATAAATAAACATACTCAGCTAGTTTCATATTCGCAAAAAAAAAAAAACTCAGCTAGTTTCATACCATGCGACAAATAAAGGAAGCACCCTAACTAACCAAGAGCCCTTTATATAATGGACGTTTACACTGGTCAGTGCTATAGCCGATGTTGTCCATTCGTGAAGATTCAGCCGTATGGACCAATAAATATTGACAATTCAGTGTTGAGTAGTATGCGAGATTGGAGGGCAGTTCTCATGGGCGCATCTCTTTGCCTGTTAATGATGGTGATGGCAAGTGGGAAGTTGCCCGCGTGTGGGGCAACTTCCAACACGTGGCCACGAGCATGTGACAGGACCATGAAGGCGATAGTGAAAAATGTGTTACTGTGGTGAATAAATCTGATGTTTAGATCTTCACTTGCACAAGAGAGGATGTTTTCTTATTCTTGTGACGAGGAGTTGATACGGACTTACAATTCCAATCCTTCATGGTCGCTTCCGCTGCCCCTCTACGATCACAAAGTGACATATTTTTTGCGAACCAACCTGTGGTTGAGATGGTTAGGTGGACAGTGGTATCCCCAACCCACCAGGGTTTAAATCCTGGTGCTCGCATTATTGCTGGATTTATTTCAGGATTTCCGGCGATGTGCTTTCAGTGGTGCTCATAGGGGTGGGGTGTCCGTGTGTGCGTTCATAGGGGTGAGTGTATGCGCGTGTATATGAGCGCTTGCGTCTGTACTGATGCTAAAAAAAAAGTGACATATTTTAAAAAAAAAAGTTCCTAAAAAATTATTGGGTATATATAGGTTAAAAAATACCACAAAATCTTTGGAATAACTAAATAACTGCAAATACTCAAAAATCATTGGGGATATAATATTGGTTCGAAATCATGATTAATGATCCCAAATAATCAAAAGAAAGGAAGAAAAAAAAACGTGATTGGAGTGGCAAAATTACCTTCGGATGCCACTCTCCTCTGCTCTGTAGGCTGTAGCCGAGCCCCCTCCAATTCCATCTCCTCTGCAGCCTGACAGATACATAAACCTAGCTAGCGCCGCCGCCGGTCATGTCGCTCCTCGCCCCGCCGTGGCCGCCGGTTCTCCGCCGCTCCCGCTCCTCCCTCAGCAAGTCACCGCTGGATCTGTGGATCTGCTCGCCCGCCAAGTCACCGCTAGCTAGGGTATGTCACTCACGTGCCACTAATTTCTTCTTCTTCTTCTTCTTCTGTTATTGTAAACAAAATGAAGGTATCTGGGTTAGCCAAATACAGTACTAGTACAAGTTAGCTACTACTACTGTCTACGTTCCGGTGCTAATGTGGCGCTAGGTTTAATTCCTCAGTGGCAGCAATGTGAGTGAGTGAGTGGTTTCAGCTTTGGGGCCTTCCTGCTTCTCCTAGCTCGCCATCAGCTGCAGCAGATATTGAAATTTGTTATCTACTTTCTTTGTATGGCCAGTTTCACTCATCTACAGATCATCTCTTTCAGTCAGTCTTTAATTATTGGTGCCTTTCAATGTTGATATTTGCTAATACACGGACTGCATTGCTTTTGATTGTTACAGTTTCAGATCAGAAGGGAAGAGATCCAACTATTTCGTCAGTCACATTTTGCTGTTAGTGTTTGCAGAGAGCTTCTTGTGTTCTCGGTTCCTGCTTATTTTCTCCGTGGGACAAACTTGAGGCAGCTAGCACCCGACAGATTATCAGGGTCACACCCAACCATTTTTTGATATTTGGAGTCGCCCAACCATATTTTAATCTTTTCCTTGAACGAAGGAGTGATGCTGCACTCTTAACCAATTTACAAATACGTCTGTTCTGAATATATCCCATCCCCTTGCAACTTCAGTCAGCCTTCAAGCAGCCACGCCTTTCGCTGTTAGTGTTTGTTAATACACGGATTATGTTGGCTTTTGATTATTACAGTTTCAGGCTTTTAGCTCTCACATTCTGATGTTAGTGTTTGCAGAGAGGTTCCTGTGATCCCAATCTTTCTGAAGTTTCAAGAACCTACTTCATGTTCTGCATCAAAAATGAAATAAAACGGTTGGAGAATTAGCCAAAAAATCCAAATAATTGTGGTTCTGCTTTAAGCATGGTTGTGAAGGGGGCACATCACATTATTAGTATATTTGTCAAGCATGTCAGCAAAAGAAAAATGAGTTGGTATCTGGGCCTGATTGCCGCCGGCCAGATGAGACATACTTGTTGTACCTAACCAAATACAATACTGCAAGTTAGCAAGTTTTCTGGCTTAATCAAATCTTCCACCTGCGGAAAAAATTAGACCTAGCTAACACAGAGCATTGTCTCTCCTGGTTGGATGGGCTTAAGCAACTCTCTGCTTCTTAATTAGAGCTAGCTAACACAGAGCATTGTCTGTACTTGTTTCGCGTGGTTACCTACCGGTGGAGGCTATTGGTTGAAGGATCTGTCTTGCCAACCAACCCTACACAAAAATACCATCATCTTTTCCTCGAAAACCTGTATGTGTCTATCTAGTCAAGACTGTCTCTCTATGCATACCTAGCTGCATTCTTAAACTTCACAAACACAGCAATATTCTCATTGAAGAGAGCAATAGCTTTACTGGGGAGCCATGAGCGTGCTCGGGGCGGTGATTGCGGGTGCCGTCGGGAAACAAGTCGTCACCAAGCTCGGTAAATATGCTGCATCGGAGATCACTTTGCAGTGGAGGTACAGAGAGGATGTGTTGGACCTGGGGGAGAAGATGAAAGATCTGGAGGCTGTGTTGCTTGATGCCGACGACAAGTCACGTCGAGTAGGAGAAGGTGGAAGACTATATCAGCGGTGGCTTACAAAATTTAAGCGTGTTTCATACGATGTCGAGGACATGATTGATGAGTTGGACGCTAATGAGCTCATCAAGAAGAGTCAATCGAAGGTATTCATTCGGATATTGATTCTTCTTCTCTTATCTAAAAAGATATTGATTCTTTGATTATCCTGTTTGTAAATGTCTTTATGTATCTGATTATGCCATAGCCCATCTTCATCTCTTCTTTTGTAACGTGCAAACCTTCTCCATCGGTGCCGCCGTGGATGAGAACTGAAACAAATATGAAAGATGTGCTTAGAGACTGAAGTTGACTTCAACTTGTGTTTTTGCAGGTCAACTTATGTATTTACAGAAACAATCAACTCCTGCAGAGAAAAACCATGCCCCACAAGATGAAGAAGGTGATGAAGAAAATAGATGCAATTAAAGAGGAGGGCAGAATGGTGCTCAATCTTGTGCCTCAAGAAGCCAGGGGAGAAGGGAGCAGAAATAGTGAAACTTTTGCAGCCAACTGGAATGGTTGTGGCATGAAAACTGGAATGGTGGGGAGGGACATGGAGAAGGAGAAAATAATCAGCCTGCTACTCACAAGGGAAGAAGCTAACCAGGATATCTCCATCATTCCAGTTGTTGGCCTTGGTGGCATAGGCAAGACAACACTGGTTGAATCAGTTCTTGCTGAAAAGAGGGCTAGTGTGTTTGATGTCTCGATCTGGATTAATGTGTCTGAACAGTTTGATTTGCACAAAATTGGGAGTGCAATACTCAGAAGAATGATGGATGGCACTATCAACTTTGACAAATGCAATTTGCAACAAGTTCTGAAAAAAGAACTTGCTAAAAGAAGATACTTGATTGTTCTGGATAATCTCTGGGAAGAAGATGGAAATAATCTTGAAAGGTTGAAGGAGATGTTACAGCATGGCCGCAAGGGTAGTCGTATTATTGTAACTACCCGAAACCTACGCGTAGTGCAACAATTGCGCACTGGTTTTCTTGCAAACCAGAGGAAAATTTGCCCAGTTCCTGAGTCTGACATAATTGATTTGGGTGTTTTAGAACCTGGTGACTGTTGGGAATTAATAAAGCAAAGGGCATTTGGGCCTGATGATGACCACCGTGGCTTGGAAGAAATTGGAAAGCAGATTGCAGGCAAGTGTGGGGGTTTACCGCTTGTGGCAAATGCTCTTGGGCAAGTAATGTCGGAGCTAAGGACCGTGGGTGCATGGGAAGATATAAGAGACACCAAGGTTGATTTGGGTTTGAGAGATGTATATCAGAAAGAAACATTAGAGAGACTAATGCTGAGCTATTGCTGCATGAAGCTAGAATTCAAAATGTGTTTCACATACTTGGCAGCCTTCCCCAAGGGCTTTGTCATGGACAGAAAGCGCCTAATCCAGCAATGGAACGCACTTGGATACATTTATCCAGGGTACGATGGTGAAAGATGCATCAACTACCTTTTGGGGATGTCCTTTCTTCGGATTCCAGGAACTGTTTCGGTTAGTATCTAAACACCATTCTCTTGGATGGCTGGTTTATTTTTTCTTCTACTAGATTTGTTTTTAATTTTATTTACAGCCAATAATACACTTTCTTGCTTAATTTGTAATTTGCTAGGTCTGTTGTTTTGATTACGTTGGGTTGAGATTATTTCTTGTCCTTCGGTTCCTGGACTTAATTCCCAGATTATGTGCCACAAAATTAAAATCTAAAGTTTGATCAATTTCTTAATAAAAAAATAAAAAAATATTCATTTAATCAGAGATTCTTTGCTAGATCTCTCTCCAGTAATATGATGTATTGAGTCCACCAAATTATTTGCATGTCGCTATTCTTTTCTCATGAGTACTTGTGGCATTTCTTTTGCAACCTGCCACTTCTAATAATTTTAGAATATAAGCTCTCAAACTATAGCTCGACTTAGTAGAGTAGTAAACCACAAGATATCATTTATGAGAGCTACCAACTTAACATTACAACACAATGGTTTGTAGGAACAAACCTAGATCGCATTAAAAGTTCATGCAATAATCTTGGAAGCAAAGAAAATCACAGGTAAATCATGTTCATTGGTTTGAGTGTGAAGATGAGAATTAGTCACTGCACTCCGCACATGGCCCTTCTAGGTTGTCTGCTAGGCAGCCCACATCACTACTGTGCCTCTGGTACAAGAACCTTGGATCATGGTGTTGGTAGATTCAGTTATCGCCCAGAAACGAGTTTTCCCAGCACACCACGGTAAATGGGTTTCTCGGGCAAAAGAATCTCAGAAATTTCGAATCCCTCAAAACGAAATGTTTGTTAAACCTTGGAGCAGATGCCAGTAAGAGTACCTACCTCCCAGTGAGCTAGGTTTCACCATAATTAAGTTTGTTGGTTCATGCTACTTTCCTTATTTAAACAATTTTTAAAGTCAAAACTCATTGAAACTTTTTTGTGTGGTACCCGTCCGATATATTCGGGTAACCACGGTAACCGCAGATCCCAACACCCCTTCATAAATTTAAGTCAATTGGTATCCAAAATCTTGACTTAGATCTCTTCAGAAAAACTCAAGAGTACATTCACATCTAAAATTTCCTCATTTGTTAGCAAAAAGGCGATTTGGGAGATGAGCGACGAGGTGCTCTTAATATGGGCCATTGGTTTTCTTCGAGGTTGGTGAAATTGATACGTGGATTGTATAGCTGATGTATTGTAGGATTTGTTGTTTTTAAAATGTTTTTAAAGTGAGATTATCCTCATGAGGCCGCTGACACAACCATGTGCACTCCTCAATGCATCTCTCACTTGTCAACCATCTCTCCAATTCAAATTTAGGTAAGTGTCATTTTTAATGGATTAGCACGCATATTGTTGAAATTAGCATTATTCTTATGGGTTGGCGTTATTTAACAATGAACACCAAAGACAAATTGATACGGGGCAAACCATAGGGGTGTCTTGATATTCACGAATTGACGGTGGATTTGAGGAAAAATATGAGGAAAAACTAGAACATAGTGGAAATCAGAGGTGGTAAACACAAAGAAAGATTAGATCCAACAACATACATAGGAAAGGGTAACAGAGGGGATAGTTCATCTCCAACATGGAGACCTTGTTTTCCAAGAGGAATCTTCTCCACAAGAGGAGGCTTTGAATCCCACTCAGGGAGATCCCCTTGGGAAGGTAGATTGAGCAAAACTCTCTCAAGTTATTCTATAAATCCTTTGCTAACCCTAGATCTGGTCCTATGTATGACTTATATAGGTTCCCACGAAGGGGTAAGTAGAATGGAAAGATACATGGCCCTAGCTCGTTTTGCTGCCGCATGCAGGCCGGAGGCTCTGGGTGCATTTAGGGAGTCTCCTGGCTTTCTAGTGTCGTGCAATGTTGGAATGCTGGAGTTGGCCTGGAGGCTCTGGCTGCCTCACCTACCTTAGTGAGGATCCAGATACATCTCGTTTCCACCCTTCCACTCTGATTGGACGCACCTCACCTACCTGTTAAGGATTGTTAGTATTGTTCTAGGACTCCTTATTAGGCTATGTCTATTTCCTTATACCGAAGTCTTGTGCAGTAGAGATAATTTGCATCCATAACACCTCCCACACCTCATCTACACTGGAGGGTCATCAGGGACTCATCTTGCCCACCTCCTCGTCACCGATGGTGGAGATGGTTCTTGTTCGTTTATGTGGTTCATGTGCATGTAGCCCGGATAGGACTGCAACCATGGGCCAATTGAACAGGTAGCACCATTCAAAAATTATTGTACCCCAAGTGAACAGGTGTTCACGTATTCTTTGATCAACTTTGGCCATCAATATGACCAATAAAACGTGCATTATATAACAGAAAAAATATCATATAATTCAATTCATAAGAAAAAATTTGTTTCCAACTGTATAATTTTTATGACATGTGACCCGTATATTTTTTGGTAAAATTGATGGTTAAAATCCAATCATAGAATACGAGGATGGCATGTTAAATTGAAATTGGGGCAATATTCCAGCTTGTCGGATCCCAAGTCATGAGCACCGCCTCTCAAAGAAGAGGTGGCTTCCATTTTCTTCACCCAGAGCTGTGCAAACGTGAGGTCCTCCATCACCTTTTGGGCAGGGCGACCGCCGCCGTGGAGACGCTGTCGGTAGTGGTAGCGGCGGGAACTACAGACATGGGTGTAGTTCTGGCGATTAGAGTTAGGCGCCCTGGTTCCGCTCGGGAGTGGCACGTGAGCAGTTCCTTTAGTAAGCACTTATCTTTATAATTTAATGTTAGTAAGCAAGCTATGTATAGATTCTTTTTTGGTTGAAATTTATTGAACTACTTAGTAGATAAGTCAAACTTGACATGTAAATAAATTCAAAAAACTTATCTAGAGAAATATGGTATATGTCTGTTATACACCATACGTTTATTAGCTTTACATGCTCTCTTCGTTATTCAAATTTTAATGGCAATTTTTTTATGAAAACTCATGGTTTCTAGTAAAAATAATGTGTGTAGGATAATTGTTCCATATAAGGGATCGAACTATTTTGAGAAAGTTACAAATTTACTGGATCTTAGTGTCTTCTCTTAACTCCATTTTAGTAACATTTCCTATTCTCAATGAGCTTTACATTTCTCTTTGTGGTACTATACTGATAGTAGTTACCTCTGCAGGTTGGTCCAAGGCCATTGCATTACAAATCTCCTCCAGAACTCGTGATGCATGACTTGGTTCATGATCTTGCATCAATAATTGCTGCTGATGATTTTGTTGTGCTGGATGCTACCAACCGCGCCAGCTGGAAAATAGCTCGTTCCAGCCGACATGCACAGTTAATCAACTTCAAGAATGATCCTAAGATTTTCAAATATATTTCACGCAAGATTAGATCCCTCCACTTTAGGGATTTTGGGGGACTGCAACTCCCGAAAAAGGCATTCTCTCGATCCAAGTACATACGTGTCTTGGACCTAAGTGGACATTCTGCTAATGGTCAATCTGCTCGAGGTAGTGTGGTGCTCCCATCTTCCATTAATCAATTGAAGCTAATTAGGTATCTTGATGCTACAGGCTGGCCAATAACATCACTTCCCAAGTATTTTCATGCACTTCAAAACATGGAAACTCTTATTCTGTCCAATTCCTTGCTTGAAATCTTGCCTGACAGTATTTGTCGCCTCAGCAAACTTTGCTATTTGGACCTATCTGGTAATAGCAGCCTTAGCAAGCTACCTGCATCACTTGGGGAGCTTTCTCAAATCTTTTTCCTCAATCTATCCGGGTGTTGTATACTCCAAGAATTGCCTGAATCAATCTGTGAGCTTACATGCTTACACCACCTAGACATGTCAGATTGTCGTTCTTTTCAAAAGCTCCCTGATAAATTTGGCAGCCTTCTTAAACTCTCATTCTTAAACTTGTCAAGTTGTTCAAAGCTCACAAAACTACCTGATAATCTTAGCTTTCCGTGTTTAGAGCATCTGAACCTATCTGGGTGTTGTGCACTCCAAGAGTTGCCTGATTCAATCTGTGAGCCTACATGCTTACACCACCTAGACATGTCAGATTGTTGTGCTCTTCAAAAGCTCCCTGATAAATTTGGTAATCTTCTTCAGCTCTCATTCTTAAACTTGTCAAGTTGTTCAAAGCTCACCAGACTATCTGATAATGTTTGCTTCCCGTGCTTAGAGCATCTGAACCTATCAAATTGCCATGAGCTAGAAAACCCGCCAATTGATTTCGGCCACCATCGGAAACTTGAGTTTGTGAACCTCTCTGGTTGCTACAAGCTTTCAGTGCTGCCAGGATCATTTTGCCAACTTAATCGTTTGAAATACCTGGATCTTTCAGATTGTCATAACCTCGAAGAACTCCCTGAATGTATTGATCACCTCTCCGAGCTTGAATATTTGAACCTTACAAGTTGTCCTAAGCTCCGCAAATTGCCTAGGTCACTATGCAAGTTGTTTAAGCTGAGGTGTCTGTATCTATCATACTGTTTGAGGCTCAATCAGTTCCCCTCCTCATTTGGTGACCTTAAGCTTCAAATACTGCACATAAATGGCCTTCTAGCTATGTATGACTGCCCTGATAGCATTGGTGACATGACTAGTCTCACTCAGCTTACGATTGATAGCGCAACTCCTGATTTGCGTGAAAAGGTTGAAGTCATTCCAAAGCGTCTAAATCTTGTGGGAACAGTAGAGCATCAGGTACATGAGATAGCAAGTAGAGAATGCAGCAGTATAGTGGATCTTGTGGGATTGACTTGTTCAAAGCTGGCACTTCTAGACCTTCAGAATGTAAGGCATCCGGAAGATGCAGACAGATTCAACTTGCGTGATAAATCAAATATTCGAGTACTTAAACTTCACTGGGAAAATAGACGAGGTAAATCTGTGCTGGACAGGCTCGTACCTCCTCAGACTCTTGAAAACCTTTGGTTTGTTGGGTATGGGAGCAAGGATTTCCCTGACTGGATGTTAAACATCTCGTCCTACCTCCCTTCTCTTAGGGAACTGACTCTTTATGGTTTGGAAGCATGTGACTGTCTTCCTCCATTCGGGTCACTGCCAAATTTAAGAAGTCTATCTCTGAAAGACATTCCCAACATTAGTAAAATCAGTAAGGGGTTCTATGGAGAAGGCGGACTTTGTTTCAAACTAAGAGTACTGACACTTGAGTTGATGGAGAATTTGGTGGAGTGGTGGACAACAAAGTCAAGTAACGAAAACGATGAGTTTCTAATCCCCAATTTGCATCATTTGGCGGTACGTGACTGCCCGAAGTTGAAGTTCCTACCATATCCCCCAAGAAGTATGGTTTGTATTTTGGAAAATAGCGAGACGGTTTTGCCAGAACGAGGATTTGGAAAGCTCTCGTCTCCAATTCTTCCTTCTGAGGTGATTATAAAGGGGTGTAGTTTCTCTCAAGAGAAGTGGGATAGACTTCAGCACTTTCCTACACTTGAGAAATTTGAGTTATACTCTGTCAGTGGCTTGAGGGCTTTGCCAGATGTCATGCGATGCTTCACCTCACTGACTCAACTATATTTATGTTCCTTGAAGGACCTGGAAACACTCCCGGTATGGTTCGGTCACCTCTGTTCTCTAGAAAAACTTATCATTGGTGATTGCCCCAACCTGTCTTCTTTGCCTGAAAGCATGAAGAACCTCACCGCTCTTAAACAATTGTTGTTGAAAGAGTGCAAAGGACTGGAAGCATTACCAGGATGGCTGGGACAGTTGACTTGTCTAGAATATATTTTTATCAAGGATTGCCCCAACCTGACATCTTTTCCTGAAAGCATGAAGAACCTCACTGCTCTTAAACACCTGAGATTGATGGGGTGCAAAGGCCTGGAAACATTGCCGGGGTGGTTGGGACAGTTGACTTGTCTAGAATATATTTTTATCGAGGATTTACCCAACCTGACATCTTTGCCTGAAAGCATGAAGAACCTCACCGCTCTTAAAATGCTAACTTTGATAAAGTGTTATGCCCTCGAAACATTACCTGAATGTTTTGGACCGTTGACTTGCCTAGAGGAACTTATCATCAGCGTTTGCAACTTGACATCTTTGACTGAAAGCATGAAGAACCTCACCGCCCTAAAAAAGTTGTCCTTGAGATGGTGCAAAGGCCTGGAGATATTACCTGATTGGTTGCGACATCTGACCGCTCTAGAAGCACTTACCATTGGCAATTGCGACAACTTGACATCTGTACCTGAGAGCATGAAGAACCTCACCGCCCTTAAAAAACTGAGGTTGGTAAGCTTCAAAAGCCTGGAGATATTACCGGAATGGTTGGGACATTTGACTGCTCTAGAAGATATTGGAATTGGCCATTGCCCCAAATTGATATCTTTGCCTGGAAGCATACAGAGTCTTTCTGCTTTGAAGCTACTCAGAATTGTTGGATGTCCAAGTCTGATTGAGAGGTGCCAAGGGGAGGATGCGCACAAGATTTGTCACATCCCCAATGTCAAATTCAGATGAGCTGTTGTGCAGAATTTTTGCTCTCTTATGCAGATCAGGAGTGGAACAGGGTGGAAATTATGGATATCACGGCTGCGGCTGAGTAATTCCATCCATCTCAATCCCGGCTGGACTCCCTCTGCCCTTTGGTCGCGGCAGGATGACGAGGTGGAGGTGTGCAGCGACGACCCTGGCCTCATCACCTCCTTCTCCATCTTTGCTCCCGGTGGCTACTAGTACATAAGTATGATCGAGGGTATGGTGTTCTGCTGCACCGCAGAGGAGGTAAGTAGCCTTATTCCTTTTTCATTTTGCCATAACATACACATCGAGGCTGTTCCGGTCTTGCCGAATCTCACACAAGGATGATGAATTTCAGAATGCGAATAACTGAAGCAGAGCTCGAGGAAGCAGCCAATTCCTCCGTTTAGCAGTTTCTTTCGGATGAAGCTCTCGCTGGGATTCTCAAGGCAAGGGGAATATTTTGATGGTGGAAGGAAGAGCACTAATTAAAGTCCCGACTGACTGACTGACTGAGTAATGTTGTTCTGGTCTACTAGTGCGTGCTTGTCGATAATTACTGGTTTGATTCAGTCTGCCAGAGGAGATTAGGCTATTAGTTTCAACTCGATCAGTTTTTGGCGATGCTTCATTCATTCATTCATGTATGTACTTTCTTCTCTTGTGTTACTGCTCTTACTTGTATACCTACACACAACTTTGGACTGCTGGCTCGGCATCAGTGATCCAGATCAGGTGAGTCTTCAATGGGCCTGTGTCCCTTGCTGTCTAATTTTGCTGTGCTGAGTTCACTGGGAGCAGCCATGTCATTTATAAATCTTCTTGATGTTTCACGAGATGTTTATTCCCATGATCCCCGGAGTTGAAATTAGCTGAGCTCTTGTGCAAAATTGTTGGTCATCTCACCATCTTTGCTCCCTGTGGCTACCCATACTCGTTCGGTGCTGGATTGAGTTGGTCCCAGGTGCTGCAGCTGTGCAGAGGAGGTAAGCGGCATGGAGCCTTGTTTCTTTTTCTTTCAACTACTTGTGTTGCAAGCCTTCTGTGCCCGCCCCCCTTTTCTATAAAAAAAAACCCTTCTGTGCCCAAATGGATTGATTATAACATGCATTTGCACTTTTTCTCTCTCTTTCTATGCAGTAATTAAAGGGACTTGCCTTTAGAAATGTACAACTTGCATCCAACAAGTAATTAAAGGGACTTGCCTTTCATGCTTAGCTGCGCAACGGACTAGGAATGACTCATCTGTATATATATTCCCCGTCAGCTCTGGTGCCGTAAGATTTATTTCAACTCAACCATTTGTTTCATGCATCTTCTTTTTTGTATGTTGTGTGTTACTGTTTTTACTTTGTATGTATACTTGTTGATGTGGCTATTGTCGTCCAGACAGTGCGCAAAATACTGCTAGCACACGAGGCGAGGGTGTGCTATCTTTGGATCAACGATCCTGCTGCTGCTGGTCAGTTGCTTGCTGATGCTCTGGACTGGACGGAAATGATCGATCAATAATACCACGCCTGGTGCCCGCTCTCCAAAGCGCCGTCTCATTATGCCGCGCTGAATCGGGAGCAGCCATGCCATGTGAATTGTGAACTTATTCATCCGGTTTTCTAAGTCATTTATAAGGTTGTCGATGCGTCATGAGATGTTTACTTTGCATGAATCTCTTGTACGTGCTCATGCCGCTGCTATATATGGACTGATTGTTCATTGTGAAAGAAACCTCATCAGACAAAAAATATAAATTTCTTCCAGCCTGACCGTGTGCATTCTAACTAGTTGCTACTGAACCGGAAGGATTAAGATCCAGACGGCATGATCTGATGATGTTTGGTAACTGAGTATGGGTTGTTTTCTGAGCCCTTCCATTTTCCTTTCAACAACAATTAGCCATATATGCCGCCAGTTTTGGTCCAAATTAATTGGAAAATTCAAGCCTCACTTTGTTCTTTCAGCTTCATCTCTTAGTAGTAGGTACAAATACATATATTGCCTTCACATTCTCACATCCAAACCCCCTTCCACAACGAGCAATGCCCAGGTTGCTTGATCCATACCCTTTGTTTTTTCCTGTGTCCGTCCTAGATTTTTTTTCTATTGTGATACCGAAGCTAAAAAAGAGATCCAGACCACGGTCAAGAAAGACCGCCAGAAGAAATTTACTACTCCCTTCGATCCAAAACAAGTGTCATGTTCTTTGTTCAAATTTGAACTAAAACCATGCCACTTATTTTGGGATCCGAGGGAGCTCAAAAAGTGCTTTTGGCAAGCGTTAAGGGGTCGCTCATTTGTGTGCCCCCCGACCATTTTTTTAACTTTCTTTTTTATTTCAGTAAGATTTTGTTTCAATTTAACAAAATTAGAAAAAAATAAAATTTAAAATTTCCATGATTTTTTTAAAAAACAAATTCAAAACAATTTTTGGTGAATTCATTTTTTAAACAATCTGAATATGCAAAAAAAAATCCAAGAAGATGTAAACATGTTCAAAATTTTAAAATGTTCACGAATCCAAAAGGTATTCACGGATTTAAAAAATGAGTGCGAATTCAAAATATGATCATGAATTTTGAAAATATTCACAAATTATAAAGATATGCATGAATTATTAAAAAAAGTTCGAAACTTTAAAAAATGTTCAAGAATTTGATATTGTTCAGGACGTCAAAAAAATATTCATGAATGAAGGGGAAAGCAGAGATCATTGAATAAAGCTGCTTCCAGTTCCCATTTTCTATTTTCTATTATTAATATTTCTATATGAAGGAAGGATATTTCTTTGAATTTTTCTGAGATAATTTAATATTTATTTAGGGTTTTGTATACTTTTATTTCTTTTCTGGAAAGGAACACTCTCCACTATTTGGTCCTTAATTATTGTGAGACCCACCTTTATTATTATTTCATACCTTTTTATAGCCAAGACTGCTCAGTCCTGTTCAAATTTGGGCCTTGAGCCCATACCACAGAATAAAAAGAAAAAGAGAAGGAATGACAGGGGGGCTGGGGGCGTAAATGCTAACCAAACAAGCCTCACGTGGTTAGTTTCATTTTTTTTCCTTTTTCCTTTTTTTCTTTTTATTTTTCTTTTTTTTCTTCTTCCTTCTTCCTGGTGCAATGAACTTTTTTCAAATTCGAAGATCTTTTTTACAAATCTGTGTAATTTTTGTTTCCAAATTTGATGATTTGTTTTCTTCAAATATGATCAACCTTTTCAAATTTGATGAACATTATTTCAAAATTGATATTTTTTTTTAAAATCGATGACCTTTTGTTCAAGTTTGTGAACTTTTCTTCAGAAATGATGGACCTTTTCAAATTCACAATTCTTTTTTCGAAATAACAAAGTTACAGTAGACGGTGTTGTACAATAAATATAGTGACTACAGTAGTTCTTATGTAATTGCCGCTGTTTTCAGTCGCAACGCTTGAGTAGTTGTTGTGGCCAGCCAAGCTCCTAGAAAACTCAACGGTGTGGGTTCTAATCCAGTAGAGAACAAATTTGTGTGCCGTTTTTTCGAGCTACAGATTTTGCTGCGTTATGCGTTCTTGGGGCGGTCCAACTGCGAATTGCAGTGAGTGCCAGTTGACCTCCGCGGTGCTAAAGGCGCCTAATAGGAGCTCCCTAAATGCTATGCTATGTCTCGCACCCTGCAAGTTGGACGTAGCCCTCGGTTTTGAGAAGCTTCTATACTGGTATTTATGTTTTTCTTTTCTTTCTTATTATGTATTTTCACTTTTTGAGTTTTCTTTTTTCCTTTTTATTTTTTTTCTTTCACCTACTTTTATTCTCCAAATTTACGACTTTAAAAAAAATCCTACCTGTTTAAATATACAAATATATTTTATTTGTCATGAATATATTTTAAAAATCCTACCACGACGCCCCACCCCCCCTCCCCGCCCCCCGCCCCCCCCCCCCCACACACACACCTTAAACGGGCCTCAAACACATAGACTGACCGGCACCCCTCATATTCAGGCCAAATATGAGGCGGATATGGGGGCACCCGGGTGCGTCCGCCACGTCGGACTGACAGTGAGGTCTCATGCGGAAACGTTTGGAAACCCGGCGGTCCGAAACTCGTCACCTCCTTCGGACCAGTCACGCCGCGTGCGCCGCTCCGGCGGGCTGCATAGTTCTTAGCTCGGCTATTTAAGTTGACCGGCGGCACCGAAACTCTACCACCCATCCACATTTTCCTCCGCCTGCCCGCCGCCGCCACTTTCCACTCCACCCGCCCTCCTAGTAGCCATGCCCCCACGCCGCCGGGAGAGGAGCGAGCCATTTCTGACGCCGAAGCGCCAGCTCGAGCTCCTTGAGCAGATCCGGGCTAGGCGCGAAGCCCGGATCGCCGCGGAGCAACCTTTGGATGAACTGGATCTGGAGGAGGAGGAGGAGGAGGAGGAAGGACTATGCAGTGATAGTATGGTGGAGTTTTCCATGTGTGGGGTTATGGTCGCGAGGTGATAGTGAATATTGGATATGGGCATATAGCTATGCTTTTTTTGCGGGCGGCATATGGCTATGCTATGGTGAATAAATCTGGTGTTTAGATCTTCACTTACACAACAGATTGGGCCAGCATGCACACGCAAAAACGCGAAGAGTTGTGTAGTCTGGTTTTGTGTGAAGGAGTCTTTCCATGGGAGTTTCATTGTTTATGACACGACTTGGTAGCATATTGATGATGTGTACTGCAGCAAGAAAAGCCTCATCCCAGAATTTGAGAGGCATGGAGGCGCCAGCTAAGAGTGCTAGGCCAACTTCAACGATGTGTCTGTGTTTACGCTCAGCAGACCCATTCTGTTGATGGGCATGAGGGCAGGACACGTGATGAGATATTCCAAGTTTTTGAAAGAAAGAGTTTAATTTTTTGTATTCGCCTCCCCAGTCAGACTGGAGAGCAATGATTTTGCTATCAAATTTTCGTTCAACCAAAGCTTGAAAGTTGAGAAAAACTTGGAATACATCGGATCGTTTCTTGAGAAGATAGATCCAAGAGAACTTGCTATAGTCGTCAATGAAACTCACGTAGTATGTATGTCTACCAACATAAGAGGGTGCAGGCCCCCATACATCAGAAAAGATAAGTTGCAAAGGCTTGGTAGAAATACTAGTAGAAATTGGATACGGTAATTGATGACTTTTAGCCTTTTGGCATGAATCACAAATTGTTTCAACATCACGCTCACCAACATATGGGAGCTTATTTTTTTCTAAGCAATCTCTCAACTAAAGAAAATGATGCATGTCCTAATTGATCGTGCCATCGTGTTGAAGACACTTTAGTGGCACTGAAAACCTGTTTATTCAACCTTATAATCTCCGGAATCAAAGGTTAAAGCCCGCGAATGCATCTACCTCGATAGAGCACCTTCTTCGTTGCCTGATCCTTGATCAAAAAGAAGAAGGGGTGAAATTCAAGAAAGACATGGTTGTCAATGGCATGCGATGAACAGAGAGAAGATTCTTAGAAGCACTAGGTACATGCAAAATTCTTCGGAGATGGATTTTTCTATGAGGGGTTTTAATAACTGAATGACCAATGTGACTAATTTTCATACCTTCTCCACTGGCAGTGTGGATGTGATCTTTGCCATGGTACTTCTCTCGCATGGTCACCTTCTCCAGCTAGCCGGTGATGCGATTTGTGGCGCCGCTGTCGACGTACCAGTTGGTGTCGACGCCATAGGAACCATCAGCAGCTCCGGCCACCTTCTCATCTTGGGACGAGTCATCCTCGTCTTCATCAAAACGGTACCAGCAGTCCTTGGCGGAGTGCCCCGGTTTTCCACAGATTTGACATCTGATTGTGTCGGGGCGGGACCTGCTGTTGGAGGAGGTGCCGTTGCGTCGGCCCCTGTTGTTGGTGAAGGAGGGCCGGCCGCCGCTGCTTCTGCGTGCAGAGTTGCTGCCGCTGCTATTTCCTCCGCCGCCGCCCCTACCCTTGCTGCTCCGGGGAGGGCCTCGATGACGTGAGCCCTCTCCACGGCCGCGGGAGGCGGCGTTTGCAGAAGATTTGAAGCCGCCTCCTGCGCCTGCTCCTTGGAAGAGGGCCACCCTTTGATCAAAATTGCTCATCATGGAGAACAACTCATCAAGGGTGATCGGGACGATTCGGGCGTCGAGGGCGGAGATGAGCGGTTGATACTCCATGTCCAATCCATTGAGGATATAGGAGATCAAATCATCATCTTGCAGGGGCTTACCTGCTGCAGCGAGCTCGTCGGAGAAACCCCGCATGTATGCGAAGTAGGAGGCCACCGACTGCTGTCCTTTCTGCGCGTTCGTGAGCGTCGCGCGGATGTTGTTGATGCGAGAAAGCGATGTGGACGAGAACATGCCCGCCAACGTTGTCCAGAGTTCGTGCGTGTGGGCGATCGAGGTCACCTACACAAGCACTTCTTTGGAGAGGTCATTCAGAAGGTAACTGAGGGAGTCCTGGATTAGGGGGTGTTCGGATAGCCGGACTATACCTTCAGCCGGACTCCAGGACTATGAAGATACAAGATTGAAGACTTCGTCCCGTGTCTGGAATGATCTTTTCTTGGCGTGGAAGGCAAGCTAGGCGTGCGGATATTCAAGATCTCCTACCATTGTAACCGACTCTGTGTAACCCTAACCCTATCCGGTGTCTATATAAACCGGAGGGTTGTAGTCCGTAGGACAACCATCATCATACCATAGGCTAGCTTCTAGGGTTTAGCCTCCTTGATCTCGTGGTAGATCTACTCTTGTACTACCCATATCATCAATATTAATCTAGCAGGAGTAGGGTTTTACCTCCATCGAGAGGGCCCGAACCTGGGTAAAATAAAGTGTCTCTTGTCTCCTGTTACCATCCGACCTTGACGCATAGTTCGGGACCCCCTACCCGAGATCCGCCGGTTTTGACACCGACATTGGTGCTTTCATTGGGAGTTCCTCTGTGTCGTCGCTTTTAGGTTCGATGGCTCCTTTGATCATCAACAACGATGAGGTCCAGGGTGAGACTTTCCTCCCCGGACAAATCTTCGTCTTCGGCGGCTTCGCTTTGCGGGCCAACTCGCTTGGTCATCTAGAGCAGATCGAAAGTTACGCCCCTGGCCATCAAGTCAGGTTTGGAAGCTTAAACTACACGGCAGATATCCGCGGAGACTTGATCTTCGACGGGTTCAAGCCACAGCCAAGCGCGCCGCACTATCCCGAGGGGCATGATATAGCCCTGCCTCCGAATAGTGCCCTGGAGGCCGCACACGCTCCGGCCCCGATCCTCGACTCGGAGCCCGCTGCGTCCTTTGAGGATGAATGGTTGGACATCACCTCGGGGGCTGCGATCTTAAAGGCGATCGAGCCGAACATCAGCCCCGCACTTCGCATGGCTCATGACTCCAAGGAGTCGGACTCTTCTCCGAACTCCGGGCCTTCCGTGCCCCCGCCGATCGAATCTGATTGGGCGCCTGTAATGGAGTTCACCGTCGCGGACATCTTTCAGTGCTCACCTTTCGGTGATATCCTGAATTCTCTCAAGTCTCTCTCTTTATCAGGAGAGCCCAGGCCGGACTATGGCCTGCGAGGTTGGGATTCGGACGACGAAGAAATTCAAAGCCCACCCACCACCCACTTAATAGCCACTGTCGATGATTTAACCGACATACTTGACTACGGATCCGAAGACTTCGACGGTATGGACGACGAAGACGGAGACGAACTGGAACCAACACCTATAGGGCACTGGACCTCCACCCCACCTAACGATGTATTCATGGTGGATACCCCTAAAGGAAACGACAACGAGTAAGAAGGGGGCGAAAAAAGGGGTAAAACCTCCGAAAAGCAGTCAAAGCGGTGACGTAAACGCCGAGCCAAGCCCCGCCTCGATCAAGACCCAGCCGTAGAGCAGGATGAGCCGGTAGACGACGAGCTTGCCTCAGAACAGCCGTCCGAACAGGGCAACATGGATAGAGAGGACAGACAGCCCTCCCCCGGCCATAACAGAACTCCGGACGATATCACGCCGGATAAAACCACGGAGCAGAAGAATCTCCACGAAAGGCTCGTTGCCACAGCACGTAGCCTGAAAAAGCAGAAGTGGAAGCTAAAGACGGCGGAAGATGCACTCAGAACAAGATGGAGCAAAGTAATTAAGACCGCAGACAAATACGGCGGCAGCCGCCGCACCAAAAGCTATCCGAAGAGAAAATTACTGCCCGAATTCGACCAGGAGGCCCTAGAGCCCCCACATTTGAAAAATAAAAAAGCCACACGGTCGGATAGACGACCCCACGGCCACCATAAAACGGCAAGCGGCGCCGCACTTAATGCGGCATGCGACCCAATTAAAGACTCGCATCATGGCCCAGCCAGGTCCATTTACGGGCCAAGAAAGCAAGCTCTCACAAGCAATGCAAAAAATCCCCCATCAGAATCCGGCACACCCAAATACAGGGGCGCCGCACACCCCCTATGCTTCACCGATGAGGTCCTGGAATATGAATTTCTAGAGGGATTTAAACCCGTCAACATAGAGGCGTACGATGGAACAACAGACCCTGGAGTCTTGATCGAGGATTATATCCTCCACATACATATGGCTAGAGGAGATGATCTCCACGCCATAAAATATTTACCCCTTAAGCTTAAAGGGCCAGCCCGGCACTGGCTTAAAAGCCTTCCCGAAAACACAATTGGAAGTTGGGAAGAGCTCGAGGACGCTTTCCGAGCAAATTTTCAAGGGACCTATGTCCGCCCCCCGGATGCAGACGATCTCAGTCACATAACTCAGCAGCCCGGAGAATCAGCTCGGCAGTTCTGGAATAGATTCCTCACTAAAAAGAATCAGATAGTGGATTGTCCGGACGCCGAAGCCCTAGCGGCTTTCAGGCACAATGTCCGAGACGAATGGCTCGCCAGACACCTCGGCCAGGAAAATCCAAGAACAATGGCCGCACTCACAAGCCACATGACCCGCTTTTGTGCAGGGGAGGACAGCTGGTTCCTGGTTGGCACGATGCAGCCCCAGCGACCCAAGTACATCAGAAATCAGGGATGGAAACGGAAAACCGCGGCGAAATAAGGACCGCCGCCGAATCAAAGGCAAAAGCCCGAAGAGCACGGCAGTCAATGCCGGATTCAAAAGCTCACGGCAAAATCAGACAAAACCACCCCTTCAAGATAATAGGGATGATCCGTCCAGCTTAAACAGAATCCTGGACAGAATATGTCAGATACACAGTACTCCTGGGAAGCCTGCCAATCACAGCCACAGAGACTGTTGGGTTTTTAAACAATCCGGAAAGCTTAACGCCGAACACAAGGGGCTCGATACACCAAGTGAAGAAGACGAACCCCAAAAGCAGAAAAGCAGGAAACAAAAGAACTTCCGGCAAGAAGTCAAAACAGTGAACTCACTTCACGTAACAAAACGTGTGGCACCCATAAAGGTCCGCACATTCAAGCCTATCCCTTAGGAGTCCCGCCACTGGTCACTAAAGCCAATCATTTTTGATCAGCTAGATTATTCTCGAAATATCAAAAACGCAGGCCGGACTGCCCTGATACTTGATCCAATAATCGACGGACTCCAGTTTACCAATGTCCTTATGGACGGCGGCAGTGGACTAAACCTGATATATCAGGACACAATCCACCGCATGGGCATAAACCCAGCAAGAATCCGTCACAACAAAACCTCCTTTCAAGGGGTAGCACCAGGCCCGGACACCCATTGTATGGGCTTTCTCCGGCTTACAGTTATATTTGGCTCCGCCAATAACTTTCGTCGCGAAAAGCTGACCTTCCATGTAGTCCCATTTTCAAGTCGCTATCAAGCACTAATGGGACGCGGAGCTTTCGCTCGCTTCAACGCAATACCGCATTATGTATCCCTCACGCTAAAGATGCCCGGTCCTCGAGGCATCATCTCTTTAAAGGGAGCGCACTAAAATACGCCCCCTCCAAACGGAGGGTTGCGCGGCCGCTTAAACAGCCGCACAATAAAATGGCCTCGCCAGCGAAGGACTTTTTTGATATAAGTCATTAAAGGCCGCGGACCTGGACTCAATGAGTTCGGCACAAATCCATAATCAACATAGGCTTAGTACGCCATACACCCCCATAACAACGGCTGTACGCAGAGACAATAAAGCTCCACTTTATCTATTTTTTACTTTATATTTTGTTTATTATCCTTTTTGTTCCGCACGACCCATTTTCAATTTAGTTCCTTTCTTTTACAGATGAACGTCGTGCGGCGCCCGTCCAGGACACGGCACAACGGAGACACAGGCGCAGACGTGCAATAGGGACCCGTTCTAAAGGATTCTTTTTAGATTAAGACCCTGCGTAAACCTTTTTTACTGTCTCTTGCTGATATACATCCCCTGGTTTCTTTTGCTATAACCAAGGAGGAGGCTGGCGTTTTGGCATGTGGCCACGCCAGAATTTTTGCTCGTACCTGGACACTAGGGTTTTTTTTCTTTTTTTTAGGGTGTTGTTTCACACGCACCCACAAAGACCGAACACCTTAGGGAGTGTTCGGCGTCGCGAGTTTTGGCACTATATGCATCAGCTCCGAATCATGTCTTTGGTCAAATATTGGGTTGCCCGGCTCCTGAGTTCGGCTACCTTACGTTCCGCTTTATCGGCTAAGGTAGCACCAGGAGAACTACTGCGATTGTGCCCCGGTTCAGCCGGGCGAGCACCTCAGTAGAGAAAGCCGAAAACTGACTGTCATGATGTAGCGCGAGACTGGTCGCCACTCGATGACTTATAGGAATTTATCGAATTCCTCCGTTTTAACGAAGGGCCGCTTCCCGGTCAGGCACGTACGCGCCCCGAATTCGGGTAAACGCTGTCGCCACTAAGGGGCTACCTAAAGAGTCCCACTGTCAAGCTCCTATGGCTAAGTGAAAGTGTTAAAGCATTATAGTCCGGTTGCCTAGCCCGCTGCGCTATCACCTCCTTTGTAGGACCAAGATGCTGGGTGAAAATGCGTCTTCTGCGCGCACCCCCGCACTATGTGCGTGGGGGCTGAAGCCAACGACTGCAATCTTTCAGAATTTATATATTAAACGGCCGCACAGGAGGTGTTCTTAATACTTGAAGGCACAAGTCTAAAATTTGCCACTACATTTTATAAAAATACTGTTTTATGATTACATATGCTGTCATAATATAGCATCCTTCGAGCACCACGTCTCTATTATGCGAGCGCCTTCTAGGACTTCTTCAAAATATTGCTCGGAAGGTATTCGGCTTTTATCCGAATCATGGGACGCAACAACGGTGGGCTCCATATCTGCCCAGTATGTCTTGACACGGGCAAGAGCCAGCCGAGCGCCCTCTGTGCACGCTGACCTCTTCATGGCATCGATACGTGGCTACACGTCGAGAAATTGCTGCATCAAGCTGAAATAACTCTTCGGCTTCGATCTCCCCGGACACAGGCGATCCATGGCGAGTCCGGACAACCTATTCAGCTCGGCCCATTGGGCCAGGCGATCGTCCACTGCCAGTGGACGCTCTGGATTGGTGAATTGCGACCAGAAGAGCTTCTCCACTTCATGACCCTTCTTATCTTGAAAGTATTTGGTCGCATCGGCTGCACTAGCCGCCAAATCCAGGTAGGTGTCCTCCACGCTCCATGCTCGGTCCAACGGGGCAAACTTCGGATTACAGAATTTTCTCCGCAGCGGGAAGGGCTTTCCATCCGCAATTTGTCCGGCTTGACGTAGCTCTTCCCTTGCCGCTCTCATTATAGAGCGGGCGTCCTTGGCGTCAGCAACAGCCTTCTCTAAGTTCGTTTGCCTTGCCCGACCTTCCTCTTCAAGAAGCTTGCAACAGTCAGTAGCACTTTTTAACTTTACGGCCATACCAGCCATCTCCTCCCTGCTTCGGCAATGGGCAGCCTGTTCGGCTTTCAGCTCTTCACGGGCTTTCACGGCAGCCGCATCGCTCTTTCTGGCTTGTTCCTTCGCTCGGGCGAGTTCGGCCCTAAGAACTTCCACGGCGGCCGCACCATCTGCATCAAGCATACACATGGTAAGATATTGACATAAAGCTCCTCTTACTAACAATCGCCCAATAATTTTAAATACCTTGAGCATCATCAAGCCGCTTGTTCACAAGCACAATGTCGGCTTCTGCCTCATCAAGTTGTCGCTTCAGTTCGGCAAATTCTTGAGTCCGGCTTGACTCCGGACAATCAGCCACCTACATATAAAGGTGCCACTTAAAGGACCTGGGATTAAGATCCTCTGCGCGCCGTACATCTTTACGATGCACAGAGTCTCAGGGGCTACTATCTACACAGGGCGCACTTTATTTATGCGCAACTAACACAAATATACGTCATTTAAAACATACCTCAAGGCCTGCCAGTAAACTCTTGACGACCTCATGCAGTCCGCTTTCTGCGGATGAAATCTTTTCAATCACCGTGTTCATTAACGCGCGGTGCTCCTCTGAGACAGAGGCTCGCCCCAGCAGAATCTTTAGCTCCTCCGGCCAGACACCAGATGGTGCCGGACTCGTCCCATGGCCTTCCTCAAAGGCCGGACGTGGAGAACCTTGGGGGGCTGCATGGTCACCTTCCGCCCCCGGCGGATCCAAAGAAATCCCCCGCGACGACACTTCAGCGTCGCCCGCCTTGTTAGGCGATACAGAAGAAGGAGGCGTTCCGCTCTCCATCATCTTCGGAAGAAGTTCCCCCCAGGACGAGCTTTGCTGAGAAGGGCTGAGGTCCGAACTACAAAATAAAGTTTCGGTTAAAACTTCTCAGATATAAATCAAGGATTTCTCTTAAAAGAATAACTCTCCTTCTACTTACGGCTCGCTGGAGGGCTGTTCCCTTTGAAGGTTTAGTTCGGCCGAGGGGCTCCCCGGCGTCGGGCCCTCTTACATGGACTCTTTCCCCCGCTTTAAAGCTATGGTTTCCGGGTCGTCAGAGGCGGCCCTTTTCTTCCCCTTAGGAGAGGAATTATTGATTCCCCCTTCGGAATGGCCTCTTTCGAAAAGGCCATGGTTTCCTTGTCCGCCCCCTTATTTCCCTCTAAAGGCACCACCTCTAGCATCCTGATTAGCACGGGATCTAGCTTGGTTTCGGGAAGGGGCGCCGGACACCGGATCAGCTTCGCCTTCGCTATCCACTCCTGCTTAAAAGGAGAAGTGCTGTTAAAAAGCAAGTCAATTATGCGGATAGAAGGTCCGGGCGCAAGGTCACCTACTTGAGTATCCGGGCGATTGCGGCTTAAACCAGCATCCTCGGTCAAATCCGGACTCACTTCTTGTGATCCGAAGAACAGTTTGTACATCTCCATAGGCGTCACGCCCATAAAATTCCGGAGAGCTCGCGGTCCCTCTGGATTGAACTCCCACAAGTGGAGGGGGCGACGTTGGCCGGGCAGTGTCCGGCGAATCAGCATGACTTGTGTCACTTTGACCAGGTTGAGGTCTCCTATCAAGAGATCCTTGATGCGGCCCTGCAACAGAGGAACGTCTTTTGGCAAACCCCGATCTAACCCCGTGTTGATCCACGATGCCAACCGTGGTGGGGGACCCGAGCGAAAGGCAGGAGGCGCCACCCATGCGGTGCCCCGAGGAGCGGTGATGTAGAACCACTCCTGTTGCCATAAGCCAAGCTCCTCTTGAAAAGCGCCCTCGGGCCATGGAGCATCGATATTTCTTTTTATAACAGCGACTCCGCACTCTGCGTGGCGCCCCTCGATTATCTTCGGTTCTACTTTGAAAGTCTTGAGCCATAATCCGAAGTGAGGGGTAACACGGAGGAACGCTTCGCACACAACTATGAACGAGGAGATATGGGGGATGGACTCCGGAGCTAGGTCATGGAATTCCAGCCCATAATAAAACATCAGTCCCCTTACGAAGGGATCCATTGGGAAGCCTAATCCCCGAAGGAAGTGAGATATGAACACCACGCTCTCACTAGGCTGAGGGCTCGGGATCACCTGTCCTTGAACAGGTAACCTATGCGGAATCTCGCTGGTCAGGTACCTAGCTTCCCTCAACCTTGATACGTCCTCCTCCGTAACAGAGGAGGGCATCCATTGACCTTGGAGGTCGGAGCCGGACATTGTCGAAGGTCCGGTGCGCCTGGAATCTGGAAGCCTAGGGTGTTGGAACTCGAGGCGACGGGCGAGCTCGTTTTGAGAATACAAGAGGGGAACATGGTCTTGGTCTCTTTATAAGAGGCGGAATATCAAGAGCCCTCCCCGTAACCATCTTGGACTAGCCTTTAGTTATGGCAGAACGTGCTAAACAGGCACGGTTGGGTTGCCCACGTTCGTATTAATGAAAATCCCGTTAAAAGGGGCACACGATCTCTGCTTCAACAAGACGTGCCAAGAAAACCGCCTCGCCAAACGTGCCAAGGTGGAACGATGAAAATAATTTATACAGGAGGCTTGGTCGCAGTGTTATGACGCACTACGGAATACGTCAGCAGATTTGATTTGTGTTAATATTATTCTCTGTATGGCAATATGTGGAAACTTGTTTTGCAGAGCCGGACACTATTTTTGGTGTTTGTAATCTTCTTGAAGAACTTGGAGGAGGAACCCGCCTTGCAATGCCGAAGACAATTTGCGGGCCGGACTCGTCGTCATTGAAGCCTGGTTCAGGGGCTACTGAGGGAGTCCTGGATTAAGGGGTGTTCGGATAGCCGGACTATACCTTCAGCCTGACTCCAGGACTATGAAGATACAAGATTGAAGACTTCGTCCCGTGTCCGGAAGGATCTTTTCTTGGCGTGGAAGGCAAGCTAGGCGTGCGGATATTCAAGATCTCCTACCATTGTAATCGACTTTGTGTAACCCTAACCCTATCCGGTGTCTATATAAACCGGAGGGTTGTAGTCCGTAGGACAACCATCATCATACCATAGGCTAGCTTCTACGGTTTAGCCTCCTTAATCTCGTGGTAGATCTACTCTTGTACTACCCATATCATCAATATTAATCTAGCAGGAGTAGGGTTTTACCTCCATCGAGAGGGCCCGAACCTGGGTAAAATAAAGTGTCTCTTGTCTCCTGTTACCATCCGACCTTGACGCACAGTTCGGGACCCCCTACCCGAGATCCGCCGGTTTTGACACCGACAGTAACCAAGCACCTGCTGATCCTCTCGGATCCAAACCGAGTGAATCGGGTTAGGGATGGTCTCCTCCTTGCCATCCTGGTCCTTGCTGACGACGACCTTGGCTGGCTCCGGCATGCTCCCGTCCACATAGCCGAAGAACCCCGCCCCTCGAAGCTGCGGTGTGATCTGGGTACGCCATAGGATGTAATTGGTTCGGGTGAGGCGTTCGGTGATCTGGCCAGAGAGGGTGGAGTTGGCTGTGCTCGAGGAGGCCATGGCAGGAGGTTCGGTGGTGGGAGGAGGAGATCGCTAGATGGGAAGAGTTAGGCTCTGATTACCATGTGGGAAACGCCGTACCCTCGCTCTGGGCGACGCGTGTTATATAGTCAGAGGCGCGACTCCCTGAGATAGCATACATATGGTTGAGATTACAGACTTGGGAAAGAAGAGATGGATATCTAGTTACAAGAGATAACAAAGAATATAAACTACCTATCTCTATCCCTGTCTATCTATCTTCGGTTACAAGGAAGGCCGGCTAGGCTGTCACGATGCAACATCTCGTTTGACACCATAATGATTGGAGGATGAAAAGCTTGACGGAAGAGCAAGAGAAAGCGCTGCAGCTCCTCACCTCCCTCCACAAACTAAGTTTTTCCTGCTGCTGGGATCTGCAGTCCCTTCCTCAAGGGTTACATCGCCTTTCTTCTCTCGAGGTGCTACGTGTCGTTGGGTGTGCAAATATCCGGTCGATGCCCAAGGAGGGCCTCCCGGTTTCGCTGAGAAAACTATATATGAATGATCGCAGCGCTGAGATAGACGAGCAAATTGAGAAAATCAAAAAAACCAACCCAGATTTATCCGTCTTTGATTACTAACTAACCCAAGGTAACACTTTTCACCTCCCTATTTTTATTGTTTTTCTATTTCTGATGAAGTGAGGTTTATTCGCCATCCATATTCCTGCCTCATCTTAACCACTGTTGTCAAATCTTACAGACTAGCAGCTTCCACTCCACTCCACCACTGTTGCAATCTTTCTGCTGCATGATCGATATTTCTCTGCAAGTAGAATCGATATTTCTTTTCTTACCATGAAATGAATGAATCAAGTGGCTTTATTTCCTCTTTCTTGAATCCTTTCCTTGTCTTGTCTTGGTAATAATATCATATACTATGTAGCAGATAGGTCTGTCCTGTCTTGTCTTGGTGGTTGCGGAATGGTATGGATGTAACCTCCTTCCTAGTATCGTGAAATGAAATTGAATTCTACAAGAGAAGAGAGAATGCTTTCCAATTTGTTTGATTCTTGAAAAATGGCCTGATAGTGAATTATTCGTGTAGGACCGAAGCAGTGAGGATTAGCAACCTATGTTGGGGCAGAGTAGTGAAACTATTGAACCCAGGCAGCTACGTACAATCTTGCAGGGAGATTGCATGCATACAGGTTTAGGTCTCATTGGCTGGCATTGATCCTTGACTCTATCTAAGGTAATGATGAATGATTGGGTGTTTAAGTTACCTTATTAAGAGTGCTTTCTTCATACTCTGCCTGACCCAAGTTCATCTATTTTATTGGATCCTGCAGTCGCAGTAGTGCATTTCACAGCTGATTCAGAGCAAACAAACAAACAGAAGAGAACAGAAGCGAAGCAATTGTCTGTGTTGATATGCTTTGACACTTTGTTCTCATTTTTGGGTTTTCCCTACTACCTAATATATATAATGCTCAAAACTGAAACATTGTAATCTCTGATGAATTTTGTTGCTTTGTAGAATAGAATATGGACCTAAGTGATGTCCTTCCTTCCTTCCTTCCTTCCTTCCTTCCTTTAAACAAGACAAGTGGGCTTTAATGCTTTGTGGATGCAGAAATTGTATGCAGTAGCAGCCCACAAAGGTGGTTATTGGGATTCAGCTTCAGCCTCGCACCACGACTTGACAAGAGATTTTTGTGTATTCGCCGGCCTCTGTAAATTAAACTGGTACGGCGGTAGAATTGTGTTTTTTTTCTTCCCAGCAGTGTTCCGATCATGATTTTTGAGCACGGACCAACTGATGGATGATGCCAATGTTGTTGGGTGTAACCGTCGTTAGCGCACTGCTAGCTAGTACGTTCATGCTTAATTAATGGTCTAAAGATTTGGCAGCTTCACATCTGAATCTGAATCTGAGATTGAAAGCAAAAGATTTACCATCTGCAACTGCAACTTGTGTGGTTTGATCAAGAAAAAGAAGAAGAAAAAAGGCCATATCTCTGGGATGACCATGCAAATCAAAGTCAAGAAGTAACTCACGACATGAGCTTACATATACTCTGACTATGATTTTCTCATCAAATCAAAAGTTAAAATAGCTCTACTACATCAGCGGAAGAATATGGACCTAAGTGATGGCTCACAGTCGCAGTGGGCTATCCAGTTATACCAACTAAGTCCCAGCAAAGCTCAAACTTTGCAAAAGGAACGGACTTTGTCAACACATCAACAGGATTATCATTACTATTAATCTTGCATACCTTCAGCTTATCTTGAGCAACAATGTTTCGGACATGGTGGTATTTGGCATCAATGTGCTTTGTTCTCCCATGGAACATCTGATCTTAGGTATGTGGCACTCTGACTGTCACAAGACAGATTAGTGCAATCAAGTGTCCTCGCGAAAAATAGCATCCATCGGTCGACCGTCTCCTTCTCGGACGTCAACTTCAACATCACATTTGGCAACACGGTCAAACTTCAAGCTGGGCCCAAGCCTCCCAGCAACAGGCCTCTGCTCTCTCCGCTCGTCAGAAGTTAGCCATTTACTTTATACTTGAATTTGGATCACAACAAAAGATAATATAGATTTTATTATTATTTGGGGGGGGGGGGCATCGGCCCCCTTGCCCATATTAAAAAATAGGTCCATTTTTTTTTAACAAAGCATACATAATGTGGCGAAGAACATGATTCGAGGTGCTTAAGTAAACCTTGGCTAAAGATTTTGTGTCGAGGAAACCTTTCAAATTGTTCCAGATCAACTCGAACACACTGCCCACATACACAACAAAAATATGATGCAAGGTCTACAGTTTTAAATTAAAATTATTACTACACTACATCATAATACTTCTTTCGCGAAGTCATCGATGTTTGCAATTTTCAGGATCTGGGCTTTGACGGGGTCCCGTATATATACGTGGGACAATCGTCAAGAGGGAGCTGCAAATGTCAAAGTACGTTTGGACATGTACTTAGCTGACCCGGCTTTCATCCAGGAGTATGGAGCTACCGGTGTAAGGCATGTGCCAACTCCACAGTCTGATCACTGCATGCTAGTAGTAGCGAAGATTAAAAAACTGGTGGAGTGGGAGTGTTAGGAAATAAACCATGAATGTGTCACTGCGTGTAGTTGGCTGGGTCATAAGTACTGGCCGAGTAGACCTGCATGCGCGAGGTTAGTTAGTGCATGGATCAGATCGGCTCGATAAGGTTGTTAGCTAGTGCGTGTGTGTGTTGACCAAGTTAATTGAGTTAGACTACCCACAATGAGAGTAACATAGGTAATAACATCACACATATCTATATAAAATAGATGATGTGACAAGCAATAAATGAAGAAAGAGAGGCATGTGATAACATAGCTAGTTACTATTAATATGAGTAACATCACACATATCAAGGTAAGATAAGTCTATGGACTAATAAATGAAGTGTTGTATGTTACCACACATATGTTACTCCCCACTATAGAGATAGTAACATAGAGTAGTAACATGGGCATGTTACTACTCAATGTTACTATCCATTGTGGCTAGTCTTAGTGGCCGAATGTGAGGGTGCATGCATGGGTTAATGGCCGGTGTGGTGGCTGGGTCGTGTGAGTGCGTGTGCTGGTATTTGTAGCTTGGGTATAAAAAGCCCTCCGTGTAGTCGTTGTAAGTGCGAATTAATGAGCCCAGCCTAGGAGAGCAAGAAGATGAGCGTAGTCTCCGCCCGGACCATGGTGTGCGCCCGGTCTGGGCAGGAGAGAGAGCTTCTCTGAGTAGGCTGCAGTTTGTTGCCGAGCCCGAGTATGTGACCAGTAAAATAAGGCCGTTCGTGCGGCAATGTTGTTTGTGTGCCCGGAAAATAGTGTGCTCCATTTTTCACCTTTGTTTGTGCGAGTGAGAGAACGAGTGAGAGAAAGAGAGAGAGCTGGTTCGAGGTTTGTCCCCAACAGGAGGACAGCGACCCACGCCGCTTTGTTTATGAAGAAGCATGGCGACCGGAGGGCTCGTATGAAGCCACAGTGTTACGAGGGATGCACCCATATTCTAATCTGTCTGTCTTCCCTTGCCTACTTGCATGCACTCTTGTTACGTTTCAGAGAGCACTCACTACTCCATTCATTCGCATCACCCGACACACACAAACACTGACAGACAGAGAGAGCAATAATAGCTTGGGTTCGCTGGCCAGCCATCAGCCATGAGCGGGCTCGGGGCTGTGGGGAAGCAGAACGTCGGCAAGCTCGGCGAATACGCCGCTTCGGAGGTCACTCTGCAGTGGAGGTACAGACAGGACGTGCTGGATTTGGAGGATAAGATGAAAGATCTAGAGGCTGTGCTGGGCGATGCCGATGCCAAGTTGCGTGCACAAGGACACGAAGGTGGAGAAGTGTATGCGCGGTAGCTTACCAAGTTTAAGCGCGCCGCCTACGATGTGGAGGACGTGCTCGATGAGCTGGATGCCAACAAGCTCATCAAGAAGAGTCGACCCAAGGTAACTAAATCACCTTCCCCTCCCCTCTCCTCTCTACAGTCTACACACAATAGATTTTCTTCCAATCTCTCGTCGGCGACGGTCTGTGCGGAGGGAATCTTGTAAAAAAAAGTGCCAATCGAATGAATTCATTGAGATGTTGATTCCTCTTTATCTAATCTCGAAAGATAGGGCTCAATTCTTTGATTATCGTCTTTGGAGCAAATGCCTTTGTATATCTGATGATGCCATATCCCATCTTCGAATTCTTCTCCATCTGTGCAGCGGATGAGAATCTGAAACTAATCCCCCAACAAATGTGCTTACAGACTCAAGTTGACTTCAGCTTTTATCATCTTTTTTGCAGGTCAGCTTGTGGTTTTGCAGACACAACCAACTCCTGCAACGAATAACCATGCCCCACAAGATGAAGAAGGTGGTGAAGAAAATAGACGAAATTAAAAAGGAGGGCAGTAGGGATCTCAAACCTGTGCCTCACGTAGCAAGGGGAGAAGGGAGCAGAAGCAATGAAACACTTGCAGCCAACTGGAATGCTCATGGAATGGAAACAGGGATGGTGGGGAGGGGTATCGAGAAGGAGAAGATAATCAGCCTGCTACTCCCAAGTGAAGAAGCTAACCAGGAGAAGGACATCTCCATCATTCCAGTTGTTGGCCTTGGTGGCGTAGGCAAGACAACATTGGTTGAATCAGTTCTTGCAGACAAGAGGGTCACTGTCTTTGATGCCTCAGTCTGGATTCATGTGTCCAAGCAGTTTGATTTGCACAAAATTGGGAATACAATCCTGAAAAGAATGATGAATAGCAACATCGACCTTGACAACTGCGATTTGCAGTTTCTGCATGATAATCTGAGCTAAGAACTTGCTACTAGAAGATACTTGATTGTTCTCGATGATCTCTGAGAAGAAGATGGATGGACATAAACTTGAAAGTTTGAAGCGGATGTTACAGCATGGCCTCAAGGGTAGCAGGATTATAGTAACTACTCGAAATCTGAGCATGGTGCAAAAACTGCACACTGGTTCTCTTGCAAACTAGAGGAAAATTCGCCCAGTTCCTGAGTCTGAAACAATCAAGTTGGATGTTTTAGAACCTGGTGACTGTTGGGAATTAATGAAGCAAAGGGCATTTGGTCCTGATGATGACCACAATGGCTTGGAAGAAATCAAAAAGCAGATTGCAGGCAAGTGTGGGGGTTTACTGCTCGTGGCAAATGCTCTTGGGCAAGTAATGTCGGAGCAGAGGACCGTGGGGCCATGGGAGCATATAAGAGACACTAAGGTTGATTTGGGTTTGAGAGAAGGACATCCGAAAGGACCGTGGGGGCATTTCATTTTTTCCTTTTATATATTGATATATTTCAAAATGGTCTAAATGTTTATGCATTCTTTAAAATAAAAACATGTTAAAATGTTTCGTAACCTGGTTAAACACAAAATGCAAAAATTTCTCGATGCAAGTTTTAAATAAATGTTCTTGTATTTTAGAAATTTTCAATAAATCTCAAAAATTAGTGTTTACATTTTTCTCTCTCTTAATGTCCATGTAAATTTTTTAAATGTTGACGTATATTTTAAAAGGTTCATGTATTTTTTAAATTATTCACACATTATCGAGTAATGTTCGCATTATCATGTCTTATATCATATATTCACACATTATCAAATAATCTTAACTTAATTAAAATGTTTCTAGCTATTTAAAAATATTAATCATCATTTACTTCAAGAAAATGATGTGTGTACTCCCGGCCTGTGTATCGTTTGTTCATTGCAGGACATTAGTCGACCCAGACCTAAAAAAGACGGAAACTCCTATAAAAAAAACAGACCATAATCACAACACAGTGTACGAGCGAACCGGCAGGCCCATTACACTCTTTTTTCCTGCACGTACAGTAGTGACTCAGTAGCGACCCGGCAACACTGTGGTGACTCCAGGCACTGTAGCACACTGTTTTTTTGTGTGTTTTCCGGAAAACACAACATTTTTTAAATTGTGAAAAATATAACATGAATTTTTTTAAAAAGTTCTTAACATTTTTTAAATTCAACTTTTTTAAAATATGAACGTTGTTTTAAATTCCTGATCCACTTTTGAAAAATTGCTAATACTTTTTAAAATTCCCAAAATTTTTAATAAGAGTGGGAACAATTTTTGAAATCACGAACATGTTCTGAAATCTGAATATTGTTTGTAATTCCAACCATTTTTTAAAAATTTCAAAGCATTTTTTTGAAATATCCCAGCATTTTGAATAAATAAATTAATAAAAAAGAGAGAAGTTTCTAAAATTGGATTCATACTGTTGCTACTAGGTCGGCCATCTCTTGCTCAGTCGACCGACTCTATGAATCCTCGACAATTTTGACGCAAAATGCGTCAAATAGGGATTACCAGAATAGACACCATTAGGTCGGACTTCTTCCAAGGACAACTCCAATGGGCCAATCCAAACAGACGCGGAATGTGTCCGCTTTTTGTTTATTTGGGTCGCCAAGAGGGCAGGCATCCATCGCTTGTCCACCCTTCCGTGGGTAGTGAACCAACAGGGCGACACTTTTGGTCCACGTCGTTCGTTTTTTTCCATCAAACATAGGAAATAGATTTAGCAAAATAAACCTAGCAATTTTATGCATAGTACCACATCCAATGCTGGTATACAACATTGCACCAAAAGAATCGCACGAGTCCCCCACATCATGTTGGTATCGTCCTCGTCATTTGGCGGGGTCCAATGCGTACTGGGCGCCCTCCTCCGCCTTGGTGGCGAGGGGAAAATACCTGGTGCACCGGACCTTGTGGTGCTACCGGTGCACCAGATTCATATTATGCTTTTAAAATATTCAAAAATTTCTGAAAAAAATTAAGCACACTCATACAACATTAATGTAGGTTGTCACAAAATTTCAAGTCAAAATTCTAAATATAACTCAAAAAAATGACAAAATTCAACACTGAATAGTACACAACATAACTTGGGCTTTAGATTTGGCCCATTATCACACTGATGCCAAATTTGTCATTTTTGTATCTCAAAAAACATTTCAAATTTTTATCTGAAATTTTGTGACATCATACATTGATGTTGCGTTAACATGCTAGAATTTATTTTTCAAAATTTTAAAAATATTCTATGGCATCCGGTGCACCGGTAGCACCATAAGTCCGGGTGCACCGGATACATTCCCTGGTGGCAAGAGCCAATTCCAACGCCTTCCATTCCTCTTCCTCGATTAGCTTGACCCAATCCGGGCTTGGGCGAGGCGACATGGTGAGAAGGCGAAGAAAGGGAGGGTAAGAGAGTTTAGGAGCCGGAGAAGAGAGAGAAGAGACAGAGAGGGGAAGTGGAGTATCTGGAGAGGGAGCAGAGAAGTGGGTAGAGACGGGGAGGCATCGACCTTTTTTATAGCCGTGGGCGGCGGGAACGGGCACGGGCAGGTGGACACGTGGTGGCGATCATTAATGGGTGCGTTTCCTGCTGCAATGGGGGCTAAGAGCATGGTTAATAATGTAGCTAGCTACTGGCTATATAAAACTACTATCATCTATAATCACTCATACAATAGTATGGGCTATAAGGTTGACATTAGTATTTTTTTATCTCTTCTCTCTTCTCTCTCTTCTCCATGCGCTGTAGCGGGGCGATAACTAAAGCGCCGACTGCCTTCTCTTCGCTCCAGCTAGATTTTTTGTGACGTGGAACGGCTTGCAGCCGGCTGACTAGACGCTATTGTACTTACTCCAAGTAATAGTGCAACGTAAGCAGGCTATAAGCCCACTATTGTATTCTTGGATATGGACCGCGACCCAAAGGCATCAACAAAGCATGGGAGCGATCATTTTACTGTATCAACACATAAATATCAACTGTACAAGTTATGTTGTGTAATCATGATTTGAGATTTTCCTCCATCCATTTATATTAGGCAGCAAAGGATCTATGAATGGAATCGACCGTGTGTGAAGATGACCCACACTGTCATATTTTTCTCTTTTTTGAGAAAGAAAAAAAGAGCTACTTTATTCATAAGAGAAGATTACAGAGACACCCTCAAGAAAGAAAGAAAATACAGCAGAAACCACGACAGCTTTTCCCCACACTCTTTCACTTTCCCCACCTGCAGCTGCAGTAGTTCCCTTCCTTCTCCACCTCGCCGCCGTCGCCGTCGCCGACGCCGAGCAGGGCTACCGCCTCACGTCGCCTCTTCTTCTCTCTTCCATCCTTGCTGAGCTGCTCGGCACGGAGTCCTAATTCTGCTTCTGCAATGGGGATTTAATTTAATGGTGCTCTGCCGTGGTACCTACAATTAGGAAGGGCGCTCCTTCTGCAAAGGTATGCCATTCCCCCTCCTCCCTCTTCTCTTCTGTTCCCCTGTTTGCAGTGGAGATTAATTACATCTTGCTTGGATCTGGCACAGCGTCTTAGGATAGTACTCCCTCCGTCTCAAAATTCTTGTCTTAGATTTGTCTAGATAAGGATGTAGCTAATACTACTAAAACGTGACTTGATACATCCATATTTAGACAAATCTAAGACAAGAATTTTGGGATGGAGGGAGTACTACGTAAGAGGTGTGCTTTTGCTCCAGATCTGGGACATAGAGATTTGGTTTGCTCGCTGCTATGCTCCAAATGTGCAGGCATCTTCTTTACTGTCTCTAGAGCAGGATAGTCACAGGTGTGTTTTTGCTTCAAATGTGCAGGCATACAGATTTGGTTTGCTCAGAATGTCAGCATCTTCTTTTACTGTCTCTAGAGCAGGTACGCATTTCCCTGCTACACTACCAATTTCTGCAAGCCTGTCTCTGTCTGTCTGTCTCAAGCAAACTAATTTGTTTTCATGCTCTAGTTTCTGAATAACACCGTCTAGTGTAGTTTTCCCTGCTACCAATGGCAATGGGGGACCAAACTGTGCTGGAGCGTATACTCAAAGGAGACGAGGAACCCAAGGATCTGCCATTAGCCCTGTTACAGCGTATCACGAGTGATTTTTCTGAGGACAGAAAAATTGGTCAGGGTGGATTTGGAGTGGTTTACAAGGTACACTTCACCATTGAGAACAACAACATACATAAAGATCTTGTTTTATTCTGTATCCTTTAATATTAACAAGTTGCATCTATTGATAAAATCACAGCAGGAAACTCACCTGTTGTTTTGGCATCATAAGCTGACCATCATTTAAATGCTGACCAATAGGGTGAACTCAAAAATGGGATTACTGTTGCTGTTAAGAGGATTGAAGTCAACCAAATCACAATTGATGATGTGTCATTTCGCCGTGAGTTTAATAGCCTCATCAACATCAACCATCGAAATGTAGTCCGGTTTCTTGGCTTCTGCTCTAATACACATCATATACCCAGAAAAGAGGCTGGAGAGATTAGCCTTGTCAACGTAAGAGAAAGATTGCTCTGTTTTGAGTACATCACCAATGGAAGTCTTGATAAGCATATTACTGGTAAGGTCTTGTTGCAATTGATGCAGCTCTTCTTTCTTACTCTACTTCTTTACCTTACTGCCTGGACTAGTGCTTCAAGTCCGGCTCAACCATAGTGACAGACTTGCATCTAAAATGTCGTTCCATCATTAATATTGCTCCGTATGAAGTTTAACATAACTTCTTATTTTTTTCTGCATTTATTATTCTACAGATGAATTAAGGGGGCTGGAATGGGAAACCCGTTATGACATAATCTCTGGAATTTGCAAGGGTCTGTTTTACCTTCACGAGGAAAAAAATATTGTTCATATGGATCTTAAACCGCCAAATGTATTACTTGATGATCATATGGTTCCAAAAATTACTGATTTTGGGTTGTCGAGATCAAATGAAATGTCGCATACTACAGGTCAACGTTTTGGAACACCGTAAGCTATGAGGAACCATTATCTAAGGTTTTCTATCATTACAGCCCCAAATTTACTTTGTGTGGTAATGCATCACACTATTGTATTTTGTTGCAGAGGATATGTCGCTCCAGAATACAATGAAGATGGCAAAACTTCATTCAAGTGTGACATATACAGTTTGGGTGTCATAATCACAGAATTGGTAACGGGGCGTAGGAGCGTCCCTCACAAAAATAATGCAAGGGTGATATCTCTCACTTTTTAGAACAGCAACAATTAATGTTTTGCATCCATCTTTTGTTCGTTCTTTAATATGCCTAGTATAGTACTGAATGGCATATATCTACTTTGAACAACATTTTCTTCATAGTGGCTGAATGGATTTGTTCACGGTGCTGAGGCGAACACACACTATGGATCTAACGTCTGGCCTTGAACTAGAAAATGGTACTGTAAGATTCTGGGATTATCATAAATAATTAACATTTGTTAAATGTAGGTAGTTCGAAGGTGGAGACACAGGTGGAAGAAGCCACCAACATTACTACAATACCAGCAAGTAACCAGATGCATTGAAATAGCGGAACGGTGCAGGCAACAAGAACCGGAAGCTAGACCTTCTATAGGTGATATAATCAGCATTCTGAGTGGATCTGAAAGTACGGATGGGCACACTGGCCAGGTAAGCTATAGCTAGTTTAAGATGCTTTGTAATCAAAACTGTGGAAATGGATGCATCATTTGAAGTCGAAAGAGATAGGTGTTACTGAGATCAAACAGCTAATGAAGTGTGAAACAGTCAAATCTAAGGTTGTGTTAATTTGGTTCCAGATTCAAGTACATATGCCCTGCAAAAAAAAAATGCATAGGTTAGCTCATCTTAACCCTGCTAGGTTAGAATAATCCCAAATTTGTGTTTGACAACTATCATAGTAGCCTAAATCATAAGCATATCATTTCTGAAAGAAAGAAAAAGTGTACTTTCCAATAACACATCTCTCTTTTCTCGCAGGGAAGCACTTATCTGGACGATGACATGCTTGGTATTGAGCCACTCGAGCTTAAGTTTGATGAGGAGATGTCATGGTCAGTTAAGCTAACCAATAAGACGAATGCCTGTTTTGCCTTCAGCATTGAAAGACCAAGCAAGCAGTACACCGTACAGCCAGACAAAGGTATTGTGACAGCAGGATGTAGTGAGTGTCTTGTTCAGATAGCAGTGACATCACCGCAAGTTGCACAGAATGCTGACAAGCTCATCGTGCGGAGCACAAAAGTGAATGAGGGTCTTAGAGTCGAAGATATCACTAAAGATATATTCCATGAAGGGGCCGGTAAAGTGATTGATGAGGTGGATTTGATGCTTGTATATGAGCCCGTCGAGGCAGCCTACCCCACGCGCAAGGTGAGCTTCATGAAGTAATCCTGACATACTGAAATGAATTTATTCTTTAATCTTACTGCTTCATTGTTCATCATGCAAGGCCATCAATTCTGGCAGCTATGAAGACATCACGCGAGGACAACTGGGTCGCCGTAATTTCCACCAACCAGAGCACTTTTCATGCAGTCAACCTGCAAACATGACCCCCCACACGGATGTGACAAGCGTGAAGGAAGACGTCAACTCACTCTCAAAAGAGCTGGTGAAGATGCAGTGCAAGGTCGGTCAGCGACGGCTTGTCCTCCAGCTCGGCCACAACTCGGAGCAGGTCAGGGACAAGCTACTGCAAGCCCAAGGCCTGCTGCACAGTGCCCGGGGGAGCCACAACCCTGGCCTGCAGGGCTTGCTGGAGAAGCTGAGCAGGGACGCCGACCAGGCAGAGGACTTGCTGGATGAGGTCCGCTACTTCCAGATCCATGACAGACTCCACGGCACCAGCTACGCCACCACCCAAGATGGTAGTGATGATGATGCTGCTGTTGCCGGTGCACCACTCCGCGTCACCAATTCTGCTAGTGCTGATGGTGATACGCTGCATTTCGACATAGTGTCCATGTCCAGCAAAATCAAGTCCCTGTTACAGGGCATGGAGTCCCACTGTGATTCGGTCTCCAATTTGCTCGGCATCGGCAGTATCCCAAGCAACAACACAGCAGTCGTCGTACATCGGCCTCAGACTGCTTCCATGATTATACAAGATAAATTGTATGGCAGGACATGCATTTTTGAGGAAACTGTCAATCGTATCACTGATACTGGTGCCACACAGACTGTTTCTGTTCTTCCTATAGTTGGTCCAGGGGGTATTGGAAAGACAACTTTCACCCAGCACCTGTATAATGATGCAAGGACTAAAAATCACTTTGATGTCCAGGTCTGGGTATGCGTATCCACTGATTTTGATGTTCTTAAGCTCACCAGGGAAATACTCGCCTGCATACTTGCAACTGAAGGAGGAAGCAGCGGTGTTACAAATGAAACAACCAATTTAAACCAGCTTCAGAAATCCATATCAGAACGTCTCAAGTCCAAGAGGTTTCTAATTGTCTTGGATGATATATGGAAATGTGACGGTGTGGATCAGTGGAGAACCCTGTTAGCTCCGTTCACAAAGGGGGAAACCAAAGGAAGCATGCTACTTGTCACAACTCGATTCCCAAAGCTAGCACAAATGATGGAAACAGTTGATTCACTACAACTCGCAGGTTTGGAGCCTAGTGACTTCTTCACATTCTTTGAAGCATGTATATTTGGTGATCACAACCCTGAGCATTACGAATATGAGTTAGCTGGTATTGCACGAAAAATAGCAAACAAGCTAAAGGGTTCCCCGCTAGCAGCCAAAACAGTTGGTAGGCTATTACACAAGGAACTTTCTCAGAAACATTGGAATGGAGTTCTTGAAAAGCATCAGTGGCTAAAGCAGCAAAATAATGATGATATCATGCCATCTTTAAAAATTAGCTACGACTGCCTCCCTTTTGATCTGAAGAAATGCTTTTCCTATTGTGGCCTTTTCCCTGAAGATCATTGTTTTACTTCTTTAGAAATCAATCATTTCTGGGTTGCAACAGGCATCATAGACTCTAATCACCAAGCCGATAGGAATTACTTGGAAGAACTAGTGGACAATGGTTTTCTCATGAAGAAAAAGTATTATTGGGATGATCGATACTACTATGGTTTTCTCATGAAGAAAAAGTATTATTGGGATGGTCGATACTACTATGTAATGCATGATTTGATGCATGAGCTATCTAAAAGTGTTTCTGGACAAGATTGCTTCAATATAAGTAGCTTAGATTTCAGAGCTGATGTCATCCCACAATCTGTTCGACACTTATCTATCAACATAGAAGACAGATATGATGCAAATTTTGAGCAAGAAATGTGTAAACTAAGGGAGAGGATAGACACTGCTAATCTGCGGACTTTGATGATTTTTAGAGTTTATCAAGTAAGAATCGACAAGATTTTGAAAGATAGCTTCAAGGAAATAAACAGTCTGCGTGTCCTATTTATAGTAGTGAACTCTGCACAATCTTTTCCATATAGGTTTTCAAAACTTATTCACCTCCAGTACCTCAAAATTAATTCATCTCTCAGTGGCGACAGGGAAATGAGTTTGCCTAGTACACTATCAAGATTTTATCACTTGAAATTCCTGGACCTAGATCGTTGGCGTGGTCATTCTGATTTACCTGAAGACTTTAGCCACCTTGAGAATTTACATGATTTCCATGGTAGAAGAGAACTCCACTCCAATATTCGCAATGTCGGAAAGATGAAGCATCTGCAGGAGCTAAAAGAATTTCATGTCAGGAAAGGGGGCGTGGGATTTGAACTGACAGAACTTGGGGCATTGACAGAGCTTGAAGGAGGACTGATTATACGTCATCTTGAACACGTGGCAACCAAGGAGGAAGCAGCTGGAGCCAAACTGATGTTGAAAAGGAATCTGAAGGAGTTGGAATTACTCTGGGGCAGAGATGGACCAACTACAGATGCTGATATTCTTGATGCCCTTCAACCACACTCTAATCTTAGAGTACTTACAATTGCAAATCATGGTGGTACCGTTGGTCCTAGTTGGTTGTGCCTTGACATCGGGTTAACAAGTTTAGAGACTCTCACTCTAGAAGGTGTATCTTGGAATACCCTCCCACCTTTTGGGATGCTGCCAAATCTCAAGGTACTCACTTTGAAGAAATTTTCTGGAATTAATCAGTTTGGGCCTCGCTGTGGTGGCGCTCCAGGAAAATGTTTTATGCGCTTGAAGACAGTTAAGTTGTATGAGATGCCAGAACTTGCTGAATGGGTTGTGGGACCTAATTGTTGTTCCTTCCCTAGTCTTGAAAAAATCAAATGCATCGATTGTCCCAATCTCCGTGTGATGCCCTTCTCGGAGGTATGTTGCACCAATTTGCGCAGACTTAAAGTTGATGGGTGCCCCAAGATGTCTCTGCCCTCCATGCCTCACACCACCAATTTGGTTGTTACAGGACGTAATTCAGAAACTTTATTCACCTTTGGGCGAGCTGATTCAGGAACATTGTTGTCTTATGATGGAAAGAAATTGGTTGTTAGTGGGTTTGGCGGTGCTTTGGCCTCCCACAATCTGGATAAAGTAGAAGATATGACTGTCGGAAGATGCGGCGGTTTATTCCCTGAAGAGCTGGATGGCAGTTTTGTCTTGCGTTCAGTTAAGAGTCTCATATTAGATGTATCTCATCTTACCAGCAAATCATCATCTTCAAAAGTGTTAAACTGTTTCACAGCTCTTTCTCTGTTGGAGATAGTTGGAGATCCAGACGATGACTATGAGGAATGTGTAATGCAGTTGCCATCATCCATCTCACTGCAGCACCTTATCTTTACATACTGCAAGGGCCTGGTTCTTGTGCCTGTGGAGAATGGAGGAGTTCAGGAGGACAACTCATTGCTCCGATCATTAAAAATATTCAACTGTGGTCGATTGTTCTGTCAGTGGCCCATGGGAGAATCAGAGACCATTTACCCTTTCCCTGCTTCCCTGAGGGAACTTGTTATTGAACAAGAACCAAGCATGAAGTCAATAGCTCTGCTCTCAAACCTCACGTCTCTAACCACTCTAAGGCTAAAGTACTGCAGTAATTTAACAGTGGGCGGATTCAATCCTCTCATCGCAGTCAACCTCATACAACTGGAAGTGCATAGGTGCAGCACCTTAGCAGCAGATATGCTCTCAGAGGTGGCCTCTCAGAGGGCCAAATTATTATTGCCTGCAGGTTACATCTCTAGATTGGAGGTACTCTTCACGGATGACATCCGAGGATTGCTTGTTGCTCCTATTTGCAACCTCCTCGCCCCGGCCCTCCACACACTTGAATTCGACGAAGATGAGAGAATGGAAAGCTTCACGGAGGAGCAAGAGAAAGCGATGCAGCTCCTCACCTTCCTCCAGAAACTATGTTTTATCCGGTGCAACGGTCTGCAGTCCCTTCCTCAAGTGTTACATTGCCTTTCTTCTCTCAAGGAGTTACTTGTCGTTGGGTGTTGAGAAATCCGATCGATGCCCAAGGACGGCCTCCCGGTTCCGCTGAGAAAACTATATATGAATCCTCGCAGCGCTGAGATAGATGAGCAAATTGAGAAAATCAAAAGAAGCAACCCAGATTTATCCGTCGAAGATGACTAACTACACCCAAGGTAACACTTGTTGCCCCCCTATTTTTATTCTTTTTCTATTTTTGATGAAGCTCCAGAACCAAATTTCTGATCCTTAATTTATGACTGCATTCATAGTGTAAAGCAACCACTTTGCCTTGCTTATTTATCTTTCTCCTGCTTGCTTAATTCATTCTTTCCATGCAGTTCTTTTTGTACCTCTTTTGTGCTAGTAGACTTGAGATTGATACACTGTTACTTCTCATAATATATATGCGTGCATTTTCTTTGTCAGGCTTGTGTTCCCTATGTATGTGAAATAAAAAAGGGCGTGCGAGACATCACTCAGTCTCTTGGTACCGATGAAGAAGAACTCTTGAGTCGTAGCTGCAAGAAGTGAGGCTGGAATCATGGAATTGAATTATGAGGCTTGTGCTCCTTTTTCGCATGAAGCAGCAGGACTGAACAGAACATGCCAATTTAACTGTTGGCATCAGTAGCAGCGAGGAAGAGGTATTTAACTACTGTTAAGAAGATTTTCTTTCTTTCTTACCATGAATGAATCAATCAAGTGCCTTTGTTTCCTCTTTCTTGAATCCTTTCCTTTGACAGGATGCTGCTGCTGCTTTGTACAAAAGCACCTCTCTGATATATAATATCATATATGTAGCAGAGAGTGCTGTATTGTCTTGGTATGGATTCCTACTATTATCGTGAAATGAAATTTAATTGAGTTCCACTCTACAAGAGAAGACAGAATGCTTTCCAATTTGTTTGGTTCTTGAAAAGTCCCTATCTAGCCATACTGAATTATTCCTGTAGGACCGGAGCAATGAGAATTATGCTTGGGGGCAGAGTACTGAAAGTATTGTACCCAGCTATGTACAATCTTGCATGGAGATTCCATACATACAGGTTTATCCTTCACACAAAGTTAATGAATGATTGGGTGTTTAAGTTACCTTAGAGTGCTTTTTTCGTATTCTGACCTAAGTTCACAGTAGTGAATTTCACAGCTGATTCAGAGCAAACAAACAAACAAACAGTGCTGAAGCAATTGTCTATGTTGATATGCTGAAAGGTCAGTACGTGCTGGACACTTTGTTCTCATTTTTGGGTTTCCCCTACTAATGTAATGCTCAAAAGTGTCGTGCACTGAAAGATTGTAATCTCTGAATTACTCGAATCTGTCTGTCGCCAGAATGTTGCTTTCCTCAAACAGCACCTGATATAATTGTGATTCATGTTTGCAGAATAGAATATAGGCGTAAGTGATGGCTCGCAGTGGGATGTCCTTCCTTCCTTTAAAGAAGAATAGTGGGCTTTGTGGATGCAGCAGCGGTGAACAGAGCAGAGCTTTCGCATTCCAAGAAGGGACATATCCAAAGGGTGCCAAGATGCGAGGTGGTTATTGGGATTCAGCTTCAGCCTCGCACCACTACTTGACAAGAATTTTTTGTGTATTCGCCTCTGTAAAAGAATTTCATGTTAAGAAGGAGAGCATGGGATTTGAACTGAGAGAAGTTGGGGCATTGACAGAGCTTGAAGAAGAATTGATTATACATGGTCTTGAACACGTGGCAACCAAGGAGGAAGCTGCTGCAGCCAAACTGATGTTGAAAACGAATCTTAAGAAATTGGAATTACTTTGGGACACAGATGGACAAACTACAGATGCTGATATTCTTGATGCTCTTAAACCACACTCTAACCTTAGAGTACTTAGAATTGCAAATCATGGTGGTACCGTTGGTCCTAGTTGGTTGTGTCTTGACATCTGGTTAACAAATTTAGAGGTTCTCGCTCTAGAAGGCGTATCTTGGAGCACCCTCCCACCTTTTGGGAAGCTACCAAATCTCAAGCGACTCAAATTGAAGAAAATTTCTGGAATGCATCAGTTTGGGCTTCGATGTGGTGGAGCTCCAGGGAAATGTTGTATGCGCTTGAAAACAGTTGAGTTTTGTGAGGGGCCAATAGCTCCTGTGCTGCGACGTTTTTCATGCGAATTGGAAGGAGTGCGACGTTGTTGGAATGAATGGCTGCAATGCGACGTTTTAGAAGCAAACAATAGCTCCAATGCGACATGGCTCTGTTTAACCATGAAATGAAAAACACGACGGGTTAGCGATTCGAGTTATGACATGCGGGACCTAGGAGTTACTCGCATGCGGGTGGGACCCACAACTTATCCACGCAAGCATGCCCGTGCTCGCATGCTGGTGGGACCCACAACTTATCCACGCAAGCATGCCCCGACCCGAGCCAGCCACGAGCCCGAGCCAGCCCACCCCACCCCCCCGCCCTCCATTGCTTGCCCTGCCCCTTTCCTTTCCCACCTTCTTCTTCCTCTGCTCCGGCAACAAAGCGCGCCGCCGGCGAGTGATGTCTAGCTCGACTTCGGCCTCCCGCCAATCATGGACGCAATATGGTCCACTGCCGTTGACAAGATGCCCTGATTGCCCGCGCATGGAGCCTCTGAAGCGTTTGACTTGTGTGAGGGAAGAAAATGGCAACCGTGGGCGCGAGTTTGTGAAATGCTTGAGCAAGCCACAACCGGGGCAGGTTAGATCTGTGTTCTTGACCAATCCTATGGTCTCCTCTCTCCCGATTTCTTTCTCTTTTCCTCGAATTAGGGCGGCGGATCTGGGTGGTGGATCTAGGATTTATGCGCCTCCGGCGAACTGTTTTTCAGGTTCTGAAGAAATGTGGGCATTTTGAGTGGCTCGATGACTATGTTGAAAGGTTGAAATTGGAGGGATCAACGGGAACCCAAGAGCTCAATTTTGGGGGGCGGCTTGCCGTGGAACAAGCCCCCAATTTGGCGGACAGAGCCGATCCGATGATGCACAGTGCAGAACTGAAGAAAATTGGCAAGCAACTAAAGCATCTGATCGATTTGAAGCAGCAAGCAAATATGATGGCTGGAGCATTTTATGGTTGTGTCATTGCTATGGGTTTATTTTACTTGATGTTCATCAATCGCTAGAATTTGTTAGAGTTTCAGATAGTGTGTCAACTAGTTTCAGGGGATTTGTTAGATGAATTTGAATTAGTGTGAAGCAAAACTTGCTTGAATTATTGTAATGATATTCTCAGGGGCCCTATTCAGTGTCCATGCTCTGTTTACTCTGTTTTTGTTCTTCAGTTAACAGAGTACACACCCAAATTCAGTTTCTAGTAAAAAAAAAACAAAACTGGGCTGCCGAATAGATGTTGGGCCGTGAGAAAATGGGCCCTGAGAAAATAACCATGCCCAAGACCAGCCCACTCGCGTAGGGGCACCAGCCCACCTCTAACTTCGGCAAATAAAATGGGGCCCAATAAAATGTTACTTGTCCTTTTATTTTGCCTTTTTTTGCACTAAATTTTGTGATGGATAATTTTTTGATGCACTAAAGCTAAATGTTAATTGTTTTTATGCATGTCTACTGTTCCGTGAACTAAATGAGTTGCATGCTTGCATGAAGTGCCCGAAGTAAATTAGTTTGCATTTTCTAGTTGCACCCATGTCCATAGTGGGTTTGCATGGGGCTCCTACTTGCATGTCCATGGTTTGGCCAATATTTTGAAGATGTTGTGTGTGGTGATTGGGGTGTAGAAATCCGGGCCCGTAGCAACCCATAGCAATACACGAATAATAAGCAAAAACAACCCTAGCAATCCACAAATAATAGCACAAAACACAAAATATATATAGTAGCATACCCAATGATTATATAGAAGCATAACGATTATATAGAAGCATACCCAACGATTACATAGTAGCATACTCATAGTTCCACGGGGCATGATAGCCTTACAACTTAAAGTACTAATAAAACATAATAATAGTAGCATAACTATTACAACTTAAAAAAACTAATATGATAGATCTAAGCTAGATAGATAGGGGGCACAAAGCGCGGGTTCTTGGGGTTCTTCTCCTCCTCCTCCTCCGGGGCCACCTCGCTCCTCGGGCGCCCTCGCTCCTCCGGGCGCCGCCCTTCACTCCTCCCCTCCCTGTTGTTGATGGGGTACGGGAGCGTGTGCATGACGCCGTTGTTGGGGAAGATGCCGTTGAAGTCGGTGAAGATATTGTAGGTTGTGAAAGCTATGAACTCACAACCTACCCAAAATGCTCGCCCAAGGAGATGGAAAGCATCGAAAGGGTTAGTGAAAGTGGCGAGGAGCCCAACCACAACACCGTTGTTGTTGACCTCCTCAACATGGTACATCCGAGGAGAGCCGCGGGGGAGGTGGCGGAAGCCGGCCGCAAGGAAGAACTCCGTTAACTCCCTTGCGCCCCTCCACCTCGAGATCGCCCAAACCCTAAGGGTTCTCTCGACATACACTCCGGCCGGGTAGAGCCTTTCCGGTGTGGTTGGGGGGAAGCGGTAGGTGGGGGCAGTGTACTGCATGGTGGCGGGGTGGCTCGAGGGCTCGATCGAATTTGATGGAGAAGAAGGAAGAAGGAGGGCAGAGGAGGCAGAGGATGGGGTGTGGATGAGGAGGGAGAGGAAGACGATACTGCCCGGCTTAAATAGCCCAAGTGCGACGTGATTTCACCGGTGAAGATGGGCGGGCGGCGTTTGCTGGCGCCCTAGAATTAATGGGCGGGCGACGTTTGGCGGCGCCCCATGAAAGTGTGTACACGAGCGTGGGAAACGGGCTGCGATCCTTCTGTGCCACCGGTCGCGGGTCAAGGGGGACGGGTTCACGCACGCGTCTGTGCCGTCGTGGGTCAAGGGGACACGCCTGCCCCGGGTTCTCTGCGTGTGCCGCCCGTGCATTCATGCCGTAGCCAATTAATTTGCACAGCTTGCTAGTGCCTGGCTAGAGGGAGACGTGACGATAATGGACGCCTTCATTTGCCCATCTTGTAACGGGCAGCATGCCATTTGAACTGCATCGATACCCACATCTTGTGCCCGGGTGCATGCTTGGATGCGACGATGCATCGGTTGTAATGGTAGGCATGCGACAGCTTACTGCGTAGGGGTGGCGGAGCAGGGCTACGTCGAGGCCATGCATGCAAGCACGGGCGCAGTTCTGCGGGTGAGCATGCATGCTGCGGGTGGGCACGGGCACGCATGCAACGATGGGAATGGGCACTGCGTAGGCTTGGTCCATGCACCGCGTCAACTCTTGTCGTTGGATTCAAATGAACGGTCCTGATGCCCCAACGAGAGAGGCTGATCCAAACCCCACCGATTCAACCAATCAGGGCGTCTCATGCGGATCGATATACACTTTAGCTAACCCTAGCGCCTGATCTCAACCGTCCATGCACAACGATCGACGACCCAGTAGTGCGCGGGGTTTTGAGGGGTTTTGGGAGGGGTTTTGAGGGGTTTTGAGGGGTTTTGGCTGATTAGGGTTGAGCATAACTAATTCAAAAAAAAATCAAAAAAATATAAAACTTGCGCACATGGTCTTATTATGTCGTATAGTAACGAGAAAAAAAATATAAATATGATTTACATACATTTTTACGAAAAATCCTTCACAAAATTGTCATTCCTCGAACAATGTAGTATGGAGTTCAAGGGAGAGAGTAGTGGGCACCCGAGAGTATAGGTGGGGTTTTGAAAATGAAAAGTGTGAAAACCTCACCAAAACTTCATTTTGGATTGACTAAGAAAGATCTTAACTTACTTTTCTCATTTTAATGTTTTTAAACTTGTTTTATATATAATTTTCTATTAAACCTTGTTTTTTCCCAAAAAAAGAAAATAATAGAAAATTAATTCAATAAATAGTGAGACTTTAGATTTACACTATATAGGTAGAATAGATGTGCAGAAAAATTATTTGTCTGGTTTAGACAAGGTGCAAAAAAACTTGCTTAAATATGAGGCCGTTTACCCTACCTTTGAAGGTCATTTGAGACACACTTTTCATGACTATGAGTTCAACTTACCAAAAGGGCTGGGAATGATCAGCAAACAAACATATTTCAGTTGAGGCACTTTAGATAGCATTAAAACATCAATACCCATCCCTAATTCAAATTTGAGCCCAAATTTGAATTCAAATTTGAATTTTATTTGGTTGGTTTAGACAAGGTACCAACAAACAAGTTCGAATAGAAATACGGGATACATAGTGACAACCAGTACGCACCAAGTTACAAGTATTATTACATGCCCCAAATTTCAAAACTGTTCTTTGTTCTACCTCTTCCTACCACGTCGCGTGCTCTTCTTCGCCTTAGCACTTCTTGTTTTTGGTTCAACTACACACACAAGTTCACTGATCATCTTGGTTTTTTTCACTAGTCTTTTCAACACCTCGCCAACACCCTCGTGATCAGTGTCTTCAGTCTCAATGTTGACAGCAGTTTCAGTTTCTTCGGTGTGTACCTCAACATGGGTTTCTTCGGTCTGAACCTCGACACACTCAGGTTCAGTTTCAACCTCGAGAGCAGTTTCTTCAGTCTAAATGTTGACTGCAGCAGGATTTTCTTCACTCTGCTCATGCTGAGGCACACTTCTCTTCTTTCTACCGCCATTGACTCTTGCTTTTTTTGTTGGCCAACACTGTTCAACAACAAAGGGCTGACTTGCTCGCTTCCTCCTGGCCATTGGAAAAATGTTATAGATATAGTAATTGGGAAAAAGCACCAAATCAAAACATAGACAAATAAACAAGAACATACTTTGGCTTATCAGGAGTGTAACGGCATTTGACAGATCCCACTCTGTGCCCAAGTTCCTGGCACAACTTGCATCTGTTTTTGTTACCTTTTTGGGCCCTTTTTGGCTTTCCATCTTTATTTCCCTTCTTACTACTCCCACCTTTCTCAAACCATGCCTTGAATCTACTCTGTTTAGGCCTGCCAGCCTTTCTTTTCGTCAAGGGAGGACCCATGGAAAATTCAATGTCCACTTCAGGCCACTGAGATTGATCTGTTAGTGCTGGAATTGGAGTAGCATATGCAGCTTTGAATTTTGCTACCGAATAATATTCATGCAAATATGGGTGCATGTTTATCTTCGGTTGGGATGCTAAGAAGAGAATGGCATGCTCACATGGTTTACCAGTGTGTTGCCACTCGAGGAAAGTGCAATCATGCAATTCAGTGTTAACAACATGTCTCCTTCCAGTTTTGTTATCTCTAACTTCAGCACCCCAAGGTGAAGATTTTTCAACAAACAAATGTGAAAGGCATCTGCTCCTATTGACCACCTGTTGTACCACTGCTGGAAGCTTATCACCTTGCAGACAATCACCTATCCTTCTTCTCAATTCCCACAACCGCATGAGCATGATCCTGATTTGATCAACCATGTCATGCATAGGCAAATCTTTTAAATCCTTCACCTTGTTGTTGAAACTCTCTGCCAAATTGTTGTTGATGTGGTCACACTTGATGGCAGTGTTGAATGCTGACCTGTACCATAACAAAGAATGGTAGGTGTTCAGCCATGGACCAAACTCATCACATGCTGCCATTATCTTATCAAGATGATATTTGTGTGTTTGTCTAGTGTAAGATCTTGCTGCTGGCCACATGCGCCCAAATACTTCTCCTCTAAATTTTTTGATCAAATTCATCCACAAATGACCGAAGCACTCCCTCTGCTCAGCATGTGGGAAAACATTTTTCACTGAATTTTCAAGCCCCTTGCATGCATCTGTGTGTATAGCCAAAGGTGACACTGGCCCTAGGCATCTTTTCAACTGGATCATGAACCATGTCCATGAAGCCTCTGTTTCTGACTGAAACAAGCCAACAGCAATAGGAAACATCCAGTTGTGTCCATCTAAAGCATTGCATGCTGCCAACTGACCATTCCACTTGCTTGTCAAAAATGATGAGTCTATGCTCAAATATGGACGGCACCCTGCTTTGAACCCATCAATGCAAGGCTTCAAAGCCATAAAAAACTTGGAGAACTTGACTTCACCTTTGTCTGATACCTCTGTATCTATCTCCACAACACTGTCAGGTGACCTCTTTTCCACCTCTGCTTTGAAGTTGTAAAGCATCCTAAATGTATTTGCCCAATCACCATATAAATTTTTCATTGCCCTTTGTTTTGCCTTCCACACTGTGGTATATTTCAGTTTAATGGGGCACATCTTTTCCAAGTCTACTTTGAGTTTCTTCGCAGTAGTGTTTGGTGTTTTGGCTAAAATTGGGGTGATCTTTTCTGCAACCCAAAGTTGTGATGTCATGGTTGATACTCTCTGTGAACTTGTAATACAAGTATGTTGATTGGGGATTTGGTTAACCCTGACAGTACTTCCATCAGGTTGCAGTCTAGCAGATATGTACCACTTGCAAGGCTTCACACTACCATCAAATCCTCTGCACCTCGCATAAAACTTCTTTCTATTAGTCCAAACAGTCTTGGCATCAAACTCATGTTTCACTGCATAAGTCTTGAAACACATCCTAAACTCCTTCATGCTTGGGAACAACTTGCCTACTTCAATGATAGGGTTTTCTTTGTCATACACATGCACCAGCTCTTCATCATGTGCATCATCTACCTCATCTGCAGCTTGTTCCATCAACTGTCCATCTACTTCTTCATCAGCATTAGCAGGCAAACTAGATTCACTCCTCTCCTGCTTATCTCTGTCATCGACTGGAATGCCAAAAAGTTTGGCCATCTCAATGTCAGGCATTGGTGCAATGACCAAATCAGTAGGCTCATCTAATTCAACTACATTTCAATCAACAGTTGCTGCAGTTTCAGTTTCAGTTCCAGTCACCTGTCCCTCTTCGGGTATTATTGTAAGTTCAGTACACATGGGAATCAATGGCCTCTGTGTAGCCCAATCATCATCTACCATCTGCGCAGCCAATTGTGATGGCACATATCCAACCTTCGAAAAAATGTTCAGATCAACGAGCTCAGCAAAAAAATTAGCCCGTTTGCTTGTCCAGCCGTTTTGCCGATCGATTTCTTCAACAATCTGTTCACCATCTTCTATTCTCACATACTCTCCTTTCCAATCATCAAACCGCAACAGTGATACTTCTTGCTCTGGACCCCAAACAAGATTCTCGCCAATTTTTTCCACCCATTTCTTCACTGCCGTCTCTCCCATGTTCTGTAGAACTTGTGGATCAATCTCTGTAAACTCAACCTCCCATTTAACAATAGTGTCTCTCTCAATGTTCTGTATGCTACCATCAACTAATTTTGCCTTTGATGGAAAGAAATTGACTGTCAATTCAAAGGTCCGAGCGGCAGCATCCCCTCTGTCAGTGGCGGACAGTGTGAGCCCGTGAGAAAAAGCAGACGAGGCCACCCCCTAATTGCATGCAAAATTGGATCGGAGAGAGGCGCATTACCTATTCGAAGTTGAATCTGGCGGCTCCATCTCAGTATGCCCACGGGCTCCCCTCACAACCTATTGATTCCGCAAGCGAAAACAGAGGAAACGAGCTGAGATCTACGGGCCGGAGAGAGGAACGGGAGGGCGACTAGGGTTTGAATTCACTCACCATTTTCTGAGACCGAAGGCTCCGCCGCCGTTGAGAACGAGGGCTCCGCCGCCGCCACCGAGAACGCAAGATCCGCCGCCACCGGAGAAGAAAGGGGGCAGAGTGGCGGGCCCGGCACGGTCGGGCGGCAGGGCACGGTCAGCTGTTTTGAGGAACAATTAAGTTGGACCCACATGTCCTAACATAAACGGGCGGGCTTGGTTGACGACCAATTTAACCACATTTAACAGCCATGTCGTGCGTGGGCTATTTGCCTGCTCAAAAACGTCGCACCACAGCCATTTGCTTGAACAACGTCGCACTCTTGCCAATTCACCTCAAAAACGTCGCACAGGAGCTATTGGCCCGTTTTGTGAGATGCCAGAACTTGCTGAATGGGTCGTGGAACCTAATTGCCATTCCTTTCAAAGTCTTGAAGAAATCATATGCTTCAATTGTCCCAATCTCCGTGTGATGCCCTTGTCGGAGGTATCTTGCACCAATTTGCGCATACTTTTTGTTTCTGGGTGCCCCAAGATGTCTCTGCCCTCCATGCCTCGCACCTCCACACTGACAAGTTGTGATGTTAAAAGATGTGATTCCGAAAGGTTGCGTTATGATGGAAAGGAATTGGTTGTTAGTGGGTATGGTGGTGCTTTGGCCTCCCAAAATTTGGATAAAGTAGAGGATATGATTGTCGGAAGATGTGACCGTTTGTTCCCTGAAGAGCTGGATGGCAGTTTTGTCTTTCGTTCAGTTAAGAGTCTCAAATTAGATGTATCTCATCTTACCAGCAAATCATCTTCAGAAGTGTTAAACTGTTTCCCAGCTCTGTGTGTGTTGGTGATAGACGGACATAGAGGAAGATATGACTATGAGGAATGTGTAATGCAGCTCCCATCATCCAGCTCACTGCGGCATCTTACCTTCCGGAACTTTAAGGGGCTGGTTCTTGTGCCATATTCAAGAGGACAACTCATTGCTCCAATCATTAACCATATCCAGATGTGGCAAATTGTTCTCTCAGTGGCCCATGGGAGAATCAGAGACCATTTGCCCTTTCCCTGCTTCCCTGAGGATACTTGATGTTGAGGAAGAGCCAAGCATGAAGTCAATGGCTCTGCTCTCAAACCTCACATCTCTCACCGGTCTAACGCTAAACGCCTGCAGTAATTTAACAGTGGACGGGTTCAATCCTCTCATTGCAGTCAACCTCATAAGACTGCAAGTGCGTGGTTGCAACACCTTAGCAGCAGATATGCTCTCAGAGGTGGCCTCTCAGAGGGCCAAATTATTGCCTGCAGGTTCGTTCCGATTGGAGGTTCTCAGGGTGGATGACATCTCTGGATTGCTTGTTGCTCCTATTTGCAGCCTCCTCGCCCCGGCCCTCCGCATACTTGAAATCAGGTCTGATGGTAGGACGGAAAGCTTCACGGAAGAGCAAGATAAAGCGCTGCAGCTCCTCACCTCCCTCCAGAAACTACATTTTGTCATTTGCGAGGGTCTGCAGTCCCTTCCTCAAGGGTTACATCGCCTTTCTTCTCTCAAGTTGTTACTTGTCCTTCAGTGTAGAAAAATCCGATCGCTGCCCAAGGAGGGCCTCCCGGTTTTGCTGAGAAAACTATATATGAATCCTCGCAGCGCTGAGATAGATGAGCAAATTGAGAAAATCAAAAGAACCAACCCATATTTCCTTTGACAGGATGCTGCTGCTGCTCTGTAAAAAAGCACCTCTCTGATATAATATCATATATGTAGCAGAGAGTGCTGTCTTGTCTTGGTATGGATTCCTACTATTATCGTGAAATGAAATTTAATTGAGTTACACTCTACAAGAGAAGAGAGAATGCTTTCCAATTTGTTTGGTTCTTGAACCTGTTTAGCCTGATACTGAATTATTCCTGTAGGACCGGAGTACTGAAACGTATTGTACCCAGCTACGTACAATCTTGCATGGAGATTGCATACATACAGGTTTATATTTCATTGGCATTTATCCTTCACACAAAAGTAATGAATGATTGGGTGTTTAAGTTACCTTGTGCTTTTTTCGTATCCCCAAAAACACAAAAGGCTAACTCTCGGGTATGATATTGCTAATCCCTGCGGCGCCGGCCTTGGCCCAGAGGCGCGCCTCGTCCTTGATGGCGGTGGTGAGTTGGGAGAGGGATGGCCGATCGTGGTCGAAGACACATCCGTTGCGGTGTTTCCAAATCCACCAAGAAATGAGGATGATGATGGATGCGAGGCCTTTGCGAGCGGAGGTTGACGCTTGTTCGGTTGAGGTTGCCCACCAAGTTTGGACGGGGGTGTTGCCATCAGGAAGGCTTGTAGGTGCTCTTACCCAGCCGAGCACCTCATGCCAGATTTGCCTGGAAAAGGAGCAGCCCGCTAGGAGGTGTTGCATGGTCTCGGGCTCTTGATCGCATAGGGCGCACATGTCGTCGTCAGAGAGGCCGTGTCGGGATAGACGTTCCGCTGGTCCCGTCGCCAAATTGCAGCTGGTCCCGTTGCCAAATTGCCAGGTGGTGGATGCCCTGAAGATGCCAGGTGCGTGCATTTTCTTGGTCAGGCTTCTGTTCCCTATGTGAAGAAGACAGTGGGATGTCTTGACAGTGGGATGTCCTTGGTTCCTTTAAACAAGACAAGTGGGCTTTAATTTGTGGATGCAGAAAATGTATGCAGCAGCAGCAGCCAAGAGAAGAGAGCATTCCTCTAAAGAAGGGACATCCAAGATCCAAAGGGTGCCAAGGTGCGAGGTGGTTATTGGGTGGGATTCAGCTTCAGCCTCGCACCACTTGACACGAAATTTTTGTGTATTCGACGGCCTCTGTAAATTAAATTCGTACGGTAGAATTGTGTTTTTTTTCTTCCCAGCAGTGTTCCGATCATGATTTTGTTCCGTGTGTGGGAAGATATGGAAGCGTCTCAACCCTCCAACAGGGAGAGCCCGCAGGTTATATTGATCGAGCGAGGAGAGTCTCGCGAGAGATACAAAGGATTCGGTTGGGATTCAACCAACCAGAGATATTACAGAGAGAGAGATAGGGATAGAAAGTTAAACAGAAAAATAACTCTATCTATGGCGCAAGACAACTCCTTGCTGCCATCTACATCCCTACAATATCTCATGTTTAACACCCTCTCTTAATCTAAGCTTCTCAAGTTTAGATTACGCTTGAACTCTTCAAACGGCCCTGTGGCCAAAGCCTTTGTGAAGCCGTCTGCAACTTGATCTTTTGAAGGGACAAACCGGATCTCCAACTTCTTGCTTGCAACCCTTTCACGAACAAAATGATAATCAATTTCAATATGCTTGGTTTTTGCATGGAAGACCGGATTAGCTGAAAGATATGTGGCACCAAGATTGTCACACCAAAGACATGGAGTTTGTATATGATATATTCCAAGCTCCTTAAGCATAGATCTGACCCATATAATTTCGGCTGTTGCATTGGCCAACGCCTTATATTCTGCCTCAGTACTTGACCCAGAGACAGTTGCCTGTTTCTTGGCACACCATGAGATGAGGTTAGGTCCAAAGAAAACTGCAAACCCACCTGTGGACCTTCTGTTATCCAGACATCCTGCCCAGTCAGAATGAGAAAATGCACTAACAAGTGTTGAGGGTGACTTGCTGAAAGTGAGGCCAACACCCAAGGTGTGCTTTACATATCTCAAGATGCATTTGGCAGCAGTCAAATGGGCTGAAGTAGGTGCATGAAGAAACTGACACACTTTATTGACTGCAAAAGAAATATCAGGCCTGGTGAGTGTCAAGTACTGGAGTGCACCTACCAAACTCCTGTATTTGGTGCCATCCTCTGGACTCAGAGGAACCCCTTCGGCGAGAGACAGTCTTTCAGAACTGGAGAGTGGTGTTGGAGATGGTTTGCAGCCCTGCAACCCAGCCTTGTTCAAAAGATCAGATGCATATTTTTCCTGAGAGAGATGAAGACCACCTTCTGCATTCCTTTTTACCTCAATACCAAGGAAATAATGAAGATCTCCAAGATCCTTAAGAGCAAACTCTGAGTTCAAATCCTTCAAAAGAGCTATAATTGCCTCATTGGACGAGCTAGTGACAATGATATCATCCACATAAATGAGTACAAAGATAGCTATCTGTGACTTACTGTAAATAAACAGGAATGTATCAGATTTAGAGGGAGTAAAACCAAGGGTGTGCAACTTAGAACTCAACCGAGAATACCAGACACGTGGAGCTTGCTTGAGTCCATAAAGAGATTTGTCAAGTCTGCAAATGTGAGATGGTTTATGTTTGTCCTCAAACCCAGGAGGTTGCTTCATATACACTTCCTCTTCCAGAACACCATGAAGGAACGCGTTCTGCACATCTAGCTGGCGAAGGCTCCATCCTCTGGACACAGCAATAGACAAAACAAGGCGGATGGTGGCAGCTTTGACAACAGGACTAAAAGTGTCCTCGTAATCGAGTCCATACCTCTGTTTGAACCCCTTGGCAACGAGTCTAGCTTTATACCGATCAATTGTACCATCAGACCTGCGTTTTATTCTGTACACCCATTTGCAATCAATGATATTACGACCTGGTCGAGGAGGAACGATATGCCATGTATGATTTTTCTGGAGGGCATGAAACTCCTCTTCCATTGCCATTCACCACTTAGGATCAGCTAAAGCCTCATTAACGGTGCGAGGTTCACCTGTGGGAACAGACGTAACTAGGCCATACTTAGTTTTGTAGTTGACCTGTTGTATGGTGCCGTCACGAAGACGTGTACGAGGAGGCGTGGAGACGAGCGGTGGTGTAGCCGCAGAGGATCCAGCAGCACCAGACCCCGCCAGATCTGCTGTGGCAGAACGGGTCGACGGAGAGACGGGCGAGGCCGCAGAAGATCCGGGTGAAGGGACAGGATCAGCATCGGATCTAGGAGCGGGCCCGTCTGGCGCGCCTGGCGCAGAGGACAGGGTGGCCCGCGGGAGGCACCTAGAGTACGTCTGTGGGACCGGCGCGTACCGCGCGGTCGGCTGGATCCCCGTCGCTGATTGGAGCGCGGCGCCCGCGGAGCCCAGCACGGAGGCAGGGCGACACGCGTCACCTGAGGAGAGGCGCGGGGCGGGAGATGGTGGAGGGCCCCGGGCCGGCTGACTCGATGGCAATCCCGAGGGAGATGCGGTCGGATCGGACGCGTCCAGCCGGGTCGATCCCGAGGCTGATTCCACCGGATCGCCGGCATGCACGCTGGAGCTCCCTGATGCACCATTTTCTGCGTCATTTTCTTCGCCGATTCTGCCTGGAACAGTAAACTCAAGAATAACAGGAGATATATTAGTCATATTTTGGTCAGCGCAACTATCATCGCCCGCACACGAAACACCGGAAAGATGAGATGGGAGAAGAAGGATTTCTTTCCTAAGGAGGGCGCCGGCATTGGGGTGTAGACTTGCAAAGGGAAACTGAGTCTCATCAAAAACGACATCACGTGAGATGTACACACGACCTGTAGAAACATCAAGGCACTTAACGCCTTTGTGTTGCGCACTATAGCCAAGAAAAACGCACTGTTTGGATCGATACATGAGTTTTCGAGGATTGTATGGACGAAGATTTGGCCAACAGGTGCAACCAAAGACACGAAGGGTGGTGTAATATGGTGTGATATGAAGAAGACGTTCAGTGGGAGTTTCATGAGAAATAGTGCGACTGGGCCACATGTTAATAAGATGAACAGCGGTGAGAAAAGCCTCGTCCCAAAATTTGAGAGGCATGGAGGCAGAAGCTAATAAAGCCAAGCCTACTTCGACAATATGTCGATGCTTTCGTTCAGCAGAACCATTCTGCTGATGCGCATGTGGGCGTGAAACATGGTGAGAAATACCTATCTTTTGAAAAAAAGAATTGAGTTTCCCATACTCACCACCCTAGTCGGACTGTACAACAATGATTTTACTATTGAATTTTCGCTCTACAAGAGCTTGAAAGTTGTGGAACACTTGAAACACGTCAGAACGTTTCTTAAGAAGATAAATCCACGTATATTTGCTAAAGTCATCAATAAAGCTTACATAGTATTGGTGTCTACCAACGGAGGTGGGTGTTGGACCCCATACATCAGAAAAGATGAGTTGCAAAGGTTTTTTAGAGACACTAATAGACACAGGATATGGTAATTGATGACTTTTAGCATGTTGACAGGAATCACAAATTGTTTCTGAGTTTCTCTCACCAACAACTGGGAGATTATTATTACTAAGAATACGATGAACAGTAGCAAATGAAGGATGTCCTAAGCGATTGTGCCACCGTTCAGCAGAAAGCTTGATGGCACCATAGGCTTGTTTATTGTATCGGCAATACTGCGGAAGCAAAGAGTAGAGGCCTTGCACACAAACACCTCTATGAAGTACTTTCTTCGTGACCTGATCCTTGATCAAAAAAAAAAGAATGAGTGAAACTCTAGAAACACATTGTTGTGAAGAGCAATACGATGAACAGATAACAAGGTTTTGGAAGCATTGGGAACATGCAAGATTTCATTGAGCTCAAGATTTTTGTGTGGGGTTTTGATAAATGAGTGACCAATATGACTTATCTACATACCTGCACCATTTGCGGCGGTGTAGACTTGATCATGGCCACGGTATTTTTCATGCATTGTCATCTTCTCCAATTCACCAGTGATATGACTTGTGGCACCTATGTCCATATACCAATTGGTATCGACACCATAGGATACATCAGCTGCAGCTGCAATTTTCTTGCTTTGGGAGTTAGGATCATCGGCATAGCGCCAATCACAGTCCTTTGCAAGATGATTTGTTTTCTTACAGATTTGGCAGCGTCCCTCATAACCATCATACCCTTGGAAGTGACGCCCTCTGTTGTTGTTGCTGGGAGGGCGCCGAGCATTGTTGCCGCCACCAGAAGGGTTCTGATGATAGTGGCCGCCACCACCACCACCATAGTGGCCTCCTCCTCCATTGTTCTGATGGTAGCCACCACCAGAGCCGCCGCCTGGGTGGTAGCCACCGCCAGTGATGCCGTTGTAGCCACCTCCGCCGGTGCCGTAGTTGCCGCTAGAAGCACCATAGCCACCGCCGTTTCCGCGGGAGCCACCACCACTGCCGCCCTTCTGGTTGCGGTAGCCGCCCTTACCGGCATTCGGACGACCCCGAGACGCAGCGTTTGCCGATGACTTGAAGCCACCAGCACCGCCGCCATGGAACATCTCGATCCGCTGATCGAAGTTCGCCACCATGGAGAAGAGCGCGTCGATGGTGACAGGTTCAGTGCGCACGTCGAGGGCGGAGAAGATCGGCTGGTAGTCCATGTCCAGGCCCGCGACGATGAAGGAGATGAGCTCCCCCTCCCCGAGTGGTTTCCCCGCCGCCGCGAGCTCATCGGAGAGGGAGCGCATGTGCCCGAAGTACGTCGAGGCCGACTGGGTACCTTTCTGCGTGTTGGTGAGCGCAGATCAGATGTTGTTGACGCGGGACAACGAGACGGCAGAAAACATAGTCGCCAATGCAGCCCAGATCGCATGAGAGGTTTCAAGGGAGGCAACTTGGACAAGAACTTCTTTGGACAGGTTGCGGAGGAGATAAGCGATGATTTGTTGATCCTGGATCAGCCAGGGGGCATAGGCAGGGTTTGGAATCACCTGGTCCTTGCCATCTCTGTCTTTGGCGGTGATGGTTTTGGGAGGCTCCTCTAGGGTTTGATCTAAATAGCCAAACAAGCCGGCGCCCATTATCTGGGATCGCGCTTGAGCTCTCCAGAGAACATAGTTCGTCCGGGAGAGGGGCTCGGAGGTGTTGTAGTTGAGGCCGGAGGTGACAGGGACGGTGGAGGACGACATGATGGGAGGGAGGTGATGGGAGATTGATGGAGGCTAGCTAGATGTGATGGAAGGGCCTGCTCTGTATACCATGTGGGAAGATATGGAAGCGTCTCAACCCTCCAACAGGGAGAGCCTGCAGGTTATATTGATCGAGCGAGGAGAGTCTCGCGAGAGATAAAAAGGATTCGGTTGGGATTCAACCAACCAGAGATATTACAGAGAGAGATAGGGATAGAAAGTTAAACAGAAAAATAACTTTATCTATGGCGCAAGACAACTCCTTGCTGCCATCTATATCCCTACAATATCTCATGTTTAACACCGTGACCACGGACGGACCAACTGATCGATGATGCCAAGGTTATTGGGTGTAACTGTCGTTAGCACAATGCTAGCCAGTACATTCTAAGATTTGGCTGGCAGCTTCACATGTGAATCTGATATTGAAGGCAAAAGTTGTGCGGTTAATTAATTCCTCAGTGGCAGCAAGCAATGTGCTTTGGGGCCTTCCCCTGCTTCTCGTAGCTTGCCCTCAGCTGCAGCAGCAGTACAAGAACAAGATTGGTGTGCTTTAAAGGATCTCTGGGAATAAATCAAGCTACATTTGAAATTTGTTATCTCTACTATTATTGTGCAACTTTGGTCGCCTTTAATCAGTGATGCGCGCCTTTTGATGTAGATGTTCATTCAGTCAGCCTTTAATCATTGATTGATGATGCCTACTTTCAATGTTGATTCTTACAGTTTCATCAGACCACAAGGGAAGAGAAAGAGATGGAACTATTTCGTCAGTCACATTCTGCTGTTATTAGTGCTTGCAGAGATCCAACTATTTTCTCCTCTCCATGGGACAAACTTGAGCCAGCTAACTGCTGACAGATCGATAGTCAAGGGGGTGTGATTGGGGGAGAGCTTCTGCCTGTTGTATATTCCCCGTAAGGTGTCAACATTCATCTATGTTAGCATTTTATCTTTTTCGAAAAGGAGGAATACCCCCGGCCTCTGCATCTGGACGATGCATACGGCCACTTTATTGATTATAACACAAGACCTTACAAAGTCGTACAACAGTAAGACCAAAGCCACCATCTTCGCAACCTCTGTCGCTACTCCTATCTAACTGATGAAGGGGCGCTGATGGTCTGGGCCTAATACCAATCAGGCCTCGCAGCCAAACCTAACATCTGAGATCTGAGGTCCCAACCAGGACTCCTTCCGGGTATGGGCATCCACCAGTCCGGCGTGCTCTTCAACCCGGCCCCCTGCCGGGTATGAGGCTGCCGCAGCCACGTACCATCAATCCATCTTCAGAGCTGTACTGTTGCATGAACCGTGCCAGACCTCTTTGCCATCGACGCCACCACGACGCCAGACAGCGCCGCCATCCTGCGCTCGTCCATCATCACACGCCCACCGGCGGGACCCCTGCTGCTCCATGCCGCTGAGACCCGCCGATGTCGACGTGCCAGATGCCACGCCGCTCCTCCTCTTGTCCCCTCCAGTCAACACTTGCTCCAAAACGATGCCCACAGGAGGGAGAACGACATCGAAACGTCGCCATCGTCCGATCCGGTAAATCCAGATCTAGGGTTTCCCCCGGAACCTTTCGATCAGGTTGTCGTGACCTGCAACGACGATGCCTCGAGAAGGGAACGACATCCAAAGACGCCTCCATCGTCCGCCATGACCGCAGTCAGACGCGATTTTCACCGGAAGCCACGGCGTCCCGATCTCGCGGTTGGCTGGAACGGAACCCTCCGCCGAACCGGTGACGTTGCCGCCAATCCGATCCCACTGCCGTGCGGCGCCCCCGATGGAGATCCCGAAGGCGAGGAGAGGGTCTCGATGTCGCCCACCAGAGGGAGAACGGCGCTGCGAGCGTCACCAACATCGTGACCGGCACCGCCGGTCAAGGGTTTCCCCCGACCCAGAGCTTGCAACGCCATGCTCCGCTAACCAGCCAAGCAGGACAAGCCCGCAGACCGGCCAGCAGAGAAGGAAAGCGAGCCTCCAACTCCAAGCCCGCCGCCGACTCGCCGCCTGCACGGCCAAGACGGTGCACCGAGTGCTCCAGCAGTGGCCAGGGGGCCAGATCGGCCGCGCCAGATCTAACCCCTGCCGCCGCCGCCGCGAGGCCGCACCGCCTCCTCCCAGCAGCAAAGCTACCAGATCCGCACGTCTCCACCGCCGGAGGCCCCGCCGGATCCAGATCCCCCACGAGCGGCGGCCCGCGCCGCCGAAACCCCGACCAGGAGAGGGAGGAAAGGGCCCCGCCGCTGCCAGCGCCGCACGGGCTTCGCCCGGCGGACGCCCTCCGGCAGCGGCGAGGAGGAGGGGTGAGCGAGGGCGGAGCTTTGCGCCGGCGACGGGGGGAATCTCCCGTGACACGCTCGCGGGGTGCGTCGCGGGAGCCGGGGGGTGCGTACGTGTGGTGTCTACATGTACTGTATGTCATAGCATTTTATCTATTGTATTACTGCCTTTACTTTGTATGTATACTTATTAATGTGGCCATTAATTTCCTTCCAGTTCGACCTGCCTGCTCGTAAGTTGCTGTTGAGTCAACCTTGGTCTTCAATGCACACATGCATACAGCGGCAGCAGTAGAAATTACTTAGCCTAGAAGTAAAATGGTACAGCTGCATGTCGGCACCATTAAACTTGGTGAGCAAGGACCATAGCTTACTAGTGAAGCTAGTGTGTGACGCAAGTGCTCACCTCAGCGCTAGCAGATATTTTCAGCTCTTAGTCGGTTCGTAGCAACTATAAAACGAGCTGTATATCTCCGGTTGTAAGAATGCAATTCCAATCAAAGCAAGGCAGTCAGCCTCAAGTAGTAGTACTCCTCGTGTGTGTGTCTTGCGCTGCACTAGTGAGTGCATGTGTTATCAGTGAGCTGAGTGCAAGCACTATCACTAGATAGCCACGACCCGCTGGTCTCAGTGTTCTGGGCTAACAGTTGCTTCATGACGCTGAACTGGGCGGCACAAGGAATGGAAGTCTTCAAACCAATGGCTGTCCAATTTCTCTATGCTGAACTGGGAGAAGCTAGCTAGCTAGCTAGCCTTGTGGAGGTTCATCTATTCTTTTAGAGCTCCAGTCCCAGTTCCATTACTAAGAGCATTTCCAGCCGTTCGCCCCCTAAGACGTCGAAAAAGAGCTACCTGGGGCTAAACCGGCGTTTGCTTGGCACGTGGGGGCCATTGCGTTCCCAGTCGACGCCCTAGGTTGCCGCCAAAATCACGCGAACTCGGCGATATTTTATAGAAATTTCTACAAACTCGGCGATATTTCATAGAAATTTGTACAAAACTGTTAGAATAAATCCGAGGCATACCGTTGATCATCCGAGGATCAAGCAATCACAAGAGCATGACACCGAGATTTGTTAACGAGGTTCACCGATCATGGCTACATCACCGGGGCTTGACTACAGGCGCTCCTCCCCGTGACACCGACACAATACCGCACAACGGCCACCCAGGCGCCGGCACACGCCGCCGGCTCCCCCTTGCGCGCCTGGTGCTATTATGTTGGCATAGGTTACATCGTGTGTCTACCCCGCTATATATGAGAGGCCTAGGATACAAGTGTCCTATTAGGCCACGACTCCATATCCTATCTAAACACAATACAACTCCTAGTCCAACCGTAACCTACCTTGTACACAATATTCGACACAACTCTAACAAAAACTAGATAAACATGCAAACTACGCCTAGCCCTGCTACGCCGCGGCCGCCGCCCGCCATCTACATGCCGAGGAGCCTGTAGAAACGGGTGTAGTCGCCGCCCGTCGTCGTCGTCGCGCGCCCCGCCGGAGCCGCCGCCGTCCCTATTGCACCCCTGGCCAGGGTCGCCGACGCGCGGTGGGGTGTTGGACGGCTCGGCCTCGCCCTCCTTGTCGTTGTCGAGGACGATGACGCCACCCTCCTCGCGTCCGCGTCGCCGGGAGAAGAGAAGAGAGAATGCTTTCCAGTTTGTTTGATTCTTGAATCTATTTAGCCTGATACTGAATTATTCCTGTAGGATCGGAGCAATGAGAATTATGCTGGGGCAGAGTACTGAACGTATTGTATAGAGGTTAATTTAGGTTTCGTTGGCACTCACAGGTAATGAATGATTGGGTGTTTAGAGTCAAGGAGTGCTTTCTTCATAATCTGACAACCCGGCTACAATCTGGCATTGATCCTTGACTCTGTCTATCTAAGGTAATGAATGATTGGGTGTTTAAGTTACCTTTGAGTGCTTTCTTCATAATCTGACAAGCCAAGTTCATTTATTTATCATAAAACTATTTTACTTTATGATATACAGGACACGGAGGTTCTGCAGTGCCACTAGTGAATTTCACAGCTGATTCAGAGCAAACAATCTAACTAACTAACAGAAGTGAATCTGATATGCTGAAAGGTCAGTACGTCACTCTGTTCTCATTTCTCAATTTTCCCAAACGTGTTGATAATGCTCAAAACTGTTGTGCACTGAACATTGTAATCTCTCTCTGAATTACTTGAATCTGTCTGTCGCCAGAATGTTGCTGCTTTCTAAGTGCCACGTTCCACAAGCACCAGCTGATATAATTGTCTTGATATGCTGAAAGGTCAGTAGTACTTGACACCTTGTTGTATTGGGTGGATATATAATTTTAAATATCATGGAATCTTTGGAATAAGTAAATAATTCCAAATACTCAAAAATCATAGGAGATATAATATTGGTTCGTAGTCATGATCGATAAACAAAAGTTGGTATCTGGGTTAACCAAATACAGTACTAGTACAAGCTAGCAAGTTGTCTGGCTTAATGAAATCTGCTCCACTGTTTTTTTTTTGAGCTCAAGTTTCTTAATTCCTCTAGGTTTTATGCAATTGTTCCAATGCGGTGGATTATATGTACCATGCATTTGCAGCTTATATCTACCATAGCTTGCTGCAGACACACCTATCACAGCCGCATGTCCTGATTCTAAGATTCGTGCACATCGGGAGGTGGGGAAATTATGGATGGGTAATGGTGAGTTTTGGCAGCTCGCATGGCAGGGAAAGGCTGCGCGCGAGGGACAGCACTTCTGGTGGTCCAACTGACGTGCACATGGCTGAGATGGGTAGAATGGTGTGTGAAGCTCACTTTTGGAGCGATGGAACCTCTGGCCGAAACGGATAACAGATGCAGCGGCCGGTAGACCTTGTGTCAGCTTGTGGTCACGTGACAAGCCCATTGCCATGGTAACAGATTGAAATAGTAGCGCACGTCAGGTGTGAGGCGTCCTGTACGGATGTACAAAAGATAATACATGTTGTATTGTACATACAAGCAAGATTACAAACCAAATCGGTTGACTTCGGTGTTAGCCAAATACACATTAGTATGTTTGGAGATGGGATCGAAAACATGAGGGGCGTCCTAATGTGGTTTCGGTCTAATTTTTCTGTAATTATAGGATCATTTGTAATGTGGGATTCAAAGAACAAAAGTATGTTGGGTCTCTTGAGAATGTTATATAGCTCAACGCTTTACCAAGTGGTGATGGTCAACCATGCATGAGTTTTGCATGGCGACACATCGACATGTCTGTTTAGTATGGAAAGTGTGCATGGTGTTGTTTTGACCGTAATGGTTATCTTATCAACCGGACGTGGAAGCATGGTGCATGGTGTCCGTTTAATAAAACTAACAACTGCTCATAATGACAGACGTCGCTGATATACCATCAGCCTAAGCAATAAAAAATAAATTCAACTCATACAAGAAGGACTAAACGCATAAAAGAACTGAACAATATGTCCATGGAACCGATAGTTACAAAGTAGAACCTTCGCCAATGAAAAGAACCAGGTGAAGTCAAAGAACCGACCACTGCGTTAAAAGATTATGTGCGTACATGAGAAGGACTAACCCATGAAAGAACCGAACAACATGTCCATGGAACCGATGGTGACAAAGTAGACCCATCGCCAATGGAAAAGAACATGATGAAGTCAAGGAACCGGACACCGTGTTCAAAGAGTCAGGTTCCAACGAACCCCTATATGCCTTGCACGCGCATAGCCGAATTATGAGAATGCAAGGAACTGGCAACCAATGTGAGGTAGAACCGATGGACACCACGACAGAACCGAAGTCTAAGAAATTAGAAATAATTTAAACGATAAAGTGCGTACACGCGAAGGACTAAGCCATGAAAGAACCGAACAACATGCCCACGAAACCTATGGTGAAAGAACCGAATAACATGTCCATGGAACCAATGGTGACAGAGTAGAACCGTCGCCAATGGAAAAGAACATGATGAAGTCAAAAAACCGACCACCGCGGTAAAAGAGTCAGGTCCCAACAACGCCTACGCCTTGCACGCGCGGAGCCAAACTCTGAGAATGTAAGGAACCGGCGACCAATGAGAGGTAGAATTGATGGACATCACGACAAAACCGAAGTCTAAGAAATTATATTTTAATTCAACCAATAGCGTGTGCACACGCGAAGGACTAAACCCATGAAAGAACCAAACAACATGTCCATGGAACCGATGGTGAAAGAACCGAACGACATGTCCATGGAACCGACGATGGCAAAGTAGAACCGTCGCGAATGGATAAGACCGGGATGAAGTCAATGAACCGATGGATGTCACGATGAAACCAAAGAGACAAATTATTATTTTGGTGTTATGAGTGGACATAATATGTCTTTTTTTTTGCGGGCGGTGTGTCGTTTAAAATTAAAGTCTATAATTAATTAATTTTTTTGTGAATGAACAGTAGAAGACAAGCTCGCAATTTTTCATGCACGTCCTGGGGTGTATGAAAAAGCACTTAAACATTAGATTTGTAAATACATTTCCAAAAAAAAGATTCGTAAATACACCATCATAGTCATCTGGTTTGGGCAACGTTGTGCTCTGTTCTGTTAAGGATTTCTGTATTGGAAACATAGGTATCCTGCTATTCCCTGCCCTAGTATCTTAAACCTATTGCCCGGGTCCTTTGATACTGGCTGGGTAAACAGAAGCAAAGGAAGCCCTAACAACTACCTGATTGGTTGATCCACTAATCCCGTGATTTATCCATTCTCAGTTGTTTCATCTTCCCGTGTAAATCTCTCCAAAATAAGTAGAAAACTTAGGTGCGACCTTTGATATGGGTGTGAGTCACATCAACCTCCGGCAAGCCGGCAGCGTTAGTCATCATTCGAGGCCCTTCCCCTGTTATTGGTAAGTTTTATCTTCCTCCTCTTTTAATTTTGTTCTCTCACAATGAATACTAGGAACTCCATCGCAAAAAAAAAAGAAGAAGAAAAAACTATGAACCAGAAGTAAGAGATAGGGTCTTATTGAAATTTTAGATGTCATTTTCCTCAGTAATATCGTTCTTGTGCATACATATCAACATATGCATGATCAAAAGGGCCATCGTCATTTGTTAGACTGTTGGTTTGACTGTGTGCATTTTAGTTATGCAGAGGCTGGGTGTTGCTCATCATGAGTTGTATTTACCTACATTTTGACTCAATAAAAGCACCCTTTATAAAACAAATTATGTATAGAATTTTCTGTTATCAAAATCTTGACATCACAAGGTTTGGATCACTAGTGAATTGCCGCGCGCTGCTCCTGTGACCTCCACTCGATCTATATATAGTACGAGTAGTATATGCAATTGGCGCAGGCACCCAACTCTGACTGACGACCCACGTAGGAGTTTCCCAGTCGAAAATGTCGAGCACCCACGGCCACGGGGGAAGCAGCGGCGCCGGCTACTGCGCAACGACCAAATCGTTCGTCAGCCTTCGCCCGCCGCAGCCGCTGCCGGCGGCGGCGGAAGCCCCACTCACATTCCCGACCTTGGTGCTGTCGCTGCTGCCGTCGCCTCTCCCCACCCAGCCCGCGCTCCTCGACGCCGCCACCGGCGAGGCCATCTCCTACCCGGCGTTCCTGTCCCAGGTGCGCGCGCTCGTGGGCGCCCTGCGCTCGGGCCTGGTCCCGCTCGGCCGCGGCGACGTGGCCTTCGTCCTCGCCCCCGCGCGGCTCGACGTGCCCGTGCTCCACTTGGCGCTCCTGGCCGTCGGCGTGGTCGTGTCCCCGGCCAACCCGGCCCTCACCGCCGGCGAGGTGTCGCGGCTCGTGTCCCTGTCCGGCGCGTCCATGGCCTTCGCCGTCTCCTCCACCGCCGCCAAGCTCCCCGCCGGCCTCCCCACCGTCCTCCTGGACTCCACGCACTTCCGCTCCCTCCTCCACCTCCACGACGGCAGCGGCAGGGATGAAAAGGAGGTGGAGCTGGACAGTAGTACCACTGGAGTAGTGTGCCAGTCGGCGACAGCGACGATCCATTATTCCTCTGGCACCACGGGGCCGGTGAAGGCGGTGGCGGTGCCGCACCGGAGCTTGATCGCGCAGGCGTTGGGGTTCCACGCCCTGCACCTGCACCTGCACGTCAAGTCGGGATCGCGGAAGGCGAACGAGAGGACTCTGATGGGTGCTCCCATGTTCCACGCCATGGGTTTCTTCTTCGCGCTCAACGGGCTGGCGCGGGGACTCACCACTGTTGTGATGACGGACACCGGGATGGGGTTAAGGGGGATGCTGGCGGCAGCACAGCGGTGGGAGGTGACGGAGATAATGGCGTCGCCTCCCGTGGTGCTGGGGATAACCAAACACCCGCGCCGGCTGACGAGTCTGCTGCGGGTGATCTGCGGCGGCGCCCCTCTGCCGGGATCGGTGGCGGAGCAGTTCCGGCGGCGGTTCCCTCACGTCGATCTCTGCGTGGTCAGTCAGTATTTCCTTTCATCTTATTTCTGCTTACGTCGTTTCCTCAGGGCCGGTCCATACATATTCGGAGCCCTGGGGCGAGACGAAAAAAAATGGGGCCTCAAACGTCTCCTTGATGGGGAACGTTGAGAATGCAAAGAGAGATGATTGGGGAAGGGAATAGCACCGTTGGTCTTCATTAATGGATGCACCGAGTGGCGTCTCGAATTTGGAAGTGCACGGGAGCGGCGGCGCTGTTCACTTGGATTGGAGAATTTGGGGGAGCAGCCGAGGAGGCGAGGAGACTGAAGTAGATATCGATGTAGATCGATGGACTGCTGCAACAACCGACGAAGAGTGTACATCTGGCTTCAAAATTTGTCCACAAAAAAGTGTACTTTTATCTTCTCAATGCACTTTAAAGTGGTAAAAAAATACTTCTCTCTCATCACACGGTAATCAACATCAATAGCAATCACATGGTCTTCTTAATTTCTACATGCACTTAGCTCATTGGGCGTTGGGTAATTAAAGAGGAGAGAGATGATGGCTGACACCTTTTCAATGCATTTTTTATTCAATTGCATAATTTGTCCTAAAATTTCTAGATGTACAATCTTAACCGGACGGAGGGAGTAGCGAACTAGCGATCGAGACTTTTCGGTTTGTGAGTGCTAGCTACGTGGTGGTCTTGGGCCTTATTTTTGTCCACTTATTTTTCTGAATCTAAAGAAGAAATATCCTAACACTATACTGTACTACTACTGGTCGGGGCCCCTATCTCCCAGGGGCCCAGGGCGGTCGCCCCGTTGCCCCGGCCTATGGGCCGGCCCTGCGTTTCCTTTGGGTCCTTCTCTGACAACGAAAACTCGCATTAATTTAAATTAAATTAAATGGAAGAATAGACAAAAGCATGCACACACACGGGTAAAAATAAATTACGTAAAATATGTCGTAATCTAGCAAATGCATATATATCGACCAAAAGTGCAGCATGCATGTTGGGAAGAGAAATGTGTTTAAAATATTGTTATGGCTCTGTAGCAGTATTTTGCCTCCATTTTTTTAAAAGATAAACTAAATTAAATCTCACATCCAACATATCTCAAGCCACCAAGCCTACTGCCACTCAATGTGGGAGTTCCCTCACAGAAGAAATGTGGCATGCAAATTAGGCATACATCACAAAAACCAGTTCGGGACATAGTCAAACAATACTAGAACTATAATCTAGTAATTTGATTTTTTTATTGAAATTCAGTCAAGTTGATGTGACCATTTGGTCACTAATCGAGATGAAAACCGCAACAACCAAAATTTCGGTGTTTCAACTTTTCTCGAACTATTTCATAAGCAAAAAACTCTGGAACCACGGTTTCCATTTTCAGCCTTTGATCCTTCGAACCAAGCACAAACTGAATCTATTTGAAAATTTTAAACAACTTGAACATGAACATGTAAAAGGGTAGGCGCTACGGGCTTCACATGCTCCCATGCTACTGGCTTCCCATGTCTCAGCGTCACTCATGAAATTGCCTGAATCTTCGATGACGGATTACCAACCATCGCACAAAGGGTGTTGCAAAATCTTCAGACGAGCATCATCCATCCCGATCATGATCCCAGCCGCTTTTGACCACAGAATGTTGCGTTACTTTTGAACACAGACCATTATAAGATGGCACCCTATGACGATTGCAATCCGCAGCGATAAGATATGCTCACCGTGTGAAATTTGTGCAAGCCTAAGAGATTTTCAGTACATCTTCTAAAATCTTCGGCTGTAAATCTGCTTAAGGGTTATGGCTCAACGGAGACTGGGGGCATATCCTTGATGAGCAACCAGGAGGAGTGTTCCCGCGTAGGCTCCGCCGGCCGCATCTACCACAACGTCGAGGTGAGGATCGTCGACATCGTCACCGGCGAGCCCTTGTCGGTCGGCCAGAAAGGGGAGCTTTGCGTGAGAGGTCCTTCCATCATGACAGGTGACCCCACGAACATCTTCCTGCAATGCACGTCGCCCTCGCTTGGTTCTTTGAGGTGCACTGAGATCACTTTTATGGTTCTATGTCGATGCAGGTTACATAGGCGACAACGAGGCGAACGCGGCCGCTTTCGATTCGGAAGGCTGGCTGAAGACTGGCGACTTTTGCTACATTGATCAGGATGGGTTTGTGTTCATTGTGGATAGGCTCAAGGAGTTCATCAAGTACAAGGCCTATCAGGTCTGCTCTTATTAGCTCGTGAACAATTTACCTCTAATGGTGGATGCTTAGCTAGATAAACTGAATACTGCAGGTCGCACCTGCAGAGCTGGAGCTTGTCCTGCAATCACTGCCAGAAATTGCTGATGCCGCTGTTATGCCGTAAGTCCACTGAAATTATTACCGCATACCATATAATATAAATGTTGTGAATTTGACAATGAACATGGAGACTCTACTCGGTCGGTCGGTCGGTCGGTCATGCAGTACTGACCGTGCGAGTGGATCTGCAGATATCCTGATGAAGAGGCAGGAGAGATACCAATGGCGCTCGTGGTGAGGCGACCCGGAAGCAAGGTCACCGAGGCACAAGTCATGGAGCATGTGGCGAAGCAGGTGGCGCCGTACAAGAAGGTGCGCAAGGTGGTGTTCGTCGACTCCATACCCAAATCGCCGGCTGGGAAGATCTTGAGGAGGCAGTTGTCAAACCTTGTGCCGTCGTGTCATGTCTCGAGACTGTGATGAAGCTCCATCGTGACCACCTTCCGTATGTGTTGCAATGGGCAAAAACAAGAGCGGCAGGCATGCGTGCTCCTAAACCGATACAATAAAATTTAAATGGATGGTAAATCACGATTCCATCCCATTGTATAGGTTGTATAGATTGAAACCGTGGACTGCTCAAAGTTATTGCTCAAACCTTGCAGTGCTGTCTTCGAACATGTCGCGATGCATTGTTTTTTTCCTTAGAATTTATACTTCCAAATCGCCAGGACTGCACTGCCTACGTAGACGCATGCTGACCACGAGAGTGGAGATATATTGTTTAAAAGAAATGAGGGTGGGCATAGTTTGCTGGCGACGGGTGTAGAAAATATGTCGTATTTGAATTTGGGGGTCTTGTTTGATTGCAACCGCGCAAGTTTAAACTAATGCCACAGGTTGATGGTCGTTAAACATCTTAGAAAATGTCCACTACTTATAAAAGAGCGAATTTCTCACGTAAAAGAGGAGGGACTTGTGTGAATCCAACAAATCCTGACCCCTCACACCCGAACACCAACGCACCAGATCCTCCAAATGATGTATCACATGAAAACTCCTTAATTAGGAATAAAACACCTTAATTAAGGAAAGAAATCATGCATCATATCTGGTGAACCATAGGAAAAAGAAAGGATCCGCATGGGAGATGGTCGTAGGCACAAGGCAAGGAGCATGGAAAACGGCAGCTAGCGACACTGATGAACGCATATGTGGCGAATTTGATGAGTTGTAACAGTTTCATGCTTCTAGCTCCTCTCACCATCTTCTAGCGCATCCACTTGCTTTAGAATTCTACTGGGTTTGTTGATGTCCTTATTTTCTACTTCCTCCGTCCCATAATGTAAGACATTTTTTATCATTAGTAACTACTTCCATGTTTGCTTCAACACACCCGAAAGAGACAATGTGGCCGCCAGAGAGGTATTTCAGATTAAACTAATGATGGAGAGAGGCAAGCTGCTCACCAGGTCCACTCCGAGCCACTCAAATTAATGCTGGCGTTCCCTTGGGCCCGAGGAGAGGTGCCGCTTGTAGTAGTAGTTTCCAAGACACAAATTAACGAATGAAGTCTCGGCACAGTTGCTCACAAGAGGTCTTCAGCGTGGACCGGCAGCTTATGAGGCTGGTCATAGTGGGGAGTAACTTAGATTAGTATCATATGCATGACATTAGTCTAAGTTACTATCTTCATAGTAGAAAATAACATAGTACTAGTGTCATATGTAGTCCCATTTAATAGCTTGTAGACTCATGTTGTCTTGGAAAGCGCTATGTTACAGTAACATATTATGTTACTACTTCTCATTTATTACTTACCACATAAGCAAAAATTTTTTTGAGGTGCGCTATGTTACTACCTAAGTTATTCCCACTATGACTAGCCTAATGAATACTATCTAACCAGTTTCCGAATAAATTTGAAATACTCCTTTGTGGTGCTAAATTGTATGAAACATGAACCGTGCGTCAGATCAATGTAGAAAAAGGGCATGCCAGAAATAAATAATGAATTATCTCCTCCCAATCACAAAATAACGTTTTTTGCTGCCATGCCAGTTACGTTTAGCAAGGTTATCTTTGGTAAGAACTACATTTCTCTGCAAAAGACCACATGAAAACTTTGGCCTTGAAAGAAACCTTTGTCTTCCAAATGTGTTTTCTGCGAAAAATAGGTCTAGAATCTGTAAGATCCACGTACATAGACTTCACAGTGAAGACAACATTAGTGGTTAACCTCCACTGCAATGTTAGGCGCAAACGGCAGCCAAAACTTAACCATTCATTTTTTTATCAACAATAATAATACATTTTGTGGGCATGACGGATAAGATATACCACGTACTATTGGCATCTAGTTATATGACGGAATACTGCATACGTCAGGCGCATATGGTAGCCAAACTTAACCATTTATAGTTTATAGACAATAATAATACGGGCGCCAGGTCATGGTGTGTGATAGGTTACCAACTTTTGAAACGTTCTTTATTATCTTGTAATCTGTAATTGGATAAATTGTTTATAGAGTGGCGAAGAAGAGAAGACATGGGCATGATAGATAAGATATACCTCGTATCATTGTCATCTATTTATATGACGGAATACTACATGTTAGGTGCATATGGCAGCCAAACTTAGCCATTTATTGTCTATACACAATGAAAATACGCGTGCCAGGTTATGGTGTGTGATAGGTCACCAACTTTTTAAACAATCTTTATTATCATATAATCAGCAATTGGATACATTGTTTATTATAAAGTGGTGAATGAGAGAAGACTTGGGCATGACAGGTAAGATATACTTACTACTATTGGCATCTAGTTATATGATGGAATAATGCATGTTAGGTGCATATGATAGACAAACTTAATCCTTTATTGTTTATAGAAAATAAAAATACCCGTGCCAGGTCATGGTGCATGATATGTTACCAACTTTTGAAACGATCTTTATTATCATATAATCTGCAATTGGATATATTGTTTGTAGAGTGGCGAATAAGAGAAGACTTGGGCTTGACAGATAAGATATACTTTGTACTATTGGCATCTAGTTATGTGACCGAATATTTCATGTTTGGCGCATATGGCAGCCCCACTTACCATTTATTGTTTATAGACAGTATAATACGCGCGCCAGTCATGATGCGTGATAGGTTACCAACTTTGGATAGCATTTGAGTTCACCCCGCAATGCATTTGTGTTGCCACGTAGCTACATGGGAGATGGGCCATGGAAACCCAACGTGAGTGGAAGCACACCACATGCAAATGTTTATCATGGTGCTTCGGGCCTGAAGAGGAGCTCCTCTTATGCCATGACGCAAGCGTTTATCACAGTGCTTTGGGCAAGACCCTAAATATTAGTTGTCGCAGAACCTAGTAGTGTCACAACTCTTTGAACTAAAGATGTGTTAGATAGATGTAAGTAGGACGTCTGTTTATTCCTTACCTTCTCCCACTACTAGAATCCAGTTTTGTCCCGAGTTCCAAGAGTTGCCGAGTTTATTTTATCAGGAACTCGGCGAACTTCTGTCCCCCGAGTTTGACACAAAATCCGACTCGGCAAAAATAAGCAACTCTCCAGAGCTGTGCCCTTGCCTGGTTCTGATGCAAAACGACTCGGCGAACAAAACAAACTCGGCAGAATATCAATTTCACCGAGTTCCGGACGGAAAAAACTCGGTGAACACTGACATGTGGGCCATGCCTTGCAGCAAGCGATGGAGCCGTGACGGCGCTCTTCATTTGCCTGAGTTCCTTCTGACGGCAACTCGGTAAACATTTTCTATTAATTATTTTTTTAAACATAATTCGAGGGGGCATATCTTTTCCGAGTTCGCGACTAAAAGAACTAGGCAAACAGAGCTGGTGGTTTAGTCCCACCTTGTTTCTTGAGGAGCGGTAGGACCAGTTTAAATTGCCGCGTCGTCCACAATCAATAAGCTACAGTCGTCATTGCACCCTTTGTGGAAGATATGACTGTCACTATGAAATGTTTAAGCAGAGAAGATTCATGGTGACAGTTGTATCCCTCACAAAGTGAGCATTGTTGACTGGTCTAGTCTTTTTTGAATCATTTTATCGGAATTCCATGGTTCATACCTTTGCCGAGTTCCCGAAGGGAAGAACTGGGCAAACATAGCTGGTGGTTTAGTTCCACCCCGCTTCTTGAGGAACGACGGGACCAGCTTAAATAACCGCTTCGTCCACATGCACCACGCTACGATCAACATTACACTTTGTGGTGGATATCACTGTCACTATGAAAGTTAGCAACTTTCATAGTTATAGAGGGTATCCATCATTAAGTGCATTGCTGATTGGTGTAGTCTTTTTGAATCATTTCATTAAGTTCGAGAAATATTTTATATCTTTTAATTTTCACTCACTACTCATTCTCCGGGCGGTCCATGCACATGACTGTTTGAGATATATTTTTTGAATCATTTCATTAATTAAGATCCATCGGTCCATACTGCCTATTACATCATTTCATAAAGCACCATCGGTCCATACTTCCTATTTCGTGAAATATGTTATATCTTTAAATTTGCACTAACTACTTCATTCTCTTAAGGATCCGACAACAGTTAACTCGGACCATTTCATATAACTAAAGTACTGCATAAAAATCACAATATATGTAGCTCCTCTGCCTCCTCCTTGCCGCCATCGTGCTCCTCCTCCCCATCGTCGTCCTCGTTGGCTGGCGCGGGCGGTGTCCCTTCCTGGAACCTCATGTACTCGGAGTCCTCGGAAGTGTGGAGGTCGGAGAGCGTCCTCGGCCCGCCCTTGTCGGTAAAGACAAGCTCGGGTGGCCTCTCCTCGCTGGATAATGATTTTAAAAACTCTCTTTGAACATGATTACATATCCATCAATCCTCACTTTGTGAAGGTGTTGAACTATCGTGTTACACAACAAACGATTATTCATCTGCTTCAGAAAGAGAACATTGATTATTGATTGTTGAGAAAGAAGGTTAGTTCTTTTGGAGTATATACATGGCTATTTAAAACACCCACCCCCTGTGGGAGTTAAAGCCATAGCTTCTAGTTATGAAATAACGCACGTAAACGCCGAGTTGCATGCGGACGAAACTCGGTAAAGGGATGTGTCATTATGAACCTTCTTTACATGTACACATATATGTATATTTGATGTCCCCTGCATGCATGGCTAATTATTAATATATCGATAAATGCATGTTGGATATGCATGGAATGGTTTCTTGTTATCTGACGGCATGCGTCTCCGGCTCTCCTCATGCATGCATGTAATGACACGGCCCTCGCCGATGGTCATGCCGCTCTCTCTGAAACGCCGGCGCTAGTGAGAGGTCGTGTCCGCATTGGGCCAGGTATGATTGTGGCACTGACGCTCTCGAGTGACGATGACCGTTTTAGGTAGGAAGCGTGCAGGGCAAGTGATATGTCCATTTTGCATCATGATTTCCTACTTTTATTTATAATGTTTTTATGCATAATAATGCTTTATGGAGTAATTCTAATGTCTTTCTCTCATAATATGTAAGGTTTACACAAAGAGGGAGAATGCCGGCAGCTGAAATTCTGGACCTGGAAAAGCTATGTGAGAGTTACCTATTCTGTACAACTCCAAATAAGCTGAAACTTCACGAACAATTATTTTGGAATATAAAAAAACACTAGCAAATAACTACCCGAGGGGGGCCACCTGTTGACCACAAGACACCAGGGCGCGCCCTGGTGGGTTGTGGCCAGCACGGCCCAGCTCTGGTGCTTGGCCCAACTCCTTTGGCTTATTCTAGTTTTAAATGCTGATCGGGACGCTGTCCCTAACAATAACTCCGCACTGACCAGCAAATCGGTCCGCGCTCCGTGCGGGAGCAGTTGTCTGTCATCTGCAACGACTTCTTTGATCGTGAACCTTACATTCTCGCCCAACCTTTTTTTGGGCCTCGTCTCTTTATAGAAGATTGGCTCGATCTGGAGGCTAAAAGAAGAAAGAAGCATGTTAATACATACAAATCAATTAATGCATCTAGTCAGCAGAGGCTTAACTAAAATACCTCGCCGGACTTTGTAATACTTAAGGTTCCAGCACCGACCAAGCCGTCATCTTGTCCCTCCATTTCCCCACCGAAGCCATCATGTTCTCCCTCTATTCCCTCACCACCGGAGTCGTTCAGCATCTCCGTTGCGGATTATATCCCCCAACATGTCTACTTGTTCATCGTCTGTGCCGTGTTCCATAGTTCTTGGCTTTCTGCAAATATTACAACATGGCTAAAACATAGGAGCAACAGGTTCATGACAATCATCAAGACAATATACAACCATGAGATAACCTGTTTTTCAGACTCAATGAAATCTGGAAATGCAAAACAATAACATTATGATGACAACTTGAGAGCAAGATTGAGTCATGCTACAACAACTTTACATGGCAAACAAGTGCATGAAATCAAAATACACATTACATAGTCAAAACCACAAGAAGGAGTTATATGCATATGAGCAATGGATTAGTGGTAAACATCATGCAAAGTTGACAAGTTTTATAACAGGCAGTTTCAGACTTGGCAGTTTTTCAGCAAGTGCAAAATAGCAACAGTATCATAGCATCAAGCTTGTTACAGTTACTAAACATGTTTACCATGTCATGGGAAAAATACCAGCATCAAGTAGACATGGAAATGCACCAAACACATGTACCAAGTTTATTCGTATGATGCTTGCATTAAATCACACAAAAATAATAAAATGGCAAGTTTTATCAGTTTCAGCACTTAACATCAGGATGTACTTTTGCAACGTAGATTAACACATCAAGATGAACTCTATTATGCATTTAAATGACACCACCATGGTGGGGGCGCGCTATCACCGGCTCCTGTAGGCCAGCGGGGAGGACGCCGGTGGATGGAGGGACTCCTCCGGCGATTGTCGGGGACTCCTTAGGCGATCATCGGGGACTCGTCACTGGCAGTCGTCGGGGATTCCTCCGGCGATCGTTGGGGCCTCCTCACCGGCGATTGTCGGGGACTCCTTCGGCGATCGTTAGGGACTCCTTCGATGATCGTCGGGGACTCCTCCGACGATCTTCCGGGACTCATCACCGGCTATCATCGGGGACTCGTCACCGGAGATCGTCGGGGCCTCCTCCGGCGATCGTCGCGGACTCCTCCGGCAATGTTGGCGACTCGTCATCGGCGATCGTCAGGGACTCACCGGCACAATTGCTAAGAGAAATCACAACATTTTTTCCAGATTCCACTGTTCCATGCAAGGTTGTCAAAATCGTGATCTTGAATCGGATCGGAGCTTCGATGGTAGGATCGCAAATCGTAGAATCTTCACTATCAGGATCGTAGAAACGTAGATTCTAAGAACTAAAATCGTAGAATCATAGGGGTCAGTCTGGATCGTAAAGTCGTAGAATCGTATAACAGAATCGCGATTCTGACAACCTTGGTTCCATGTACTAAGCATCTACATACATATATACATCTTATCCAAATTCCACCGTTCATGTACATACATACATACATCTACATACTAAGCATGTACATGACAGAAAAAAGGATGACCAAATTAATAAACAAAGAAGTATGGCCATATGAACAAATTAAAAAAAGATGAAAAAAGGAGGAGGAGGAGGAGAGGCTCACCAGCAGGATGACTCGTCGGGGCTCATCGGGGCAGGTCGGCGGGACGACACGTGGGGGGAAGCCGGGAGGATGCCGGTGGATGGAGAGAGGCAGAGAGGTACGGCCGAAGACATTGAGGCGGGCGCGCACGTGTGGACGAGCGGCAATGGCAAGTAGCCTGACGGCGCCGGTGCGGGCTCGGGCGGCGCTTGGGAGGAGAGCGACCGAATGGCAACGTCGAGGGTGCGGGCGTCGGGCATCCTGGCGGCGTCGTCGAGAGGGGAAACTGGGAAGGATTTGGGGGAGGGGGAAGGGGCAGAGGCAGAATATTTGGCCATTGGGTTCACTCCATGACTCGTTGTGAGAACTTAGTAATACTACCTCCATCCTGGTTTATTGGTCCCCTTTGTATTTTGTGCTAAATTTTGACCATAGATCTAACTAACAAAATATTAATGTGTGTCACCAAGAATTATATAGTTAGGTTCGTATTTGAACATAATTTTCAATGATATTATTTTTGGTGACATGCATTAACAATTTATTAGTTAAACTTAAGATAAAAATTTGGCACAAAATACGAAGGAGACCAATAAACCAAGACGGAGGTAATAATATGTAAAGTGTAAGTCTAACTTAAATCATCTTACAACAAAATTATAACACCAAAAAACAACATAATGTGTAGAAATATGGTATCACATGTCACATATAACTTATGTGTTATGGCATGCTTCAGTTAGGACGTGTTGTTTGCAGAATAGCAGGCAAACCGTGCGTGCACCATAACGTTCATTCATTTGTTAGACCACTTTTTTTGTCCCTCTGAAGACAAAATTGCTGGAGGGTATATTGTTTTTGTTTGTGTTTTGTTGAAAGACATGTTCAGATTTTCCTATGGTTTCCCTTTTTGCCTTTGGCCATCTGCAATATATATATCTGGGTAGCTTGAGATTTACAAGTAGTTTTACACATCACCTAGGTACATGCATTTTTGTGTCTGCCACTACAAGTCTGCAAGTGGGATAACATATGATACAAGGACTTCACATTTGTTTTGCAGATAGCCGAAAACAAAAAAGCAAAAGGTTTGCAGACAACAAGTAGACCATCGGTGGACAATCACAACAACTACAAAGGACAAGAGAAAAGAGGAACTATGGAGGAAAATGGGACCACACTTTGTGCATAGACATCACTTAGATGTGACATAACAATGTCACATCTATATGAGCCATAGACACACCCTTATTTTATGCACAATATAGATGTGACATTGTGCTAGTTACCCTAACGTATGGTGGGCACTAGTACGAGCGGGGTTTTGCGGTGGAAGTTTATTTTTCCTTCCTCCTCCATGCTGACATCTTGAGGCAGCATCCCATCAGGAAGCGCCCACTGGAAGCAGCATAGCATATTGGCAAGCGTAAACTCCACAGTGGCGATGCCCATCGATATGCCTGGGCATATCCGTCGCCCCGTGCCGAATGGCAGCATCTGAGGATGCTCCCCCTTGAAGTCAATCTCATTCGCCTCAAACCTCTCAGGGTTGAACTCCTCTGGGTTGTCAGGCCAGCTTGCTGGGTCTCTACCAATGGCCCAAGCGTTGACGTAGATCCGTGTCTTGGCTGGCACGTCGTATCCACCAATCTGGATGTGCCGCATGGTTTCTCTCGGCACTAGCAGTGGCGCCGGTGGGTGCAGCCGCAGGGTCTCCTTCACCACTAGTTTAAGGTAGTCGAGTTTGGACACGTCTTCTGACCGCACCCTGTCGTTCCCGCCCACAAGAGCCCTGATCTCAGCCTGCACCTTGCTTAGCACGCGCGGACTGCGCATCAGCTCCGACATCGCCCACAGAATCGTCACGGAGCTCGTGTCAACGCCAGCAATGAATGTGTCCTGAAATTAAAGAAAAATGCCAGATAAATTAGCTACCAATTGAAACTGATTATGGCCTGTAGGTGTCAAGTTAATTAACGTACGAAGATTAGGGCCTTGACATGGTCCTTGGTGAACTTGAGTGTGCCGCGATGCTCCTTCCAGTGGCCGATGAGCACGTCGACGAGATCCCCGCCGTTCTCAGGCTTGGTGCGATTAGGGTCGAGGTGTTGCTCAATGACCATCTCGAAGAAGGCGTCGAGTTGCTTGAAGATCCGTTCACGCCGGGCGAAGGCGCCGGTGATGCGGTCGATGAGCCGGCCGATGGCTTTGGGGAAGAAGTCCTCGGCCGAGGAGCTGGATAACACCTCCGCTGCCTCGTCCAGCGCGTGCTGAAAGTTGTTATTCTGTGTGAACTTGTCGCTGCCGTAGATGTTGCCAAAAGCCACTGTGCCGATGATGCCATCGGACAGGCTCAAGATGTGCTCGTCCAGCGCCATTGGCTTCCCTCCCGCACGGCTAAGGGTGCTTATTAGTTTCTCCACCTGATCAAGAATAAAATATCATTTCAAACGCATGTTGCCTTCTGGTCGGTCGTGAGTTTAAGATCGAGGTCATCAGACGTGAACCGAATAATGTTAGCCACTACTTATCTCCCGTACGGCGGTCTGGCTAAGGTCTGAATAAGACACGTCTAGTCGGCTCATGCACTTTCAAAATCCTTTTATTTCTCTACATGCAGCGTGATCTTCATCTTGCTTCACATGTCAAAAGTGTAAATAGCACTAATCCAGAACATTCTACTCTATAGTTCCAAAGATCAACCACATTGCTTTGCCGCTACAAAAAAATTTGGCCTACGTACCTAGGCATAGTTTTTAGTGAATTTGTACGATTTTAATATATTTTACTTATTTAAGGCAACCCTCCGTCATGCTGCTGCCGCCCCGGCCATCTCTCTAAACTTGACACGCTTTTCGTGAACGGCACGCCTAAACCTGTCAATCTCCGACTACCCTCTATCCGAGACATCATTACCATTTGTGGAGAGACATGATGTGAATGAATGTAAGATGAAGGCAGTGGTGTTCCTTAATAAGCAAATAGTCCTTGATGATGCATGAAAGACCATGGACGTCAATGTCACCGTTCTGTCGTTCTTACACAACCCACAACCTAATAACTTGAGTGAAATGGCAATGGCTTCTACGAAAACTTAATTATGTGTTGGCAAGATGTGTATAGTGATATGACATGTATCATATCTTCAATAATACATCATTGCTCATATATGTAGTCAGAATTGAACTGAATAAGAATTGTTCATGCCCAAATATTAAATATACCAACACATGTAGGAAATTAAATCAGTTAGTTATTAAGTAAAAGAATCAACAAGAAATTTAAAAGACATCCATTTCTTGTGTACCTGCTCCTGCCGTGCGTACCATGCGGCCTTAACGCGACGGCCGCTGAGAAGTTCGACCACCAGGAGCTTACGAATCTCGCGCCAATATGAGCCAAATGGCGCGAATGCCACGTTCTTGAGGCCATAGGTGAGGCGCTTGGGCCCGGGTGACACAGGCCGTGTGCAGCAGTCCAGGTCGTGCACCTTGAGCCCCTCCCATGCCGCATCCGCCGACGACAAAACCACAGTCGGTGCTTTGCCGAGCTGAAGCTGCATCACGGGCCCGTGAAGCCGTGCCAGATCACGCAAAGTTCGATGCGGAAGCCTGCCCAGCTGGTGCAGGTTGCCCAGGAAAGGCACCGGCGCTGGACCTGGTGGCAGCTTCATCTCTTTCTGGGAACACCTGCTCCGGCTACGTGTCAAGAGCAGGAGGGAAACAACAGAAGCAAGTGCTAAGAAGATGAGCTCCCATTGCTGGGTTAGGGAGAGCAGCAGGGTGGTGTGTGTGATCAACATTTTTGCCACAACTAACTGCTATAGCTAGCAGCACTGGTTTTGATTTTGCAGGCAGGAAAGACCGGCTATATAAGTAGCTGGTCTTGATTTTCATATTCCCCTCAACCCCGAACTTTCAAAAATCCCCGAATTTTTTATTCACTAGGCAAAAGACTTGTCATCTACTAAAACAGGAAGAGTCGAACAAGAACCACGGTCGTCCATATAGGCTAAATAGTCTTGTACATCCATTATGTGCCGGGTCATCATAATAACACAGGAGATTTAAATTTGAACTTTTCTATTTTGAGATACAAGAAATACACTACTGGAATCCATGAAGATGCCTGTTGTGTATATCTGTATATTGGGCCCACATCCTAGTTCCTTGTATTTGAGGTCGTGGCCCATCTTTGTACATCATATATACGTGCCTTTGCACACGAGTAATACGCCGTGCAATTCTCACAACATACATGATATCAGTTTCCGGGTTCTAACCCTAATCTTACGCCGCCGCCGCCGTGTGCCTCCTCCGCGCCGCTGCCGCCACCCAGCCGCCGCCGCCCGCGCGCCTCCCACGCCAGCCGCCGCCGCCTCTCCCTGCCGCCGCGCCTCCCCTCCCTCCCCGCGCCGCTGCCCCCTCTTGCTGCCACCACCACCCAAACCGTACGGCCGCCGCAGCCCTCCTCTACCCGCTCAACCCGAGCCGCCCGCCTACCCGCTGCCACCACCCGCCCCCGCCCCCTAGCCACCAGCGTCGCCCAACCCCGCCACCCGAGCCGCTCGTTGCCGCCGTACCACCCGAAGCCGCTGCAACACCCGAGCCGCCCCACCCTCATCATGTAGTCCGTCACCTCCTCCACGTCCACCAACTTCAACCCGTTCGCCGACGCCAACCCTTCCGACATCAACGACATCCGCAACCTCAACATCTTCGAGAGGTTGCCGGTTCGTCTCTCCCAGACAGACTCCTCCTATTACACGTGGAATACGTACTTCTCCCTTGTGTTCCGGGAGTACCACCTCGTCGACCATGTGGACGGCTCCGTCGACTCCAGCCTTGTCCCCGAGTTCCATGATTGGTCTACCATCGACGCCACGATCATCCGGTGGTTCTTCCTCACCGTCCCGTCGGACCTCTTTCAGACGGTCGTGCATGACGGTGATGATGCATGCGCCGTGTGGACCAAGCTGAACGGGCTCTTCACCGACAACCAACTTCAACGTCGCGTTTTTTTGCAGCAAGAGTTTTTTGGGTAGCACCAGGACAACACCTCCAGCGACTATTATTGTCGTCGCTTGAAGACTCTCGTTGACGAGCTCCGCAACATTGGCGCGAAGGTCGATGATGACCTCCTCCTCAGCACGCTCACCACCGGGCTCAACGAGGACTTCGGCAACGCCGGAGTGAACCTCACCCTCATCCCCAACCCGTCCTTCGCCAAGTTTGTTGCGTACCTCTGCTTGGAGGAGCGGCGGATGAAGCAGGTGAAGGCGCGGGCCATCCACACCGCCGTCGCTGCCGGCACCACACGCGGTGTGCCCTCGGCGCCTCGCGTTGCCCCAGCCGCGCCACCAGGCGCCCTTCCCGGCGCCGCCGTACCCGCCGCCCCAGCAGCCGGGGCTGCTCCCGCTGCCGTACGGCCCGCCCACTCCTCTCGCCCCTCCCGCCGAACACCGCCGTGGGGGGCGGCGCAGTGGCCGCCACGGTGGTCAGCAGCAGCAGCCGCAGGGCACCTGCCAGCCTCGTCAGCAACAGCAGCAGCTGCTCCAGGTGCCTCCTCCGCGGGCCTACACCATGGTGTCGCGCTCCAGGTGCTGCTGTAGGTGCCTACAGCACCGGCCAGCCTCGTCAACAACAGCAGTCGTAGCCGCAGTGTTGCGAACAACATGACCGTCTGGCTGGTCAGACCGGAGAGAATAGCAACCGACGGGCCGACATCCCTTAACGGTCGTAGCCGACAAGTTGCTCAAGCGGATTATAGCCCTTTGTGCCTTGTCGAGGTAGTCGAGAGTATAGGCTGGTGTAGCCTTGGTCGAGGTAGCCATGCGAAGAACGCTGTGGTCGATGTCGTGTCGGGGTGGCCGGTGTCGAGGAAGTCGCCGGGAAGCCGCAGGCGCAAGGAGGCGCCGAGTTAGTCATGGGCGCAGTGGTGTCGAGGTAGTGGTGCGCCGGAAGGAGGATGTTGTTGACGAGGCGCCGCGCCGGGTTTTCCAAACCCGGGGACACGTCATAGACGAAGGCACGCGTCGGTGTTGCCAGCACCAGGCATGCGAAGACGGAGGAAGACGAAGTTGACGAAGCACCGCACCAAGCTTGCCAGGCCCGGGGGCACGTCATGGACGAAGGCACGCATCAGTGTTGCCAACATCGGGCATGCATAGACAAGGGACCTGCACGAGCTGTATGCCATTTCGAGGAGTCAGAGGGGCCAGCAGAGAAGGAGACTCGACGTCGGTTGTGGCGTCAATCGGCGTGGTGCCAATTTCACCAACAGTTGTCGAAGTAGACGAAGTGATCGGGGAAGATGACGGCGACGCTGGCGATGGGCTGGTGCTGGACGAAGATGAAGGGGGTGAACGAACGGCGTGGCTCGAGTAAGCGAGCAGCAGTGGCGTCGAGGAAGAGCGGCGGCCGCGGCCTGACAGCGACCGCCACGGCTGGGTTAGGAGCACGGCGGCAATGCTCGAAGTAGGCAAGGAACCCGACAACATGACGAAGACTGGCGCAGACGATGGCGTTCCCATGCCAAGGGAGGCGGTGCGGCGCATACCACGTGGAAGTCGACACGCGGGGACGGTAGAGTGGACCACATGCTGCGACACTATGGCCCGAAGGGGAGACACAACGGCAGCGTGCGGGTCAGGGCGATGGTGGAAGACCTCGGGGCGGCGGCGTGGACCATGTGGCGCGATGCTACGACCCGAAGGGGCAATGTAGGGACGGTACGCAAGTCGGTGCAGCCACAGGTACGGCCTCGGCACAGTGGTGGGAACCGCGGGACGTGATGCTACAACCCAAAGACACGATGTAGCGGCGACAGGCGAGTCGGTGATGCCACGGAGAAAACCACGGGGCAGCGGCGCTGCAACACCGACGGGGCAACGTAGCGGCAGCCCGATGCTTGATTGGGGGAGGGCGCGTCGTACTCGGGACAATCTTCATGGGACCTGCTGAGGCACGCGCAACCGACGGGCCCGATCGGTCGCCTGGCGCAGACGTGGTGGATCGTGGCGCGGGCAAGTGATCAATCCGATCAGTGGAGGCGGGGTGGTGGCGGAGTCCGAGTTGAAACCGGCGACGACAACCAACGTGCGACAACGTGCAGACAAGCGCGTCATATGGGAGAGGGGAGGCAGCCCACATGGGGAAAGTAATGGGCCTACATGGGCCATAGGGGAGAGGGGAGGCAGACCACAAGGGGTGGCCGCCCCCCTCCCATAGGGAGTCCAAATTGGACTAGGGAAGGCGGCGCGCCCCCCCTTTCCTTCTCCTATTCCCTCTCCCTTCCCTCTTTCCCCCTCCATGAGAAGGAAAAAAAGGGGGGCGAATCCTACTAGGACTGGAGTCCTAGTAGGATTCCCCTCTCCTTGTCGCGCCCCTGGTGGCTGGCCTCCTCCTCTTCCTTCTTTATATATGTGGGCAGGGCACCCCTTGGAGACACACCAATTGTTCCAAGCCATGTGCGGTATCTCTTTCCACGGTTTACTCCTCCGGTCATATTCACGTAGTGCTTAGGCGAAGCCCTGCGTGGATCACATCACCATCACCGTCACCACGCTGTCGTGCTGACAAAACTCTCCCTCGACCCCCTGCTGGATCAAGAGTTAGAGGGACGTCATCGAGCTGAACGTGTGCTGAACTTGGAGGTGCCGTACGTTCGGTACTTGAATGGTTGGATCGCGAATACATTCGACTACATCAACCGTGTTAACCTAACGCTTCCGCTTTCGGTCTATGAGGGTACATGGACACACTCTCCCCTTCTCGTTGCTATGCATCTCCTCATAGATCTTGCGTGATCATAGGTAATCTTTTGAAATTGCATGCTACGTTCCCCAACAAGAGCATAGTGGTGGCGGGCATCATGTTAGCTCGTTGGGAGCTGCAGATGGTGTGCCCTTTTCCCTCCTCTGGCATCTTCTTTGGGGGATCTCGGTCTCCCGGATCGAATGATGAAGGGGTCTTCGGTGTCGCTCTCCCTCTTGGGGGCATTCTTTTGGAGCAGGTACTAACTGGAGGGGCCAATAGGTGGAGCGGTGTTGTATCCACCACAACAAAGATGATGGGTCTCGACGGCGTGGCGCAGTGGAGTCTCGGTGTTGGATGCAGGTTGATGGACATGTGCATGCTAGTGGCACTGCATGACGTTGCTACTTCTTGAGCTTGCATTGGTTTTTCCCTTGAAGAGGAAAGGGTGATGCAGCACAGTAGAGATAAGTATTTCCCTCGGTTAAGAACCAAGATATCAATCCAGTAGGAGAAGAACACGCAAATCACCAATACATGCGCAAACAATCAAACACTTGCACCCAACGCGATAAAGGGGTTGTGAATCCCTTAACAGTCACTTGCAAAGGTGAGATCTCGAGATAGATAAATAAAAGATAAAATATTTTTGGTTTTTTTGTTTATAGATCTGAAAATAAAAGATTGCAAAATAGTAGATCGGAAACTAATATGATGGAAAATAGACCCGGGGGGCATAGGTTTCACTAGACGCTTCTCTCATGAAGGCAAATAATATGGTGGATGAACAAATTACTGTCGAGCAATTGATAGAAAAGCGCAAAGTTATGACAATATCCAAGGCAATGATTATGTAATATAGGCATCACGCCCGTTTCAAGTAGACCGACTCCTGCCTGCATCTACTACTATTACTCCACACATCGACCGCTATCCAGCATGCATCTAGAGTATTAAGTTCGTAAAGAATGGAGTAACGCCTTAAGTAAGATGACATGATGTAGAGGAATAAACTCATGCAATATGATGTAAACCCCATCTTTTTATCCTTGATGCCAACAATTCAATACATGTCTCGCTACCCCTACTTTGTCACTAAGTGAAGTCACGCAAGATTGAACCCCAAGCTAAGCACCTCTCCCATTGAAACAAAAACCAATCTAGTTGGCCAAACCAAACCGATAATTCAAAGAGAAATACAAAGATATCAAATCATGCATAAAAGAATTCAGGGAAGATTCAAATAATATTCATAGATAAGTTGATCATAAATCCACAATTCATCGGATTTCGACAAACACACCGCAAAAGAAGATTACATCATATAGATCTCTAAGGACGTCGAGGAGAACATGGTATTGAGAATCAAAGAGAGAGAAGAAGCTATCTAGCTACTAGCTATGGACCCGTAGGTCTGTGGTAAACTACTCATGCTTCATCGGAAGGGCAATAGAGTTGATGTAAATGCCCTCCGTGATCGAATCCCCCTCCGGCAGGATGCCGGAAAAGGCAAGATGGGATCTCATGGAAACGGAAGGTTGCGGCGGTGGAAAAGTGTTTTCGTTGATGCCTCTGGTGGTTCTGAAATATATGTGAATATACAGGAGGAAGAGCTAGGTCAGGAAGGTCACGAGGGGCCCACGAGGTAGGCCCCCCCTAGGGCATGCCCTCTATCCTTGTCGCCACCTCGTGGCTCTTCTTACATGAACTTCAAGTCTCCTGGGTGTCTTCTGGTCTAAGAAAAATCGTCGTGAAGTTTTATTTCGTTTGGTATTCCTTTTCTGCGAGGCTCAAAAACAAGGAAAAAACAGAAACTGGCACTGGGCTCTAGGTTAATAAGTTAGTCCCAAAAATAATATATAATTGCATATAAAACATCCAAAACAGATAATATAATAGCATGGAATAATAAAAAATTATAGACATGTTGGAGACGTATCAGGCGTCATGGTGGCGCCGATGGCCGTTGGACCTGACAAGATCAATGCGTTGATCACTCCTGGAGATAGGACGGTGGAAGATGGCGGGGGAGGATCCAGAGCGTGCGTATCCAGTGCGCGCTGTAGGTTCACTAGACCGGGTGGTGCTCTGGAGCCAATGCAGGAAATCTGCATGAGGCCACCGGAATAGATAGTGCGTGTTCATGCGGTTCGGGCACATTATCAAGATTGTAGGTGTTGCGACTTTGTTCGCTAGATACGTGGCTTGGGGTTGATCCATATGTTCATGTTATCAAACTGTTGAATAATAATAAAGATGGTTGCATGCATCGATTGATGCAAAAGGCCTGGGGTTATCCTCCTTTAAAAAAATTGAAAGCAACATTACCAATTTTAAGTCTATATCTAGTTGTTGGCTTACTGCTAAGGTGTTTGAGATTTTCAAAGCCATCTTGGGATTATAGTAGTTTCGTAATGACATTAGTTTTAGCCTTCGGGTATGGATGAACATGAAGTAGGCTTGGGGTTACATCCTCAGTTCCATCAGGGAGTTGAAATTTCCTTTCAAAGATGCCGAGGTGGAGGAGCTGGACAACTTTTGCGCTCTACTCGTCATTAAATATCCAACCTGACCACGTAAATTGTCCCCATATGTCTGTGCAGACAGCTCGGACAATGCCTGAGAGAGAGAGAGAGAGAGTATCCCCTGGTAAATGTTCTCATATGTCCGCAAACCCTCAAACCCTAGCCCGCATGTGGGGAGACAATAATGGTGTCCTGACAAGTCCGGGTAGTCCACCACCATAGATCCTGTTGGAATTGTGCTAAACATTGTGTACAAGATAGGTTACATTTAGAGTTATACCATTGATCTCCCGCAAAAAAAAAGAGAGTTGTACCATTGATAAGATGTGGAGACCTGTCCTAGCAGGACATTTGTATCTTAGGCATCGTATATAATGGGGTTAGACACATGTTGTTACATATGCCAACATAATAGCACAGGCACGCTGGGGAAGCTGATGGCATGGTGGCTGGTGTGCAGTATTATCACGGTGTCGACGGGGACGAGCAACAATTGTCATGCCCTGGAGATTAGCCGATGTTCAGTGAAACCCATCAACAAATCTTGGTTTTGTGCCTTGTGTGATTATTTCATCCTCGATAGATAGAAATCTGCCTTGTATTATTCTAACTGATCCGGATCACCCTGGACCACTTTATCTCTTTATCTGGTGGGACGACGAACTGCCCTCAACAATCATATTTATGTGTCCGGGTAATTTGAGAAGTGTGGTTGCATGCGCAAACAATTCGGGTTTTTGCAGGCATGACTGCGAGAGAGTGATTTTTCTAGCGGCAACGATTACTACCGGGTAGTGGGATGCTGCACATTTCTTTTGTGGATGTGTGCATGTATTGCTCTATTATGGCAATGCCACACATTGCCTGACACATATATATCACACTATCTTCTCTCTCTTTCAATATGGCTAACTTTCCTACCCACCTCTGTGTGACGTGTGGGGCACCTATCGAGGAGGCCCCATGATAGAGTGACTAGCGGGTATGTTTGAAGTGAAAAAGGTAGTATTACATCCCACCCACTCATGTTTCTGAGTCTGATTATATAGTTTGTATCAATTACATTTTTTTTAACAAAATATCCGGTTGACAAACCATTTGGATATCAGATAAGTTTGTTTTTGCCACTCTAGTTTTTGCCCACTTTACTTATGCCACTCTAGAATTTAACATATCACTTTTGTCACTCTTAGTTTGTGACAATTATCACAATTGCCATTACGTGGCAAAAGCAAAAATTTCAGAGTGGCAGTTGTGATACATTGTCAAAATCTAAGAGTGGCAAAAGTGAAATGAAAAATTATCGCTTTTGCCATGCAATGGCATTTGTCTACCCGGTAAAAACCGGGAATGCTAGTTTTTCATTTCGCATTACTGCGGACACTGTCTACACTTGTTCGACCATTTACCTCTGACATGGGGGTGAAGATGGCCAAGGTTAAACATGACTTTTTGGTTTCATTGAAAAACAAGCTCTTGGAATGAAGCAGTTTTTTTACAAGGAAAACATGAAGATACACTGCTGGAGGAAGATGAATCTTGCAAAAAAGATACACGTGGCTTCCTTGATGAGTGATATATCGATCTATAGTTTAGGCATAGGAGTGGGAGAGTGGAGGTCCTGCATTTGGTGTGTGAAGCAGGGCAGTGCGTGGTCCATGAGCGCGACCAAGACCTTGAACCCCCTCCGGCGCCTCTCGTCCGTGGAGCTATAAGGCAGCAAGAAGCAGGGAAAGGTGCTCCCGATGATCCGCCAAGAGAGAGGTAGCACGACGTCCGGCCGACCCCACCCGAAATCCACCTCCGAGTGGCCGAGGCGCCGCCAGTCGGTGAAGGCGCTCACACCGCCACCCGCCGTCAGCCGCTCCCCGCGGCGGCGGTGCATCTCCTGGAAGTCGATGTAGGAGCGAACGTACTCGTCGTCCACCGCTTGCTTGCTCCTCCTGATAAGAGCAGCCGTGTCCGCCAGCCCCTGGCCGACGAGCTCGCCGGCGGCAAGGGCCACATACACTGGGACGCACGCGTTGCCCCAGTATCCATCCGGGAGCGCCGGCTCAAGGATTCTGCTCACGTTCATGGAGTAGACCATTTTCACCACCTCGTCGGGGCGACTTCCGTTGGCCTTCACCCTGCATGCAATGCATGCAATATTAACCCATTTTTTACTTTTTTAGTTTTTGAAGCTAATTGCACCAGAAAAAATGGTACAGAAAAATGAATTAACCTGGCGCGCCAGATAAACGCCGCGATAACCTCGAAGGTTGTGAGCTTGAGGCCGGCCTCGGCAGAGAGCTGCTTCCTGAGCGCCTCCACGCTTGCGTCGCTCACATGGAAGCACTCCCTCGCCACCGCCTGCCCATGCCTGCTGTACGGCCCGACGTCCTTGTCCTTGTGAGGCGCCAGCACGCGCTCGAACGGAACCGCCCACCGCGGCGCCCGCCTGGACCCCAGCCGCTCCTGCCGCTCCCACACCGGCGTCACAGCCGGCTCCAGCCCCTGTGCGAACAGCGCCGCGGCGGCGAGGAACTTGCCGGCACCGGCACCGTCGCATAGCGCGTGCGCACACCTCATCCCCAGGGCGACGCCGCCGCACGCGAACACCGTGGCTTTCAACGCCAGCGCCGGCTCTGCCGCGGCCACACGGTCCGACGGCACCAGCAGCTGAAGCAGCGCTGCGTCCAGCCTGTCCGCGTCGACTTGGTCTGCCCTCAGGTCTGACACCGCCAGAACCAGGGGAACGGCGCTCCCGGAGACAAGGACGCGGCCGTCGTCGTGGACTGAGCCGGCCATCTGCGGGAAAACACCGAGAGCGGCTGCAAAAGCGCGCTGGAGAACAAGGAAAGGATCTATGGAGGGCGGGTGGGAAGGGAATATGCGAAGCGTGCGGAAGTCGACGTCGAACACGTTGTGGTCGGAATCCAGCACGGAGAGCGGGGCGGACATGGGCACCACCGGAGCTGGTACCGGGACAAGCTGGACAGTGTCCACCACACGCGGCTCCGACTCCGACTCCATGCTCCACAGATCGATATTCCTTGCAGCTGCCTTGTGGAGTTGGTTACTAGCTAATCTATAGGCGGGCGCTCGCCCTTGTATCAATATCAATCTATCTACTATTATATATACAATACACCCTCGATCGATCGGTTCCATAGTGTCATATTTTATTTTTTTTCAAATGTATGTACGTCAGTGTCAGTGTGTAGCTAGTGCGGTAGGTTGAGATGTCTCCTTTGATGGAAGCTGCTGGTCCTGCATTGAGTTTATTATTAATTACAATACAATGATGGGTCTCCAGTGCATTTACATGACCTTGTCGTCGTCTTTGTTGTTGTCGTCGTTGTTGTTGTTCGGCTTGATGATAGAATAGATTCCTGTCCCTTCATTGATCAACTTTTCTTGCCTGCATATAAGCTGCAAATAAGTACGATTGTTGCTATACACACGACAAAGTTGCGGCTGATGCATGGACGATCGTACGTGGCAGCGCTAACAGTGCGCAGGAGACGATTGTTTTTGTTTTGATTGATGCTTAGAGCTGTTGGGAGGAAGTATTGTTCCCAGGTCGTGCGGCAAGTGTCGTCCGTAAAGCAATTTCGTATAAGTAATTCATAGGTTTAGGCCAACTTCTGGTACTTCCAACTAGATCATAATTGCGAGTGTTTGCCGTGGCCGCCCATGTTAAGGAAAGAGCAACAGAAATATAAAATTTATATTAACAGTACAACTAAAAATACAATGTCCATCAGAGAAAGCCCGTAATTCGATAACACATACATTTTTTTGGTTGATCTAATGCTTTATTCATATTAACAATATACACAATTAGACATGGTAAATGATAAAAAAAACTACCATTAGCTATAATTCCCCATTGGACATGGTAAAAAGTAAGAAAATTCATTAGGTGTGATTCATATAATCGGAAGCACGCCTACCAACAATTTCAAGTAAAGATTAGTAGATTACATGTGGAGTATATCAAGCTAACAGTACAAACACCTAATTACGAATGTTTCAAACATGGTTGAGGTAATCAACTGAACAGTGATGACTTTTGTGGCATGGTTCGCCACCCCTGTCATATTCATGGTGTTATAGGGAGGCGACAATCAATTAGGTGCCGCTTATCATAGTGAAGCATGTCCAACCTGTATTGGCGGTTGTGTATTTAGTGAATTATGCAAACATAAACTTTTGCATTCCTCTAGAAAGAGCAAGAATTATGAGTATGCAGGGAAACAAAACAAGGGCTTTATATGGAATATGCAAGGAAATGAAGTTGGGAAAAGATATTTTCATAAGAACTCACCTTTAAGAGAATAACTCTCCCAAGTCGGCTCATGTCAAGGTACGTACAGTACAATCTTGCAGGGAGATTGCATTTATACAGGTTTAGGTTTCATTGGCTGGCATTGATCCTTGTACCGAATTTCAGTTAGGCCTCCTGAGTAGCAGAGTTATTCTTATAGGACAAATTCTTGACGGAGTGCAGCATGTCTGAAGCAATGAGGAGTGTTTTGGTTATGCTGGTGCGGAGAAGCGATCGAAAGCATTGTGTGGTACCATGCATCTTGTGCAGAGATGGCACAGGCTGAGGGCATCTCCAGCCGCGCCCCCAACAGGCCCTCTTCAGGCGATTTTGCCATGCCGGCGCTAAAAAAAAGGCCCCAGTCGCGTCCCCAGAAGCCCGTTTTTCGCTGGCTCGGGCTAAAACTGGTGCCGACGGACCCAGGCCGAACCCGGCGCCCAGGGGGGCGCTTGGGGAGCCGACGCAAGCGAAAAAGGCGCGTGGGCCCGCCCTGGAGGCGACCCGAGGGCCTTTTCCCGCCGTTTCTTGACGCTTTTCCCTCGCATCCCTCCCGCTCGCTCGCCTTCCTCCCGCCATTCTCTCCCTTTCTCCCGCCAAACCCCCTCTCGCTTGTCGTCCAGTCGCCGCCATGCCGCGCGCGGCAGCAACCGCGACTGGCGCCGTGGCCCAGACGAAGCAGAGGAAGCCGAGGGCTCCGCCATCGAAGCCACCGGGCCTGTCGAACGCCGAGTGGAGGGTGGAAGTTCAGTGGCGCGAAGCAGTCACCGCCGACAGGCGGAACAGGGCCATAGCCAAGAAGGCCCGCGACAACGCGGCGCGCGCGGCGGCGCCTTCCTCATCGGTTGACCAGGCGGCGATGAATCCACCCGTCGTCAGCCACGCCCAGTACGCGCCCTGGGGACAGCAAGGCGCCGGATCTCCATGGGGTTCATCGTCGCCCGGCTGCGCCGACGGCGACGCGCACGGTGGGTTCAACCCAAACGTGGCCTTCCCTCATGGTCACCCCGCTACGCGCACGCCCTCGCCTGCCTTCGTCGGCGTGCAGTACCCTCCATACAACTACTCCCCGCCCGCCGCCTACGCGTCCACACCGACGCCCCATCTCTACCGTGGACCGCTGCCCTTCTCGCACCTCGGCGACGCCGACGACACGGGAGCCGACATGGACGACATCATCGCGACATGATCGACCGCGGCCGCCGCGTCTCCCGGGTTCGCCGCCCAGGACGAGGTAGTGAATCTCAGCGGCGACATGGAGGCCGAGCTCGGCTACGTCTACGGCGAGGACGCGCAGGAACCCGAGGAGGAGGACGAGGACGAGGAGGAGGAGGAGGAGGAGGAGGAGGAGGAGGAGGAGGAGCCGGCTCCCGTTCCGACAAGGCGCCAGAAGAAGAAGAAGCGGGCGGCTAGGTCAGGCGAGCCTCGCATCAAGTGAACGTCCAAGGAGGAGGAATGCCTCGCCGAAGCATGGAAAGTCGTCTACCTCGACCCGACCACCGGCGCGAACCAGAGCTTGGAGACGTACTGGGACCGCATCAAGGCCGAGTTCGACGAGCGGAAGCTCGTGGACCCCTACTTCAAATGCGTCTACATGCAGCGCGGCTCCAAGGCGATGGCGAACCATTGGGGGCGTATCCAGTTGGCGTGCAACAAATGGCATGGAATCGTCGAGGAGGTCGCGGCTCGCCGGAGAGCGGCGCCAGCGTTGAGGATCAGGTACGCACGCCATTCGCCTGCATATCTTTGTCGTCTACGCCCGCCGCCCGCCAACTGTTCGTCCCTCCGCGCAGCTACTGCGTATGTTCGCCATGTATCGGGGCGACAACCAAGACGCCGACTTCAAGCACCTCCACGTCTACAAGCGCATTGACAAGTGCGAGAAGTGGGCGGAAGTCCGACGTGCCCTCGACAAGGCCAAGGAGACATACAAGCCGGACGCGACGACTCCGGGCGCGTCAGAGGGGCGGCCGGACGGCCACAAATTGGCAAAGAAGGGGAAAAACGCCGACGCGGCAACCGCGCGAGTGCAGGAGTCCATCGAGCATTGCCTCGCCAACGCCCAGGCCCGGGCCGTCCTACGCGAAGAGAAGACCGAGGCGCGGTGGTCGTCGCTGATGAAGAACAACGCCATCAAGCTCGACCTGCTCCGAACGAACGTCGCCGCGAAGAAGAGAAACACCGACATGGCTTTTTTGATGGGGCAGGGCGGACATGCTCCAGAGCAACGACGAGAAGCTCAAGGCGTGGTACCTGGTGCAGCGCGGCCTCATCCTGAACGAGCTGCCGACGGCGACGGCGACGACGCCCACGACGCCCACGACCGCCTCTACATCGCCGCCCAGCAGTGCCGAAGCCGCGCCGACACAGCCCAGCACCGAAGCAGCTCCGACACCGACGAGCCCGCGCACGCCGACTCCGCCAACGCCTGAAACCGACCTCGCCGAGTGAATCATTGCGCACAGCGGCGCTCTGTTTTTTGTAAACGAACTTGCACGCGAAGTACGTCCGATCGCCGGATTTGCGGCGTCTTTTAAGAGCGGGAACGACCAAGTTTAAATTTCTCGCATCCTGGGGCCGGCGCGTGGGGGCGTGACTGGGAGTTAGGTCGCCCCCAGGGGCCGAGCTAGCGCCGGCATACCCCAGACCGCTCTATTTAGACGCCCTGAGGGGCCGAACGGCTGAAGATGCCCTGAGGTTTCACGTCAATTACAGTGATTGATCCTTCTTGGCTGTAAGGTAAGGTAACGACTAACGCTTAACTAATGATTTGGTTGGAAGGGGCAGGCACCAGCGACCACAGCGGCGTCCCAAGCCCAAAGCAAGCCAGTGGAAAGAGCTCCTGTTCAAGAAAGCTTGGGGGAAGTGCTTTCGGTGCTTGGAGCCTGACTTGTTAAATCATGAAGAAAGGAAACAAGGAAGGGCGAAAAATATGTGTTCCTATATGGGCTAGGCTCACGGGGAAAAAGGTTCCTATGGGCCTGACCCATCTACGCAACAAACAAGGGATGCATCCATCCCTAACTAACCCGGCGTCGCTTCTGATTATGCACAGGTTGTAGACGAAATCACTAACTAAGAAGCACTTTTTTCAAAGGTCACCCTATCTTTTAGCATGTGCGTCACTTGTCGCAACCTGAGAATCTTTTTTTAGATCCATTTACTTAAAATGTTACCTTTTAAACTGTGCGCCCAAATCTTGAACCGTTTTCACCACTGGTTCCTCGCGTCGAGATCTTCAAAACTACATCTCATGTTGATAGGTTTTGACGAACTCTTTTTCACGAAAAAAAAGGATGGAAAAACCCGATCGGAAGCACTTTTTTTTCTTTCTGGGAGAGGGTGCCTCTCATGGAAGAAAAAAATACGCTTTTCCCCATTTCAGAAAGGCACGACCATGCCTCTCGCGGAAGTAAATCCGTGCTTCTCGCGTAAGCAAATCACTGCCTCTCATGGAATAAAAAAGGTACTTCTTTCCGTTTCCGAGGGGCACAGTCATGCCTCTCGCGGAAGCAAACCCGTGCCTCTCGCAGTAAAAACAAGTAAACATGTTTCTTTTTCGTTTCTAAGAGGCGCGGTCGTGCCTCTCGCAAAACAAAATTTGTGCCTCTCGTGGAAGCAAATCCGTGCCTCTCACGGAATGAAGAAAAGGAAATGTGTTTTTTTCGTTTCCAAGAAGCACAAGCGTGCCTCTCGTGGAAGAAAATCCGTACCTCTCGCGAAAAGAAAAAAAAGAAAACATGTTTTCGTTTTCTAGAGGCACGGCCATGCCTTTCGTGAAAACAAATCCGTACCTGCACGAAAAGTAAACCCATGCCTCTCACGGAACGAAAAATATGTGTTTTTGTCGTTTCTGAAAGGCACAACCATGCCTTTCATGGAAGCAAATTCATCGCTCTCGCGAAAGCAAACCCGTGCCTCTCACACAATAAAAAACAAAGAAAATGCATTTTTTTTCATTTCCGAGAGGCACGACCATGCCTCTCAACGATGAAAAAAATGTTACGACTTTGTTGTGCCCAGTCACAAAATGGATCTTCCCGGACAGGGTATTGTGGCTTCTAGATACCATATTTTTGCTCCCACCTACATCATCGTGGATCCCAGGTATGATATTGTGTTTCCCAGTATACGAACATTTTTTAATTCTTCCGGTTTAAATGTACGGACATTTTCTATATGTCATGAATATATTTTCAATACTCACAAATAATTTTTTACATATTCATGAACATTGTTTATATGCTATGAGCATCCCTTATGTTATGAACTTCTTAAAAATAATTCTCAGACTTTTTTCTGAAAAGTGTATAAATGTCTTTATTAATTATGCCATCACCATATTTTAAAAAAAATCATGAATAATTTTTTGTTGAATGGTACATAGATTTTTTATTTAAATGTGGCGCGGTGGTGGAGCTGCGGCGAATGGGCCTACACCGGGTCCACCAGCAGCAGGAGGCACGTTGGCGATCGCCGGCATGCTCTATGGCGGCGGAAGCGATCGTGGTTCTGCGCAAAGGGGTTGAGCATAGAGGGGGTATGGTGATGTTAGACGAGGATTAGGGAGAATGTTCACCACACTTTGATTAGCACATACTTTTTAGAGAAAAGGCACGAAGGCCCGACTTCAAATTAATGAAGCCATCAACCAGCTAGGATACAATGGTGCTGAATTACAAAGGCAAAGACTTGACCAAAAACTGAAAAATACATGCCAAATTCACTACGACCCGGAGCAGCAGCGAACAGAGCATCAAGAGGAACTGCGATCAAGCCGCCGGAGATCTTGAGCAGACAGAACAGCAGGGCCGAAGCCACCCTGCGCCCGCAATTGCCGTGGACATGAAGGCCCAGACCGCTTGAAGGAAACCATCGACTCCGCCGGCCACTGCCGGAAGGGAGACCACTATCTCCCCTTTGTCCAGACTGTGCTGGACGCCCACCACCGGCCGGCAGCCAACCAGCAGACAAGGCGGGGAGCCACTGAAAGATGCGGAAGAACCCAAACGGCACCAACAACGCCGGCAACAAGGGGATCCGAGCACAAATGCCGCCACCCACCACCAAGCCGCACGCCCATCCTCCAACCACCCCTCGAACGGCGCCTCTAGGGAGGGCCGAGACGCCAGAACGCCTCCGCCGTCTTGCCAAAAGGCCAAGACTTTCGCCCGGAGCAGGAAGGGGGAAGAGGGGGACGGATCTGGAAGCTCGACCCGCCCCCAAGAGGGGAACGGCACCGGAACACCGCCGGCGTCGAGGTCGACGCGAAATCGACCAGGGGTTTCCCCCGTTCCAAGACTCCACCACCCCATCCTCGGCCAGATCTGACGGGCCAGCCACCAAATCGGAAGAGGAGGCCACTGCGAGGGGAAGGGGCCGAGAGGAAGAAGAGCTGCCCGCCGCTGCAGCAAGACCTCGCTGCCCTCACGCCACCCACGCGACCGGAAGGGACGACCAGCACCCGCGCACGCCATCCACCGAAGAGATCGACGCCGCCATCTCCACCCAGGGCCGCCGCTCTGGCTTCCAGAGCCCCTCACAGCGGCGTGAGGCAGCAGATCCTCGCCGCCACCTTCACCGGAAGACGCGCAGCAACTGGCGGGATCCTCGGGTGGCGGCGGGGCGGGGGGAGGAGGGAGGAGAGGTGGCGGCGGCTAGGGTTTGGGGTCGCTCCCGAGTCGCCCGCGAGGGGCGACGATTAGCACATACTACTAGGCATGCAGGGGTTACATACTCCGACACGGGCCACGATTTTTTTTTTTGTTGAGAATGACACGGGCCACGGTTAAGGGGCGCACACAAACGTATCCAGGAGCGCAAAAAAAAAATAAAACACAAACGTATCCATCGATCTCGTACGTACGTATCCCGCACCCGCAGCCGAGACCTCCTCCCTATCCGAGCCCTAGATGAGATCCCTAGATGCATGATGAGACAGCAACGAACCCTAGATGAGATCCATCCCCAAATTAATCCTCCCTGACCGCCCGCCTGCATCTCTCCATTCATCCTCTCGGCCGCGCGCCTTACTCGATCGATCGATCGGCGTTTCGCTTTTCACGGCGCGCAGTGCAGGCGGCCGGAATCAATTGCGCGCGCCATGTCGTAAGTGTCTATTAATTCTCCTTCCTCACGGAGCTAGCACTTCTTCGAATTCAACTTGTAGCACTATGCATATAGCTTTTGATTTCAAAGTTTATTTTCGCTGGCTACAGGACTTCAGACAGCAGAATCAGTGATACTAGAAGAAGCGCCCAAGACTCATCCTCCATTTCCACGGGCGGTAGCGCAGAACAAGGCTCGAGTAGCGCCATAGAAATAATGGACAAACGTACGTGAGTGAATGCTTTTGCTCTCTCTCTTCCTTCTCGTACGTGCACATACTACATATTGCTCTGACAATTACTAATTCCATTGAATCAGTAAATGCTATTCGTGCTGAGCTTGTTGATGCCGAGGAGAAACAATGTGCCGTTGAGGAACAGCTTTTTGGCGAACCGACTGCGCCTGCTGCTGGCAGTGGCACTCCTTTTATAGAGAAATCATTCGGCACTGAATGCGCACCTCGTCAAAAACGCTATCTAACCAGTGCCGGACTACCTCGACATTTGTCTTCCATTGTCGTCTCCATTGCTTTGTTTGATGGTCAGTGTGCTGCCCTGCTATATACTACTATATGCTTATGAAGTTTTCATTCCTAATTTGGTATCTAGTTGTTGTTGCTTATATATATTAATTAATGGTCTATATAAATCATTATCTTTTGCAGGAGAAAAGATGTTATTTGCATGCTCGGGCATACCTCTACCCTACGGACGAACTGCATTACGGCTGACAAGATTTGTGACCTCTGCACGTTTGGCTACTGCATATACCGCTAATAGAAACAGAGATGATGATTTGAGGGTTGTGCTAGCTGCCAACAATTATTACGTCTTCTATTTTTGCTTTGTTTTTCAAGCAATCTAGTAATTAATTTGTGTGACCCTGTCCTAATGTACTGCTCTTTTGTCACCGAAATTAAGGTCAAAGTGCGCCTTCCTGATAACAGTACTACCGGCGGGTTGTTTGATCGACAAATTGCAATTGTCACGACCGAGGACCTCCCATCTCTCCATGAAGTTGATCTGAATCCTCAGCATCGAAAGCCCTCTTGTGGTGATCCAATACTAGCTGTCGGGCGTGCCTTCACGTCAGGCAGTTTGATGGCTGCGTCAGGCAGTTTGGCCGCACATGAGTCTCAGAGTACAAAGCCTTCCATGTGGGTTTCTCAAGATCAGTTGACAGAGGTATGCTGCAGATTTGTATCTTAATTAGTTTCTTGGCATTATGATATTCATGGTTTACTTGTCACTGTTCCCGGAAGTGAAGATGCCTTTCCTTTATAAACCTTACCACCTTATGTTTGTTCTAGGCTGTATTTGGAGGGCCAATTATAGGAACTGGTGGTAGATTTCTTGGGATGAGCCTTCCTATTGATGATTCAGATGATTTTACCGGAAGAAATGTCATGTTCCTTCGAGGGGTGATACTTCTTAATCGCTTGAGGCATTTTGGGATACTCAAGTATGTATTTTACACTTCATATATCTGTTTATTTTTTCTCCCCCAGTAGGCATGTTTATATTTGATCTAAGCCCATATGATGTTCCATTAAGGTAGCCATTTTTTAATACCATTTCGACCAAAGGAGTTTCCATGCAATCTGTGGTTTGAAAACAATCTTGTCCTGGTACCTCCGTTAGGCTAAATCTCTTGTTGCTAATTTGGTGCTCTTGCTTAATGTGGACGCTACATTTCTCTAAACGAGGAAGAGCTAAACTTTTCTTTTGGACAATATCGACATTGCAACGCATACTTACAGCATCTGAATCTGTTCAATCCTGTCATCTCTTTTGTCAAATGTTTATAAATGTTTTTAATACCTTGTTTCCTTTTGGAAGATTTTGTTGATGTGTTGGTATGACTGTTGTTCTATTGCAGTCCTAAAAAACTCGACTTCCGTGGTTATTCGTTGCCTTCAGATGTATTCTGTGCAAGCCCTTCAGGTGTGAATAATCAATCATGCGACTATCATTTCCAAATGTTATCTATTGATCTCTGTGTGTGTGTGGGATATTATGTGAATGTTTTCATGCATATCATCTGAGTAGTAATATTAATCATCTTATCGCATCGGCACCACCACTTGTGCTTGAATGTAAGTCGTTGCTTTTGCTATTGATGTCCTTTCCCTTACCTTTCTTTGAGCTAACTTCTGAGCCTGTTTCTCTAAACACAGTCAACGGGGAATTGCTTAATAGATTTGAAGGATATTTTGGTGGTTTACTTGCTTTGGAAGGGTATCCTTATGATGATCCACCCTTTGTTCATGAGAATCGTGTCTGGGGTCAATTTCCAAAGGAAGTTGTTTCTGATATATCCCAACGTGTTGTCTCACTCAAATCATTCCGTGGTAATTTTTACAGTTATGTGCTCATTACATTTCCGTGCTAGTTTTCTTCATTAACTAATCATAAAATTTTTGGTGTAGGACATGTGAGGTATTTTGCATGCACAGGGTTGCTTATATGGTGGCCTGAAAGTAGTGGGGCATGCTCTGTCATTCTCACTTCAGCCAGTTTGGTTAGAGGTCATGATAATGAGTACTATATTGATAGCTTGAGGTGTGGTGATTCTGGGGTTGGAGGTCATGATGATGATGACCATATTAAGAACTTGAGGGTTGGTGCTCCTAATCATTCTGGGGTTGGAGGTCATGATGAAAGCAGCGAAACAATGGTAGTATCAAACTTGACTGCAGATATCTTAAGCTGTCCACTTGTAAAATCAACAAGGTACAATGGTGAAATTCTCTTACATGGTAACCAGTATAGATAGTTGTGTTACGACTGAGTCATATCTTTAATCATATTGTACATCTATTTGACTTTTATATTTGATTGAAACTGAAATTTAATCATATGGAATAAATATTTTATGGTTGTCATAGGCTGGGATTGGAGGGCCTCTTATTAATTTTGGTGGGAGTTTTGTTGGTATGAACTTCTATGATGGAAGTGAAGAAACTCCTTTCCTGCCAAGGAGTAAGATTGTTCAAGTTCTCAAGAGAGTGGTTGGTCTCTCACTACCATCAAGGTATTTTTTTCTGTTACATCGCAATACTAACTAGGTATGGCGATACTTGCTCTGTGAATTTACAGTGTGTTGGTGACAGATCATTGAATGGTCGTCCTGAGCACATAGAATATGGTGCTCGAGGGAGGACAAGGAAAAATAGGTATTCCTTCAGTTTCTGTTGGCCCCTTATGCTTGTAGCATGTACTGTTGATTCAATCCCGAATTACGAATTTAGTCCTCCTTTCCTAAATATATGTCTTTTTTAGAGATTACAATATGGACTACATACGGAGAGTATTGTTTTATGACAGGTGGCCTGTGCCCGAGCCATATTGGTATCATGGTCTACTTGAGCTGGATATGTACCATCTCCCAGAGTTTCGTGGAAGGACTCTGCTTTAGATGGCAGGCTGGCCGTTGGACTATGATTACGATATCAATGTCCTTCAAATCTAAAGTATGTAATGCGCCTGAAGCGCTATTTATGACCTTATATTTATTGAACAAGTACTTTGGCACTTGGCTGATAATGTATGTATCGTCTTGTCTGACTGGCTATTTAGAACAAATGTGATTTCTGACAATAATGTATGTACCTTCTATGTGAATGACTGTTGCAATTGTAGGTTGGCTCAAGTACTCATCAAAATGCACCTAATTGGTCAAGTTCTTTATTAGTTATCTTTCTCTATCTCTGGCAACAGACAACGTTTGTCTCTAGTGATTGGGAAGCCAAATGTCGGGGATGCTCTTTGTCTGCGATTAGGTTCGGACCATTGCCTGCTGATCCTGAACTCCGGTGAGCCCACTTGTTGTGCCGAGAGATAGTTCTTTTTTGGAGAAAGAATGGCTTCTACAATAATCCAGTCTAGTGGCCACGCCGTTTTTCACACTTGGTGTTTGATTCCCACGCTTGTACTGTGAATCTTTGGTGTTGCTTGTTCTCTTTGGTTTATTGGGCTTTGTGTGCTACTATAATATGATGACTATATGAAATAATCTAACCATGTGTTTTCCATCATATTTTGTGCCATCAAAATCAGGCAAACATGCTGCTTAATTCAATTTTCCTACAGAGATTGGATGACTTGAAACTATATATTGACCAGTTCCGTGAAACACAATGGCATCATTCATTAAAGACGAGGAGCGATGCCATACGGTCCTGTATTGGGGGTGGCTAGCACCAAGGAGCCCGGCCTCATCAGCTACGATGACGCCATTCTAGCTAGTGGATGAGCTTCCCCGTTATTGTTGTGCTGTTCATGGTAGAATTTATTGTCACCCATGAAACAAGAACTCTGCTTCTTTATCTCCTAGACTAGAAAATCATGCAATGCCCTCCCAGGTTCTTGGGAGCTTCAAGCTCCTTGACGACTCTCGCCCAGTCGGTTGAGATGTGTCGCGTTTGTAGGACCCAATCCTCAGTCAAACACATGTCTAATTTTTGTGAGACACAATGTATATTTGTAACACACATGTGAAACAGTTTTTTTGACATACTTTGGACATTTTTTAATACATGATGTACATTTTTTAATGTTTTGAACACATTTTTGAATGCATGGCAACATTTTCCCGAAGACACGGTGTATATTTTTAAATAGCAATCGATGTTTTTTTAAATACATGAACATTTTTTTACATTGTATTTTGTTTGAAAATTTCATGGACATTTGTTTGGAAACATGCGAATATTTATTTGAAATATCATGATACATTTTTTAAAGGAAACAAAATTATTGATCAACCTAAGCGGTCATTCTTTCATATTGGCATTTTTTTTTTGAAAAACTCGCAAAATTTGTTTCAAATGCGGCAATATTTCCATCAAATATGACGTACATGGTTCCAATGGCATGAATCATTTGTTCACATTATGCAAACAATTTATATACATTCTATGCACATTTTTAAAAAATCATACATTTTTCAATACGAGGGAACATTTTTCCACTGCCAGGAACATTTTTTAAAAAGTGATCAACATTTTCTTTAACAGCGCTAACAAATTTTCTACTATGTTAAAAAACTTAAATTCATTTTTTAAAATTTCATAAGTAAATTTAATTTGTTAACATATATGCATTTAATGTCAAATATAAATAAAAGTAAAAATAGAACAAAAATCAGATGACCACAAATTGAAGTCAGCACGACGAGGCACGTCCTACTGGGACCCACCACTGGCGCCTCATAGGCGAGGCTGTCGTGCTCCTCTCAATAGGCGGCACATATATAGCCGCGCCCATCGCTGAAGCCCCTTGGAATTTCCCCTGCTCATTGCGACACACAACACCAATAGCTCCTTCATTCTACACCTTCTGTTAATTTGTGATCCAAATTCAAGTATAGAGTTAAAGGCTAACTTCTGACGAGCGGAGGCTCGTCATCATGAGACTTGGGCCGTAGCGAACGCCCACTGTTATATATACCTCTTGTAAGACCCCGCACGGGATAAGTTGATCAGTTGTAAATTTTTGGTGTTTATAACCTCTCCCGACATAGTGAAGATTTACAGCCTGGTGCCAGTGGTTTTTTCCCCTTCCTGTTGGAGTGGTTTTCCATATTAAATCATTGTGTCCCTCTATTTCATTTATTTCTTCGTCATTTCATTTGCATGTCGTATCACTAACACCTAGTGCGTTCACTAGCTCGGGTTGCTATAGTGAACGCCCACCCGGTCCATGTACCACATTTTCTCTTTCTTATCTGCTGTCTAAAGACCGGACTGGTCTGGTTTTTACTGGATTTCTTTGTGTGTGCGTGTTTACATTTTTCATGGTATTTTTTGCTGATTTTTTATTTATTTCAATGTTGTCTTAATGGTATAGATAGGTTTTTATTTCCTTTAATTTTGTGTTGGTATAAACATTTTTTATTTTCTTATTTTTTTGTTTTTCTGTGTTACTTTTCAATGGTTTTTTTGTGGGTTTTGCGATTTTTCACCATTTTTTTTGGGTTTATTATTACTATTTATTATTTTAATTTTAATTGTACCACACATGTCTACACTTTTTCATACACAATGTACATTCTCTAAATACCACATGATAACACTTTTGGTCAAACATATGTTTTGATGTCTATTTTTTCATACACAATCTACATTTTACATACATGATTATCATTTTTTTTTCAAATAGATGTTTTGATGTCTATTTTTTCACACGATTGTACATTTTTGTTATGCATCTCAAACATTTTCTATACATGTATAACAAGATTCAAACACATGTTTTCGAAAAAAATGTGTTAATGATTTTTCAAATACATATTGAACAATTTTCTTTAATGATATGTAACATTTTTTAAACTACAAGAATATTTTTTGGTTCTTATAAATATTGTTCAAAAATTGCATGCACATATTTTTGAATTACATGTTTTTTTTGAATTTTACTTACATTTTAATGGTATTTTTTTCATTGGATTACACAAAGGTTTTTAATTAAACTAACAAAATTTTGACACTGCATAGCAGTTTTCAAATTTGTGTTTTTGAGTTTTCTTAAGTAACTATAAGTTTTGTGGAATATATGTATTATAATATTTTGAAAATATAAACATTTTTTTACTAAACCTGTCCACTACAAAACGCATCAAGTACGACAGCACTAGAAAAAACAAGAGCATTTTTCCAACCAGATAAAAAATCGATTTGCTGGGCTGGTTCACTTGTGACTTTGCTGTAGGCTAGCGCTACGTGTAGCTTGCACCCCTTCCTTCCTTCCATAATATAATTATACTAGTGGCCTCCTGTGTGTACCTGTGCGCACTTGCCTTGGCTGTGCACATGCAAATGCAAGGCTAACAGAAACTCAGGAGGGTCTGATGAGTTTCATGTCCCTCTCCCCTCCCGGGCTGCTCGCGCGGGCGGCTCCGGAGGGTCGAAACCCTAGCCGCCGCCGTGGCCCCCCACCCCCAGATCTCCTCTGGCCGCTGCCGCCGCCGGCGCCGGCGGCGGTGGCGGCTCCCTGTCGCCAAAGGCGGCGGTGTGGCTGGCGCGCCCTGGCGGGCCTCCCTCGCGCGGGGGAGTAGCGCCACGGGGGCTGCGCGGAGGTCTTCCCTTGGGTGTCGGAGCACGGCGAGGAGCGCGGGAGCGACGGAGCGTGGCCGGGAGTCGGCAGCGGTGGTCCTGGCGCGAGGTGGTCTTCCGACCGGCGTGGGCGACGAAGGCGGCGCGGTGGGCCCTGGAGGCAGCGGTGCGGCGGCGCTCGTCATGGTGCAGCGTGCGAGCGGCTGCCGGCAGAGGCCGCGGTGTTGGTGCCATCCATCGCGGGCTTGTCAACAGGGCGTGTCCGAGGCTTGGCTGGCCGCCTGCTGGCTGCTCGGTGTGGTTGGGCTGGCCGCCTGATGTGGTGTGGATTGCTGCTGCTCGCGTCCCTGGCGATGGTGGTTGAGGCAGGTGCTGGTGGCCCTGACGCGGATTGGGGCATGAGCAGGCGGCCTTGTCAACGGAGGTTGGAGCAGGAGGAGCGGCTGGTTCACGGTCACGGCTGGATGTGGTTGATCGTTGCGTCTCCTCAGTGTGGGTGTCGGTGTTCTGCAACGATTTGGTCGCAACGACGAGGTGCTGCGATGGCGGCGGTGCATCCCTTCATGAAGTGCTTGGCCGTATTCCTTTGGCTTGGGCGGGAGGTGCGTGACGGCATGGATGAAAATCCTGCACAGCCTTGGCTGGTGCTTGCGACGATGGCGCCTGTGGGTGTCGTTTCCCTCCGTAGAGGCGTCGCGATGGTGTGCCGGCATCTTCCCCCACGCTAGGATTGTCTCCGGGCAAAAGCCTTGGTTCATTGTTGGACTAGCGATGGCGGCGTCTCGACGGCGTTACTCCGTTGGGAGCATCATGTTTGGAGACCGGGTTTCAAGGTTGTGTTGTGGTTCTCCGGTGCTAGTCGCTGGTCCGAGCAGATCTTCTTGGGCGTTATGTACGCAGCTACCGGAGTATCAAGACGGTGGCTTTCTCAGGTCCGTCTGAGTCCCGCTATCCATTCGCCGTCTCCTCTTAGGCATTCATGGATGGTTAGTACGTCGACAAGGAAAGCCCGTTTGCAGCTGTTGTTCTTGGTGGCGTTCGGTGCTGGTCGAGACGCGGCTAGATGTTGTGCTTAGGATAGGCTCCTTTGGGTTGTGTCTGTGTGTGTTGTAGTGTGCGCGAGTGTGGAGTTTCAACTGCACTTGTTGCTCGCAGCAAGTTGTAGTCTTTTGTATTTAATATTCTGCCTTCTATAAAAATATGGTACGCCAAGGCGTATTCTCGGAAAAAAAGAAACTCAGGAGAAAAGTGTTCATTCAAGAGACATAGCAAGGTAAGCTAGCCCTACCCAGCCGCCGCCTCCCCAAAACTAGGGTTCTTTGCCTTCCACCGGCGCCGGCGCCGGTCCGTCCCGTCTTCGGTGGCCTTAGGGCCATGGAGGCGGAGTGGATCTCGGCCCTTGCCGGTGGGAGGGCTCCGCTTTCATATCTTTTTTCGAGCTTTGTTAGGGTTTGTGTCCTGCTCAGGAAGGCGAGACGGCGGCGGCTCCCTGAAGATGGAATAAAGGTCTCCCCGTCTAGTCCCCGTTCCGGTGATGTGTGTAGCATCATCGGTGGGCGTGTGGAGGTGTGTCTCCGGTGGATCTGTCTTTGGTGGATTTGCTCGGATTTGTTCGTCGTTCGTCTTCGTTCGTGTGTCTTCAGGTTGGATCCTTTTGATCTACACTCTTCATCTGCGGCGGTTGCTGTTCTGGTGCGTTGGTTCCATGGGGCCTTAGCACGACGACTTCCCGACTGTCTACTACAACAATGTTTGCCCGGCTCTGTCGAGGGAGGGGCGATGACAGCGGCGCGCCTTCGGCTCGCTTCAGTGCTTGTAGTCGTCGCTAGGTGGTCTATGGTTCTGGATGTAATTTTTATTATTTCTAGTGTCCGTTGTACTACCATGATTGAAGATGAATAGATTGAAAGTTTTTTCGAAAAAAAAGAGACATAGCAAGGTAATAGTCGAAAATTCGATTCTGAGCTCAGGTCTAGTTGCTCCCGAAATCCCACCCGTCCGCTCGCGTGTAGATATTGCAAAAAGAATTAAGAGATTTAAACGCGGAACAGGCTGTGGACGCGCGGCCCAAATTTTTTTTCAGTGCTCACCTGAGCAGTCTCAAACATGGAAGATTTAATATGCACAAAAAGAAAAATCAATCCATCCTTATATATCTAGGGAAAAACTAACGCCCACACGTGTGGGCGTTTGCACATCGCCCACACGTCTCCATCCCCACTCATTTTGCCACGTATGAATAGATGACATCAGCAGAAATCTTTTTGGTTTTTGGCTTAAAAATGTTTTATCTCTTAATTTAAAATGCGAATTAAAAATCCGTTTTCACCATTAAATCCATCTCGACGAGATCTTCAAAACTACACCCCATGTTGATATGTTTCGACGAAATTTTTTTTTGCCCAGAAGTTGCCATGATGTTTACACTGTAGTTGCCATAGTGCTTAATTGCCAACTTTCTGGTAAACTTTCGGACAAACTCGGTCTCACCGATCAAATCAACTCGGCCGGTCCGAAATGACTCTGCAGCTTCTGTTTCTGACGAGGAACGTAGCAGAAATTCAAAATTTTCCTACGTATCACCAAGATCTATCTATGGAGAGACTAGCAACGAGGGGAAAGAGAGTTGCATCTACATACCCTTGTAGATCGCTAAGCGGAAGCGTTCAAGTGAACGGGGTTGATGGAGTCGTACTCGTCGTGATCCAAATCACCGATGACCAAGTGCCGAACGGACGGCACCTCCGCGTTCAACACACGTACAGCCCGGTGATGTCTCCCACGCCTTGATCCAGCAAGGAGAGAGGGAGAGGTTGAGGAAGACTTCATCCAACAGCAGCACAACGGCGTGGTGGTGGTGGAGGAGCGTGGCTATCCTGCAGGGCTTCGCCAAGCACCACAGAAGAGGAGGAAGAAGAGACGCAGGGCTGCACCAAGAGAGATTGAATCGCGTGTTGTGGGCAGCCCCCTAGGCCTCATATATATAGGGGAAGGGAAGGGCTGCGCCCCCTCTAGGGTTTCCCTCCCCTAAGGGGGGCGGCAGCCCTAGATGGCCAAGGGGTGGCGGCCAAGGGAGGGGAGAAGGGGGAGGAGCCCCTAGGGTGGGCCTTAAGGCCCATCTGGACCTAGGGTTTGCCTCCTCCCACTTCCCCTGCGCCTTGGGCCTTGGTGGGAGGCGCACCAGCCCACTAAGGGGCTGGTCCCTCACCACCCTTGGCCCATGCAACCTTCTGGGGTTGGTGACCCCACTTGGTGGACCCCGGGGACCCTCCCGGTGGTCCCGGTACATTACCGATAAACCCCGAAACTCTTTCGGTGACCAAAACAGGATTTCCCATATATAAATCTTTACCTCCGGACCATTCCGGAACTCCTCGTGACGTCCGGGATCTCATCCGGGACTCCGAACAACATTCGGTAACCATATACAAGCTTCCTTTATAACCCTAGCGTCATCGAACCTTAAGTGTGTAGACCCTACGGGTTCGGGAGACATGCAGACATGTCCGAGATGTTCTCCGGTCAATAACCAACAGCGGGATCTGGATACCCATGTTGGCTCCCACATGTTCCACGATGATCTCATCGGATGAACCACGATGTCAAGGACTTAATCAATCCCGTATACAAATCCCTTTGTCTAGCGGTATAGTACTTGCTCGAGATTCGATCGTCGGTATGCCGATACCTTGTTCAATCTCGTTACCGGCAAGTCTCTTTTACTCGTTCCGCAACACATCATCCCGTGATCAACTCCTTGATCACATTGTGCACATTATGATGATGTCCTACCGAGTGGGCCCAGAGATACCTCTCCGTTTTCACGGAGTGACAAATCCCAGTCTCGATTTGTGCCAACCCAACAGACACTTTCGGAGATACCCGTAGTGCACCTTTATAGTCACCCAGTTACGTTGTGACGTTTGGCACACCCAAAGCATTCCTACGGTATCCGGGAGTTGCACAATCTCATGGTCTAAGGAAATGATACTTGACATTATAAAAGCTTTAGCATACGAACTACATGATCTTGTGCTAGGCTTAGGATTGGGTCTTGTCCATCACATCATTCTCCTAATGATGTGATCCCGTTATCAATGACATCCAATGTCCATGGTCAGGAAACCGTAACCATCTATTGATCAACGAGCTAGTCAACTAGAGGCTTACTAGGGACATGGTGTTGTCCATGTATCCACACATGTATCTGAGTTTCCTATCAATACAATTCTAGCATGGATAATAAACGATTATCATGAACAAGGAAATATAATAATAACCTATTTATTATTGCCTCTAGGGCATATTTCCAACAGTCTCCCACTTGCACTAGAGTCAATAATCCAGCTCACATCGATATGTGATTGCAATGATTCCAACAACCAAGGTCACATCCCCATGTGACTAACACCCAAAGAATTTACTAGAGTCAATAATCTAGTTCACATTACTATGTGATTAACACTCAATGAGTTTTTGGTTTGATCATGTTATGCTTGTGAGAGATGTTATAGTCAACGGGTCTGAACCTTTCAGATCCGTGTGTCCTTTACAAATCTCTATGTCATCTCCTAGATGCAGTTACCACGCTCTATTTGGAACTACTCCAAATAACTGTTCTACTATACGAATCCAATTTACTACTTAGTATAATCTGGATCAGTGTCAAAGTTTGCATCGGCGTAACCCTTTACGACGAACTCTTTTCCACCTCCATAATCGAGAAAATTCCTTAGTCCACTAGTTACTAAGGATAACCTTGACCGTTGTCCTGTGATCCATTCCTGGATCACACTTGTACCCCTTGACTGACTCATGGCTTGGCACACTTCAGGTGCGGTACAACACAGCATACTTTAGAGCCTATGTCTAAGCATAGGGGACGACCTTCGTCCTTTCTCTCTATTCTGCCGTGGTCAGGTCTTGAGTCTTACTCAATACTCACACGTGTAATATAGCCAAGAACTCCTTCTTTGCTGATCTATTTTGAATTCCTTCAAAATCTTGTCACGGTATGTATTCATTTGAAAGTACTATTAAGCGGTTTTGATCTATCCTTATAGATCTTGATGCTCAATGTTCAAGTAGCTTAATCCAGGTTTTCCATTGAAAACACTCTTCAAATAACCCTATATGCTTTCCAGAAATTCTACATCATTTCTGATCAATAATGTGTCAACAACATATACTTATCAGAAATTCTATAGTGCTCCCACTCACTTGTTTGGAAATACAAGTTTCTCATAAACTTTATATAAACCTAAAATCTTTGATCAACTCATCAAAGTGTACATTCCAACTCCGAGATGCTTACTCCAGTCCTCAGGAGGATTGCTGGTGCTTTGCATACTTATTAGCATCTTTCAGGATTGACAAAACCTTCTGGCTGTATCACATACAACCTTTCCTCAAGAAAATCGTCGAGGAAACAATGTTTTGACATCCTATCTGCACAATTTCATAAATAATGCAGTAATCGCTAACATAATTCCAACAGACTCTTAGCATCGCTACGGGTGAGAAAGTCTCATCGTAGTCAACTCCTTGAACTTGTCGGAAAACATTTTAATGACAAGTCGAGCTTTCTTAATGGTGACATTTACCATCATTGTCCGTCTTCCTTTTAAAATCCATCTGTACTCAACAGCCTCACGACCATCGAGCCGTTCGGCCAAAGTCTACACTTTGTTTTCATACATGGATCCTCTCTCGGATTTTATGGCCTCGAGCCATTCATCGGAATCCGGGCCCACCATCGCTTCTCCATAGCTCGTAGGTTCATTGTTGTCTAGCAACATGACTTCCAAGACAGGATTACGTTCCACTCTAAAGTAGTACACATCCTTGTCGTCCTACAAGGTTTGGGAGTGACTTGATCCGAAGTCTCATGATCACTATCATAAGCTTCCACTTCAATTGGTGCAGGTGCCACAGGAACAATTCCTGTGCCCTGCTACACATTAGTTGAAGTGACGGTTCAATAACCTCATCAAGTCTCCACCATCCTCCCACTCAATTCTTTCGAGAGAAACTTTTCCTCGAGAAAGGACCCGATTTGAGAAACAATCCTTATTGCTTTCGGATCTGAGACAGGAGGTATACCCAACTGTTTTGGGTGTCCTATGAAGATGCAGTTATCCGCTTTGGGTTCGAGCTTATCAGCCTGAAACCTTTTCTTATAAGCGTCGCAGCCCCAAACTTTTAAGAAATGACAGCTTAGGTTTCTCTAAACCATAGTTCATACGGTGTCGTCTCAACGGATTTATGTGGTTCCCTATTTAAAGTGAGTGCGGTTGTCTCTAATGCCTAACCCATGAACGATAGTGGTAATTCGATAAGAGACATCATGGTACGCACCATATCCAATAGGGTGCAGTTATGATGTTCGGACACACCATCACACTATGGTGTTCCAGGCGGTACTAGTCGTGAAACAATTTCCACAATGTCTCAATTGTCTACCAAACTCGCAACTCAGATATTCATCTCTATGATCATATCATAGATATTTTATCCTCTTGTCACGACGATATTCAACTTCACTCTGAAATTACTTGAACCATTCAATAATTCAGACTTGTGTTTCATCAAGTAAATATGCTCAGTATCTACTCAAATCATCTGTGAAGTAAGAGCATAACGATATCCACCGCGTGCCTCAGCACTCATTGGACTGCACACATCAAAATGTGTTACTTCCAACAAGTTGCTTTCTTGTTCCATTTTACTGAAACTGAAGCTTTCAGTCATCTTGCCCATGTGGTATGATTTGCACGTCTCAAGCGATTCAAAATCAAGTGAGTCCAAATGGTCCATCTGCATGGAGTTTCTTCATGCGTATATACCAACAGACATGGTTTACATATCTCAATCTTTTCAGAAATGAGTGAGTTCAAAGATCCATCAGCATGGAGCTTCTTCATGCGTTTTATACCAATATGACTTACATGGCAGTGCCACAAGTAGGTGGTACTATCATTACTATCTTATATCTTTTGGCATGAACATGTGTATCACTATGATCGAGATTCAATAAACCATTCATTCTAGGTGCAAGACCATTGAAGGTATTTATTCAAATAAATAGAGTAATCATTATTCTCTTTAAATGAATAACCGTATTGCGATAGACATAGTCCAATCATGTCTATGCTCAACGCAAATACCAAATAACAATTATTCAGGTTTAACACCAATCTCGATGGTAGAGGGAGCGTGCGATGCTTGATCGCATCAACCTTGGAAACATTTCCAACACATCTCGTCACCTCACCTTTAGCTAGTCTCCGTTTATTCCGTAGCTTTTATTTCGAGTTACTAACACTTAGCAACTGAACCGGTATCTAATACCCTGATGCTACTAGGAGTACTAGTAAAGTACACATTCACATAATGTATATCCAATATACTTCTACCGACAGCCTTCTCATCTACCAAGTATCTAGGGTAATTCTGCTCCGGTGGTTGTTCCCTTTATTACAGAAGCACTCAGTCTCGGGTTTGGGTTTAACCTTGGGTTTCTTCACTAGAGCAGCAGCTGATTTGCCGTTTCATGAAGTATCCCTTCTTGCCCTTGCCCTTATTGAAACTAGTGGTTTCACTAACCATCAACAATTGATGCTCCTTCTTGATTTCTACTTTCGCGGTGTCAAACATCGCGAATATTTCAAGGATCATCATATCTATCCCTGATATGTTATAGTTCATCACGAAGCTCTAGCAGCTTGGTGGCAATGACTTTGGAGAAACATCACTATCTTATCTGGAAGATCAACTCCCACTCGATTCAAGTGATTGTTGTACTTAGACAATTTGAGCACAAGCTCAACGATTGAGCTTTTCTCCCTTAGTTTGCAGGCTAAGAAAATCGTCGGAGGTCTTATACCTCTTGACGTGGGCACGAGCCTGAAATCCCAATTTCAGCCCTCGAAACATCTCATATGTTCCGCGACATTTCAAAAATGTCTTCGGTGCCCCAATTCTAAACCATTTATCATTACCGAACTATCATGTAGTCATCAAAAACATGTATGTCAGATGTTCGCAACATCCACAGACCACGTTCGAGGTCCAGCACACCGAGTGGTGCATTAAGGACACAAGCCTTCTACTGTCCGCATAATTGCTACTATCAACTTTCAACTATATTTTCTCTAGGAACATATTTAAAACAGTAGAACTAAAGCGCGAGCTACGACATAATTCGCAAAATCTTTTTGACTATGTTCAGGATAATTAAGTTCATCTTATAAACTCCCACTCAGATAGACATCCCTCTAGTCATCCAAGTGATTACATGATCCGAGTCAACTAGGCCGTGTCCGATCATCACGTGAGACGGACTAGTCAACATCGGTGAACATCTTCATGTTGATCATATCTACCATACGACTCATGCTCGACCTTTCGGTCTTCTGTGTTCCGAGGCCATGTCTGTACATGCTAGGCTCGTCAAGTTAACCCTAAGTGTTTTGCATGTGTAAAATTGTCTTACACCCGTTGTATGTGAACGTAAGGATCTATCACACCCGATCATCACGTGGTGCTTCGAAACGACGAACTGTAGCAACGGTGCACAGTTAGGGGAGAACACTTCTTGAAATTGTTGTAAGGGATCATCTTATTTACTACCGTCGTTCTAAGCAAATAAGGTGTATAAACATGATAAACATCACATGCAATCAAATAGTGACATGATATGGCCATCATCACTTTGCTCCTTTTGATCTCCATCTTCGGGGCTCCATGATCATCATCGTCACCGGCATGACACCATGATCTCCATCATCGTGTCTTCTTGAAGTTTTCACGTCATCTATTACTTCTACTACTACAGCTAACGGTTAGCAATAAAGTAAAGTAATTACATGACGTTTATGTTGACACGCAGGTCATGAATAAATAAAGACAACTCCTATGGCTCCTGCCGGTTGTCATACTCATCGACATGCAAGTCGTGATTCCTATTACAAGAACATGATCAATCTCATACATCACATATATCATTCATCACATCCTTTGGCCATATCACATCACATAGCATACCCTGCAAAAACAAGTTAGACGTCCTCTAATTGTTGTTGCATGTTTTACGTGGCTGCTATGGGTTTCTAGCAAGAACGTTTCTTACCTACGCAAAACCACAACGTGATATGCCAATTGCTATTTACCCTTCATAAGGACCCTTTTCATCGAATCCGATCCGACTAAAGTGGGAGAGACAGACACCCGCCAGCCACCTTATGCAACTAGTGCATGTTTGTCGGTGGAACCGGTCTCACGTAAGAGTACGTGTAAGGTTGGTCCGGGCCGCTTCATCCCACGATGCCGCCGAATCAAGATAAGACTAGTAACGGCAAGCATATTGAACAAAATCAACGCCCACAACTACTTTGTGTTCTACTCGTGCATAGAATCTACGCAATAGACCTAGCTCATGATGCCACTGAAGGGGAACGTAGCAGAAATTCAAAATTTTCCTACGTATCACCAAGATCTATCTATGGAGAGACTAGCAACGAGGGGAAAGAGAGTTGCATCTACATACCCTTGTAGATCGCTAAGCGGAAGCGTTCAAGTGAACGGGGTTGATGGAGTCGTACTCGTCGTGATCCAAATCACCGATGACCAAGTGCCGAACGGACGGCACCTCCGCGTTCAACACACGTACAGCCCGGTGATGTCTCCCACGCCTTGATCCAGCAAGGAGAGAGGGAGAGGTTGAGGAAGACTTCATCCAACAGCAGCACAACGGCGTGGTGGTGGTGGAGGAGCGTGGCTATCCTGCAGGGCTTCGCCAAGCACCACAGAAGAGGAGGAAGAAGAGACGCAGGGCTGCACCAAGAGAGATTGAATCGCGTGTTGTGGGCAGCCCCCTAGGCCTCATATATATAGGGGAAGGGGAGGGCTGCGCCCCCTCTAGGGTTTCCCACCCCTAAGGGGGGCGGCAGCCCTAGATGGCCAAGGGGTGGCAGCCAAGGGAGGGGAGAAGGGGTAGGAGCCCCTAGGGTGGGCCTTAAGGCCCATCTGGACCTAGGGTTTGCCTCCTCCCACTTCCCCTGCGCCTTGGGCCTTGGTGGGAGGCGCACCAGCCCACTAAGGGGCTGGTCCCTCACCACCCTTGGCCCATGCAACCTTCTGGGGTTGGTGGCCCCACTTGGTGGACCCCGGGGACCCTCCCGGTGGTCCCGGTACATTACCGATAAACCCCGAAACTCTTTCGGTGACCAAAACAGGACTTCCCATATATAAATCTTTACCTCCGGACCATTCCGGAACTCCTCGTGACGTCCGGGATCTCATCCGGGACTCCGAACAACATTCGGTAACCATATACAAGCTTCCTTTATAACCCTAGCGTCATCGAACCTTAAGTGTGTAGACCCTACGGGTTCGGGAGACATGCAGACATGTCCGAGATGTTCTCCGATCAATAACCAACAGCGGGATCTGGATACCCATGTTGGCTCCCACATGTTCCACTATGATCTCATCGGATGAACCACGATGTCAAGGACTTAATCAATCCCGTATACAAATCCCTTTGTCTAGCGGTATAGTACTTGCCCGAGATTCGATCGTCGGTATGCCGATACCTTGTTCAATCTCGTTACCGGCAAGTCTCTTTTACTCGTTCCGCAACACATCATCCCGTGATCAACTCCTTGATCACATTGTGCACATTATGATGATGTCCTACCGAGTGGGCCCAGAGATACCTCTCCGTTTTCACGGAGTGACAAATCCCAGTCTCGATTTGTGCCAACCCAACAGACACTTTCGGAGATACCCGTAGTGCACCTTTATAGTCACCCAGTTACGTTGTGATGTTTGGCACACCCAAAGCATTCCTACGGTATCCGGGAGTTGCACAATCTCATGGTCTAAGGAAATGATACTTGACATTATAAAAGCTTTAGCATACGAACTACATGATCTTGTGCTAGGCTTAGGATTGGGTCTTGTCCATCACATCATTCTCCTAATGATGTGATCCCGTTATCAATGACATCCAATGTCCATGGTCAGGAAACCGTAACCATCTATTGATCAACGAGCTAGTCAACTAGAGGCTTACTAGGGACATGGTGTTGTCTATGTATCCACACATGTATCTGAGTTTCCTATCAATACAATTCTAGCATGGATAATAAACGATTATCATGAACAAGGAAATATAATAATAACCTATTTATTATTGCCTCTAGGGCATATTTCCAACAGTTTTGCCTTCACAGGTTGCATACGACCTCGGATTAAGACGATTTTTATATCAAAATCGACCGTCTCGACGAGACGAAGACAACTTATGTAGAAAGGTTTTCCATTTGTGGTCGTCTTGGGGGACTTAATCCGCCAAACTGTACTCTGAATATAAGATCTTAGTACTTTGAGCATAGTTTCGGCCTTCGAGATGAAATCGGACGGCGATGGCCCAAACTTCAAAGATGTTCATATCAACAATACGGAACTCTCTCATGTAGATCTTCTCCATTTGATGCCATTTTAAATAAGTTCTTAACCGTGCCAAAATCTGGTGTCAACACATGCCCCCCTGTTTTTCGGCAAACTTGTGTGCCGAAAAATAACTTGCACGATGCTTTTCTTAAGAACGATGTCAACACTCCATCGGCCATTCTATGTGCTTAGGGCGATAATTTCTATATCGACCATGTTTAACTTCTTGTTTACATCATACCCTGGAACCGATTACCACCAATCGGCTTTAAAGAGATGGGAATGAACCCGTTCCTCGTAGCACTAAGGAAATCAAACTCCGAGAGGTCACGCCCTGTTAAGCAAGTAACATCCGGATGATTCCAATCCACCGATGCATCGGCCAAAGCAACACAAGCCGAATTATCCGCGTGAATGACTTCTACCTCATCATCGACCCACTGTATTAAGAATTGATGCATGGTAGATGGAACACATTGGTTAGCATGAACCCAATCGCGGCCTAATATAACATTATAGTTACCTTGCACCTCGGCGATGAAGAATGTGGTGGCCAAAGTTTTGCTTCCCACGGTGAGTTCCATGCACATCACACCTTTGGCCTCTGTCTTTTCTTTACCCTCAAATCCATTAAGTACCATATTGGTCCTCATCAATGCATCATCATCTAACCCCAACTTCTTGAAGATCGAGTAGGGCATAAGGTTTACCACAGCACCACCATCAACGAGCATCCTAACAACTGGCGATCCGTTAATATGACCTTTGAGGTACAATGGCTTCAAGTGTTTCACCGGTTCTTTTGGCTTCTCGAAGATAGCATTCTTAGGACCAAAATCCAGCTGGGCTACCTCCCCTTCTTCACCTATAGCACGAAACTCGGCAGGTAAGTAATATACCATATTAATCTCCATACCTTCCCGAACCGGCGTAGATTCATAATCCACCATCTCATCTTCATCTCCCAATGTGAATATTGGGCTCAAAGATTCCTCAATTGAAGGGGATGTTTCAGGTGGTGTGGATGATGTAATAGGGGTTGCATCATCCTCTTTTGGTGGCGAATGTGTTGCTGTAGCTAATGTAGAAGCATCTGCATTTTCTTTTTGTTTGGGCCTCCACACTTGTTTTGTGAGTGCCATGGGCCGAATTTTACTTAACAATTCGTCCCTTTGCCTCTCCTCTTTGTACTCTACCTTCTCGTGGTTCCTCATGCATTGTAATCTCCTTTTCATGGTCTTGGTTAAACCAGGAGGACACCACTTAGGTTGAGTATATTTGGGATCCCTTGGTTTGGCCTTGCTTGTGCTCGCCACATGATCACTAACCATGGAACCCTGCTGAATAATAGCAATATCACCATTAGAAGTAGCCAGATTACCAACAACCGGCTTTTCGATCTCCTTTTGCTTATCGCATTCTGAAATTTCCACATTAGATGGCTTAACACGCCACACTTTTTTATTGGCCTTACTTGTAGAAATTTTTGTTGGCCGATTAGCACCATAGCTCAAACGGCCTTGTGTGGGATAATAAAGCCACTCGCGAGCAGGCCTTCTAGGTACTGCCCACCCCATATGGAAAGCATAAGGAGCCATTGGGGGCTGCCCCCATCCTCCACTGAAGCCTCTCATGTAATATGGCGCATAGGAGGGTTGTGACATCCATGGTGTCGGTGCCCATGACCCATATGGCCTTGCATATCGTCGAAACTCTTGCTCTGGAGGCAATTTTGAACGCTTTGAATGGGATGGCCGATTAGAGCTAGAACCGGTCGCTTGACTTGCATATTTGGATAGCAACATATCAAAAGTTGGCTTGATTCTCTTGTTCTTAGTTTCATTCTTTTTCCACTTGCCAACTTCTGAATTCTTGGGCTTGATCAATTTAACATGAGCATCCTCTTGTACTTGTGGTTGCCCCCCGAGTGTATCATTTTTTATAGTGATTTTCAACACTTCCTTGCCATCGGGTTGCTTCTCAAGCACAATCTTTCTTCCCAAGACCTTGTCGCCCTCCTTGCTATTCCTGGGTTCACCAATAACAACATTATCTTTATTAGCGGATTCGGCTATGTTAGGCCGAATTAACATTTTCTTCCCTTCCAAGTCTATGGTGTTTATGGGGAAGGGCTGCTTATCAACTTGCATCTCAGCAAAATTCAATCGTCCGTCATTAATGGCCGATTGTATCTGTCGTCGAAAAACATTGCAATCGTTAGTAGCATGAGAAAATGAATTATGGTACTTGCAATAAGCACGCCGTTTCAGCTCGTCAAACGGCGGTATGGTGTGTGATATTCTAATCATCTTATCTTGCAAGAGAGCATCAAATATATTATCACACTTAGATATATCAAAAGTGAACTCATCTCATCATCACGATTCTTGCGAATCGGCTTAAGAGCATTGCATGTATAGGGTTTGGCCTTTGAGGACCAAACAAATTCAGTAGTATAGACATCATCTTGGGGAACGTAGCAGAAATTTAAAATTTTCCTACGTGTCACCAAGATCTATCTATGGAGAAACCAGCAACGAGGGGAAAGAGAGTGCATCTACATACCCTTGTAGATCGCTAAGCGGAAGCGTTCAAGTGAACGGGGTTGATGGAGTCGTACTCGTCGTGATCCAAATCACCGATGACCAAGTGCCGAACGGACAGCACCTCCGCGTTCAACACACGTACAGCCCGGTGACGTCTCCCATGCCTTGATCCAGCAAGGAGAGAGGGAGAGGTTCAGGAAGACTCCATCCAGCAGCAACACAACGGCGTGGTGGTGGTGGAGGAGCATGGCGATCCTGCAGGGCTTCGCCAAGCACCGCGGGGGAGGAGGGAGAGGAGCAGGGCTGTGCCAAGAGAGAGATTGAATCGCGTGTATTGGGCAGCCCAAACCTCAAGTATATATAGGGGGAGGGGAGGGGCTGCGCCCCCACCTAGGTTTCCACCCCTAGGGGTGGCGGCCAGCCCTAGATCCCATCTAGGGGGCGGCTAAAGGGGGGGAGAGGGGGGGCGCACCACTAGGTGGGCCTTAAGGCCCATCTGGACCTAGGGTTTGCCCCCTCCCACTCTCCCTGCGCCTTGGGCCTTGGTGGAGGGGCGCACCAGCCCACCTGGGGCTGGTTCCCTCCCACACTTGGCCCACGCAACCTTCTGGGGCTGGTGGCCCCACTTGGTGGACCCCCGGACCCCTCCGGTGGTCCCGGTACACTACCGGTGATGCCTAGAACACTTCCGGTGGCCAAAACCATACTTCCTATATATAAATCTTTACCTCCGGACCATTCCGGAACTCCTCGTGACGTCCGGGATCTCATCCAGGACTTCGAACAGCATTTGGTAACCACATACAAACTTCCTTTATAACCCTAGCGTCATCGAACCTTAAGTGTGTAGACCCTACGGGTTCGGGAGACATGTAGACATGACCGAGACGTTCTCCGGTAAATAACCAACAGCGGGATCTGGATACCCATGTTGGCTCCCACATGTTCCACGATAATCTCATCGGATGAACCACGATGTCAAGGACTTAATCAATCCCGTATACAATTCCCTTTGTCTATCGGTACGATACTTGCCCGAGATTCGATCGTCGGTATCACGATACCTTGTTCAATCTCGTTACCGGCAAGTCTCTTTTACTCGTTCCGCAAAACATCATCCCGTGATCAACTCCTTGATCACATTGTGCACATTATGATGATGTCCTACCGAGTGGGCCCAGAGATACCTCTCCGTCACACGGAGTGACAAATCCCAGTCTCGATTCGTGCCAACCCAACAGACACTTTCGGAGATACCTATAGTGTACCTTTATAGCCACCCAGTTACGTTGTGACGTTTGGCACACCCAAAGCACTCCTACGGTATCCGAGAGTTGCACAATCTCATGGTCTAAGGAAACGATACTTGACATTAGAAAAGCTTTAGCATACGAACTACACGATCTTGTGCTAGGCTTAGGATTGGGTCTTGTCCATCACATCATTCGTCTAATGATGTGATCCCGTTATCAATGACATCCAATGTCCATGGTCAGGAAACCGTAACCATCTATTGATCAACGAGCTAGTCAACTAGAGGCTTACTAGGGACATGGTGTTGCCTATGTATCCACACATGTATCTGAGTTTCCTATCAATACAATTCTAGCATGGATAATAAACGATTATCATGAACAAGGAAATATAATAATAACCTATTTATTATTGCCTCTAGGGCATATTTCCAACAGTCTCCCACTTGCACTAGAGTCAATAATCTAGTTCACATTGTTATGTGATTGCAATGATTCCAACACCCATGGGGTTTGATCATATCTCGCTTGTGAGAGAGGTTACTAGTCAACGGGTCTGAACCTTTCAGATCCGTGTGTGCTTTACAAATATCTATGTCATCTCCTAGATGCATCTACCACGCTCTATTTGGAGCTATTCCAAATAACTGTTCTACTATACGAATCCAGTTTACTACTCAAAATAATCTGGATTAGTGTCAAAGCTTGCATCAGCGTAACCCTTTACGACGAACTCTTTTACCACCTCCATAATTGAGAAAATTCCTCAGTCCACTAGTTACCAAGGATAACTTTGACCGCTGTCCTGTGATCCATTCCTGGATCACTCTTGTACCCCTTGACTGACTCGTGGCAAGGCACACTTCAGGTGCGGTACACAACATAGCATACTGTAGAGCCTACGTCTAAGCATAGGGGACGACCTTCGTCCTTTCTCTCTCTTCTGCCGTGGTCAGGTCTTGAGTCTTACTCAATACTCACATGTGTAATACAGCCAAGAACTCCTTCTTTGCTGATCTATTTTGAACTCCTTAAAAATCTTGTCACGGTATGTATTCATTTGAAAGTACTATTAAGCGTTTTGATCTATCCTTATAGATCTGAATGCCCAATACTCAAGTAGCTTAATCCAGGTTTTCCATTGAAAAAAAACACTTTTCAAATAATTCTGCATGCTTTCCAGAAATTCTACATCATTTTCGATCAACAATATGTCAATAACATATACTCACCAGAAATTCTATAGTGCTCCCACTCACTTCTTTGGAAATACAAGTTTCTCATAAACATTGTATAAACCCAAAATCTTTGATCATCTCATCAAAGTGTACATTCCAACTCCGAGATGCTTACTCCAGTCCTTAGAAGGACTGCCGGAGCCTTGCATACTTGTTAGCATTTTAGGATTGACAAAACCTTTTGGTTGTATCACATACAACCTTTCCTCAAGAAAAGGAAACAATGTTTTGACATCCTATCTGCAAGATTTCATAAACAATGCAGTAACTGCTAATATAATTCCAACAGACTATTAAGCATCGCTACGAGTGAGAAAGTCTCATCGCAGTCAACTCCTTGAACTTGTCGGAAAACATCTTAACGACAAGTCGAGCTTTCTTAATGGTGACATTTACCATCATTGTCCGTCTTAAAATCCATCTGTACTCAACAGCCTCACGACCATCAAGCCATTCTGCCAAAGTCTACACTTTGTTTTCATACATGGATCCTCTCTCGGATTTTATGGCCTCGAGCCATTCATCGGAATCCGGGCACACCATTGCTTCTCCATAGCTCGTAGGTTCATTGTTGTCTAGCAACATGACTTCCAAGACAGGATTACGTACCACTCTGAAGTAGTACGCATCCTTGTCGTCCTACGAGGTTTGGGAGTGACTTGATCCGAAGTCTCATGATCACTATCATAAGCTTCCACTTCAATTGGTGTAGGTGCCACATGAACAACTTCCTGTGCCCTGCTACACACTAGTTGAAGTGACGGTTCCATAACCTCATCAAGTCTCCACCATCCTCCCACTCAATTCTTTCGAGAGAAACTTTTCCTCGAGAAAGGACCCGATTCTAGAAACAATCCCTATTGCTTTCGGATCTGAGACAGGAGGTATACCCAACTGTTTTGGGTGTCCTATGAAGATGCATTTATCCGCTTTGGGTTCGATCTTATCAGCCTGAAACTTTTTCACATAAGCATCGTGACCCCAAACTTTTAAGAAACAACAGCTTAGGTTTCTCTAAACCATAGTTCATACGGTGTCGTCTCAACGGATTTGTGTGGTTCCCTATTTAAAGTGAGTGCGGTTCTCTCTAATGCCTAACCCATGAACGATAGTGGTAATTCGATAAGAGACATCATGGTACGCACCATATCCAATAGGGTGCAACTATGATGTTCGGACACACCATCACACTATGGTGTTCCAGGCGGTATTAGTTGTGAAACAATTTCCACAGTGCCAAACTCGTAACTCAGATATTCATTTCTATGATCATATCATAGACATTTTATCCTCTTATCACGAAGATCTTCAACTTCATTCTGAAACTACTTGAACCATTCAATAATTCAGACTTGTGTTTCATCAAGTAAATATACTCAGTATCTACTCAAATCATCTGTGAAGTAAGAGCATAATGATATCCACTGCGTGCCTCAGCACTCATTGGACTACACACATCAAAATGTGTTACTTCCAACAAGTTGCTTTCTTGTTCCATTTTACTGAAACCGAAGCTTTCAGTCATCTTGCCCATGTGGTATGATTTGCATGTCTCAAGCGATTCAAAATCAAGTGAGTCCAAACGGTCCATCTGCATGGAGTTTCTTCATGCGTACATACCAACAGACGCGGTTCACATGTCTCAATCTTTTCAGAAATGAGTGAGTCCAAAGATCCATCAACATGGAGCTTCTTCATGCGTTTTATACCAATATGACTTACATGACAGTGCCACAAGTAGGTGGTACTATCATTACTATCTTATATCTTTTGGCATGAACATGTGTATCACTATGATCGAGATTCAATAAACCATTCATTTTAGGTGCAAGACCATTGAAGGAATTATTCAAATAAATAGAGTAACCATTATTCTCCTTAGATGAATAACCGTATTGCGATAGACATAATCCAATCATGTCTACGCTCAACGCAAACACCAAATAACAATTATTTAGGTTTAACACCAATCTCGATGGTAGAGGGAGCGTGCGATGCTTGATCATATCAACCTTGGAAGCACTTCCAACACATCTCGTCAGCTCACCTTTAGCTAGTCTCCGTTTATTCCGTAGCTTTTATTTCGAGTTACTAACACTTAGCGATCAAACCGCTATCTAATACCCTGATGCTACTAGGAGTACTAGTAAAGTACACATTCACATAATGTATATCCAATATACTTCTATCGACAGCCTTCTCATCTACCAAGTACCTAGGGTAATTCTGCTCCAGTGGCTGTTCCCCTTATTACAGAAGCACTCAGTCTCGGGTTTGGGTTCAACCTTGGGTTTCTCCACTAGAGCAGCAGCTGATTTGTCGTTTCATGAAGTATCCCTTATTACCCTTGCCCTTCTTGAAACTAGTGGTTTCACTAACCATCAACAATTGATGCTCCTTCTTGATTTCTACTTTCGCGGTGTCAAACATCGCGAATATTTCAAGGATCATCATATCTATCCCTGATATGTTATAGCTCATTACAAAGCTCTAGCAGCTTGGTGGCAATGACTTTGGAGAAACATCACTATCTTATCTGGAAGATCAACTCCCACTCGATTCAAGTGATTGTTGTACTCAGACAATCTGAGCACAAGCTTAACGATTGAGCTTTTCTCCCTTAGTTTGCAGGCTAAGAAAATCGTCGGAGGTCTTATACCTCTTGACGTGGGCACGAACCTGAAATCCCAATTTCAGCCCTCGAAACATCTCATATGTTCCGCGACATTTCAAAAATGTCTTCGGTGCCTCAATTCTAAACCATTTATCATTACCGAACTATCATGTAGTCGTCAAAACGTGTATGTCAGATGTTCGCAACATCCACAGACCACGTTCGAGGTCCAGCACACCGAGCGGTGCATTAAGGACATAAGCCTTCTATTGTCCGCATAATTGCTACTATCAACTTTCAACTATATTTTCTCTAGGAACATATCTAAAACAGTAGAACTAAAGCGCGAGCTTACGACATAATTTGCAAAGATCTTTTGACTATGTTCAGGATAATTAAGTTCATCTTATGAACTCCCACTCAGATAGACATCCCTCTAGTCATCCAAGTGATTACATGATCCGAGTCAACTAGGCCGTGTCCGATCATCACGTGAGACGGACTAGTCATCATCGGTGAACATCTTCATGTTGATCGTATCTACCATACGACTCATGCTCGACCTTTCGGTCTCTTGTGTTCCGAGGCCATGTCTGTACATGCTAGGCTCGTCAAGTCAACCTAAGTGTTTCGCGTGTGTAAATCTGGCTTACACCCGTTGTATGTGAACGTAAGAATCTATCACACCCGATCATCACGTGGTGCTTCGAAACGACGAACTTTCGCAACGGTGCACAGTTAGGGGGAACACTTTCTTGAAATTTTAATGAGGGGTCATCTTATTTACTACCGTCGTTCTAAGCAAATAAGATGTATAAACATGATAAACATCACATGCAATCAAATAGTGACATGATATGGCCAATATCATATTGCTCCTTTTGATCTCCATCTTCGGGGCTCCATGATCATCATCTTCACCGGCAAGACACCATGATCTCCATCATCATGATCTCCATCATCGTGTCTTCATGAAGTTGTCTCGCCAACAATTACTTCTACTACTACAGCTAACGGTTAGCAATAAAGTAAAGTAATTACATAGCGTTGTTCAATGACACGCAGGTCATACAATAAATAAAGACAACTCCTATGGCTCCGGCCGATTGTCATACTCATCGACATGCAAGTCGTGATTCCTATTACAAGAACATGATCAATCTCATACATCACATATCATTCATCACATTCTTCTTGGCCATATCACATCACATAGCATACCCTGCAAAAACAAGTTAGACGTCCTCTACTTGTTGTTTGCATGTTTTACGTGGCTGATATGGGTTTCTAGCAAGAACGTTTCTTACCTACGCAAAACCACAACGTGATATGCCAATTGCTATTTACCCTTCATAAAGACCCTTTTCATCGAATCCGATCCGACTAAAGTGGGAGAGACTGGCACCCGCTAGCCACCTTATGCAACTAGTGCATGTCAGTCGGTGGAACCTGTCTCACGTAAGTGTACGTGTAAGGTCGGTCCGGGCCGCTTCATCCCACAATGCCGCCGAATCAAGATTGACTAGTAACGGTAAGCATATTGAACAAAATCAACGCCCACAACTACTTTGTGTTCTACTCGTGCAAAGAATCTACGCAATAGACCTAGCTCATGATGCCACTGTTGGGGAACGTAGCAGAAATTTAAAATTTTCCTACGTGTCACCAAGATCTATCTATGGAGAAACCAGCAACGAGGGGAAAGAGAGTGCATCTACATACCCTTGTAGATCGCTAAGCGGAAGCTTTCAAGTGAACGGGGTTGATGGAGTCGTACTCGTCGTGATCCAAATCACCGATGACCAAGTGCCGAACGGACAGCACCTCCGCGTTCAACACACGTACAGCCCGGTGACGTCTCCCATGCCTTGATCCAGCAAGGAGAGAGGGAGAGGTTGAGGAAGACTCCATCCAGCAGCAGCACAACGGCGTGGTGGTGGTGGAGGAGCGTGGCAATCCTGCAGGGCTTCGCCAAGCACCGCGGGGGAGGAGGGAGAGGAGCAGGGCTGTGCCAAGAGAGAGATTGAATCGCGTGTATTGGGCAGCCCAAACCTCAAGTATATATAGGGGGAGGGGAGGGGCTGCGCCCCCACCTAGGTTTCCACCCCTAGGGGTGGCGGCCAGCCCTAGATCCCATCTAGGGGGCGGCCAAAGGGGGAGAGAGGGGGGCGCACCACTAGGTGGGCCTTAAGGCCCATCTAGACCTAGGGTTTGCCCCCTCCCACTCTCCCTGCGCCTTGGGCCTTGGTGGAGGGGCGCACCAGCCCACCTGGGGCTGATTCCCTCCCACACTTGGCCCACGCAACCTTCTGGGGCTGGTGGCCCCACTTGGTGTACCCCCGGACCCCTCCGGTGGTCCCGGTACACTACCGGTGATGCCTAGAACACTTCCGGTGGCCAAAACCATACTTCCTATATATAAATCTTTACCTCCGGACCATTCCGGAACTCCTTGTGACGTCCGGGATCTCATCCGGGACTCCGAACAACATTCGGTAACCACATACAAACTTCCTTTATAACCCTAGCGTCATCGAACCTTAAGTGTGTAGACCCTACGGGTTCGGGAGACATGCAGACATGACCGGGACGTTCTCCGGTCAATAACCAACAGCGGGATCTGGATACCCATGTTGGCTCCCACATGTTCCACGATGATCTCATCGGATGAACCACGATGTCAAGGACTTAATCAATCCCGTATACAATTCCCTTTGTCTATCGGTACGATACTTGCCCGAGATTCGATCGTCGGTATCACGATACCTTGTTCAATCTCGTTACCGGCAAGTCTCTTTTACTCGTTCCGCAACACATCATCCCGTGATCAACTCCTTGATCACATTGTGCACATTATGATGATGTCCTACCGAGTGGGCCCAGAGATACCTCTCCGTCACACGGAGTGACAAATCCCAGTCTCGATTCGTGCCAACCCAACAGACACTTTCGGAGATACCTGTAGTGTACCTTTATAGCCACCCAGTTACGTTGTGACGTTTGGAACACCCAAAGCACTCCTACGGTATCCGAGAGTTGCACAATCTCATGGTCTAAGGAAACTATACTTGACATTAGAAAAGCTTTAGCATACGAACTACACGATCTTGTGCTAGGCTTAGGATTGGGTCTTGTCCATCACATCATTCTTCTAATGATGTGGTCCCGTTATCAATGACATCCAATGTCCATGGTCAGGAAACCGTAACCATCTATTGATCAACGAGCTAGTCAACTAGAGGCTTACTAGGGACATGGTGTTGCCTATGTATCCACACATGTATCTGAGTTTCCTATCAATACAATTCTAGCATGGATAATAAACGATTATCATGAACAAGGAAATATAATAATAACCTATTTATTATTGCCTCTAGGGCATATTTCCAACACATCAACCTCATTGTCCGAATTATCATCATTGTGGTCAACCATATGCATTCTAGGACGATCGGTTGTAGACCTATGGACCTCTTTACTTCGACTCTCTTGGGCCAAAGCTTTTTGTAAGACTTGATTGATGCTAAAAAACTCATAACTTTCTAGCCTCTCTTTAATGTGAGTTTTCAAACCATTAAGAACAAGATCTGCCAAGTCTCTCTCAATTATCACTAAGCTATAACATCGGTTTTTTATATCTCTAAATCTCTTGACATAATCGGTGACCGATTCATCATGTTTCTGCCTAACCGATGTAAGATGTGACAACTTTAGCTCATTATCGCCGCTATAAAAGTGATCATGAAACTTTTTCTCTAATTGCGACCATAAGAGAATTGAGCCATGTGGTAGAGCAGCAAACCATGAAAATGCGGTACCAGTTAAAGATAATGGAAATAAACGCACTTTCAATTCTTCTGTGGAACTTGCTTCACCCAATTGTGCTAGATACTGACTAACATGCTCCCAAGTTGTTTTCGTACCCTCACCACTAAATTTAACAAAATCAGGAACCTTATAACCTTGAGGGTAAGAAATTGCATCGAAGTGTTCAGGATAAGGCTTTTGGTACACACGACTCTTTACTTTCGGCTCGTCTCCGAAAGTTTCTAGAAACATCTTATGCAAATCCTCCCTTAATTTAGCTAAAATTGGATCCGAGGTGGATGAAGATGTTTGTGGCAATGACATAGGAGCAACCTGAGTACTAGTTATTGGTGCAACTTGTGGGATGGACGCCGAACCATAATTCGGCGGAAGACCAAACATGCTTGCGCCTATGGGTGGTGTGACAAAGTGATTCGGCGTTGACGCCGAATTGGGCACACTCATAATAGGATTAGAGTATGTAGGTGGAGCCACAAGCTGGTTGGTTTGAGTAGGGTAAAAATTCAACGGCATATTATATTGTTTTTGCATAGGTGGTGCCGATGAAATAGGTAAAATTGGACTAGGGTTTTCAGACATATCAACAGTACCACTAGATGGTGGAGGCATATTTTTCTGAGCATTAGCACTAGCCACAAAAGAATTGTATGCCATCACATTACCCTTACTAACAAGACTTTCAATCACAGCCACTTGTTCTGGAGAAAAAACTTTACTCACAGTGATTACATCTTGTTCGTCAATGAGAGGAGGGAAATTGACGTTTCCAACCGGAGTGATGTTGCCTTGACAGTCCTTCTTGAAACTTGAAAGAAACACCTCCAAATCCTCCTCCTCGCGCTTCTTCTTGAGCGCCTCAAAAGCCTCTTCACGCTGCTTCTTGCGCGCTTCGTAGGCTTGGCGATGTTCATCCGATAGTTCATCAAGACCGGGCTTAATGATGTTATCGGCGCTAACTTCTGAGGGCTTGGGGAGATCCGACATGGTTGATGATGATTCTTGATCTTTCTTCCCCAGCGGAGTCGCCAAAAAGTGTGTTCGCACACAAACACGTCACCGTGTACCTCCAACGCCGAGGGTGATGCACCGCAGCTCACGTCGAAGGAGGCCCACCGGAAGCGCGGTACGCAAGACAATCCGGCGGGCGCTTTTGTAGACCCGAAACCCCACATGCCCGGGAGGGACCCCGTCAGGGCGCGCGGCGGCTATGGGCTGCCCTAGGTCGATTCGCTCACCCCTAGAGCCTCGAGGATCGCTGCCCTTCAACACGAAGAACGAACGAAGAACGAGAGAGAAAGAACAAGGGAGAGATGTAAAAACTAGGGTAAAAAGTAGTATATTGATTTTTCGATTGTGTGTTGTTCAATCGGCCATCACCTCTCATCTATTTATGAGGTGGTTGGACTTCCCGTACAAGAAAAGGACTAAAAATTCCGTCCAAAACATCAAAAACCCTAACTTAACTCGGACAGGAATCTTTGACAATTTCCGGATCAATCTCGGTCTCACCGATTGGTTTGCTTCGGTCCCACCGAGTGAACGTGGCCAACTCTCTGTAACCTTCTGTAATTTCCGGATCAATCTCGGTCTCACCGATTGGTTTGCTTCGGTCCTACCGAGTCAACATTGCCAACTTTCTGGTAAACTTTCGGACAAACTCGGTCTCACCGATCAAATCAACTCGGTCGGTCCAAAATGACTCTGCAGCTTCTGTTTCTGACGTTGTTTTGCCTTCACAGGTTACATACGACCTCGGATTAAGACGATTTTTATATCAAAATCGACCATCTCGACGAGACGAAGACAACTTATGTAGAAAGTTTTTCCATTTGAGGTCGTCTTGGGGGACTTAATCCGCCAAACTGTACTCTGAATATAAGATCTTAGTACTTTGAGTATAGTTTCGGCCTTCGAGATGAAATCGGACGGCGATGGCCCAAACTTCAAAGATGTTCATATCAACAATACGGAACTCTCTCATGTAGATCTTCTCCATTTGATGCCATTTTAAATAAGTTCTTAACCGTGCCAAAATCTGGTGTCAACAGATAGTAGTTCATATAAATAGATAGCAGGTGTTGCTGACAACGTTGTGTCTAGAGACGAAGGACGGTGAGGGAAGGCAGCACCCTTCCTTGAATACCATCTTCTTTGAACTTTAAGCTTGCAATGAACTTAATACATTCTTCAAGACCAGCAAAACTTGTGGATTCTCGACACCATATTTTCTGACCATAGTGTTCGAACCTAGCTATAGAAGTAGAAGGAACCAAATCAACACCATATTTATTTGAATCGATTCAAAAACAAACAGACCTATGCAGATAAGGGATGTAGTGTGTTGCATGCATTAGGAACAAATTCAAGCAACACAATCAAATTGCTAGTAAAAGGGGGTACAGCAAAAGCATGTATTTAGGGAGAGCACCTCCTAATCAAAGTTTCAAGAGTATGGGATACCTCTTGAGTTCTGAAACTTGAACTAAGATTTTGAGCTTTTCTAGTACTCCTTCCGATCCATATTACTTGTCGTTGGTTTAGTACAATTTTTGTTGGAAGGAGTAACAGCTAACATCTTTGGAATCACAGAAAAACATTGGTATATTGTGCCTAACACCATACCTCTTGATCCAGCATAATTTGATCTTCCTCGAGTGCGTCACTGAGACTGGTCAAGGTAATGATCCCAGATGTGAATATGAACCATTAAAACATAAGGATCAAAATCTGGGAGATGGGAGATATAAGAAGACCAGTGATTCAGCACTACTAAGGATACAAGGCATAAATATGAAAGATACTACATAAGATGGTAATGAGTTGGACTCCTCTACTAACGATACAAACCACTATATAAAGCTCATTAGTTTTGGCCCGGAAGCATAAAAAAATGTTAGCAAATATTTTTGTAAACAAAGAATATTTTTGTAAACAAAGACATATTTAGATACATCAAACAGTACCAAGGGAAGTACATGCCGCGAGATTGATGTGTTGACAATTGGCTAGAAGTGATCAGAAGCACGACCAGGAGATCTAAGTCGTTTATTAGTGTGATCCGACGGTTATGACATCAAATCGCTGTGAGAGGGTGTAGCTAGCCCCATTTTACTGTTTCTTAATTTTAGAATGTATGAGCGAAACAGTATTAGGAGGTAACTCAGATTGGTTCTTCATCAAGCAAACCGGTTTGTGTTGTTGGGACTGTAGAATCCACAATCTGAAGTCCATGATGCTCTCTTCTGTTTGAATACCACCACGCCGCTCTTGAGCGCCTCCTCCATCCGTCACCGGTCGATTGGCACAACGTCGATGGCGTGCCTCGAGTAGTGGAGGGCATGCGTGCTCTTGCTCGCCACGTCGAAGAGATCGGTGCCCAGCTTGAAGATCATGGTGTTGCCGAAGCTCACGTTGAAGGAGACGGCAGGCTGACGGTTGCCATTCTCCGCGAGGACGCTGAGGGAGAGTCGGATGTCCCGCAGCCTGCCTAGTTGCCGGTCATTGGAAGAACTAGGTATTCTCATCGCCAAAATTAGCCCATCTAATGTTGTTCTCTTTCTGCAATAAACCATTTTTGCCTCCTAAGAGCTTTGCGATATATTTGTTCCTGAATTTGCTCTCTTGCATGCAGTGAAAGAATCGTGTGATCATCCTGCCAGAACGCATTTGTCAATAACATTATAGTATCTTGAAGCCTCTCCCGACAGATTTGTAGTTTTAAGAAGAAAAAAAAACCATTGAAAAATACTCCCTCCGTTTTTAAATATAAATCTTTTTAAAGATTCCACTATGGACTAATTTCACTATGGACTAGATACGGATAAAAAATGAGCGAATCTACACTCTAAAATATGTCCATGTACATCCGTATGTAGTTTGTAGTGGAATCTCTAAAAAAGACTTACATTTAGAAACGGAGGGAGTAGTATGAATGTATATGTATGATCCATGCTCCATATAGTACATGTTGATGGCATCTTGCTCAGCATAGCTTAGCTTTACTTCTTTCAACCATATATACATTACATGGGTCGTGCATGCATATGCATACGCATGTTTTTGGGTAAGAATAAATAAATTAAAATCTAATCAAAATCTAAGCATGAGCATTTGCATGCATGCGGCAAGCAGGGCGACCCGACCATCACCGATCACGTACGGATCTTCCACCGGCCATCTCCTTCCTAAGGAGGAGAGGGCGTTTTGGTCAGAGCCTGACGAAGAAGACGGCGAGCTCCGGGCCGGGGCCGCCGCCCTGGGGCGTCACCATGTAGAGCGACTCCGAGTCCCACGACCCCACCAAGTGCTCGAAGCAGCCGCGCATGTACGCCACCTCGTCGTCCGGCGCCGACCCCGAGACCCCACCTCCAGCTCCAGCTCCAGCCCCAGCCGGGACCGGGAGCACGCCGGCGCCCATGGACACCGCCCGCAGCGTCTCCATCACCGTCAGGTCGTAGTCCGTCGCCTCCCGCCGCACAGCGTACCCGGTCTTCCTCCCGTTGCAGAACATGGTCCACGCCACCTCGTCCAGCAGCGGCGGCGCGCGCTTAGGCCCCTCGCCGCTGCGGCGGCGCTCAGTCTCCAGCACGATGCGCGCGCCGGCGGGGTTGCCGAGCTCGCGGAGCAGCGCGTGCGTCTGGAGCGCCAGCTCCACCACCAGGCTGGGCAGGCTCCGGGGCGTCTCCTGCAGCGCCAGCGCGACGCGGCCCTTGCGGCGGCCGAAGAGCGTGCCCGTCACGCGCCGGCACGGCCGCCTCCCGCCGCCCGACGCGACGTGCCGCGACATGAGGTGCGAGTCGGCGGCGCCCGAGGAGGTCGACGCCGCGACCTCGCGCGCCGACCCCGCCGGCGTCCTCCCGCACCGGGGCGCCAGGATGGGGAGCGCGCGGCGAAGCTTCTGGAACAGCTGCGCCGGCCGGGAGGGGCTGCGTGCGGGCCGGTTCTTCCGCGACGGCGCCTCCAGCGTGTGGCCCGGGCCGCCGCGCGCTGGGGACTGGCCTGGCCGTCCACCGTTACCGCCATTCCCGTCATCGCTGGAGATGGAGGACGTTCGGGCGCTGGCGCTGGTGCTGGGCGCGGGCGTGGTGCCGGAGGAGGCCACGCTGCTGGTCCGGCTTGGCGGGCCGTCGACCTTATTTGGACGGTTCGCGAAGCCCATCGGCTCGCGGGCGCGGTGGCCGGACGCCGGAGATCCCTCGTGCAACGGTGCGGCCGGGGTTGCAGGTGGTTTCGATTCGATGGCTGGCTGTTGTTATCTTGTGGTGCCAAATTAAGGAAGGCAAAGCGTGAGCTGGGATGCATGGATGGGAGGCCGTTTCTGTTTTGGCAGTTAGGGTTGCTTTGCTGGGTCGTCATCCAAGCTGCCCGCCATTTTTGGGCTTGGATCCGATCATATCATACAAAAGTAATTTGATTGGAGAGAAAAAAAAAGCATGCATCTGCATATATACATCAATTGCATAAAACCATGGACCGCTCTACGGATTTGTGATAAATAACACCTACTCTACTCATGCGTAATTTCGTTGCATGCATAAAACACTAATTAGTGGGTTCAAGAGCACCCAATCACACACTGTAGAACATACCTTTGATGAACGGCGGGGGCTGGCGGAGCCATCGCCAGCTTGCTGCAGCGCGGCCGGCGGGGCTTAATTAGCGGGCCCGTTTCGGGCCTGGCCGGGCCAGGGGTGGCCTGGTATGCCCTGCTGCCGTGTCCGGACGGCTACCGCGACGGTGCCGGAGGCCCGGGCCTCTCGCGCGACGGCGGTGGAGGTGGTTCCCTCCCGCTCGGCTTTGGTGTTGCTGCTCCCGTCGCTTGGATCTTCTCTTCGGTCTTCTTGGCCTCGTGGTGGTGCTTGCAGCGAGACGGCATTGGTGGCGGCGCAACTGTGATGGCGCATGGTGTTGGGTGGTGGTTTGGCTGGTCGGCCTGGTTGGCCGGTGGGGTTTGGAGTGCGGGAGTAATCCTTCCCGGTTCGTCCGGCTCCGATGCGGTGACACCGGCGGGTGCTACTATCCCTTCTTGGAGGGTGTCGGTTGCAGCTATCCCGGCCCCACCTCCCTCCGCGTACTGGGGGAAACCCTCGGACTTCTCCGGACAGCAGCGTCGTTGGCGTCGCATCCCTTCTTAAAGGTGTTGCTTAGTTCGCGGTAGATCGGAGCCTCGGGCTGTGGTGGTTTGTTTGGAGGGCGCAGCAGTCGCGGGTCTTCGGCGCTCTGTTGAGCTGCTGTTGTTGGTATTTATTTCTTCTTCTTTTTCTTTGGGCTTGATGTGCTGCTCGCCCCGGCATTGCATTGTGTACAATGATGGTTTGCTTTGAAATACAAAGCGGGGGAAACCTTTTTTGGATAAAGAAAAATGTTTATGACAACAACGTGAAGTCCATTTATCAATGCCTGCCCGCTCTCTCTTCTTCCTCTCGCCCATATGATTCCCATCAGCGGGGCTTGATGTGCTCGTCTTCGCCGCCGAGAGTGCAGCCGGCAACGAACTTCCACTGGTTGCATGTTGATTCCATTTTGTAAGGTCTTGTGTGAATAATTAATAAAGTGACTGCATGCATCGTTCAGATGCAGAGGCCGGGGGTCCTCCTCCATTTCTAAAAAAAAAATGTAATTTGATGGCAGATAAAGAGAAGAAAAAGAAAAAAAGCGTGCATCTGCATGCAGTGCGCGTACGCTGCTTAATTAGCCTCCCTTTAGACTTTGTCAAAAGCAGTTAGATGGAGCACTTGATTACTTAGTCGTGGCTGGCAACAAATTCTTTGGTAAATCTACACTACTAGTACTATATATTTCCTTTCCTTTTGATTCGAAACAAAACTATACATAAATTGGCCGGGTTACTTACCGGCGAAGTATCTGTTTATACATATATACTGTATGTTTAATTGTGCATGTGCATGTGGATCCATCGTCTATGTTAGCTCAATTAATTTGATTTTCTTATCGACGTAAGTACAGCAGCTATATAAGTATATATATAGCTCGATGGCATGCATTATTGGCCTGACCACGCATGCATGCATGGCTTATCTATTTTCCTTTCCTTAATGGAGAAGCAATACTACTAGTAACATTTTTTTCAGTTGATGAAAGACACTATAAAGAAAGAAAGCTAGCATGGGCATGCAACAACTGACAAAGCAAGCATACACCACCGATCACTTGTTCGCATGCATGGGTCTTTTTATTTATTTTTTGACAACCACTTCTTCTTATGGGTCCAGGTACGTGCATCTTTTGCATGCATCACGTACGTACATATCTGCATGCTGCATACGTGTACTGCTTTTTTTTAAATCCATTGTTGAACAAATCTTGAAGATTCTGTTTTTTTTTTTTTGAGGAAACAAATCTTGAAGATTCAACATATATATGTAGCGACTCCAGGCCGGTAATGACAGAAAAGCAGTCGATCGAGATGCCATCAACAGAGCTTCTTTCTTTCTTTCTTTCTTCAACTCATCTTTAAGATTCCCTTTTACCTTACCCTTTTCTCTCCCCTTTTCTCACCTTATCTTCATATAAGAAACTGGAAATGCCCTTACTTCGTGGGGTGCCATCGGGTCAGGGTGAAAGGCACTTTTTTTTGGGCAAAGCATTTGTATAATTCTTTAAGCTGCTACTTTTAACAATTGTTTGCTACCTTTCGCAAAAAATAAACTGTTTGATACAACTTTGAATTAGTACAATCATGGCAGCACTACAAAAAATAACTATTGTGCACATGCTAAAGTTTATATAACCAGTCTAGGAACAAGTGGTCAAACTTTAGCAACACAGATTGTAAGATGCATTCCAAAGGAAGAAAACAAGTGAGATTAAGGCTCAGCTTTGTGCTTGTCAGATGAATTGAGTTATGTTGAATATACTTTATAATCTAAAGTGGAAAGATGATAGCTGCAGAGAAATTTGGTTAAATAGGTGACAATATATGCAATATGTTGGGCAATCCTTGCCTACTAAACCAGTGTTCAAGCCTCATTTGGCCATGAGCCCGGCCGTTATATGAACGTCCTGCCAAACCCAACCATAGAGTAAGCACATGTTCATAAAATGCCTTGGATTCTTTGTCCTAAAACATTATACGGCCATTCTTCTTGGTTCTTCGTGGGTTGGCTCTTCTTCTACGATTGATAGGTACACACATAGTATGAGACTAAACCCAACAAATTTTGTCCTTGCATGTCGGTTTGTCCCTAAACTAGCTATGATCATTTGTTAAACTACGATAGAAAGTTCTTGGCACCTGTGCGCAATTTTCTGGATTTATTTCAGGCCTACTAGCAACGTGCGTTCCGTGGGAGCAGATGTTTCCGTCGACTATGAAGGCATTTGTGATGACTTCATCAATCTCAAGATGATGTGCCGGCTCAGTCTTCAAGAGCTGCTCGTAGGGATAGCGTGTAGGTGCGTGCGTTCATAGGGGTGAGTGTATGTGCCTATGTATGAGTGTCTACGTCTATACCGTGTTAAAAAAAGTTTCCGGAAAAAATGCAGCCTGTTAAACTAGCAAGGTCGAAGCAAAAATGGAGCCTTGATCATAATATAAAGTTAGTAGATGCCTGAATCTGTGGCCTTTGCCCGTAAGATCGAGTCCACATTCAGTAAAAAAACTGTCTGGTTGGTTGGTCACTTGAGGAGATGGTGTGCATGGGATCAGTTCATACATACACTTTATTAGACCGACAAAAACCAGACGCAGCATGTGCTAACTACTAGTAGCAGCTAGTGCATATGCATAGCATACCTGCAGGCTATATATATACATGCTGCCGCTAGCTAAGCTTGTCAGCATCGATCGAGAAAGCAAACCATCGCCCATTCAGCTAGCTAGAGCCTAGAGCTAGCCATCTCCACCGTATCAATCCATCCACATGGTGCCCAACGGTAACAATGACAACAACAACGCCGCCAAGGACTACCGTGACCCTCCCCCGGCGCCGCTCATCAACGCCGGCGAGCTGGGCAAATGGTCCCTCTGGCGCGCCGTCATCGCCGAGTTCACCGCCACGCTCCTCTTCGTCTACGTCACCGTGGCCACCGTCATCGGCCACAAGCGCCAGACCGACGGCACCGTCGGCTGCGGGGGCGCGGGCATCCTCGGCATCGCCTGGGCCTTCGGCGGCATGATCTTCGTCCTCGTCTATTGCACCGCCGGCGTCTCCGGCGGCCACATCAACCCTGCGGTGACGTTCGGGCTGCTGCTCGCGCGCAAGGTCTCCCTCGTGCGCGCGCTGCTCTACATGGTTGGCCAGTGCCTCGGCGCCATGTGCGGGGCCGGCCTCGTCAGGGCCGTGCACGGCGCCCAGTACGCGCGCCACGGCGGCGGCGCCAACGAGCTCGCGCCGGGCTACTCCAAGGGCGCCGGGCTCGCCGCGGAGATCATGGGCACCTTCGTGCTCGTCTACACCGTGTTCGCCGCCACCGACCCGAAGCGCAAGGCGAGGGACTCCCACGTGCCCGTGCTGGCGCCGCTGCCCATCGGGTTCGCCGTGCTCATCGTGCACCTGGCCACCATCCCCATCACCGGCACCGGAATCAACCCCGCGAGGAGCCTCGGGCCCGCCGTGGTGTACAACAACAAGAAGGCGTGGGACGACCAGTGGATCTTCTGGGTGGGGCCCTTCATCGGAGCCGCCGTGGCCATGGTGTACCACCAGTACATCATCAGGGGCGGGGCCGGCAAGGCCTTGGCCTCCTTCCGCCACAACTACATCTCTACAGCCTAATGCATTAATTTGTTTCCTTCCTTCCACCATTCATCAGAGAGCGAATCTGCAAAATGTACATGCATGGCTTGCATTCACCATCTTGTGTGTTTTCTTTTTTTTTTAAAAAAAAATCGTTCTGTAGTTTTTGTCATGCAAATTAACGAGCATATGTACGTTTGGTGTTGTTAGTTTTTTTTTCTTCGCAGGGTTTAATTTGGTGTTGTAAGTTAATTCAAATATTACAATACAAACATGTAAGTGGTGCACGTTGTGTTGTGTGTTTAGTTAATCGTCTTCCTTGTAAATGCGTGTGGATTCCTCACCTTCTTTTGAGCACCATAAAAACTTGTATGACACTTACGGAAACTAGATTTTTTTTTCCTTTTTGCAAAACATATCCGGTTCGCCGGTCCCATGCTTGATGGTCGCATTGCCGTGCTCGTCGTCGTTGTCATGGCGCTTCCAGCAGGGCGGTTGCCCCTCTGCAGCTCCAGCCGTCAATGGTTGCAATGTCCCGCATTTTTTCGATAAAGGACTTTTCATTGAATAGATATATCAAGGTGTTGTGTCACGAGGCTCGCAGCTCCCGGCTGGAGTCGAAGGTTGTAGCTCCCTGTCCCTGCGGTGGTGGTTGTAGCCCCTCCATCGGTGGCCGCAACATCAATCCGTGGGGTGACAACGGTTGCCAGCAGCGCGGGTGTGGGTTGCAGCACTGCGTTGCCGGCCATGGACAACATCAGTCTTGACACCGCCGACGACCATCGCCGGTCAAAGTTGTGACAAGGAGAAGCGCGAGCGTTGGCCTCCGGCTTGCAGCAGCCATCGTCATCCACTGTAGGGTTTACAATGAGTCAAGATAAAGGATGGAGGCCGTGTATGAGTGTCTCATATCCCTTATATCTTGATGTAGTTAGCCGGATGGATCCTTCGACCAAACTTTGCCATTGACAATCAATCAGCTCGTGTCTTTGTAGGTGTCTGGTTTGACAACAGATTCTTTGGACATTGCCACCCACATGTTCACATTTAGTACCTTCCATCAACAAAATACCAAATTTTGTTATTTGTTTATGTGTTCCCACATGCGTGTGCGAGTCCTAGGCCCATTTCCATAATAATGTTTACAATTGTTTTAGTCCATGGTGCATTCCCTTCTTTTCGTGTGAAAAAGGATCATGTTATAAAGGTTTGTCCAAAGTACAAAGCACCACAAACTTAATAAAAACTATATCTTAGATCTTGCACCACTGAACGATCACTACCATCGCCAAATCAAGGCACTGTCACTATCGGAGCCGTCTTGACCTTTTCTATATCTTCGTGCATGTGCCCCAAGGACCAGCGTCCCAGAGTTAGTCGTAGCCATAGAAACCCTTGAATTGATCTAAATCAACTGACACCAAATCTCGCATTCACATACGCATGAGAAGAGACTCTAACCTCGCCGTCCCAATGAGACGACATATACTATTAAATGATTCTCTTAAGGCTGACCATGCGGTGAGCTCTAATAATAAAGTAAGTCTGTATTTGTAAATCAAAAGATGTCAAAAATACCACTAAAAGATCTTGGCTTAGTTGTACACCATTAGAAGGTTGCAATTCTATTACTTGTCATACTTTGGCAGTTAAGTTTGACCCTTTTGTCCCTGTTATAAGCTCCCACTGGTTACCTATTGTGCACAAGAACTAGTTAGCATATACTCCCTCTGTCCCATAATATAAGAGCGTTTTTTACACTAGTGAATATTTTCCATTCGAAAAATCTTGCGTTGCATTATATTACCTCTCATATTTTATTTTGTTTTATTTTCTCAGGGATATGATCGAAAAGTAGGACATAACAAGCAGGTGCCAGCGGCCGATGCAAACGAGCAAACAGTAGAGAACGAATCAGAAGAGGTGAAAGGGTATGGAGGTGTAAATGATGATGATGTAGCGGTAAAGGGTGATGTTACTGCACAGAATGCAAATGATAATGCAGCAAATAATCAAGACAACGTAGCTGGCGGAGGAGAAATGGATGCCGAGCAAGAGGAGAAGGATAGCGAAGAGGTGGTTTTGGAGGATCCTGCTGGTGAACGGCAGGATACAACCGAGGTCGAAGAAGAAGAGGATCATGCTAGGGTGGAGAAGGATGAGCAGATGGTTATGTCAGACATGGCCAAGAATAGGCACTTGAAAAAGGAGCTAGAGATCTTTGTGGGAGGGCTGGACCGTGAAGCCGTCGAGGACGATATTAGGAAGGTGTTTGCGCACGTCGGTCATGCTGTGGAGGTCCGTCTCCACAAGGATCTCTCCACCAACAAGAACAAGGGCTTTGCGTTCGTCAGGTTTGCAAACAAACACCAGGTGGCTCGGGCGCTTGCTGAGGTGAAGAATCCTATGGTAATGATCCAGCTCCCTTGATATTACATACTCCCTTTAGTGATCTAAAACGTCTTACTTTTTTACAGAGGGAGTATTTAATAGAATATCATTATTTGTGGGATGTGATACATATGTAAAATTCTCTTTTTCTGCAGATAAATGGCAAGCAATGTTGTATCGGGTTTATTAGGTGTGGTGCTTGCTTGTGACATGTCAAGTGTCAAAAGAAATGGTTTCGGATTTCTTTACTTGTCAACCCATGAGGAAGCTCTTGCTTGTATTGAAGCCATCAACAACACCGAATTGGGTGATGATGGAAAACCGAAGGTATTTTCTAATTTGGAATATTACCATGTTTGTTTGTATATATAACTCCTTGTACCAAACAACATTCTTGCATGTCCTTGATTTTGGTGTTCTTAACTCAGGAAAAGGTACGGGTTAGACTTTCAAATCCATTACGTAAAAGTAAAGCTGTGAAAGGAGGAATGAGTGGCGGCTTTCAGATTGGACATTCTGGACCTGGTTTTAACAGACCTGGTAATTAATTGTGCAGCCACAAATTTGCTACTACATGTGTTAGTTATATATATGTGGATATTTTTGTTAAATTTTATGATTGTGCAGATAGAAGTTATATTAGGGGAGAATCAGTCCCTTGTCGGGCAGGTTTCCATGGTGGTAGGGATTTCAATAATCATGCCCCTAGTTGCGGTGGAAGATATAATTCTGCATCCAATAATGATGCTTTTGAAGCTCCACCCTCTGACTTCAGAGCATGTGAGACGTACTCTTGTGTTTCGAGATAGACTGCCTATTGTGATTCAGTACATTAGTCTACTGTATCAACTTGTTTTACACTATTTATTAATGCCACTGACTATTACTAGCAGGTGGTAGATGGGAACCTTCATCAGGGAGGCATAGTTTTGGTGGAAATCTATATTTCTCCACAGAAGGTGGCCTCGTGTTCTCACTCTCAAATGGTTGGTGTTTTACTGTATTGAGTGCCAAGTAATTGCCTGTAGCCATCTCCACCGAGCTTACATTTTGTTTGACAGGAACCTGATCCTGGGTACTTTGAGCCTGGTCCTCGCTGTGTATGCCCTCGCTTTGACTATTACGAGCCTCCCTTTTATCGCTATGATGAGCCACCATTTTCTGGAAGGATTTCGTGATGATCTCATCTACTAGAAGCATGTAATGGACCACTGTATTTGAGAAGATCGTATCATGGACTGCCGGTGTTAATGTAAACTTCGGGTGATTTATGTGTTTTGTTGATTGTTACTCCCTCTGTAAAGAATCACTATATTTCTTTACAGAGGGAGTACCTAAACATTATTGTTCCTGAGGTAGAATGCAAACTAGAATTCAAGTAAGATGTGCATGATGCTGCAGTTTATCATTGGATCTGGTAAAGTTATACTTGTCTGAATGTATGTTGGTCAGTTACATTTTGGCAGTTGACGCAAATTTGGTAACTTTAGGTGGTTTTTGGTTTTCAGACATGTGTTTGCTCTGATCTGCGATGATAAAATTTTAGCAGTTGAGCAAAATTTGGTAACCTGTAGGTTGTTCTTACACCCCTAGCTAGCAACGTACATAGTGTACCTGAGGAAAGTATTTTGTAGTGTTGGCCAACTTGAAGATTTGAAACACACTCGTAACCTTTGTTGAAAAAGGTTCTTTTGTGATAGGGATTTCATAGTGCTTCCATCCATCCTATTAACAGAAAACTGATGGAGTCCTCTAAAATCTAAGTGAACACAAACGAATAAGATCTATGTCGTACAAATCAAAACGGAAGAAAGAAATAGCAGCAAAATTAGTGCAAAAATTAATATTAATAGACCACCTGTAGGAAAGGAACAAGACTTCGGCTCTAATAGACCACCGATAGCCACACTCATAGCTATCGATGCACCAGACAGCTCTAAATATAGAAAGCTTATTCATTGTTAAAAATGTGAAAAAATGCAATTGAAAATAATAACAATAACAATAATAATAATAATAATAATAATCAAACAAGCAAATAAAAAACTATATATATATATATATATATATATATATATTAAAAGCATAACAAAATAGAAATAAAGAAAAACATAAGCCAAACTATACCTTCTCAAAACCGGGAAAACAACAGCCCATTACGGTTAGGTTTGTGTTACTCTCGACTAGCGACACACAGGAGGGGTCCACAGTGACCCTATAGCTAGTCACCGACGCACCAATACACTCCAAATCTTGGGAGCTTAGTATCTGGAAGTTAGATGTGTATTACTACAAGAAGATCTAAAATGAGCAAATGTGTATTTATGGAACATAGATTGATACAATGACATCCAAAATGAGCACCAATATACCCTTGTGTATTCTACGGACAATCATCATTTGGATATCAATGATCAAGCTATGTCACATTAATGAATCTATGGATGAGATCCATGTTAGATGTTAGATGTTGTGTTGCATTAATGAATCTATGGATGATATCCATCTTGGATATCCATGATCAAGTTGTGTTGCATTAATGAGTCTATGGATGTTATATGTGTTACTATGTGAAGATCTAAAATAAGTATATGTGTATTTGTGGAACACAGTGAGCATTAATACGATGAGATCCAAAATGAGCACTGATATATCCTTGTGCATTCTACGGACACTCATCATCTGGATATCCATTATCAAGCTATATTTCTTAAGAGCAGTGATATACACACGATAGTGTGCAGACGATGTGTGCACGACAATGCAATCAGCTCCGTCCATTGCATGGCAACAGTAGGCAGCAGTCCGCTAGATGCTTATCGTGCAGTGGTCGTGCACATATTTGTCATCTGCAAAGTAGTTCCGTTTCATTAATGAATCTATGGATGAGATCCATATTAGATATCCATCTTCAAGTTATGTTGCATTAATGAGTCTATGGATGTTAGATGTGTTACTATGAGAAGATCTAAAATGAGCATTTGTGTATTTGTGGAACATAGAGAGCATTACTCTGATGAGATACAAAATGAGCACCAGTATATCCTTGTGCATTCTATGGACACTCATCATTTGGATATCCATGATCAAGCTATGTTACATTAAAGAATCTATGGAAGCAACATGTGTATTAATAAAAGTAAAATCTGAAATGTGCATCAATTGTATTTATGAATATAAAGGGCATTATTAGCCGGAGGTGCAAAATGTGCACAGACTGGACACTAATTAATATGCGTATCCATGATCAAGCGGCATACTTCATTTATGAATTCTCACTGCACGCACTATAAGTAAAACTCAACCTCACGAACACCTCCATCCATCCATCCATCTCTACAATACACACCCTTCTCTATCCATTTCACTCTATCTCCCTCTGCTTAAGGACAGTTCAAGGCTTGTATCTAGCCTTCTAACAATGGCAATAATGTCGCCGACCTTCATCTTCTTCTCCGTGATCGTCTTCATGCTCCTTTCCAATGCCATTACTACTCAAGCCGGTGGCGCTGGCGGTGGAAAACCTAAGGCAACAGGCCTCATAGTGGAAGCGTGCAAGAACGCTTCGGGCGAGACCCAAGACCCCGATGTCACAAAGGAATTCTGTTTGTCGACCCTCCAGTCGGACAAGCGGAGCGCCGAGGCTAAAGACCTCCCTGGCTTGGTGCTCGTCTCCATCGACATCCTTAAGGGCCGTGTCACTGATGCTAGTGTCAAGGTCAAGAAAATGCTACAAAACGCCAAAAAAGGCACAGTGGCAATGTACGCTCTCAGTATTTGTGAGCTGCAATATGAGAACGTGGTGAGCACGCTCAACATCTGCCAAGCCATGATTAAGGATCACCAAGGTGACAAGGGAATCCTGCACTCCTTGCGTCTGCCCCACTGTGTGGATATCGCCGGCGACACTTCCAACGAGTGCCAAACTGATCTTGAAGATGTGCCCGGGACGGAGGCGCTGCAAGCTGATAATGAGAGGCTGCGCATTCTGTTCAACCTCAACACCGCCTTGGTTGTACCATATGATGTCCGTGATTAGATTAGTAATTGTTTTTTATCTGCGGGGAAGGATAATAAATTTGAAATAATAATCATAACATTTGATGTGGCATAAATTTTACTCATTTTTGTCTTATGGTATATACCCATGGATGGTTATGATTATCCACACAACATTAATCACGGACAGAAATGAGTAAGCCAGAATGTTAATACTATTTGGATAAAGAATATATACCTCTGGCACATCTACACAATATATATCTGCTATCTTTGAATATGATGAAGATAAAATGAACTTGACGTGCAGAGCAAGGCGGGCATTGGCCATCCCATGTCTCCAACGCCTCCAGAAAGCTGGCACGGCGTGTTTGGTGGCCATGCTAACCTTATGCTTTGTGTTGGCTTTGTTTATTCCTTTGCTAGCTAATGCGTTAGCTTGCACACCGTAACTGGCCGGCATTCTTTGCCCTCCTTCTAAGCAATCCAAATACGCAGCTCTCCTGTAAATCTCGAGTGCATGGATCCTTGCTACAGCGTCAAGGAGATATGAGTTGGTCGCCCTGCTGAACCCCTCCTCTTTTTGAATGATTTGTTCCTGTGTTGGGATTTCAGCCGAGGATTTGTTATTTGTGATGTTTGATGCTTTCCCATGTTTGTGCAGGATTGGATACATCATGATCATTGATGTCAAGAAGGGTTCATCGTCCTAATGAAGCTGAGTAAAATCGACTGCTTCTTTGGTGCTTCTGTAATTGGGAATTGTGTTACTTGTGACTTGAGTGGCTTTGGAGAACAAAGTTTACTTGCACTTCCTGGAATATAATCATCATTTGTGATTTTGCTATGTATTCACTATTAGAAAACAGACTTTATGTTCGGATCATTAGTTCCGGTTGGGATTCGGCCCGGGACTAATGTGACTATTAGTCCCGATTTCAACGGCTAGGAGCGTGTCCCGGTTTGTGTTACAAACCGGGACTAAATGGGCTCGTGGGGCCCCAGCCTGACGCCAGCCTTCCACCACCCGTTTAGTCTCGGTTTGTATCACAAACTGGGACTAGAGGTACCAAATGAACCGAGACTAATGATGCTCGTGCCCCCGATCTCTCCTAGCCGTTGAAACCGGGACTAAAGATGCCCGTGCCCCCGACCGCTCCTACATAAACCCTTCGTCCAACCCGAGCCCATTCTCTTTGTTTTCCCCTTTCTCTCCTCTGTTCTTCCCCTTGCTCGAGCTCTTCCTCCATTTTTGCCAAGATTTGTCAAAAATTGAAGAAACCCCATTTATTCAAGTGTTCACAAAGGTTAGCAACTTTGTCATTTCATCTCTCATTGCTAGATTAGCTCGTGCAATGCTTTATAAGTATAGTGATTTGTGGGTTTTAGTTTGGGAGTAATTATGTGGGAGTCTGTTTGATTGATTTGTATGCAATTTGAGCTCAAATTAACTTCTTATTTTGCATGTATGTAGTTGTGGTTTCTGGGTATCGAGAGGGAATGTGTCCAGTTTGTCCAGGAAGTGCGAGGTATCTTGCTTCGGTGGCCTCGAAACTTCTTGTGCTCCCAAAGGAGGCCATCGCATGACACGTGCCACACCCCTCTCATTTCCAGGCACGTGTGCAATATTCGAGAAATTTATTGCTCTGCTAGGGTTTCATCGCCGGAAATTCCAGATCTGCAAGGCACCACATGAAATCATGCCCGGAAGCGGCATGGGAAATCCTGTGTGATGCCATAGGAAAATAAAGACCGAGCACCCATCTGATGGCCCTCGCCCGGTTCTACAGACCAAGCACCCATCCGGTGGCCCCTACGGTCTAGGGCGTTGACCGACACCGAGAGGGGGTTGGCCACAGTGAACAACTACCGTTTCCTGTTACGACAGGTCATCGCGAGATGACAGACCAAGTCTAAGCCCATTCTGTCATAGGATCGCCCACCGAATACTCGGTTTGGCGGATGAACGCAGTCGGTCCTTGACGTTCCCGCCCGTCTGTGTGATTTGTGAGGCATGTGTCACGTCAATGACGTGCATTGGTTATTCCAACAACACACCACCCATTTGCATGCATATGCATGGGCCTTGCGCATGCAAGTGTGGTCCCCCTCCCCCCTCAGGCGGTTTCCAGATCGAGGACCCATCTGGTGGCCCCGGCGGTCTAGGGCGTTGACCGGCACCGAGAGAGGGTAGCCCACGGTGAACACCTACTTCTTCGTGTTACAACAGGTCATCGTTCTCATGTTCTTTTACTTTACAGTCTTTAAAGTTGAGTTTATCAAATTTTAGTCATGAACTTTTCCGAGAAAATGGCAGCTGCTCTGAAGACCAGTCCTGAATATTGGAACAAAGTTTCAGGAATTTACTTTGTAGCTTATATCAAGCTTTTTCATGCCGATCATTTGTACAAATAACATACATGCAGCTAGCAAACATGCACCAATATCTATCAAGCTACACAATTTGAGCGTAGTGGAAAATTAATTGTGAAATGTCAAACAAATGCACCTAAATCTCATTGTGACTCTTCAAGATCTGAACCCTGTTCCATGCTCAATGCTGATCCTCCTATTTCCCAGCAAATGAGCCAAAAATGGCAGATGAGATCCATGTGAGACCAATCAAAGTTGATACAATTTTCCTGCACAACAATACAACAATACAGATGAGCCATAATATCGATGAGCCAAAATGAGAAAGTTAAAACCCAGGTGAGACCAATGAATAATTATTGTATTCCATTCGATCACTTTGCTTACTCGAACTTGCACGATACCATAACAGAAGCGCCGTACTATTATCTAAAACCCGTGCAAGGCATGGCAGTAGTGGAGTTCATAGAGCATAGCTATGTCCACAGTTTTGTGATTTCCACAACCTCTGCTAGTAAATATACTATTTGTAATTTGAACCGACCAGGAGCCAAAATGGGACAGAAGAATAAATCAATGTTTATTTTGAAAGACATTAACATTAACATGTCTATTTGAAATGATCATGACTATTAATTGCCGCTTGAAGAATGTACAAGTATGTGACCACGTAGCTAGACTTATTGTTAGAATCAATTATTCCAAAGCTCTTTAGCTCATAAACTTTGTAATATGTCTGTTCATACCACTACATCACTACAACTTCATGACAGGTTGTCCTGATTGAGATTAGAAACAGCAAGATCAGATTTTAGTGGTTAAAATGATTAACCTGCAGCATGGTACCTAGTACTTAATCTTGCAGCAAAACCTATATAAATCGTAGAAAGCTGAATTTTCTGAACACCATTATTTTGGACACGGACAGATGTAATCTAAAACAAAATATATTCAACATTAAAGGAGGTATAAACCGATGGTTCTCAAGCTTCTCTAAACTTATCATTGCTTCCTTCTGCCATGGATATATTATAATCATCAAAGAATCAACATTCATAATAAATTGGAACATGCAAATCAACACTATTACTCCAGAAAGACATAGAACTGTTGCAGAAATGCTCATATTTAATACTCTCTCCGTCCCATAATGTAAGACGTTTTTAGTGTAGTGTCAAAAAGCGTCTTACATTATGGGACGGAGGAAGTAGTAAACATTAACTAAATTATACTACTATATCAAGTTAGCTTTTACCAGAAGGTGCATCAAGATGGGTCAATCCTTACCTTAGCTCTAGTAATGCCTTTGCTAACCACTTCAAAATAAACGGTTGAGAATTGAATAAAAAAGATCATAGGACAAAGATCACCTGTTACAGACTATGGTGGCTGGTACAGCTGCAATGCCTTGGAGGAGTTGCAGCGGCGAGGTGCATCTGCGAGAAGATCTGAAACCTGTGGGAAGGGGAGTGCCGACGACAGGTCAAATGCGGCTCCCAGCTGCCAATCACCACTCATGCCACCTGCTCCAAGCCACCTCTCGGCACAGGCTCTGATCTAACCTATCACAGTTCATCACAACACTCATCTGTAGCTATTGCGAAGCAAAGACCAAGAACACAGTGGCATAATCATCCATTATATGAAAAATTCAGACCTGTACTTTCACTTCCTTTCTCGCTGGATCCTTGTCCTCCTCATACTCCCACGCCGGATTCTTGTTCTCTTCCTCCGTCGATGTCTTGTGCTTGTCCACCGCAGCACTGGAAATCTTGCTCCATGGGCGACGACGCAGGGAGTATTGGTATCCGCGTCGGAGACAGAAAGACAGCTCATGTGGGGAGCATAGCACGAAAAATTGCACCATTTGCCAAATGAAAACAGTAACAGTTAGCCCGGATAGGATTCAGGTTGTACCTTTTGGTCCATCCCGGCGACTCCGGATTTACCCTGGCCATGGACTGTGCAGACCTCGCCGGAGAACCCCGCCATCGACGGGAATTTTCAGCCTACATCCTCCCGGAGCTAGCCCGCACCCGGAGGCAGCATTCGAGTCCACCGGCGTAGTAGGGGTGGCATCATGTCGCGGGAAAACAGCAAGAAGCACCGGATTTGGATGTTCCAGGCTGTATGCAAGCTACTCGCAACGGAAACCTGCAACACGCGGCCATGGCGGGCGGCGGAATCAGTCTCTGTCATGGTGGCACATGCAAAAAGCGAGCAGGATTTACTTACCCGCGGACCGCAACTCAATCTTCCATCGCCGGCCGGCCGGAGGAACCGCAGCTTCCCGCAGGGGAAATGGGGGCAGCCGTCCGTGGCGGCGGCAGGTTTCCAGAACCACCGCGGCTCAGGTTCCACGGTTCAGCCAAAAAATAAAAACACCCGCACTGTTCGCTACCGTATACGCAGCGTATCCTTTTTTTCCCATGTTTTTGTGCAAACGCGACAGGCCGCTTCTGGGAATCCCGAGACGTGAGCCAACGCTAGCGATTTCGGGAGCAGCTCAGCTCGAGCACCGAATCGCTGCTTCCAAAGCAGACTACTCTTATATAAGTCTTAAGCCAACACAAGGTCTGCGTTCAGGTCATCCGGCCGGTACGCGTAGCATGTGTTGTTGTCCATCTTTGTAGCTAGCACGAGCAGCAAGGAGATTTGTTTACCTTTTGTTAGCCAGCTCAATAAGTTAATTTAGAGAGTGCATGCATGTTAATAAGGTTTTGCCCAAGCAAACTCTTCACTTGACTGCTAGTCTAATTTTCTCTACTACAGCTCCATGGACATGCAGATGGGAGCCTGCTTTTGTACGTATTTCTAAAATAAAAAAATGTGCCCTGGCGACTCCTCTGTAGATATGACACTGTTCACTCGGATCTGCCCGTCCATTTTAGATCCAACGGTGTGGAGAGGGAGTAATGTACCATACTGTTCATTGGTAACTTGTGACTAGCAAGTCACTGAATCTCGCTCCTGTGCTACAGGGACGCGACATACAAGGTCGCATTTACATCAAGGAGCAGAGCAGAGGGATAAGTGCCTCTGCCCACATCAAGGAGCATGAATACCAATACGCTGGTACTCCCTCCGTCCCATAATGTAAGATGTTTTTTGACACTACACTAGTGTCAAAAAACGTTTTACATTATGAGACGGAGGGAGTGAGGGAGTCCTGGATTAGGGGTGTTCGGACAGCCGAACTATATCTTCAGCCGGACTCCAGGACTATGAAGATACAAGATTGAAGACTTCGTCCCGTGTCCGGAAGGTTCTTTCCTTGGCGTGGAAGGCAAGCTAGGCGTGTGGATATTCAAGATCTCCTACCAATTTAACCGACTCTGTGTAACCCTAACCCTATCCGGTGCCTATATAAACCGGAGGGTTGTAGTCCGTAGGACGAACACATCATAACCATCATCATGTTGGGGAACGTAGCAGAAATTTAAAATTTTCCTACGTGTCACCAAGATCTATCTATGGAGAAACCAGCAACGAGGGGAAAGAGAGTGCATCTACATACCCTTGTAGATCGCTAAGCGGAAGCGTTCAAGTGAACGGGGTTGATGGAGTCGTACTCGTCGTGATCCAAATCACCGATGACCAAGTGCCGAACGGACGGCACCTCCGCGTTCAACACACGTACATCCCGGTGACGTCTCCCATGCCTTGATCCAGCAAAGAGAGAGGGAGAGGTTGAGGAAGACTCCATCCAGCAGCAGCACAACGGCGTGGTGGTGGTGGAGGAGCGTGGCAATCCTACAGGGCTTCGCCAAGCACCACGGGAGAGGATAAGAACTTGGGAGAGAGGGAGGGGCTGCACCAAAGGCAAAAGGTGTGTCTCAAGAGGCCCTCTACCCCCACTATATATAGGGATCCCAAGGGGGGTGCGCCAGCCCTAGGGTTTGCCCCCTTCCCCTCTAGGAGGCGCCTTGGGCCTTGGTGGGGGGCTCACCAGCCCACCTGGGGCTGGTCCCCTCCCACACTTGGCCCACGCAACCTTCTGGGGCTGGTGGCTCCACTTGGTGGACCCCCGGACACCTCCGGTGGTCCCGGTACACTACCGGTGATGCCCAGAACTCTTCCGGTGGCCAAAACCATACTTCCTATATATAAATCTTTACCTCCGGACCATTCCGGAACTCCTCGTGACGTCCGGGATCTCATCCGGGACTCTGAACAACATTCGGTAACCACATACAAACTTCCTTTATAACCCTAGCGTCATCGAACCTTAAGTGTGTAGACCCTACGGGTTCGGGAGACATGCAGACATGACCGAGACGTTCTTCGGTCAATAACCAACAGCGGGATCTGGATACCCATGTTGGCTCCCACATGTTCCATGATGATCTCATCGGATGAACCACGATGTCAAGGACTTAATCAATCCCGTATACAATTCCCTTTGTCTATCGGTACGATACTTGCCCGAGATTCGATCGTCGGTATCCCGATACCTTGTTCAATCTCGTTACCGGCAAGTCTCTTTTACTCGTTCCGCAACACATCATCCCGTGATCAACTCCTTGATCATATTGTGCACATTATGATGATGTCCTACCGAGTGGGCCCAGAGATACCTCTCCGTCACACGGAGTGACAAATCCCAGTCTCGATTCGTGCCAACCCAACAGACACTTTCGGAGATACCTGTAGTGTACCTTTATAGCCACCCAGTTACGTTGTGACGTTTGGCACACCCAAAGCACTCCTACGGTATCCGGGAGTTGCACAATCTCATGGTCTAAGGAAACGATACTTGACATTAGAAAAGCTTTAGCATACGAACTACATGATCTTGTGCTAGGCTTAGGATTGGGTCTTGTCCATCACATCATTCTTCTAATGATGTGATCCCGTTATCAATGACATCCAATGCCCATGGTCAGGAAACCGTAACCATCTATTGATCAACGAGCTAGTCAACTAGAGGCTTACTAGGGACATGGTGTTGTCTATGTATCCACACATGTATCTGAGTTTCCTATCAATACAATTCTAGCATGGATAATAAACGATTATCATGAACAAGGAAATATAATAATAATCAATTTATTATTGCCTCTAGGGCATATTTCCAACAGTCTCCCACTTGCACTAGAGTCAATAATCTAGTTCACATCGATATGTGATTAACACTCAAGGTCACATCCCCATGTGACTAACACCCAAAGAGTTTACTAGAGTCAATAATCTAGTTCACATTACCATGTGATTAACACTCAATGAGTTCTGGGTTTAATCATGTTATGCTTGTGAGAGATGTTATAGTCAACGGGTCTGAACCTTTCAGATCCGTGTGTGCTTTACAAATCTATATGTCATCTCCTAGATGCAGTTACCACGCTCTATTTGGAGCTATTCCAAATAACGGTTCTACTATACGAATCCAATTTACTACTCAGAATAATCTGGATTAGTGTCAAAGTTTGCATCGGCGTAACCCTTTACGACGAACTCTTTTTCCACCTCCATAATCGAGAAAATTCCTTAGTCCACTAGTTACTAAGGATAACCTTGACCGTTGTCCTGTGATCCATTTCTAGATCACACTTGTACCCCTTGACTGACTCATGGTTTGGCACACTTCAGGTGCGGTACACAACATAGCATACTTTAGAGCCTACGACTAAAGCATAGGGGACAACCTTCGTCCTTTCTCTCTATTCTGCCGTGGTCAGGTTTCGAGTCTTACTCAATGTTCACACCTTATAACACAGCCAAGAACTCCTTTTTTGCTGATCTATTTTGAACTCCTTCAAAATCTTGTCATGGTATGTGTTCGTTTGAAAGTACTATTAAGCGAATTTGATCTATCCTTATAGATCTTGATGCTCAATGTTCAAGTAGCTTAATCCAGGTTTCCATTGAAAAACACTTTTCAAACAACCCTATATGCTTTCCAAAAATTCTACATCATTTCCGATAAACAACATATACTCATCAGAAATTCTATAGTGCTCCCACTCACTTCTTTGGAAATACAAGTTTCTCATAAACTTTGTATAAACCCAAAATCTTTGATCATCTCATCAAAGCGTACATTCCAACTCCGAGATGCTTACTCCAGTCCTTAGAAGGATTGCTGGAGCTTTGCATACTTGTTAGCATCTTTCAGGATGGACAAAATCCTCTGGTTGTATCACATACAACCTTTCCTCAAGAAAATCGTCGAGGAAACAATGTTTTGACATCCTATTTGCAAGATTTCATAAATAATGCAGTAATTGCTAATTCCAACAGACTCTTAGCATCGCTACGAGTGAGGAAGTCTCATCGTAGTCAACTCCTTGAACTTGTCGGGAAACATCTTAACGACAAGTCGAGCTTTCTTAATGGTGACATTTACCATCATTGTCTGTCTTACTTTTAAAATCCATCTGTACTCAATAGCCTTACGACCATCGAGCCGTTCTGCCAAAGTCTACACTTTGTTTTCATACACGGATCCTCTCTCGGATTTATGGCCTCGAGCCATTCATCGGAATCCGGGCCCACCATCGCTTCTCCATAGCTCGTAGGTTCATTGTTGTCTAGCAACATGACTTCCAAGACAGGATTACGTACCACTCTGAAGTAGTACACATCCTTGTCATCCTACGAGGTTTGGGAGTGACTTGATCCGAAGTCTCATGATCACTATCATAAGCTTCCACTTCAATTGGTGTAGGTGCCACAGGAACAACTTCCTGTGCCCTGCTACACACTAGTTGAAGTGACGGTTCAATAACCTCATCAAGTCTCCACCATCCTCCCACTCAATTCTTTCGAGAGAAACTTTTCCTCGAGAAAGGACCCGATTCGAGAAACAATCCCTATTGCTTTCGGATCTGAGATAGGAGGTATACCCAACTGTTTTGGGTGTCCTATGAAGATGCTTTTATCCGTTTTGGGTTCGAGCTTATCAGCCTGAAACTTTTTCATATAAGCGTCGCAGCCCCAAACTTTTAAGAAATGACAGCTTAGGTTTCTCTAAACCATAGTTCATACGGTGTCATCTCATCGGAATTACGTGGTGCCCTATTTAAAGTGAGTGCGGTTGTCTCCAATGCCTAACCCATGAACGATAGTGGTAATTCGATAAGAGACATCATGGTACGCACCATATCCAATAGGGTGCAACTATGATGTTCGGACACACCATCACACTATGGTGTTCCAGGCGGTATTAGTTGTGAAACAATTTCCACAATGTCTCAATTGTGTACCAAACTCGCAACTCAGATATTCATCTCTATGATCATATCATAGATATTTTATCCTCTTGTCACGATGATATTCAACTTCCTTCTGAAATTACTTGAACCATTCAATAATTCAGACTTGTGTTTCATCAAGTAAATATGCTCAGTATCTACTCAAATCATCTGTGAAGTAAGAGCATAACGATATCCACTGCGTGCCTCAGCACTCATTGGACTGCACACATCAAAATGTGTTACTTCCAACAAGTTGCTTTCTTGTTCCATTTTACTGAAACCGAAGCTTTCAGTCATCTTGCCCATGTGGTATGATCTGCATGTCTCAAGCGATTCAAAATCAAGTGAGTCCAAACGGTCCATCTGCAGGGAGTTTCTTCATGCGTATATACCAATAGACATGGTTCACATGTCTCAATCCTTTTCAAAAATGAGTGAGTCCAAAGATCCATCAACATGGAGCTTCTTCATGCGTTTTATACCAATATGACTTACATGGCAGTGCCACAAGTAGGTGGTACTATCATTACTATCTTATATCTTTTGGCATGAACATGTGTATCACTATGATCAAGATTCAATAAACCATTCATTTTAGGTGCAAGACCATTGAAGGTATTATTCAAATAAATAGAGTAACCATTATTCTCCTTAAATGAATAACCGTATTGCGATAGACATAATCCAATCATGTCTATGCTCAACGCAAACACCAAATAACAATTATTTAGGTTTAACACCAATCTCGATGGTAGAGGGAGCGTGTGATGCTTGATCATATCAACCTTGGAAACACTTCCAACACATCTCGTCAGCTCACCTTTAGCTAGTCTCCGTTTATTCCGTAGCTTTTATTTCGAGTTACTAACACTTAGCAACCGAACCGGTATCTTATACCCTGATGCTACTAGGAGTACTAGTAAAGTACACATTCACATAATGTATATCCAATATACTTCTATCGACAGCCTTCTCATCTACCAAGTATCTAGGGTAATTCTGCTCCAGTAGCTGTTCCCCTTATTACAGAAGCACTCAGTCTCGGGTTTGGGTTCAACCTTGGGTTTCTCCACTAGAGTAGCAGTTGATTTGCCGTTTCATGAAGTATCCCTTCTTGCCCTTGCCCTTCTTGAAACTAGTGGTTTCACTAACCATCAACAATTGATGCTCCTTCTTGATTTCTACTTTCGCGGTGTCAAACATCGCGAATATTTCAAGGATCATCATATCCATCCCTGATATAGTTCATCACAAAGCTGTAGTAGCTTGGTGGCAATGACTTTGGAAAAACATCACTATCTTATCTGGAAGATCAACTCCCACTCGATTCAAGTGATTGTTGTACTCAGACAATCTGAGCACAAGCTCAACGATTGAGCTTTTCTCCCTTAGTTTGCAGGCCAAGAAAATCGTCGGTGGTCTCATACCTCTTGACGTGGGCACGAGCCTGAAATCCCAATTTCAGCCCTCGAAACATCTCATATGTTCCGCGACATTTCAAAAATGTCTTCGGTGCCTCAATTCTAAACCATTTATCATTACCGAACTATCATGTAGTCATCAAAACGTGTATGTCAGATGTTCGCAACATCCACAGACCACGTTCGAGGTCCAGCACACCGAGCAATGCATTAAGGACATAAGCCTTGTACTGTCCGCATAATTGCTACTATTAACTTTCAACAATATTTTCTCTAGGAACATATCTAAAACAGTAGAACTAAAGCGCGAGTTACGACATAATTTGCAAAGATCTTTTGACTATGTTCAGGATAATTAAGTTCATCTTATGAACTCCCACTCAGATAGACATCCCTCTAGTCATCTAAGTGATTACATGATCCGAGTCAACTAGGCCGTGTCCGATCATCACGTGAGACGGACTAGTCATCATCGGTGAACATCTCATGTTGATCGTATCTACCATACGACTCATGCTCGACCTTTCGGTCTCTTGTGTTACGAGGCCATGTCTGTACATGCTAGGCTCGTCAAGTCAACCTAAGTGTTTCGCGTGTGTAAATCTGGCTTACACCCGTTGTATGTGAACGTAAGAATCTATCACACCCGATCATCACGTGGTGCTTCGAAACGACGAACTTTCGCAACGGTGCACAGTTAGGGGGAACACTTTCTTGAAATTTTAATGAGGGATCATCTTATTTACTACCGTCGTTCTAAGCAAATAAGATGCAAAAACATGATAAACATCACATGCAATCAAATAGTGACATGATATGGCCATCATCACTTTGCTCCTTTTGATCTCCATCTTCGGGGCTCCATGATCATCGTCGTCACCGGCATGACACCATGATCTCCATCATCATGATCTCCATCATCGTGTCTTCATGAAGTTGTCACGTCAACTATTACTTCTACTACTATGCCTAACGCTTTAGCAATAAAGTAAAGTAATTACATGACGTTTATGTTGACACGCAGGTCATAAATAAATTAAAGACAACTCCTATGGCTCCTGCCGGTTGTCATACTCATCGACATGCAAGTCGTGATTCCTATTACAATAACATGATCAATCTCATACATCACATATATCATTCATCACATCCTTTTGGTCATATCACATCACATGGCATACCCTGCAAAAACAAGTTAGACGTCCTCTAATTGTTGTTTGCATGTTTTACGTGGATGCTATGGGTTTCTAGCAAGAACGTTTCTTACCTACGCAAAACCACAACGTGATATGTCAATTGCTATTTACCCTTCATAAGGACCCTTTTCATCGAATCCGATCCGACTAAAGTGGGAGAGACTGGCACCCGCTAGCCACCTTATGCAACTAGTGCATGTCAGTCGGTGGAACCTGTCTCACGTAAGTGTACGTGTAAGGTCGGTCCGGGCCGCTTCATCCCACAATGCCGTCGAATCAAGATTGACTAGTAACGGTAAGCATATTGAACAAAATCAACGCCCACAACTACTTTGTGTTCTACTCGTGCAAAGAATCTACGCAATAGACCTAGCTCATGATGCCACTGTTGGGGAACGTAGCAGAAATTTAAAATTTTCATACGTGTCACCAAGATCTATCTATGGAGAAACCAGCAATGAGGGGAAAGAGAGTGCATCTACATACCCTTGTAGATCGCTAAGCGGAAGCGTTCAAGTGAACGGGGTTGATGGAGTCGTACTCGTCGTGATCCAAATCACCGATGACCAAGTGCCGAACGGACGGCACCTCCGCGTTCAACACACGTACAGCCCGGTGACGTCTCCCATGCCTTGATCCAGCAAAGAGAGAGGGAGAGGTTGAGGAAGACTCCATCCAGCAGCAGCACAATGGCGTGGTGGTGGTGGAGGAGCGTGGCAATCCTGCATGGCTTCGCCAAGCACCACGGGAGAGGAGAAGAACTTGGGAGAGAGGGAGGGGTTGCACCAAAGGCAAAAGGTGTGTCTCAAGAGGCCCTCTACCCCCACTATATATAGGGATCCCAAGGGGGGGTGCGCCAGCCCTAGGGTTTGCCCCCTTCCCCTCTAGGAGGCGCCTTGGGCCTTGATGGGGGGCGCACCAGCCCACCTGGGGCTGGTCCCCTCCCACACTTGGCCCACGCAACCTTCTGGGGCTGGTGGCCCCACTTGGTGGACCCCCGGACACCTCCGGTGGTCCCGGTACACTACCGGTGATGCCCAGAACTCTTCCGGTGGCCAAAACCATACTTCCTATATATAAATCTTTACCTCCGGACCATTCCGGAACTCCTCGTGACGTCTGGGATCTCATCCGGGACTCCGAACAACATTCGGTAACCACATACAAACTTCCTTTATAACCCTAGCGTCATCGAACCTTAAGTGTGTAGACCCTACGGGTTCGGGAGACATGCAGACATGACCGAGACGTTCTCCGGTCAATAACCAACAGCAGGATCTGGATACCCATGTTGGCTCCCACATGTTCCACGATGATCTCATCGGATGAACCACAATGTCAAGGACTTAATCAATCCCGTATACAATTCCCTTTGTCTATCGGTACGATACTTGCCCGAGATTCGATCGTCGGTATCCCGATACCTTGTTCAATCTCGTTACCGGCAAGTCTCTTTTACTCGTTCCACAACACATCATCCTGTGATCAACTCCTTGATCATATTGTGCACATTATGATGATGTCCTACCGAGTGGGCCCAGAGATACCTCTCCGTCACACGGAGTGACAAATCCCAGTCTCGATTCGTGCCAACCCAACAGACACTTTCGGAGATACCCGTAGTATACCTTTATAGTCACCCAGTTACGTTGTGACGTTTGGCACACCCAAAGCACTCCTACGGTATCCGGGAGTTGCACAATCTCATGGTCTAAGGAAACGATACTTGACATTAGAAAAGCTTTAGCATACGAACTACATGATCTTGTGCTAGGCTTAGGATTGGGTCTTGTCCATCACATCATTCTTCTAATGATGTGATCCCGTTATCAATGACATCCAATGTCCATGGTCAGGAAACCGTAACCATCTATTGATCAACGAGCTAGTCAACTAGAGGCTTACTAGGGACATGGTGTTGTCTATGTATCCACACATGTATCTGAGTTTCCTATCAATACAATTCTAGCATGGATAATAAACGATTATCATGAACAAGGAAATATAATAATAATCAATTTATTATTGCCTCTAGGGCATATTTCCAACACATCATACCCATAGGCTAGCTTCTCGGGTTTAGCCTCCTTGATCTCGTGGTAGATCTACTCTTGTACTACCCATATCATCAATATTAATCCAGCAGGAGTAGGGTTTTACCTCCATCGAGAGGGCCCGAACCTGGGTAAAATAAAGTGTCCCTTGTCTCCTGTTACCATCCGACCTTGACGCACAGATCGGGACCCCCTACCCGAAATCCGCCGGTTTTGACACCGACAGGGAGTAATTTATTTATTTTTTACTCTAGTCCATAACAGCATGGGAATTAAATATCAACTGGAGGGAGTATATTCATTGTGCATGTCGTCTTTAAACAGGCAGGCGGGTTTGAGAGAGTTTCTATCCTTCCTGTGCTTGGTTCCACACTAGCTACATATGCTCAGAGATATGCTCACTCTGCACATAATAATCTTATACTACTAGTAACTGAATTAATATTGTAACAATCAAAGAGACAAACAAACAGCTGTTAACACTTCGTGAATTTAAATCTGTCACGTCTCACAACGTCCATCCATATATATGCCTATTAACCTTCAACAAATACTCCTAGTTACCAAGGATCATCAAATCAAAGTGATATATCTATTCGGTGCAGGTTTCGTTTCAGCGTGTTTAGTTTTCCATAGGGGTCCTACAAAGCAAAGGTGCAGAGTTTAATTAGTAGAGTGGTCAGGGAAAGATTTAGGAATACTTGCCACACTTGGGCTTTTCCATTGCATGTCAACATATATACAGAATTACCCGTGACTCCGAGGGTCCGGACTCTTCTCCGAACTCCGAAACCCCCGCGCCCCTGCCAATCGAATCCGATTGGGCGCCGATAATGGAGTTCACCACCACGGACATCTTTCAGCACTCGCCCTTTGGCGACATCCTGAATTCTCTCAAGTCTCTCTCTCTCTATCAGGAGAGCCCTGGCCGGACTACGGTCAGCAAGGATGGGATACGGACGATGAAGAAATTCGAAGCCCACCCATCACCCACTTTGTAGCCACTGTCGACGATTTAACCGACATGCTTGACTTCGGCTCCGAAGACTTCGACGGTATGGACGACGAGGTAGGAGACGAACAAGAACCAGCACCTGTAGGGCGCTGGAAGCCACCTCGTCATATGACATATATATGGTGGATACTCCAAAAGATGGAGATGACGATGGAACAGTGGGGGATGACACCTCCAAGAAACAGCCAAAACGCCGGCGTCAGCGGCGTCGCTCTAAATCCCGCCAAAGCAAAAATGGTGATTCCGGCACGGGAGATAATACTACCCCGGATAGCGTCGAAGAACACCCACCCCAGCAAGATTCGGTGCAGGAAGATGGAGAAGCCAGCCCTCATGAGAGAGCGGAAGACCGAGAGGTTGAGGATGATAACTATATGCCTCCCTCCGAAGACGAGGCAAGCCTCGATGACGACGAATTCGTCGTACCATCAGACCCCGCCGAATAAGAGCGTTTCAAACGCAGGCTTTTAGCCACGGCAAACAGCCTTAAGAAAAAGCAGCAACAGCTTAGAGCTGATCAAGATTTGCTAGCTGATAGATGGACTGAAGTCCTTGCGGCCGAAGAGTATGAACTCGAACGCCCCTCCAAGAGTTACCCAAAGCGCAGGCCGCTACCCCGATCAGAGGAGGAAGCGCCTACATCACCAGCGCATGACATGGCAGACCGGCCACCTCGCGGCCGCGACAGAGAGGCCCCTCGGCCCTCCACCCAAGCCATGCCCCGACGCCGCTCAACTAAGGAACGGGAAAATGCGCCAGACCTGCGAGACGTACTGGAGGATAAGGCAAGACAAACAAGATCGATCTACGGATCGCGCAGGCGCCTGACGACACGTGACGATGATCTTCACTTCGGATACAACAAATCCGGCCGGGCCGAACACAACAGACATAGCTCTTTCGAGCTGCGTCGTGACATAGCCTAGTACAGGGGCGCCGCACAACCACTATGCTTCACAGATGAAGTAATGGATCATAAAATCCCAGAGGGTTTCAAACCCGTGAACATCGAATCATACGATGGCACCACAGATCCGGTGGTATGGATCGAGGATTATCTCCTTCACATCCACATGGCACGTGGCGATGATCTACACGCCATCAAATACCTCCCGCTCAAACTCAAAGGACCGGCCCGGCACTGGCTTAACAGCTTGCCAACGGACTCAATCGGTTCTTTGGAGGACCTGGAGGCCGCATTCCTCGACAACTTCCAGGGCACCTACGTGCGACCACCGGATGCCGACGACTTAAGCCACATAATTCAGCAGCCAGAAGAATCGGCCAGGCAATTCTTGACACGGTTCCTAACAAAGAAAAACCAGATAGTCTACTGTCTGGACGCAGAGGCCCTAGCAGCCTTCAAGCATAACATCCATGACGAGTGGCTTGCCCGGCACCTAGGACAGGAAAAGCCAAAATCTATGGTAGCCCTCACGACACTCATGACCCGCTTTTGCGCGGGAGAAGATAGCTGGCTAGCTCACAGCAACAACTTATCAAAGAACCCTGGTAATTCGGATACCAAGGACAAAAGTGGCAGGACACGTCGAAATAAGCAAAAGCGCCACGTAAGCAGCGACAACAATGAAGATACAGCAGTTAATGCCGGATTCAGAGGCTATAAATCCGGTCAGCAGAAAAAGCCATTCAAAAAGAATACTCGGGGCCCATCCAGTTTGGACCGAATACTCGACCGCTTGTGCCAGATACATGGCACCCCCGAAAGACCAGCCAATCACACTAACATGGATTGTTGGGTGTTCAAGCAGGCAGCAAGTTTAGAGCCGAAAACAAAGACAAGGGGCTGCATAGCGATGATGAGGAGGAGCCCAGGCCGCCGAACAACAATGGATAGAAGGGGTTTCCCCCACAAGTGCGGACGGTGAACATGATATACGCAACCCACATTCCCAAGAGGGAGCGGAAGTGTGCGCTACGAGACGTATACGCGATGGAGCCAGTCGCCCCAAAGTTCAACCCATGGTCCTCCTGCCCGATCACTTTTGATCGAAGGGACCACCCCACTAGCATCCATCATGGCGGCTTTTCCGCATTGGTTCTCGACCCAATCATCGACGGATTTCATCTCACAAGAGTCCTAATGGACGGTGGCAGTAGCCTGAACCTGCTTTACCAGGATACAGTGCGGAAAATGGGCATAGATCCCTCAAGGATTAAGCCCACAAAGACGACCTTTAAAGGCGTTATACCAGGTGTAGAGGCCAATTGCACAGGCTCAGTAACACTTGACGTGGTCTTCGGATCTCCGGATAATTTCCGAAGCGAAGAGTTAATCTTCGATATAGTCTCGTTCCGCAGTGGCTATCACGTCCTGCTCGGACGAACCGCATTCGCAAAATTCAATGCGGTGTCGCACTACGCATACCTCAAGCTCAAGATGCCAGGCCCTTGAGGAGTAATCACGGTCAACGGAAACACCGAACGCTCCCTCCGTACGGAGGAGCACACGGCGGCTCTCGCAGCGGAAGTACAAAGCAGCCTTCTTAGGCAATTCTCCAGTCCGGCCGTTAAAAAGCCAGACATTGACAAGCGCGCCCGGAGTAACCTACAACAAGACCGCCCGGCACGTTCTGAGCAGGCGTAGCAATGCAGCGCCAACCCCAGCCCTCGCGATATAGCGAAACCAGTGCCTCGCGTACATAACTACGCCCTTGAAATACCATGGGCACAGGGGAAGGGGCACGATAACGACACGCCCAAAATACGGCTTAAAACGTACTAGGGGCTGCCGGATTCTTTTTTCTTACTTTCAGGACTCCACATTTCGGATGACCTGTTCGGCAATTCGACTGCCGCACAAACGATGCAAGATCCAGGGAAGCAGACAAAGCCATGCCGCATTATGGAACTCCCAGGTGGTCTCTGTTACGAGCGGTATACCTGTTTCAAATACAATTCCGCGGCCTGCCCCTGGTCGGGACATGTTAAATAGTCCAGTATATTTTTGCTTATCGCACTACTTGTATCATTCCGCTTTGATAAATAGCCTCTCTATAAACAATGCATAGCTTTTTGTCTATTTTTTGCATTATCCTATTTTCATATATATGTTTTAACATAATTGCACCCGTACACCATGGTACGGCCAACACGCCAGGGGCTTCAGTACCCCTTAATATGGTGTGAGAAGTCCGTGCACTTTCACAAGTGCGGCACCCCGAACTTATAGCACTATATGCATCGGCTCCGAATCATGATTTGTGTCAATAGTTGGGTTTGCCCGGCTCCTATGTTTTGGTGCCTTACGTTCCGCTATATCGCTAAGGTAGCACTAGGAGAACCACTGCGATTGTGCCCCGGTTCAGCTGGGTTAAGCACCTCAGTGGAGAAAGCTAAAACTGACTGTCATGATGGGGCGAGAGACCGGACGCTGTTCGAGAGGTTTTTCGAGTCCCTAAAGACTTATGCCGCTTCGAGCGAGGAGTTGGCTTTGTCCGGCCAAAGGCGTGGATAGCGCCCCGAACTCGGTCTTCCGAACTAGGGGCTTCGCCGAAATTTAAAATTATAAAGTTCTATGGCTAAGTGAGAGTGTTAAAGCATTATAGTCCGATTGCCTGGTTCGTTGTGCTGAGCGCCTCCCTCGAAGGACCCAACCATGGAAAAAAGAGCGCTCAGGTTTATCCCGAACATCCCACCACTAGTGGCATGGGGGCAGAAGCCGACGACTGGCCATCTCTCAATTTTTTGATAAACGGCCGCACAGAAAATAATATTTTAAATTCAGTAAGCATTGCTTAGCGCATATGAACAAGTTTTCAGCGCACAGGATAAACACGAGCGAGTTCATTCAAAAATTACATCCTTCGTACATTCATCCGCCACAAGGCGGGCACCTGCAAGAACATCCTTGTAGTAGTTCTCGGGCTTGCGATGCTCCTTCCCCGACGGCGGCCCGTCCTTCACAAGCTTCTCTCCGTCCAGCTTACCCCAGTGCACCTTTGCACGGGCAAGGGCCCGACGGGCACCTTCGATGTAGACAGAGCGCTTGATGACCTCGAGCCTTGGACAGGCTTCCACCAGCCGCCGCACCAGCCCGAAATAGCTCCCAGGCAGGGCCTCTCCGGGCCACAGCCGAACTATGAAGCCCTTCATGGCCTGTTCGGACGCCTTGTGGAGCTCGACCAGCTGTTTCAGCTGGTCGCTCAGGGGTACAGGGTGTCCGGCCTCAGAATACTGAGACCAGAACACACTCTCCGTCGAGCTGCCCTCTTCAGCTCGGTAGAATGCGGCAGCGGCGGATACGCTTCGGGGAAGATCTACGAATGCCCCTGGAGAGCTCCGGATTCGGGTAAGTGACAAGTAGTTTACTTTTATATTTTTGCTTTGCATTAAGAATGCCTTACCCGCTGCTATCTTTTTCATCTCCTCCAACTCTTGGAGGGCCTTTTGGGCTTCGGCCTTGGCACCCTTGGCGGTCTCAAGGGCCGACGCGAGCTCGGATGCTTGCACCTTTGACTCAAGCTCCAAGCTCTCATGTTTTTTCATGAGAGCCTGCAGCTCTTGCTGCACCTCACCGACCTGAGCCTCAAGTCTCTCTCGCTCGGTGCGCTCCTCGGCCGTTTTCTTTTCGGCCTCAGATAGCGCCTGCTTGAGGGTCGCCACCTCAGTTGTGGCCCCTATAATAAGCAGTATGATCCTGTTATTTTTTGCAATCACGCCTCTCTATAGGCACCTTTTTCTGTAGGGTATATCTTACCTTCCTTTTCCTCGAGCTGTCGTTTGGCAAGGCCGATCTCTTGCTCGGTCCGCCCGACGTCCTGTTTCAGGACATCCACCTGTGCAGTTAGTGCGGTGGTGGATAGCAGCGAAGCCTGCATACGCATATTGACTCCTTTTTGTTAGACTCCTGCGAAATTTATTAGATCCTCTATTCGGCTTTTCTTTCCGAACGCCAAATAGAGCATCAGGGGCTACTGTCTATGTGGTAATATTTTGATATATTTTTGCTTACCTCGAAGCTTGTCAGAAGGCTAGCGCAAGCTTTAGTCAGTCCGCTCTTGGCGGACTGAACCCTCTGGATCACCGTACTCATAATAGTACGGTGCTCCTCGTCGATGGAGGCGCCGTCAAGCACCTCCAGCAAATTGTCCGGCACCTCCGGTTGGACGGAGGCTGCCGGCTCAGAAGGCTTGCTCCTCTTGGAAGGAGTTCGCCTACCGCGGACCGGAACTGTTGAAGAGTCCGGCGCGGCGTCCGGCACAAAGCCGGACTCGGAGCCCTGGGGGGGTCTTGTCCCCTTTATTCCTGGGGTCCGGGAGGTCGCCTTTCGGCTCCTCCAGGACCACCTCCTCCTGCCCCGGAGCTCGTTGCGACGCCACTTCGGCGTCGTCTGCAGTGCGGGGGGAGACAGTGGGCGGAACTGAGTTCACGTCCGATGAGTCCATGGAGCCGCTCGATGAATCGTCGAGTTGGGCCCGGGGCGGGCTGCACAATTATGTTCGGCATTATGGAAAGCTGAACGACCTAGGAATATCATGAGTCACTCTAGTATCCAAATACTTACGATTTCGCCGGATGCTTGGCCCTGTTCGACCACCCCTCGTCGTCCTCGTCGGCGTCGGGGGAGTAGTTCGGCGGAGGGGTCTTCCTCTTTCTGGACCCTCCAGCCACCCCCGTTGGGGCGGCCTTCCCTTTTTCTCCTTCCCCCGCTGGAGGGGGAGAGGTTTCTTCTTCATCCTCCTCGTTCTCACGAGGTGAGAGCGTCTCGGACTCGTCAGATGACGAGTCCGACACCGCCACATTGCGGGCACTCTTTCGAGTCCCCGTGGCCTTCTTATTCTTGGCCTTCTTCTCCGGCACCACATAAGGCGCTGGAGCCAGCAGCTTCTCTAAGAGAGCAGGGGCTGGGTCTTCGGGCAAGGGAGCCGGACAGTTAATCGGTCTGGATATCGCCTGCCAAGCCTGTTAAAGGTAAGGTAGTTTAGATCCCGCATAGAGTCAAACTATGAAAGAACTTAACATCCTGTAAAGGGTGAAAATAGCTTACCTCGCCAGCGTGACGCTGCGATCTGTATCCGCGGTCCTCGGAAGCGGATGCGGGAGCCTCGGCGCCTTTGATTAGCACCTTCCAGACGTCTTCATACGTCGTGTCGAAGAGCCTGCTAAGGGCTCGGTCCTGCGCCGGGTCGAACTCCCACAGAGTAAAGTCCCGTTTTTGACACGGGAGGATTCGGCGAACGAGCATGACCTGGACTACATTGACAAGCCTGATTGGCTTGTTCACCAGGGACTAGATGCAAGTTTGCAATCCGGTCACCTCTTCTTCGTTGCCCCACGACAGGCCCGTCTCTTTCCAGGACATTAGCCGCATGGGGGGTCCGGATCGGAGCTCGGGGGCTGCGACCCATTTCGAATCGCGTGGCTCGGTGATGTAAACCCACCCTGCTTGCCGCCCCTTTAGGGTCTCCACAAAGGAGCCCTCGAACCATAGGACGTTGGCCATCTTGCCCATCATGGCGCCTCCGCACTCCGCTTGGCTGCCACGCACCACCTTGGGCTTGACGTTGAAAGTCTTAAGCCAGAGGCCGAAATGGGGGCGGACGCGGAGGAAGGCCTCGCACATGACGATAGACGTCGAGATGTTGAGGATAAATTTTGGGGCCAGATCATGGAAATCCAGGCCGTAGTAGAACATGAGTCCCCGGACGAATGAGTGGAGTGGAAAACCCAGTCCGTGGAGGAAGTGGGGAAGGAAAACTACCCTCTCATGGGGCCTTGGGGTGGGGAGAAGCTTCCCCTTCTCGGGAAGCCGGTGCGGGATGTCCTTGGACAGGTATCCGGCCTTCCTCAGCTTTTTCACTTGAACCTCCGTAACGGAGGAGACCATCCACTTGCCTCCCGCTCCGGACATTGCTGGAGAAGGTTGAGGTGGGAAGAGCGGGCTTGGGCGCTGGAGCTCGAGTGCGCAAGAGATGGATTGGCAAAGGAGGAAGAAGGCATAGGTAAAAAGGTGGATCCTTATCCCCTTATATGGGCGGATGCGGTTATGCGTCCCTACCTGCCTAATAAAGCTCGCTTGCCTCCCAAGCGTCGTGGTAAATGGCGCGGTTGGGTTACCCACGTCCGTATTGATGAGAATCCCGTAAAAAGGGCACACAATCTCTGCTTTGACAAGACGTGCCAAGGAAACCGCCTCGCTAAACGTGCTGAGGTGGAAAAGTAAAAACAATTTATGTAAAGAACTTGGCCGTAGTGCGATGATGCACTGCGGAATACGTCAGCAGATTTGATCTGTGTTGATATTATTCTCTCTATGGCACTATGTGGAAACTTATTTTGCAGAGCCGGACACTATTCTTGGTGTTTACAATCTTCTATGACGGACTTGGAGGAGGAACCCTCCTTGCAATGCCGAAGACAATCTGCGCGCCGGACTTGTCGTCATTGAAGCCTGGTTCAGGGGCTACTGAGGGAGTCCTGAATTAGGGGGTGTTCGGATAGCCGGACTATACCTTCAGCCGGACTCCTGGACTATGAAGATACAAGATTGAAGACTTCGTCCCGTGTCCGGATGGGACTTTCCTTGGCGTGGAAGGCAAGCTTGGCGATGCGGATATTCAAGATCTCCTATCATTGTAACCGACTCTGTGTAACCCTAACCCTATCCGGTGTCTATATAAACCGGAGGGTTGTAGTCCGTAGGACAATCATCTTCATACACAATCATACCATAGGCTAGCTTCTAGGGTTTAGCCTCCTTGATCTCGTGGTAGATCTACTCTTGTACTACCCATATCATCAATATTAATCAAGCAGGAGTAGGGTATTACCTCCATCGAGAGGGCCCGAACCTGGGTAAAAACATCGTGTCCCTTGTCTCCTGTTACCATCCGGCCTTGACGCACAGTTCAGGACCCCCTACCTGAGATCCGCCGGTTTTGACACCGATAATAAGGATCTCCCTGCATGAGCCCCTGAGAAGGTGAGAATGACTGCAGCAATTGACCATTAAAGCGCACCGCAAATTTCACCGAAGTAACACATGTCATAACCCATTTAATCCATTGCGGTGCAAAACCCAACGCCCCCATCATACTTTGCAAAAATTGCCAATCCACACGGTCATAGGCTTTGGCTAGGTCCAACTTATAAGCACAATATTCCCCTCTTAAATCCTTAAGCGTACTTAACGAATGCATACATTCAAAGGCTATAAGAGCATTATCAGAAATTAACCTTCCCGAAATAAACGCACTTTGGGTAGGGGAAATCATACCATCGAGGAGCGGGTGCAACCTGTTAACAAGACGCTTGGAGATATTCTTGTAGATAACATTGCACAAACTGATCGGCCTGAAATCTTTGATTGTTTGAGGATTCTTGATCTTCGGGATGAGAACAATAGTAGTATTATTAATACCATCAGGCATAACTCCATAATTAAAAAATTGTTGCACAACCTTGACAATATCATCTTTGATTAGCCCCCAATTCCGCTGAAAAAACATTGCAGGAAAGCCATCTGGCCCTGGCGCTTTTAACGGTCCCATTTGAAAAAGGGCATCACTTATTTTTTTAGTAAAAGGTTTGCATAAATCATAATTCATGTCATCGGTCACACGGGGCTTGACTAATGAAATAATGTGGGATGGATCGACCGAAGCATCACAAGAATAAAGTTGTTTAAAAAATGAATTTGTGATACCTTTCATTTCCTCCAAATTTTCCGTGAGACAACCATCATCCTTCCTCAGAGCCGAAATAGAATTTTTTTTGCTCTCCAGGAAGCTTTTCGCTGAAAATATTTTGTATTACGATCTCCCCCTTTAATCTTGTCCAGACGAGATCTCTACTTCCACAATATTTCTTCCCTGATAAGAAGTTCATCCATCTCCCCTAGAATATTCTTTCTTTCCAACACAGCAGAATGATCAGTTCTATTTAACAAAATGCCAAGTCTCTTACGAGCCCATTCAAGTTTCTTAGGTAGATACCCAATATGCACCCTACTCCAACCATGAAGAGATTTCATTAATTTTTCTAAATTATTGGCAACATCTTTCAGATCCTTAATATCTGATCCTCTATTCCAACAATCCTTAATCTGTTCATCCAAAACACGACCTTACCTCTCTCAGTAAGATTCATATTTCAACTCTCTAGCAAACCTCCCCTCCCGAGCATTACCCATCAACTCAATTAAAATGGGACAATGATCAGATCTGGAGCTAATAATATGGGAGACCTTACATTGAGGGAAAATAGAAGACCAAAGAGGACATTCCACTGCACGGTCAAGACGTACCTTAACATTCTTGTTGCCCTCCTGCTTATTATTATATGTCCACGGAGCACCTTGAAAACCCAAATAAAATAAATTGCACTCCGACGGGACTTCACGAAAATCAGCCATGAGTCTAGGAGATCTCTTATGTCGAGAGAAATGTTCATTTTGCCACATAGCTTCGTTAAAATACCCCACGATAAACCACGGTCCAACACCAAGAGGTTTAATCCGCCTCAGAAGATCCCACATAACATACCTCTGGCTCGCCTTAGCCTCTCCATAAATAAAAGTGCACCTCCACTTTGTACCATCACCCTTGTTGACGTACATGTCCATAAAACTTTCACCATATTTGTTTAGTTTACAAGAATATGTTCCATCCCAAAACACCGCTAAACCTCCACCTTTACCATGGCCAGAAACAGTAAACACATTAGTCATACCCAACCGGTACCGCAAAAACTCAACATACTCTTTATTTTTCCTAGTTTCAGAAAGAAAGATAACATTGGAAAGGTGCGTCTTAGTCAGACACACAAGCTCCTGAACCGTACGAGGTTGTCCCAGCCCTCGACAGTTCCAACTGAGCATTTTCATGGCTCCTGACGGGCGTCATCAAACGCGCCCGTCAGCTGACCGGCAGCCCCAGGGCCGGTTGCTTCCTTAGGAGTGACACCTTCCTCTTTTTCCTCTCCTACAGATTCTCTCCTCCTCTCCTGAAGATCTTCCTCTCCCCCATCTATCTCTTTAGTTACATGAACCATAGCCCCATCTCCACCTACTACAGCCTCAACCCTCTCACCACACACTCTTTTACAAGTTACAGAGATGTCATTTTCACTCTTGTACTCTAAACTCTCAGAGCTATTGCTATTCATAGTAAAAACTAAGCCTTGGTCTTCAGAACGACACCTCTTACTTCCTGCAGTACTCTCTAGGATGGCAGCATAGGCAACCTTTTGACTAGATAACTCGCTGCCACTATTTGGGGGAGTGGGAACCCCAAACTGGACATGCTTGGCACACACACCATGAACAGCAGCACGCTCCACTTGCTCCTCTTTGTACAATCTTTTCCAGCGGCCCCATTTTGATTCAGCTCCATTTTCATCAACGTCCAGCCGGGAAGCACTCCCAGCCAAACCAGCAGGGACGCCTGTAGAGCCACCACCAGCCGGCAACACCTTTGCCGCAACCGGAGGTAGAGCACCTCCGCCCAGCAGCACAACCGGACGCGCTTCCGGCTGCGTCCCAGCAGAAGCGAACTTGCCAGCTACTATACTGGGATCAGTCAGCGTGAGCCGCCCCACCTGGACGGCCCCTGACCCCAGTACACACTCGTCTTCTTGACCAGCTTGAGGGGAGTCTTCCCTGCTACTGCCTTCTTGACCGCCCGTCGTTGGAGCCAGCAAGGGCGAGGCCGCCATCGACAGCTTCTGTACCGCCGTAGCCACGACAGTGACTTCCTTTTCCGGCAGCTTGACCAGCTCTGGGTTGTCGTTGTCCTGAAGATCCCGGTCGTCCCAGCGACCTCCCAAGCTGAGGTGCCTCCGACCAGGGCCGCCCGAAGCTTGCATGGTGCTCCAGAAGGCCGGCGCCTTGATGTCGTTGGAGAACTCAGGCTTCCGAAGTTCCTTAGGGATGTTACAAAATCTGGCAGTAGTATGCCCCAACAAGCCACAACAAAAGCAAAAAATTGGCAATTTTTCATACTTAACATCATATAGGATCTCTACTTTACTGCCAACCGGGGTCGTGTCGATGGTCTTTCTCAGGGGCTCTTCGACGAGATGCTCGACCCGGACTCGGAGATGCTCGTTGACGATCTTTTTGTTTCGGTGTGCCACCGCGAGGACCTTTCCAAGCTTGCCGCCCAGGATGTAGCCCATATCCACCGTCTTGATCGGTACTGGAAGGCCCCAGATTTGTGCCCATAGCTTGATGGAATCGAGGCGCACGTCGGCCGGATTGCCGTCTCCATCGAAAGCCGCTAGGATGACAGCATCATTTCTGAAATGCCATGGCCCAGTGTGCAGAACGCGATGTAGATCCCCACCCTCCGCGAAGGTGATGATGAAGCAGCGGTCGTCGCTCGTGACGCGTTGTGCCATGGCCTCTCCTCGGAGCCGCCATGGCCCCTGAAGCTCGTTGACGACCGCCTTGGGGTCGACGGGGTATGGCGAGAGAACCCGGGCGACCGCAAGTTTGCCCGCCACCGCATGCAGCGCCGCTTCCATGTCGATGATGATCGGCTTGTCGTCCATCCTCGAGACCATGGCCGCCTTGCTCTTTCCGCTCCTCCGGAGCGGGGGAGGCGGCGCCGCCGCAGTGAACCCAAAGGCGGCATTCGGCGTGATGGTCAGAGCCAAGCCCGACGGCCCGCCCACCATAGCTTTCCCCTTCTCCATCAGAGGGGTTCCTGGGGCAGCCTCGACGATTGCTGAAGAAGGCAGCTCCTCTCCCCTTGCCTCACAGACCTCGGTACCGTCCGAAGAGACAACACCAATGATCGAGAGGGGAGCAGTAGCGTTCGCAGCACGCATGGAAGGAACCGCCGCTCCCTCCTGACCGCTGCCCATCTCAGTGCTCGACGCCATCTTCCCCTGACACAGAGAAACAGAGCAAACAAGAGGCACCGAAGACACTAGCAGTAACCCAGAAAATTGATGTTGCCTCCGCTGATTCCCGCCCTTCAAATAATCCTCTCCTCCCCCAAATTTCGCCCCAGAATCACCGGAGTTAAAACTCAAATCAAACTGAAATTGCAACTCCTCCCTACACGGATTCACCAGACAATCAATTTTATGCGAAACTGCCAAATTATCTCCTTTAATCACCGAATCAGTAACTGTTTTGGCGGAATTTGGGGTCGGGAACGTTGGCCCCGTCGTTGTTCCCTTATTCTCCTTCAAATCCCCCTTGAAATATTCCTTGCCCAACTCCGAATTGATGAACTGATCTACTTTGACCCGCATCTGCCACAAGCACCTCTTTGGATCTCGCGCACGGCGCAGGATTTCCATCCCCCGCCATCGTAAGGTGCTCCACTCCTCGCCGGAGTAGCCACCCACCTTCCACCGATCCTCCCGCTGGGGCAAGCCCAGCGCCAGGTCCGGCACCATCCCCGCCATGGGCGGCACCAGCGATTCGCCTAGGCTGTCGCCAGAGTGAGGGCGTATTTTTTTTCTCCCTAGCGGTGCCCACTGGGAAAGTTTAAAATTGTACGAAAATTTTAGTTTATTGGCCATGGCAAGTTTTATTATTTGACCATGGCAAATTTCAAGTCCTTTTTGGACCATGGCAAATTTACTTTATTGACCATGGCAAATTTAAGTCCTTTTTGGACCATGTCAAATTTAGTTTATTGACCATGCCTTAGCCCTAATGTTGATTCATAACGTCCATTACTTTGTCTTGTTCTTGTACTTTAATTTTGCATTATTATTTTCAGTCATCAGTCGCTTGCAATATATTCAACTCCCACTTCCATTTTGCTCTGGATCATCAGTAACTTGCATGCACATTTCAGTAAACCTATACAGAGGTCAAGACTAGTTCTTTTGAACTCTGTGAGACCAATGCTCTTACTTCAAAACATATACAACCAAACTTTTTGCATTGGCACAATACCAAACTTTTTCTAGCGTCGTTGCCAGAGCTAAGCATTTCTAGTCTTTGTTTTAAGTTTAGATTTATTTTTTCTTCAAACAATGATTGATTGATGTTTCATTCTCTCACTGATTAATGAAAGGGTTCATCGGTCGGCGGGTCTTTTTTAAAAGATTTGCCGCCTCATAAGGTGTCAGCTTTGGCGGATTGAGTAGCCGAGCATCACCCTCTACCATTGCAACAAAGGTCGTGTTGCAGATGTCTCCGCCTCATAAGCTTAGACTCTGTACTCCGCCTATGCTTCTGCCCCCACTTGTCGATGCCGCTGCCACGAGTCATGAATCACCAAGGAAATTCCTCATCGTCATGAAGACTCGATCCGCCATTACAAGGCCTCAGACCTCAGCCAGCATGACGTTCTCTGTCCACTACCTTCACCATGAAAATCAAAATCCTAACGTGTTAATTATTAAACCCCATGTGCTAATTATATTTCTAACACTCCCCCTTGTATGACACCGCTTCTTGAATAATCCATCATTGAAGACTTCTTGTATATATGTTGTTCATCTCTAGAAATCTTGTGTATGATCTTGAGAGTCTCCCCGAAAAACCCCGTGGGAAAAATACGATGAGAATAGTGCTAATATGTTGCTAAAACTCCTTTAAACCCTGTGAGAAATAAAAATAATAAGGAGAACATGATGCAATATATTGTGATTACTGTCTCCTTGATAACTCATATGAGAAAAACCTTTGAAGAAGGAGAAAACACATTGGTGAGTTTAGAGAAAAAATATTAAACTATTAAATGTAAAATGAGAGAAACGAATGATCCAGCAGTCACTGATTTCATTGATCTTTGAACTATATATACAAGATGAAGAGACACCTAGAAAAGGCGTCAGTTACAGTTTTGTGAGAGAAGAAGAAGACTCGGTTCGGTGTTGAACGCACCGGCTAGACTAATGAAGGTTCACTAACTACCACATGTTAATCAGTAAACCCCATGTGCTAATTCTATTTCTAACATTTTTTGGCACTTTAGCCGAATTTTTCACTTGTAGGTGGTTCTTGGCTTCTTGCACCCCTGGGTACCAAGGTACATGGTGTAAGGAAAGTATTTCGTAGTGTGAACTCACTTGGCTTGGGTTTTAGTTATGTTTTGTCATTGTTTTTTTGTTCATATTGTGTTGCGATGTTATTGGAGATTATATTTGTTTTGAAGGGAGAGCAGAGTTGTTCGGTGCATGGTTGTGGTGTCCTTACATGTTTCGATATGGATATTAGTTATTAGTTGTTATGTAAGCCCATCCGATTGGGATCTCTTATTACATGCTGAAAGTACGAAATATTTGTTATAATGCTCACATGGGCCGGTCAACGAAACTCTCGATCGCTTGCTCAACTCTGCTTCCTTCCCCACTCGCTCGCTTAGTTTTTTTGCTCCACTGCTTACTGCTAACTTAGAAAAGCCAGCTATCGTTTTCTTATTTGAAAAAGTTCGCTAAATAAATTGGTCATGGATTTAACAAATTCTTGGGTTTTAAAAAACATTGCAAATTAGAAAAATTAATTTTAAAAAATGTTCACAAATTTGAAAAAGGATCACAAATTTCAAAGATTTCATAGACTGTAAAAATGTTAATTAACTTTAGAGATATTCATGAATTCAAAAGTGTTCATTCATTTAAAAAATGTTCATGGATTTTAAAAATAATTTAAAATTTCCAAGAATTTTAATAAACATTCATGAATTAAAACACAAAAAATAAAATGGAAGAAAATGAAAAAAACAGAAAAATAAAAATATAATGGAGCATATAGAAATGAGAAACTATTAAAAATAGTAGCAAAACACACAAAAACAAAGAAAACAAAACACCAACCAACACCCTCTCAAAACAGGAAAACCGTTGGTCCATTTCGGCTAGGTATGTGTGTTACTTTCAACAAGCAATACAGACACTTCCCTTCCAAGCGGGGCCCATAGCCACCTTCATAGCCCTCGACGCACCGAGCGGCCCTTAATCTTGAAAGGTTATTCAATGTGAAAAATTCAAATTTAAAATAATAATCATAATAATAATCAAAAAAGAAATAAAAACAATATAAAAATTACTTTAAAAGCATAAACTGAAGAAAAAACTTAAGTCAGCCAATAGCTTCCCAAAACCGGAAAATCAGCAGCCCATTACAGCTAGGTGTACATGTGCTACTCTCAACCATCGACACACACCCTTACAGGCGGGTCCATGGCAACCCCATAGCCACCGATGCACCAGGACGCTCCAAATCTAGGGAACTTAGTATTTGGAAGTTAGATGTGTATTATTGTGAGAAGATCTAAAAAAGAGCATATGGTTATTGATGGAATACAGAGTGCATTAATACTCTGAGATACAAAATGAGCATCAATATATCTTTGTGCATTCTACAGAGACTCATCACTTGGATATCCATGATCAAGCTGTGTTGCAATAATGAATCTATGTATGATATCCATGTTAGATGTTAGATGTTTCTTTGCAATAATGAATCTATATGGTTGAGATCCATCTTGGATATCCATGATCAAGTTGTTTTGCATTAATGAGTCTATGGATGTTATATGTGTTACTATGAGATGATCTAAAATGAGCATATGTGTATATGTGGAACATAGAGAGCATTAATACGATGAGATGCAAAATGAACACCAATATATCCTTGTGCATTCTACGGACACTCGTCATTTGGATATCCATGTTCAAGCTATGTTACATTAAAGGATCAATGTATGGATGATATCCATGTTAGGTGTTAGATGTTTCGTTGCAATAATGAATCTATATTGATGAGATCCATCTTGGATATCCATGATCAAGTTGTTTTGCATTAATGAGTCTATGGATGTTATATGTGTTACTATGAGAATATCTAAAATGAGTTTATGTGTATTTGTGGAACATAGAGAGCATTAATACGATGAGATGCAAAATGAACACGAATATATCCTTGTGCATTGTATATCATTTGGATATCCATGTTCAAGTTATGTTACATTAAAGGATCAATCTATGGAAGCTTCATGTGCATTAATAAATGAAAATATGAAAGAGCATCAATCGGATTTGTGAATATAAAGGGCATTATTACTTGAAGGTGCAAAATGTGCAGAGACTGGACACTAATTAATATGCATATCCATGATCAAGTGGCATACTGCATTTATGAATTCTCGCTGCACGCACTATAAATAAAACTCAACCTCATGAACACCTCCATCCATCCATCTCTACAATACACACCCTTCCCTGTCCATTTCACTCTATCTCCCTCTGCTTAAGGAAAGTTCAAGGCTTGTATTTAGCCTTCTAGCAATGGCAACAATGGCGCCGACCTCCATCGTCTTCTCCTTGATCGTCTTCCTGCTCCTTTCCAATGCCATCACCACTCAAGCTGGCGGCTCTGGCAGTGGCAAACCTAAGGCAACAAGCCTCATAGTGGAAGCGTGCAAGAATGCCTCACGCGAGAGCCAAGACACCGGTATCACAAAGGAATTCTGTTTGTCGACCCTCCAGTCGGACAGTCGGAGCGCCAAGGCTAAAGACCTCCGTGACTTGGTGGTCATCTCGATTGACATCCTGAAGGGTCGTGTCACTAATGCTGGCGTCAAGGTAAAGAAAATGCTGCAAAACACCAAGAAAGGCACGCTGACAATGTATGCTCTCAACATTTGTGAGTTGCAATATGAGAAGGTGGTGAGCACGCTCAACATTTGCCAAGCTATGATTAAGGATCACCAAGGTGACAAGGGCGACCTGAAGTCATTGGGTCTACTCCATTGTGTGGATATGACAGGTGAGACTATCAAAGAGTGCGAAAATGAGCTTGGAGATGTGCGAGGGGCGGAGGCGCTGCTTCTCGAAAATGAGGGGTTGCGCATTCTGGCCAACCTAAACAGAGCCTTGGTTGCACCGTATGATGTCTAATGTTTGTGTTTTACCTGCTTGATAGAAAGGATGTAGATCGATGTGACATCGGTTTTACTGTTATTTGAAATAAAGGACTGTGATATTTGGCACATGTGTGCCATATAGCTAAAACTACCACACCTTCTCCCGATTCTAAAAACGACCGAACGAACCCACTCCTGCCGTACGAAACTCTCCCTTCTCCCGATTCTCTGGCCATCCCGATCCCTCCGCACGAACCCCTCCCTCCTCTCGATTTTCTGGGCCACCCCGATCCCTCCCACTGGCCCCTCACGATTTTCTGGGCCACCCTGATCCCTCCCGCTGGGCCCCTCGCAATTTTCTGGGCCTCTGCACTTCTGCACACACATACTGCTTGCAGTCTGAAAAAGGGGGAAAATATAGGGTGGGAGAGGGATCGGACCAACAAACCTCCCATAGTAAATTGACCTACGGCAACCAGCTGGGCTAGGCCAGCTTATTGAGTACATACAACTTGCACACTACCTTCATGTCACGAGATCGAGCGACGTAAAAGAGCGATCTATAACTGAAAATCCAAACCAACAGGCTCACTTCTGGGTTTTAGAACTTTTTGCTGCACGTTTTACACCTATTCAGATGGTTGTTCCCTTCCCTCCTTTTTCAGATGCAAATCACCACAATGTTTCTACTTAAATTATCAGATATGAGGTTCATATATTATCATACTATTTACATAGAAGTTGTCGGGGTATGTTACCACGGTGTTTATACTTAATTTATTGGGTATGAGGTTCGTATATTACATGGAAGTTACCGTGTTATATTTTTCAGCAACTTTTTTCTCCTTGGTCAAAAATGTAACCATCGTGTTTGTACTTAATTTATCAGGTATGGAATTCTTATATTACCATGCTATTTACATAAAAATTACCGGGGTATGTTTTTCAACAACTATTTCTCTCTTCATCAAAGTTAACGAGGTGTTTATACGTAAGTTATTAGGTGAACACTTCGTATATTAGCATTCTATTTTTACATAAGTTATCAGGGGTACGTTTTGAACAACCTTTTCTCCCCTTGGTCAATGTTACCGCGGTGTTTTGTTCATAAATTATCGACTATGCGGGAGGTATGTTAGCATACTTTTACACGTAAGCTAGCGACAGTATGTTTTTCAGCAAGTTACCGAGCTAATTTCACATAAGTTATCAAGCTTATATTATTCGATCATTCAACAACTTTTTCTCCTGGTCAAAAAAGTTACCGCGGTGTTTTTATGTAATTTATCGAGTAAGTGTTTCGTATATTATCGTGTTATTTTCACATAAATTATCGGAGATATGGTTTCAACAATTTTTTCCTCCCGGTCAAAAAAGTTATCGCGGTGGTTGTAAGTAAGTTATCATGCATACGGGTTGTTTATTACCATATTGTTTTCACATAATTTATCGGGGGTATGTTTTCAACAACTTTTTCTTCCGGTCAAGAAAAAGTTACCGCGGTGTTTGTACGTAAGTTATTGGCTATGCAATTCGTATATTACCATGCTATTTTCATATAATTCATCCATGACGTGTTTTTCAATAATTTTCTCCCTCCTTGGTCAAATTTACCGCGGTGTTTGTCGTAAGTTATCGTGTATGCGGTCATATATAACCGTCTTATTTTCACATAAGTTATTAGTGGTATATTGTGGAATTTGTGCATAAGTTACCACGCCCGCCCGCGATGTGTATATTACCATGTTGTTTAAACTGACGTAACCGGGGTTAAAGTGAGCGCGCGTGGGCTACATAAGTTATGGCACTGATGGTATGTAAGTTATCATGGAATTTTCACTGAAGTTACCTGGGAAAAGTTTTTCTTTTTCTTTGGTCAATGTTACCGTGCCGTTTATAGTTAAGTTACCAGATATATGGTGCATATATTATCATACTATTTACACAGAGTTATCAAGGGTACGTTTTCAACAGCCTTTCCCCTGGGTCCAATATTTTCTCTCGGCTCAAAAATTATCGCGATATTTGTACATAAGATATCATGTCTGCAGTGTGTATATTATCATACTATTTACACATAAGTTATCAGTTACTCCCTTCGTCCCAAAATATAAGAACGTTTTTTATACTATGCTAGTGTAAAAAAACGTTCTTAATTATATTTTGGGATGGAGGGAGTATGTTTTAATAACCTTTTTCACAACTTGCTCAAGTTCCTACCATAGAAAGAAAACAAAATAGTATTCTTACATGCAGTTGAAATTATTGTCCCGTGACTAATTTGGTTCGTACAGGAATAATATATGCATCCCCATTCAAGAATCAGCGATGGATGGACAAACAAGTTTTATACTGACTTATCCAGGAACAAAATCTCTCTCTCTCTCTCTCTCTCTCTCTCTCTCTCTCTCTCTCTCTCTCTCTCTCTCTCTCTCTCTCTCTCTAAGACACATTCCAAAATTGTCGTTACTAACCACCAGAGAAACCTCATAATGGGTATCCTTCTCAATCACCACCATCCTCTTTGGTTTACCATCTGCACTAAACAATCATACTTAATTAACAATCCTAAGTTTGCAGTAACTGTTGAAAGGCAACGAGGTTGACTATTCTTCAGATACATTGCACTGAAGCAAGCAGGCATATATGAGAAGAGACCATTATCTCCTTTCAAAAAAAAAAAGAAGAGACCATTATCAGTGCAGTGGTTAGCATATTGGTAATGGTGATTAGTGGTATACTGGGAAGGTAAGTGGTAATGGTGGAGGAGGTGCAGGCATGCGTTTATGTTGGCCCTCTCCATGGCCTTTGAATCATCCATGAGAGCAGCTATGGTGTCTGAAGTATCCTCTCTTTGACAGATTCTTTTCTTTTGCAATCACCAGCTGCATCTGCTATGTATTTTTAACTGTTGTTCGCTTGCATCTTTAGTAAATTTTCATGTAAGGTCTAAATTCAACAACTCGTGCACATCTTTAATACCAGAAAAAAGAGTGCCGGACAGATCTGCTATGCACACTTGCACAGTTGCTCCAACCCAACTCGTGCAAGCCACTAAACTACTACTGCTCATCGGCCATCTTCCTCCTCCATGCTGCCAGATCTTGTTAGATCCTCAAATTCTCTGTTGGAACTTGCCCACAGGATCGATCACATCACAGTACGACAAACACGCGCACAAAAAACTTTGATAGTCAAGGGCCCTTGTCGTGCCCTTCTTTTCTCTTTATTTCTTTTTTGTTTTCTCCCACGGTGTTACAAAACCCACGTAGCCTCCTGTGTATATATACATACCAACGCAGCCGACCCAGCTAACCTAAACCTATTCGTACAATGACTCAAGAGTTGTAACCGGACTCTACAAATCCTAAACGACCTAGCACTACTACCTGGTCAAACTAATACGGACACAACACGCCTAGGCAGCCAAGTAAACTCCTAGCCGGACTTTCACTACTTGCTCCACACGTGCACATCCATGACTCATGTTTACAAACTCAAGATTACTTCTAACATTCTCCACTGCAATCAAAGATGTCGTCACGCGATGGACGAGCTAGGTGTCGGCACGGGGATGGCGATGCGACGGGACGGGCCAGTGGAGCGGCAGAGGCTCGCTGGGCCGGTGACGCGAGGCGACATGGCCCAGGCGGTGGAAGCAGGCATCGTCAGGGCGGCCACGGGGTCTGACCGATAGCGGCGAACCGGCAAGGGTCGGCACGGTGGCCCGCACCGGCGTGGTAGGGACAGTGGAAGCGCCGGAGCAGGTGGCTCACGGTGGGGGTGGGGAGGAGGCTGGCGGCGACGGGATTTTTGGATCGGGGAGACACTGGGTAGAGCGACGGTATATCTGCCGGCCATCGCGATTGGATCGTTCGATTCAGATGAATCCTCGATCAATGGGTTTGGCAGTTTTGCAATCTGTCACACGGTTGCCACATACATATTTCGTTGAAATGAAATAATAATCACAAGGTTTGTTCTGGCACAAATTTTACTGCTCACTCGTCTTTTCTGCTTCAAATTAAAGGCAAACAATGCGACTGCTGGTTCACTTGGTGTGAAAGCTGTTAATTAGAACCTCTGTTTTGGATATTCTTCTCATCGATGCACTCCTCTCCTCCATACCTCACCTCAAGGAGCATGAATACCAATATATACGCTGGTAATGATCGAATAATAGATAGATATTGTCCCAGACCATGAGACTATCCAAGAGTTGACAAGCTAATAATAACTGTTCTAGTGTGTACACAAGAATTTCGGCTAAAAACCAACACTGTCTTTCTAAACTCATGTGATTATTTCACATTCTGATCTGTCCTGGTACGCTGCTTCTCCTGATATATACTGCTGTGCGTGCATGGTAGCATTCTGGTTGGTGAGCACTTTCGGTGCATCTTTTTCTTTTTTGCACTTGTAATTGATAGCTGTAAGTTGCAGTCAAGTGCAGAGTGTGTCTGCACTTTTTCTGCTGCTAACTACTCCTTCTGTCCTATAATATAAGATCATTTTGCAAGCTAAAACAGTAGACGAAGAAGATGAGCTGACAGATACAGAGAGAGAGAGACATGAAGTGAAGTGAGAGAAGCTAAGCAATCAGTCATGTCAGTCACATGGGTTGTTTGGTCTAGATCATCACAGCCTCCAGATTTGATACTCCTCCCCTCCTCCTAGCATATGCATGTGATTGCTCCAGGATTAATTCAAGGCCCCACGCATTAAACTCCTCCCTAATCTCATGCAACGGGGCCCATCGCGTGCGGTCGAGGTGGCTTGACCCAGCCTGGCTCGCTGGAAACTGTCGTTCCGAGCGGGTCAATGTGACCCAACCGACCAAACGGGCCAAATTCTTCCCGCGCAGGCCTGATTCAGGTAGATGCGGGCGACCAAACGCGTCATTGGTCTCTCTCACATCCATCTTACTCTTGACTTTCAGCATAAAAACTAAAGGTCTGACCTTCATTAGTTGTGGCTCGCAACTGCCTTGCTGATGGTGTTGTTTTGAGAGCTCAGACTTTCTCCGCGGGTGAAAACCTAATATCTTGGATCGGACGATGACGGCGCCTGTGTGTTGTTCCCTTCTTGGAGGCGTCTCTTTTAGAGACTTTTCTTATTTTCCGGGTGTTGTATTTGGTGGTGGTTTTTGTGCTGCTGCTAAGAGGAGTTGATCACTCTGGCGGGGCTTTTGTTTTTCTTTTTTTATCAGGATGTGTGCATCCTGAATGTCTTTGCTGCGATATTTTGTTCATGCAGAGGCCAGGTGTAATTGGTATCTTCGCGATATTAATATATTCTCCTTGTCGAAAAAAAATCTGAATCTTGACTCATCCATTCCTCACCAGCTCCAGATTTGATCTTCACTTTAGAGATTGCGGAATTGCACATGCATGCATCTATGTCATTGCATCAGGAATTAAGGGCCCACCCAATTGTGGTACAAGCCTTGTCTGGATGTGACAAATAATCACACCTGGATTTGAATCATATTCCTTGACGGTCTCAACATAGATCCATGCATGAATCACTTGTGGTAGCTAGCTAGTAGTATGCACCAACCACAGTATCAGCAAACACAGTGTAACAAACTACTCCAGCTAATTAACTGCAAGCATGAACACTTAACCAACTAATCAATATATATATATATATATATATATATATATATATATATATATATATATATACCCAATATTCGTCCAAATTAAACAAAACAGAAATTAGCTACATAATTGGAGTTAGCTTAGCTTAAGCACCTCCAAGCAAGCTAGCATCCAAATTAAACAAATCTGAATTGCTGGCTCACTGATATTCCTTTGTCCCTCGTCAGCTAGGTAGCTACAAACAAAGGCACCACACACGCACGCTTTCTCTTTTGCCACCTTTACAGACTAACCTTTACTTAATTATTAACTGTAGATTCTCCTAGCTATCTATCTAGCTTGTCCCCCCGCTCTAATCAGAGGCGATCTCCAACTGCTAGACCAAATAATTTTCTAGGGAAACAACTGTCAAGGATACACAGGTGTCAAGGAATTAAGACACCCCCACCTTTTTTTTTAAACAAGGCAAAAGATTTGCCATTTCCATTAATTGAGAAGAGGGTTTTGATACACACACGCCGCCAAGCGGCAAACACTAGACGTATTACTCTCGCGGCATTACATTACTCAAGTGCTTGGCACCCGCAATGGCCCAAAGCGACATTTCCTCTTTGATGTTTCGCAAGACGACCTCCACCGGTGCCGCCTTGTTTCTGAAAACGCGTGCATTTCTTTCTTTCCAGATTTCCCATCACACAAGAAGTAATGCAGAAGACAAGGCTTTAACTGGATGAGCATTGGAAGTGAGGAGCTCATCCCACCAAGCTTTCATCGTGCCAAACCGGTGCCAGAGAGCCGTGGGGGAACCCCACCCATTTTTGTTAGTCTTGTCGGATGGATGACAAATTCATCACACCTGAATCTGAAACAAATTCCTTGACTGACTAACTGAACATAGATCCATGCATGGATCACTTGAGCTAGCTAGCTAGCATGCACCAACCAGTGTGTAACTAACCAACAACTCCAGCTAATTAACTAACTGCAAGCATGAACAATTTACCAATTAATCAGGTCCAATTAAACAAGAAAGAAACTAGCACAATTGGAGTTAGCTTAGCTTCATCAGGTCCATTCAAGCAAGAGTAGGGCCAGGGTAGGTAGCTTAGCTAGGATCCATTACATGACATGCATGAAAACGAAGTATTATTGCTGACACAATGTTCCGCTTCGTCCATCGTCAGCTACCAACAAAGTTTCTCTCTTGCTTGCTAGCTTAATTAGGCGCCGTTTTTGGATTTTATCTCATGCATGACAACAACTGGAGTAGTTAATCTTGGATGCTTAATTATATTATGTATGTGGTACCAAACTGCAATTATTCCAACTGAACCGGGCAGCTAGCTTACATACGCATATAGAAACAGTGCACCAACCGATGAGCAGCAGGTTCAGAATCTCTTCCTTTTTGTAAAAGACACATACATATATACTTGTAGTATTTCATTCTTCTTGTTAGATTATTATTATCAAACTGTGGTGTGAGTTTGGTTTGGACTGGAATAATGGACCACACCACATACTATGTATGATATGCATGTGATGTACATGTGGTAGTTGTTACGATTAAGCATGTATCAATCAATCAACTGAACAACTTCCAGAATTAATATTCCTCGTGTATATCAGATCAGTATATGCGAGTGAGTGAGTAGTGCTCAGAGCTCAGTCGACTCTGACACTAGCTAGTCGTTGTGTTGTGTGATCTACTAACTAACGTACACCTTGATTGTCATACACCACAACTCATGCATCGTCTAGATTAAAATTGGATGCTTTTTTTAGTGATTGGATGCTTCTTAGCGGTGTCTGGAAACTTGTCATTTCTCAAAGGAGAGATCAAAAAAATAAATGTGTATCGGGAGATGTAACTAATTGCGGAGGCAGTCAACTCATGACATCGGTTGATGACCCAATACTACTAATAAAAGAGGGGGGAAAGCCCAATGATCTATAAGCAAAATGGGAAGTAAGCTCCTCCCTCCTTCCATCTATATAGGGTCTAATGCGTTTTTCGAGACTAACTTTGACCAAATATTAAAGCAATAATATATGACATGCAACTTACACAAAGCACACTGTTAAATTCGTGCGTGAAAGAAGCTTTCAATGATATAATTTTCACATTGTGCATGTCATGTATTATTAATCTTGTCAATAGTCAAAGGCGGTCTTAAAAAATGAATTAGGCCCTATATAGATGGAAGGAGGGAGTAGTGGAAAGTCCCAATGATCTAGCTAGGGACCAGACGTGACCTGCAAGTTGGGCGCGCATACTTAGGGATCTCGAAGGGGTATATATGCGCATGATGACTCATTTGCTCCGGTAATCAATCGAGTATTATTGTATATAGACCGTACTACTGCTATAGTACTAATTAATTTTATGAAAGATATATGTACTAGTGAAGAGTTGAGAGAAAATTATAGCATATGTTGCTTCTCAGTGGACATTGGGATGTTCATTAAAGTGATCTTTCCCAAGATTGATGGACGATGCAACTTTGAGTTCATTGGACGCGGCTAGCTAATGCATACATATTGTCGGTTGGTCCACCACGGTCATCATCTGAGTAGTAATTAGTAACTCGTTCCATGCATAAGTTTAGTAGTGTACTCGTAGTGATCCAAAGACCCGCATTGTTCTTCTTCTTCCTCCCCCATCTGTCTTCCTCTAGACGGCCCATCCACAGACCACCGGTTGGGCTGCTTGATGCCGCCACCTGCGGCTAACGGTGTCTCCGCGCGTGCCTCCCTGCAGTGATGCCCCCGCCCGCAACCATCCCCCATCACCCAGTCCCACCCGAATGCGCAGACTTGCTTTGCCCATCTACTCTACTTACATGCTCCTATGTATGTGTAGATAGATGGTGACATGCATGATATAACACTACTTGAGGTGAATAAATTTCTCCGTTCCTTCTGTAGATAGAATTTTAGTTGGTGCCTGCCATGCTAAGGTGAGAGGATTATTAATTAAGCTAGGTAAGTGTGTCTAGTTACGCCTGGAAGTCGGTTGGGTGGGTCTCTTCTCTTGGTAGCTAGTCCCTTCGTCCCAAATAAGTGACATGGTTTTAGTTCAAAGTGAGTAATATGCTGCTTAATTGTACGTCGTCTAGAACTAGAATGGATGGGATGATGAGTTGGTTTGGTATGACCAATTCGGTTAGCAAGCCGTGTAACCCTAGGCCTCGTTCCACTTTATAAGGCAAGGTCGGGTATAGTTCAAGGAAACTTACAATCTCAACCCTAGTCTCGATAGCATACACATCAACTCCATTGTAAGTCCCTCATATGAAGCAACCTATACATCAACCAAATCCAAGCAAGAGTAGGGTACTGCCTCCATGATGAGGGCCCGAACCTAGATAAACAGGTCATGTGTGATTCCTTCTGGTGCTTTCGATCACGCGCATCACACTGTCGGGACTCTTGATAGTTTTCTGTACTGTCACACAACACATGCATTGCGGCAGACCAAATGTGAGGATAGAGTCAGGAACCATGCGTCCAAAGTGTTCTCGCCCCACCACAAATCTCGCCAAAACGCCGTCGCTTCCCATCACCCACAACACAGATGGTGCAGTCACGTAAGCACGACAAAAGTGCCAAAAGTGCCTTACAGGTAGTGGTATCCATGAGGTGAGAGTCACAAAAATCACATGAGTACGCCCACCCATAGCACACCATGAATCAAACATATCGTGTCATGGAGAGTGGGGCATGAATGTGTTCTGTAGGCACAGATCACACATGCTCAGGCCACCGTGATCATGAGCTTGCAGACCTCTGTCCACGCAATCTTGCACTGTGCACCAGTTACCATGGTCATTTTCTCAGAAGAAGGCATGACACCTTTTCTCGAAGGCGGTGTGCGTGCTCTCAGCGAGCTGCAGCGATCCCATGGCGTAGGTGGGTAGGGCAATGAGAACAACGTCGACAAGAGTCCACTTGCCAGCCGATGAGAGTAGCATGCCTCACCACCTAGTGATCCATTTGTCAACCCTACCTATTTGGTGCTAAGGTCAGCGATCCGGAGATTGAGGGGGGGGGGGGAGCGGGAGCCCAAGGTATCGATGCGAAAAGCTAGTCACCGGACACCCGAAGACCGATGCCAACTGCACAGCTGAGAGGTCCGAGCTACAGGTCAGGGTTGAGCAGAGGAGAGGTATTAGGGGGGGAGGGGGTAGGACTTATAGGAGCAATGAGGTCGAACAGTTTGAAGCATAAGGATTTGCCAACTTTCCACCGTCGGATCATGGTGCACGTGCATATACTCTTTCGTTGTGGCCATGTCTCAGTGACTTAATCAAGTCTTAGTGAAATGACATAGTTTATAAAAGGAAAAAACTAAAAGTAAAAGTAAAATTTGCACAAATCTCCATACAAGATCAAACGAATATAGCATGGACTAAGACATAACCAAGAAAATATACGTCGAATTGTTCGCCAACTAAAAGTAGGGCGATCCATTGATTTTTCGATTGGTGTTTATACTATACTTAACATCCGCATCGATCGATCTTACAAGCGTGACCAATGTCCTTTAATTTCGTAGCTAATAGTAGTACAATAACTACTGCTTATAATTACGCAGTAGCATATAATCGGAGTATAGAAATGTATATGGAGGATGGTCCAATAATCCGGCCAAGCTCACATGCTCAGCTCATATCCATGCCATGGCCCATGTGGATGTGGTGATCCATCCATCGATACGAGATAGCTAGGACTAGGAGATGACGCAGGCGTTGGGGTTCTCGTCGCTGAACATCTGCGGCGGCCGCTCCATCATGTAGCTGCTGCCGTAGTTGTAGCTGTTGTACATCGGCATCCCCGGAGGTGGCGGCGGCGGTGGAGGCGCCCACTGCTGGTGCATCATGGCGTAGGGGTTGTGGTGGTGGTGGTGCGGCGGCGGCGGCATAGGTGGCGGCATGGCGTGCATGGCCATCCTCCTGGCCATCATGGCCTCCTCGGCGTCGGCCTGATGCAGCTTGTAGTGGATGCCGCCGCCGGGTGCGCCGCCGTAGGGCCAGTAGACCATCCGCTTCATCATCTCCTCCGGCGGGAAGCCGTCCACCGCCACACCTTCTTGCTTCCCCGGCTTCTGGTCCTCCTCGCCGGCACCACCACCACCTTCCGTCTTCTCCTCCCCGGCCTCTGCAGCTCCTTTGCCGTCTTCAGCCGGCTTGTTGTCGCCGGCCTCTTCTTTCTTGGCGTCGGCTGGTGCTTCCTCCTTGGGTGGCTCTGCATCAGCAGCAGGAGCTGGTTGTTCCTCCTCCTTGGGCGGCTCCGGAGGCGGCGGCGGCACGACGGAGGCGATCTTCCCAGTCCGTCGGTGGATGTACTCCACGATCTTGTCATCGTCCACGGTGGCACTGAGGGTGAGCCTGCCGGCGGCGAGATCCGTCTGGGCACTCACCACCCCCTTCATCCTCATCATCTTGGTCTGCAGCTGCTGCGCGCAGGCCTCGCAGTGCATGTTGACGAGCAGCTCCACGGTGCGGGCCTCGCTGACCAGCGGCGGCGCCGGAGGAGGGGGAGGCGCAGGCTCCTCGCCCTCGGCAGGCGGAGGTGGCGGCAGAGGGGAGATGAGGGTGGCGTCGCGCTTGGTCTTGGCGCGGAGGCGGTCGCAGAGCGCCTGCGGGTCGACGGCGCCCTTGATGGTGACCTGGTTGGCGGGCATGTCGACGTGGACGGCCTCGACGCCCTTGCAGCGGAGGAGGGAGCGCCTGATCCGCTTGGCGCAGCCCGTGCAGTGCACCTCGACGCCCAGGATCACCGGCACCGGCGGCGGAGGGGAAGGTGGGTCGGCTGGTGGTTCCTCCTTCTTTGGGTCTTGGTCGGTTGGTGGTGCTGCCTCATCCTTCTTCTCCTCTGGCGGTGCCGGTGCCGGTGCCGGCGCAGCTTCAGGTGCGGCGGCGGGTGCAGGTGATTCTTCCTTGTTGTTGGCCTCCTCCTGCAGGATGATAGGGTTAATTTGGAGAAGATGCATGGACGTTAATTAAATGGATCAAGTAATACTAGTTATATGAAGGAAGCACTAGATGAGGGATTAATGGTTGTTTAATTTGTTACCTTGGTGGCTACTTGCTCCCCCATGGTGATGGTGATGGGATCAAGCTGAAGCAGCTGATGATTTGTGTTGGAGGTGAAGATAGCTTAGCTAGGGTGGAGTGGTAAGTGTTGAGGTAGTAGTGAATGGAAGATGTGCGTGTGTAGGCATGCAAATGGAGTTGAGTTGCTAGATAGCAGAGAGAGCAGATGGCACAAGGGAGGAAGGGAGGGAATGATAGGAGATGAGCAAGGCTTTGGGTGTGGAGAAGCATATGGAAGGTCCAACTTATAGATAGTGTGAGAAGCAGAAGCATATGGAAAGAAAAGAAATTCAAAGCTACATTCCAAATGAATGAATGACGGGGCGGTGACGATGATCGATCGATCGATGTACTTACTAAGTATTCCGGGTGGCCGGCGTGCATGCCATGGAAATCAGGAGTTGGAGCTGGAGTAGCTAGCAAACAAACAAGGACTGGATTACTGTAGGTAGTACTCCTACATAGAGATGAGAATAATTAAACGAATGTGGATGCATGTACCAACTGCATAAAATAATAAAAGATATTACGTGATGGAGGATTCCCATGCATATATGTATGCAGCACCCACATGCACGCAACTACTAGTCGTCTTTCTAGCATCATCGCACCCACATGAATATGTTTATGTCTTTTTTAGTAGTATATTCGTAGCTAGTAGTAGCTGCTTTTGCATTGCATTGTTGTGCGGGCGACCTACACCTTCATTTCCGTCCAATGGTAGCTCCATCGGAAACACATAAACACATAAGATTTATGTCTTTGTTTGTTTGGAGAAAGAAGATACTACTAGTTGGAAAAGTTGATTAGTGATTGATGGATCTGCTCTGCTCTAGCTAGGGCCAAAAGATGGAGAAGCACATGCACATGGGTGGGGTGGTGTTGGGTTGGGTTGGGTGGGACTTTCTTTGTCATACTCATACATACATGTCCGTCCATTCATCCTGCTTTGCTTTGCTTTTCTTTTCTTTTCTTCCTCCTTAAGTAGTAAGCAAGCAAATAGTGTTAAGTGGAAACAAACCGGAAGGCCACTTCATCGTGACTCATCACATCTAAAAAGTCGATCGGTCCATGAGCGAGCGAGCGAGCGTGCAGCAGCTGATGGTCAAGTCAGGTCACATGCATCCACATCAGCTTGCATTGCACTACTACTAGATCTAGATGCTGTGCACGTATAGTCTGTCGAGTCGAGTCGGTCATACCAAACCAACTCATCATCCCAACACATCACATCACATCCATACGCTCCAATCTAGAGATAGCTACAACCACTAATTAACCCTTCATTTCCAGCCCTTCCTTTCCTTCACCATGGCACTTGAGCAAATAAATCCTCTCATATATACTGTAGATGGATCTTAACATGCCATGCATGCCACGCACCAACTCAAATTATATCCACACAAACGGACAAATCTATTCACTAGTAGTACCACATAGTAAGGGCATTCCCAAAAGTCATTACGAGGGCAAATTTCTTGTTTCCCATTTTTGTTACTTTCCCATATTCGATTTTTTTTCTCTTAACACACCCTCGCCCTCCCATTTTTACTCTCGGAGCGATGACTCTTTAGTAAAAATGGGGAAGCCCCTTGCCTCCCGTATTAATGCGTGGCAGTCGGAGTGCTGCCTGATCGATCGGCTCCAACTACAAAACCTAGCCCGCTGTCCCTAAACCCTAGCCCACCCTAGCCGCCAACCATTCTCACCGCTACTGCCGATTCGGACCTCGACCGCCCCCGATTTGGGATGTCATCGCCGCCTCCCAAAAGCTCTAGGTCCCGTCGCTCCGAGCTCCCCGGCCTCGTGACCATTACGCGGCGCCGACCGAGCCATCTTCCGTGTCGAGCACCGCCGCTACCCAAGCCCGCTTCCTCATCGCCGAGTATCGTTGCCTCCCGAGCCCCCAATCCGCCTCCCTGAACCCTCTTCCCCGTCGCCGACCTGCACCAGTAACCTCGCGCTCATGAGGCTGCTACCGCCCCGTCGCCGAGTAATGGATTGTTTAAATACAGTAGGTTTAATGTTAATGTGCTACCGCTGTTCTGATTATGCAATGGACTAATTTAAACTTGTGTTTGAAATGCATTTGTGTGCAAAAGTTATATTTGAAATATAAAGTTTTGAGGATGGGCTAGATGCCTAGATGGATAAAAATTTAATTCCTCAAAATATGGGCTATGAGATGCCGTAAGATTGAGTATGTACTCCTAGATGCGCGAAGCATTCATGCACATGTACGCAACCCAGCTTTTTGCCACGCGTGGGATGGGATGACCAATCAGCTTTTTGCACTGCATGCCTTTGTTGACTGTTAGTTACTCACACCTGCAGCTAGCTAGGTAGCCACAAGTCCACAAGAGATAGATTAGCAACATAAACATACTTACTAGTACTGAATAAACTCAACATACTAGTAATAGAGATCGATGCCTGCATGGATGAATTGCTAAATTAACACGCACAGATGACGACGACAAGGACAGTTAATACCAGCTAGGCTCAAAGTTGGATCTGGGGGAAAGGCAAGCAAAGATTACTTTAGCTCTACTCTGCTGCTACTACTTAGGGCATCTCCAATGCTAATCTCAAAAAATAAACACATAATTTATCCGCCGACCGGTATGGACCTGAGAGCTGGCCTTTCAACCATGTCCCTAAATATTAGTCTATGCATGTGCATATCGCAGAGAGGATGTCCGGATGTGTGACATGGTGGTTTTTGATTGGCTAGACCAATGTTCGGACTCCCCTAAAGCCCCCAAAGCATGCATCCCAATGTCATAGAGATCGAGAAGCACATTTTATGTCCATTCATCCTGCTAGCTAGCTGCATCTTTCTTAATAGTACTACTGTGAGTACAATTTGTAGATTACCGGTGTATAAACATAATCCTTGTACCTTAATTCGAGATCTGTAAGTATGCGTGCCCTGGCTTGCAAATCATGCGTGGCTTAAATTCCCATTTTGTCTCTATTTCATCTTGTTTTCTTTAATCGCCAGAGTAGTTAAGTCTTTCTGTTTCTTGGGTTTTTGTTTTTGTATTTGGAAAATGAGTTATGAGTACACCCCTGGCCTCTCCATTGAAGTACACAGTGGGAAAATGGCCAACAAAAAAAGGCCAAAAATAAAATCAATTATATTTTTTTTGTTAAGAAATAACTATGTTCAAGTTTTGAAAGGGGATCCCGCAAATAAAGCACCAACTATAACTATGTTCAAGTCACCGCCGAGAATCATCCACTGTAAGAAAAATCCAACCTAAATAATCAGTGAGTTTTGTGGTATGACAAGGTGTTGATCACAAGATGACTTAGAGTCGATTGAGCTCTGAACACTGTCATACTTTGTATGATGAATATTCTAGAAGATGTAGCAAGTAGATGATCGATGAATTGCTTGATTGATGCTTAACCGTAACAACCGCTATATATGCATCGATGCATACATATCATAGAGCTACAGATGTGATCCACTAGTTCAACCCTAACCAACCTCACACTATTTCCACCACTTAATAATAATCTAACAAGGAGATTTAAGTATAGGTCTTACAAAAAGTAAAGATTCAGGGTTGCTGATTGGTTGATGCGGTATCTAGAGTTAGCTAGCTGCCCAGTTGAGTCTGAATAATTGTAGTTTGGTACTCCATAATTAATCATGATTAATTAGTTGTTTTCATGCATGAAATCCAACAAAGGTGCTTAAGCTAGCAAACAGTATATCATTGACACTTGTGTGGTTGTGTTTGCCTCCAAATTAATTTGCTCTAGCATGCATGCTAGCGGTTGGAGATCTCCTCTGATTAGGGGGACAAGCTATCTAGGAGATTATATAGATAATTAATTAATTAAAGTTCCCAACTGTCTATAAAGCTACTAAGAGAAAACAATAATGCATGCCTTTGTTTGTAGGTGACGAGGGACAATGGAATATTGAGTCAACAATTAATTGAAGTTCCTTACTTTTCATGCCATGGATCCTAGCTAAGGTACCACTTTTTTATGTCCTCTTTATATTGGACGAATGGTTGGGTCTTATATATTGATTGAACAGTCGTTAATTCTTCATGCTTGCAGTTAATCAGCTAGAGTAGTTACTTACACTATGCTGGCTAGTACTGTTGGTGCATGCTAGCTTAGCTCAAGTGATGTATGGATCGATATTTAATTAGTCAGTTGGTCAGTCAAGGAATTTGTTCAGATTCAGGTGTGACGAATTTTTCATTCATCAAGATAAGACTAACAAAGATGCGTGGGGCCTTAACAAAGATGGGTGATGCAATGACATAGGTCCATCCATGTGCAATTCCGCAATCTAAAAGGAAGATCAAATCTGGAGGTGGCGATGGATGAGTCAGAACCAGATGGATGTGAGAGAGGCCAAACCCATGTGACATGCTCAAGGGTTGGTTAGCTTCTCTCACTTATTAGCCAATCAGTTGAGTTCATCTGCTAGCCAACATTCTCAAGGCCAACAAGCTTGTCTTGCATATGCTTCATCCATACGGGCTATTAATCATTTAGTTACTTAGGTTAGTTGACCAAAGAATTATATATGCATTTATTATCGATCATTGTTGTTGAACCAAATAAAGAGGAGAATACCGATTTCATTAATCGCGGAGAGAATGAGCCATCGGTCCATCATTGTCTAAGGGTGTTTGGTTAGTTGCATGGATTTTGGACGTCCTGGATATGTGACCAGGGGCCTGGATGTGCTAAAACACGGCTTGGGCCATGTTCTGCACTGCATGTGGTAGCCTGCATCCCATTCATGCTCATTTTTCTGCATGATATTTGGTCACCATCCCCATCATGGTGCACCTCGCCACAATCCTCATTAGTGTTGCATGTTGTTTGGTCACCCGCGTCTATGGTTTTGTGGTGAGTGGATGCAAAGAAGGTTATTTGATTGTGTACAAATGTGTGTTCTGCTACTCCCACTTCGAATATGTTGACCTTACCACCCCTACACAACACAGTGAACACCCCTAAACAACATGATTTGAAGACAATATTGAAACACACAACACATTAACACCAACGGGCACACTATGTAAAACCTGATCATACAGTAGTAACACTAACACCAATTTTAATACAGCAGGGGATGCCCCTGCACAACATTAGGTGATATTCGATGATCAATATGGACAGTTTCGAGCAAACACTGTACTAACTACTATTACTTAGTTCAGAAGGCCCTTGATAATTTTCCACCAACACATGATGGATGCAGTGGTAGCATTTGGCGGTGGAGTTGTTGGCGTCAAAGATCTTGACCCTGAAGCCCCAAGTGTTGAGCTTGAGGATGATGAGGACATTGGCTCTCACTTGGTGCTTCAGGCAGAGCGCTCTCCAACCCCACCCAAGCACCACATCACCGCCAAATTCCCTCAGTTGTACCCACGTCTCTACTAGCAACATGCAACCACTGGCATGGGTTTGGGAATGGGAATATGGTGCCAGATCCGCACATGCTATTGGAAAGCCTTTGGGACAACAAAGAAGACCAAGTTGTCGTTGATCTACACCTAGAACTAGCATGGCACCATTCCTATGGCTTGTGCCCCATCTTGGTACCATTTCTATGGGCTTGTGCCACGGCTTGGGTCGGTGACCCCACTTCGATAGAGGCAGCATCGCCGCCTCTCCTTCCTCCCTAGCATGAAGGGCTTCAATGCACGCGGGTTGCACGGGGTGATGTCCTCGACGGCAGTCGGTGGATGGTAGCCACCCCATGCGATGTTACATTCGGTCTTTATCACCTTATCAGATAAGAAGACATAAGTGAGTATCAAGCACAAGGGAGTAAACCTATAATCCTACATTCAAGCACATTGTAGGACATGAACAAAGCAATGCACAAGTACAATAAAACATATCTATGATCATACATTGCCATGATCGTAAATTCAAGCACATTGTAGCACCTGAGCAAGGAAGTGCACAAGAACAATAAAGCATATATATGATCCTACGTTTCTGTGATCAGTGCATATCTATGAAGCATATGTATGATCAGTGCATATCGATATTGCAATGATCAGTGCATGTCTATTGAACACAAGCACAATGAAGCTGTTGGGGAACGTTGCAGAAAATTAAAATTTTTCCTACGGTTTCACCAAGATCCATCTATGAGTTCATCTAGCAACAAGTCATGGGAGAGAGAGATTGCATCTACATACCACTTTGTAGATCGCGAGCGGAAGCGTTCAACGAACGGGGATGAAGTAGTCGTACACACCGTGATCAAATCACCGGAGATCCTAGCACCGAAAGCACGGCACCTCCGCGTTCAACACACGTACGGTCAGCGTAACGTCTCCTTCTTCTTGATCCAGCAAGGCAAAGGAGAGGTTGGGGAAGAAGACTCCAGCAGCAGCGCGACGGCGTGGTGATGGTGAAGCCGCAGTACTCCGACAGGGCTTCGCCGAGCTCTACGGAGGAGGAGGAGGTGTAGGAGAGGGAGAGGGAGGCGCCAGGGCAAAGGGTGCGCAGCCCTCCCTTCCCTCCCCTCTTTATATAGCCCCTTGGGGGGGCGCCGGCCCTAGGAGATGGAATCTCCTAGGGGGGGCGGCGGCCAGGGAGGGGGACTTGCCCCCCAAGCAAGGGGGGCGCCCCCTTTAGGGTTCCCCCAAACCCTAGGCGCATGGGCCCTTGGGGGGGAGGCGCACCAGCCCACTTTGGGCTGGTTCCCTTCCTCATACAGCCCATGGGGCCCTCCGGGATAGGTGGCCCCACCCGGTGGACCCCCCGGGACCCTCCGGTGGTCCCGGTACAATACCGATAACCCCGAAACTTGTCCCGATGTCCGTATGACGACTTTCCATATATAAATTTTTACCTCCGGACCATTCCGAAACTCCTCGTGACGTCCGGGATCTCATCCGGGACTCCGAACAACATTCGGGTTACTGCATATTCATATCTTCACAACCCTAGCATCACCGAACCTTAAGTGTGTAGACCCTACGGGTTCGGGAGACATGCAGACATGACCGAGACGGCTCTCGGGCAATAACCAACAGCGGGATCTGGATACCCATGTTGGCTCCCACATGCTCCACGATGATCTCATCGGATGAACCACGATGTCGGGGATTCAATTAATCCCGTATACGATTCCCTTTGTCAGTCGGTATTTTACTTGCCCGAGATTCGATCGTCGGTATCCTAATACCTCGTTCAATCTCGTTACCGGCAAGTCACTTTTCTCGTACCGTAATGCATGATCCCGTGATCAAACACTTTGATCACATTGAGCTCATTATGATGATGCATTACCGAGAGGGCTCGGTGATACCTCTCCGTCAAGCGGAGTGACAAATCCCAGTCTCGATCCATGTCAACCCAACAGACACTTTCAGAGATACCCGTAGTATACCTTTATAGTCACCCAGTTACGTTGTGACGTTTGGCACGCCCAAAGTACTCCTACGGTATCCGGGAGTTACACGATCTCATGGTCTAAGGAAAGGATACTTGACATTGGAAAACTCTAGCAAACGAACTATGCGATCTTATGCTATGTTTAGGATTGGGTCTTGTCCATCACATCATTCTCCTAATGATGTGATCCCGTTATCAAATGACATCCAATGTCCATAGTCAGGAAACCATGACTATCTGTTGATCAACGAGCTAGTCAACTAGAGGCTCACTAGGGACACGTTGTTGTCTGTTATTCACACATGTATTATGATTTCCGGATAACACAATTATAGCACGAATAAAGACAATTATCATGAACAAGGAAATATAATAATAATGCTTTTATTATTGCCTCTAGGGCATATCTCCAACAGTCTCCCACTTGCACTAGAGTCAATAATCTAGTTACATTGTGATGAATCGAACACCCATAGAGTTCTGGTGCTGATCATGTTTTGCCTTAGGGAGAGGTTTAGTCAACGGATCTGCGACATTCAGATCCGTGTGCACTTTACAAATCTCTATGTCTCCATCTTGAACATTTTCACGAATGGAGTTGAAGCGACGCTTGATGTGCCTGGTCTTCTTGTGAAACCTGGGCTCCTTGGCAAGTGCAATAGCTCCAGTGTTGTCACAGAAGAGTTTGATTGGCCCCGACGCATTGGGTATGACTCCGAGGTCGGTGATGAACTCCTTCACCCAAATTGCTTCATGTGCTGCCTCCGAGGCTGCCATGTACTCCGCTTCACATGTAGATCCCGCCACGACGCTTTGCTTGCAACTGCACCAGCTTACTGCCCCACCATTCAAAATATACACGTATCCGGTTTGTGACTTAGAGTCATCCAGATCTGTGTCAAAGCTAGCGTCGACGTAACCTTTTACGACGAGCTCTTCGTCACCTCCATAAACAAGAAACATTTCCTTAGTCCTTTTCAGGTACTTCAGGATATTCTTGACCGCTGTCCAGTGTTCCTTGCCGGGATTACTTTGGTATCTTCCTACCAAACTTACGGCAAGGTTTACATCAGGTCTGGTACACAGCATGGCATACATAATAGAACCTATGGCTGAGGCATAGGGGATTACACTCATCTCTTCTATATCTTCTGCCGTGGTCGGACATTGAGCTGAGCTCAATTTCACACCTTGTAACACAGGTAAGAACCCCTTCTTAGATTGATCCATATTGAACTTCTTCAATATCTTATCAAGGTATGTGCTTTGTGAAAGACCTATGAGGCGTCTTGATCTATCTCTATAGATCTTGATGCCTAATATATAAGCAGCTTCTCCAAGGTCCTTCATTGAAAAACTCTTATTCAAGTAGGCCTTAATGCTGTCCAAGAGTTCTATATCATTTCCCATCAAAAGTATGTCGTCTACATATAATATGAGAAATGCTACAGAGCTCCCACTCACTTTCTTGTAAACGCAGGCTTCTCCATAAGTCTGTGTAAACCCAAACGCTTTGATCATCTCATCAAAGCGAATGTTCCAACTCCGAGATGCTTGCACCAACCCATAAATCGAGCGTTGGAGCTTGCACACCTTGTCAGCATTCTTAGGATCGACAAAACCTTCCGGCTGCATCATATACAATTCTTCCTTAAGGAAACCATTAAGGAATGCCGTTTTGACGTCCATTTGCCATATCTCATAATCATAGTATGCGGCAATTGCTAACATGATCCGGACGGACTTCAGCTTCGCTACCGGTGAGAAAGTCTCATCGTAGTCAATTCCTTGAACTTGTCGATAACCCTTAGCGACAAGCCGAGCTTTATAGATGGTCACATTACCATCCGCGTCTGTCTTCTTCTTAAAGATCCATTCATTTTCTATGGCTCGCCGTTCAACGGGCAAGTCAGTCAAAGTCCATACTTCGTTTTCATACATGGATCCTATCTCGGATTTCATGGCTTCCAGCCATTTGTCGGAATCCGGGCCCGCCATTGCTTCCTCATAGTTCGAAGGTTCACCGTTGTCTAACAACATGATTTCCAAGACAGGGTTGCCGTACCACTCTGGTGCGGAACGTGTCCTTGTGGACCTTTGAATTTCAGTAGGAGCTTGATCAGAAGCATCTTGATCATCATCATTAATTTCCTCTCTAGTCGGTGCAGGCACCTCAGGAACGTTTTCTTGAGTTTCGCCATTTTCCGGTTCAAGAGGTAACACTTCATCAAGTTCTACTTTCCTCCCACTTACTTCTTTCGAGAGAAACACTTTCTCTAGAAAGTATCCATTCTTGGCAACAAAGATCTTGCCTTCGTATCTGAGGTAGAAGGTATACCCAACAGTTTCTTTCGCGTATACTATGAAGACGCATTTTTCCGACTTGGGTTCGAGCTTTTCAGGTTGAAGTTTCTTGACATAAGCATCGCATCCCCAAACTTTTAGAAACGACAGCTTACGTTTCTTCCCAAACCATAATTCATACGGTGTCGTCTCAACGGATTTCGACGGAACCCTATTTAAAGTGAATGCGACAGTCTCTAAAGCATAGCCCCAAAAAGATAGCGGTAAGTCGGTAAGAGACATCATAGATCGCACCATATCTAACAGAGTGCGATTACAACGTTCGGACACACCATTACGCTGAGGTGTTCCAGGCGGCGTGAGTTGTGAAACTATTCCACATTTTCTTAAGTGTGTGCCAAATTCGTGACTCAAGTATTCTCCTCCACGATCTGATCGTAGAAACTTGATCTTTCTATCACGTTGATTTTCAACCTCACTCTGAAATTCCTTGAACTTTTCAAAGGTCTCAGACTTGTGTTTCATTAAGTAGACATACCCATATCTACTCAAGTCATCAGTGAGGGTGAGAACATAACGATAGCCACCGCGAGCCTCAACACTTATTGGACCGCACACATCGGTATGTATGATTTCCAATAAGTTGGTTGCTCGCTCCATTGTTCCTGAGAACGGAGTCTTGGTCATTTTACCCATGAGGCATGGTTCGGACGTGTCAAATGATTCATAATCAAGAGACTCTAAAAGTCCATCTGCATGGAGCTTCTTCATGCGTTTGACACCTATGTGACCAAGGCGGCAGTGCCACAAATATGTGGGATTATTGTTATCAACTTTAACTCTTTTGGTATTCACACTATGAATATGTGTATCATCACGTACGAGATTCATTAAGAATAAACCATTAACCATCGGAGCATGACCATAAAACATATCTCTCATATAAATAGAACAACCATTATTCTCGGATTTAAATGAGTAGCCATCTCGAATTAAACGAGATCCAGACACAATGTTCATGCTCAAACTTGGCACTAAATAACAATTATTGAGGTTTAAAACTAATCCCGTAGGTAAATGTAGAGGCAGCGTGCCGACGGCGATCACATCGACCTTGGAACTATTCCCGACTCGCATCGTCACCTCGTCCTTCGCCAGTCTCCGTTTATTCCGCAGCTCCTATTTTGAGTTACAAATGTGAGCAACTGCACCGGTATCAAATACCCAAGAACTACTACGAGTACTGGTAAGGTACACATCAATTACATGTATATCACATATACCTTTGGTTTTGCCGGCCTTCTTGTCCGCTAAGTATTTGGGGCAGTTCCGCTTTCAGTGACCACTTTCCTTGCAATAAAAACACTCAGTCTCGGGCTTGGGTCCATTCTTTGGCTTCTTCCTGGCAACTTACTTTCCGGGCGCGGCAACTTCCTTGCCGTCCTTCTTGAAGTTCTTTTTACCCTTGCCCTTCTTGAACTTAGTGGTTTTATTCACCATCAACACTTGATGCTCCTTCTTGATTTCTACCTCTGCTGATTTCAGCATAGCATATACCTCAGGAATGGTCTTTACCATCCCCTGCATATTGTAGTTCATCACAAAGCTCTTGTAGCTAGGTGGAAGCGACTGGAGGATTCTATCAACGGCCGCTTCATCCGGGAGATTAACTTCCAGTTGAGTCAAGCGGTTGTGCAACCCAGACATCTTGAGTATGTGTTCACTGACAGAGCCATTTTCCTCCATCTTACAGCTAAAGAATTTATCGGAGACTTCATATCTCTCGACCCGGGCATGAGCTTGGAAAACCATTTTCAGCTCTTCGAACATCTCATATGCTCCATGTCTCTCAAAACGCTTTTGGAGCCCCGGCTCTAAGCTGTAAAGCATGCCGCACTGAACGAGGGAGTAATCATCGCAGCGTGACTGCCAAGCGTTCATAACGTCTTGTTCTGCAGGGAGAATAGGTGCGTCACCCAGCAGCGCTCGTAGGACATAATCTTTCTTGGCAGCTATGAGGATGATCCTCAGGTTCCGGACCCAGTCCGTATAGTTGCTACCATCGTCTTTCAGCTTGGTTTTCCCTAGGAACGCGTTGAAGTTGAGGACTACGTTGGCCATTTGATCAACAAGACATATTGTAAAATTTTAGACTAAGTTCATGATAATAAAGTTCATTTAATCAAATTATTTAATGAACTCCCACTTAGATAGACATCCCTCTTCTAGTCATCTAAGTATTACATGATCCGAGTCAACTAGGCCGTGTCCGATCATCACGTGAGACGGACTAGTCAACATCGGTGAACATCTTCATGTTGATCGTATCTTCTATACGACTCATGCTCGACCTTTCGGTCTTCTGTGTTCCGTGGCCATGTCTATACATGCTAGGCTCGTCAAGTCAACCTAAGTGTTTTGCGTGTGTAAATCTGTCTTACACCCGTTGTATGTGAACGTTAGAATCTATCACACCCGATCATCACGTGGTGCTTCAAAACAACGAACTGTCGCAACGGTGCACAGTTAGGGGGAACACTTTTTTGAAATTATTATGAGGGATCATCTTATTTACTACCGTCGTTCTAAGTAAACAAGATGCAAAACATGATAAACATCACATGCAATCAAATAATAAACGTGACATGATATGGCCAATATCACATAGCTCCTTCGATCTCCATCTTGGGGCTCCATGATCATCTTGTCACCGGCTTGACACCATGATCTTCATCATCGTGTTTCCATGAAGTTGCTCGCCAACTATTACTTCTACTACTATGGCTAACGCGTTTAGCAATAAAGTAAAGTAATTTACATGGCGATTCTCAATGACACGCAGGTCATACAAAAAATAAAGACAACTCCTATGGCTCCTGCCGGTTGTCATACTCATCGACATGCAAGTCGTGATTCCTATTACAATAGCATGAACATCTCATACATCACATATAGATCATTCATCATTCATCACAACTTTGGCCATATCATATCACAAAGCACTTGCTGCAAAAACAAGTTAGACGTCCTCTAATTGTTGTTGCAAGTTTTTACGTGGCTGAATTAGGGTTCTAGCAAGAACGTTTTCTTACCTACGTGAAAACACCACAACGTGATTTGTCAACTTCTATTTACCCTTCATAAGGACCCTTTTCATCGAATCCGCTCCAACTAAAGTGGGAGAGACAGACACCCGCCAGCCACCTTATGCAACTAGTGCATGTTAGTCGGTGGAACCGGTCTCACGTAAGCGTACGTGTAAGGTTGGTCCGGGCCGCTTCATCCCACAATACCGCTGAAGCAAGATAAGACTAGTAGCGGCAAGAAAATTGACAACATCTACGCCCACAACAAATTGTGTTCTACTCGTGCAATAGAGAACTACGCATAGACCTAGCTCATGATGCCACTGTTGGGGAACGTTGCAGAAAATTAAAAATTTTCCTACGGTTTCACCAAGATCCATCTATGAGTTCATCTAGCAACGAGTCATGGGAGAGAGAGATTGCATCTACATACCACTTTGTAGATCGCGAGCGGAAGCGTTCAACGAACGGGATGAAGTAGTCGTACACACCGTGATCAAATCACCGGAGATCCTAGCACCGAAAGCACGGCACCTCCGCGTTCAACACACGTACGGTCAGCGTAATGTCTCCTTCTTCTTGATCCAGCAAGGCAAAGGAGAGGTTGGGGAAGAAGACTCCAGCAGCAGCGCGACGGCGTGGTGATGGTGGAGCCGCAGTACTCCGACGGGGCTTCGCCGTGCTCTACGGAGGAGGAGGAGGTGTAGGAGAGGGAGAGGGAGGCGCCAGGGCAAAGGGTGCGCAGCCCTCCCTCCCCTCCCCTCTTTATATAGCCCCTTGGGGGGGCGCCGGCCCTAGGAGATGGAATCTCCTAGGGGGGGCGGCGGCCAGGGAGGGGGACTTGCCCCCCAAGCAAGGGGGGCGCCCCCTTTAGGGTTCCCCCAAACCCTAGGTGCATGGGCCCTTGGGGGGAGGCGCACCAGCCCACTTTGGGCTGGTTCCCTTCCTCATACAGCCCATGGGGCCCTCCGGGATAGGTGGCCCCACCCGGTGGACCCCCCGGGACCCTCCGGTGGTCCCGGTACAATACCGATAACCCTGAAACTTGTCCCGATGTCCGTATGACGACTTTCCATATATAAATCTTTACCTCCGGACCATTCCGAAACTCCTCGTGACGTCCGGGATCTCATCCGGGACTCCGAACAACATTCGGGTTACTGTATATTCATATCTTCACAACCCTAGCGTCACCGAACCTTAAGTGTGTAGACCCTACGGGTTCGGGAGACATGCAGACATGACCGAGACGGCTCTCGGACAATAACCAACAGCGGGATCTGGATACCCATGTTGGCTCCCACATGCTCCACGATGATCTCATCGGATGAACCACGATGTCGGGGATTCAATTAATCCCGTATACGATTCCCTTTGTCAGTCGGTATTTTACTTGCCCGAGATTCGATCGTCGGTATCCCAATACCTCGTTCAATCTCGTTACCGGCAAGTCACTTTTCTCGTACCGTAATGCATGATCCCGTGATCAAACACTTTGATCACATTGAGCTCATTATGATGATGCATTACCGAGAGGGCCCGGTGATACCTCTCCGTCAAGCGGAGTGACAAATCCCAGTCTCGATCCATGTCAACCCAACAGACACTTTCAGAGATACCCGTAGTATACCTTTATAGTCACCCAGTTACGTTGTGACGTTTGGCACACCCAAAGTACTCCTACGGTATCCGGGAGTTACACGATCTCATGGTCTAAGGAAAGGATACTTGACATTGGAAAACTCTAGCAAACGAACTATGCGATCTTATGCTATGTTTAGGATTGGGTCTTGTCCATCACATCATTCTCCTAATGATGTGATCCCGTTATCAAATGACATCCAATGTCCATAGTCAGGAAACCATGACTATCTGTTGATCAACGAGCTAGTCAACTAGAGGCTCACTAGAGACACGTTGTTGTCTGTTATTCACACATGTATTACGATTTCCGGATAACACAATTATAGCACGAATAAAGACAATTATCATGAACAAGGAAATATAATAATAATGCTTCTATTATTGCCTCTAGGGCATATTTCCAACAGAAGCATGTCTAGCAATGCACATACACAAAGCAATGCACATTGCTATTTTCAGTGAACAAAATCTTAGAATGCACACTGCCATAATCCTAGCAATGCATAATGTAGACATGCACATTGCTATGATGCTAGCAATGCACAATGAGTGCAAAATCTAGACATGCATGCACATTTCTTGTATCCTAGCAATGCACAATCAATGCTAAAATATAATCCAATCGATCGAGTGTTATGATCAATGCTAAGATCTAATCAAATAAGTGCACAATCTGTAAAAATTGATCTGGTATTATGATCCTAGCATTGTCGTGGAGCAGCAACCGGCCTAGAAAATCCTAACCGCTAAAATCTAACTGAATCTAAACAATATTGAGTTTGTTGTACTTACAACATTTGCCAAAGCTATGGCAGGTGTAGTCGAAGGTGGAGCAGGAGTCGATGTCGCCTTCATATTCGAGCTCCTCAAGGACCCGCAGATTGTCGCGGAGAACCACACATTATTCCAGTCCGTGGAGGGTGTGTGCACCATCGAGCGCGAGCGACGTGAGCTCGCCGACTCTAGACCGAACATGAGGAGATTTTTTTTACGAGCTCTACGCTGACGGCGAGGAGGATGCCGAGATACCGTGGAGTCATCCCACCGCCAATGACCACGAGATAGGTCCTTTCAGCGGGTAGTGTCAATGAAGTATCTAGTTTTATTTAGTTTATGTCGATGCTTTAGTTAGTTTGATGTTGATGTAGTCATGTTTAATAAGTAATTGGTTGTTTAAATATGCTACTTTTGATGTTAAATGTGGTACCATTATTCTAGTTACGTAATGAACTAATTTAAACTTGTGTTTGAAATTAATTCGAGTGCAAAAGCATTATTTGAGAATTAAGTTTTGAGGATGGACTAGATGCCTAAATGGATTAAAAAAATAATTCCTCAAAAAATGGGCTAGAGTCTAGAGATACCCTAAGACTCAGTAGGGACTCCTAGATGGGCAAAGCATGCATGCGCATGTATTCTAGATGCCAAGGAAGGATGGGATGACGAATCAGCTTTTTGCACCTTATGCCTTTGTTGACTGTTAGTTGCTACAGTACTATCTCGGTTTGAGCTGTCAAAGCGTCTTATATTTAAAAAATTATTTACAAACAGAGTAGAGTGTGTAGCTTTTTGCCCGCTCATCCACAAGTCCACAGGAGATTAGCTTAATAAACTCAGTATGGTATGTATAGGCCGATGCCTGCATGGATGAATTGCTAAATTAACACGTACAGATGGCGACCGACAACGACAGTTAATATTAGATAGGCTGGGTTAATTTACTGATATTAGCTAAACTCAAAGTTGGATCTCCGGGAAAGGACATGTGTGGAAAGAGAGATTACTTTAGCTCTACTCTGACGCTACTTAACATGCATCCCAATGCCGATAGTGACCCATCGACAAGCACATTTTCTTTCCATTCATCCTGCATTAATCCTGCTGCATCTTTCTTAGTAGATTATCGGTGTATAAATATAATTCTTGTACCTTAACTCGAGACCTCTAATTATGCGTGCAGTGTGTGTGCTCTAGCTTGCAAATCACGCGTGGCTTAATTCACATTTTTTTTGTTTCCACCTCTTCATTTTCGAAAATGAATGTGTACCCCCAGCAAACTAGCATAAAAATGTATACCGAGTTACAAAAGCGATCGACGGTTTGACATAAAGACCTAGCTAGCAGGACCCGCCAAAAAAAGATTAATTATATTTCTCGGTTGACAAATAACTATGTTCAAGTCACAGCGAAGAATCATCCAATCACTCTAATGAAATTCCAATCTAAAGATGAATGAGTTTGTTGGCATGACACGGTGTTGAACAGAAGACGACTAGTGTCGACTGAGCTCTAGTCACTCCCGGACTCTCTGTGTGATGAATATTCTAGAAGACGGGGTAGTTAATTAGAGGATCGATCAATTGCTTGCTTGATTGGTGCGCTTAACCGTAACAACTGCTAGTAGTCCAACCCTAACCAAACTCACAGTACTGTTTCAGCCACTTCATAATAATCTAACAAGAAAGAGATTTAGTTTTGAAGTATAGATCTTACAAAAAGTAAAGATTCAGGGCTTGTGATTGGTTGATGCGGTATCTTGAGTTAGGTAGCTGCCCAGTTCAGCCTGAATAATTGTTGTTTGGTACCCCATAATTAAGCAAGATTAGTGAGTTGTTGTCATGCATGAAATCCAACAACAACCTAAGCTAGCAATATATCCTTGACACCTAGCTAGTTGTTGGAGATCTCCTCTGATTAACGGGGACAACCTAGCTAGCTATGCTAGGAGAATATACAGTTCATTTTTAATTAAAGTTCTCAGCTTAGTCTGTAAAGTTAGTAAGAGAAAGCAATCATGCGTGCCTTTGTTTGTAGGTGACGAGTGACAAGGGAATATTGAGTCATCAATTTATTGAAGTTCCTTACTTTTCATGGCATGGATCCTAAGTTCCTAACTAGCTAAGGTACCTACCTGCCCCACTCTTTTATGTCTTGTTTATATTGGACGAACGGTTGGGTCATATATATATATATATATATATATATATATATATATATATATATATATATATATATATATATATATATTGATCAATCGTTAATTCTTCGTGCTTGCAGTTAATTAGCTAGAGTAGTTACTTACACTGTGCTTAGCTGAAGTGATGCATCGATCGATATTTAGTCAGTCAGCGGTCAGTCAAGGAATTTGTTAAGATTCAGGTGTGACGAATTTGTCATCCATCCAAACAAGACTAACGAAGATGGGTGGGGCCTTAATTAATTATTGATGCAATGACATATATAGGTCCATGCATGTGCAATTCCGCAATCTAAAAGGAAGATCAAATCTGGAGGTGGTGATGGATGGATGAGTCAGAACCAGATGGATGTGAGAGAGACCAAACCCATGTGACATGCCCAAGGATTGGTTTGCTTCTCTCACTTATTAGCCAATCAATTGAGTTGAGTTTAGCTGCTAGCCAGCATTCTAAAGCCCAAAAAGCTTGTCTTGCATAATGATTCATCTGTATGGACTACTCCCTCCGTTTCTAAATATAGGTCCTTTCAGAGATTTCAATGAAAATTACACAGGCATGTATATAGGTGCATTTTAGAGTGTAGCTTCACTAATTTTTCTCCATATGTAATCCACATTGAAATCTCTAAAAAGACTTGTAGTATTTAGGAATGGGGGGAGTACCCCTGCACAACATGAACGTACCGGACCGACCGACAATATGCATTAGCTGGCCCGCGTCCGATGAAGTCAAAGTTGCATCCCTCCATCTTAGGAAAGATTACTTTAAGAGTTTAAGTAATTAACATCCCAATGTCCTTCGAGGTCTCTCTAAGTACGCGCGCGTGTAGTTAGATCATTGGGTTTTTTTTTTACTTTTACTACTTGGATCATCAACCGATGTCATGAGTTAACTGTTGATCCCTAATTACATACTATTTCTGTTTCTTATCTCTCCTTTGAGAAATGACTCCAATCACAATAAGAAACAAGCATCCAATTTTTATTTTAATCTAAAGGATGGAATTGTGGTATAACGAGGTGTACACACAAGGACTAGTGTGGACTGATCGATCTCAGATCCACATATATGATGAATATTCTAGAAGCACGGCGGAGCAGACAATCGTCGTTCAGTTGATTGATTGGTGGTTAATTAACCGTAACAACTGCCACATATACATACATGTGGTCCACTAGCTAGTCACTCCAGCCCCAAATCATATCACGGTACTGTTTCAGACACTTAATAAGCTGAATGAAATACTAGTGCAAGTCTGTATGGGTCTTACAAAAATGTTGAGATTCTGAACCTGCTGCTCATTGGTTGGTGCAGACTAGCTGCCCGGTTCAAAAAAAGTTGGAATAATTGCAGTTCAGTACTGCATAATTAAGCATCCAAGATTAGTTAGTAGTTTTCATGCATGAAATCCAAAGACGGGCGTCAGGTCACAAGCAATGTGTATATCCTTGACACCTGTAGGTGTTAGTTTGGTCTAGCAGTTGGAGATCTCCTCTGATTAGTTTGGTCTGGCAGCTAGATGGCCCGGAGGATATACATACAGTTAATAATTAACTAAAAAAGGGTTAGTCGTCTGTAAAGGTAGGAAGAGAGAAAGCATGCGTGCTCGTGCCTTTTTGCTGGCAGCCGACGAGGGACAAAGGAATACTATGTGTCGTGGAATTGTCACTGCAGATGTCCTCTTGAAAGGACTTAGTCGTGGAGCCATCGCAACTAGGAAGTTTAAAGGGGTTAATCGGGACAAAGGACACGAGAGGTTTATATTAGTTCGGCCCCTTACGGTGAAGGTAAGGCCTACGTCTAGTTGGGTTGGTATTGCTTGATGTTTCGATGACCAGGGAGCGAGATACGCTATGCCCGGCTCTCGATTGGTTGTTTCTTGCCCTAAGCCGCCGGCGGGTCGTCCCCTTATATACACGGGTTGACGCCCTGCGGCCTACAGAGTCCCGACCGGCTCATAAATAGTGTCCGGCTCGGTGATTAGTTACTTCTACCTTATGTTACAAGTTATGTCATCATGGCGGTTTATCTTTACGGGTTTCAAGTCGCCTGTGGGCCTTTAAACCCTTTATTGAACCGCCATCTTCATGTCTTGGTCTTGGGCTTCAGATGGGCTTCCCTTTGCGTAACCCGGCCCCTCCTGGGCGGCTTACATAATAGTTATATCCCCGACATTAGGCCCCAGATTGATTTGAACTGGTTCATGTCAATCTTAAAAAACCTTATGAATTGGCCTCCAGTCTTCTGTTTTGTGCGGAAACTTTTAACCCGCCGTGACGTCATCATCTGACTCCGGGTTAAATCTTTGTGACATCATCCTCAATTAAACTCATATTTTATTCCATCATATCCTCCAACGGATCTTTGCCTTTATTGACCATCCCGAGAATCGAGGCGCCGGGGCCGCTGGATAATGACGCTTTGGTCTCCTCGTTTCTCGCGCCGTCTCGGTTGGCCCCTCCTTATAAATAGATGCGACTTAGGTCTTTTTCATTTCCTTCAGTCGTCTTCTTTCTCGCACTTTCCTCTCTGCCGCTCGAGCTCCGCTGCCGCCGCCGCAGATCTCCTCGTCTTCTTCAACTCAGGCCGCTGCATCAACCTGATTTGACCAGAAAGACGCGACAGAACCCTGCAACAGCTCTGCATCCGTAAGTCCTTTTCCTTCCCTGCTTCTAGATCTACATTACAGCCTCCGAGTTCATCGGTGTTCATCGCCGCCCGACACAAACCTCCATTAGTTCTTACCTCAAATGCTTTGCTCAGATTGTAAAAAGAACATAGAACTGCCGCGGAGGAGGTTTTGTGCATATTCTGTATGAAAATAGATCTCCTTTCCTCGTTTTGGAAGCCCTCTTTGAGCACATGAACTTCTCTGTACTGTTTTTAGGTCTAAAAATTTTCCCTTTCCAGAGCATCGTTTGATCCAAAATAATAATTTCAACTTGTGAAACCTGTTTGTTCCACACTTAGCCAAAAACTGCGTCTGTTGACTCTGTTTCAGCCATAGTAGTTCATATGACCAGTTCAAAATAATACCGGCTGTTAACACCGCTTGCCTCTGGCGACTTAAGAAAACTTCAATTGCCTTTCATACTCGTAATGACTTAAGAAAACATGTTTGCATGATTACCTATGTGTCATTAGGCCCCTTCTTAAATCGCCATTCTGAGTAACTCAATAATGCTTTTCTCCGGGTTATAGTTGAATCGGAAAATTTCTTTATCTTGTTGTAGGCTTCGATTTACACAATGGCACTCAAAGCCCCCAAACCTCCGGTGACCTGTAATTGGATCCCATCCATTGTCACGGAAAGCAAATTGTCCGATTTTGCGAAGTCTGGCTATCTGCCCAAGAAGGAGGTCATGTCTTATCGTGCTCCTGACCCGTCTGAGGAGAAACCTCATCCCAAAGAAGGGGAGGTAGTAGTCTTTACGGATCATATGAGCCGGGGTTTTGCTCCACCCGGTTCAAAATTCTTTAGAGGCGTTTTGCATTTCTTTGACTTAAGACTTAAGACCTCAAGACATCGGGCCCAATTCCGTGTCAAACATCTGCAACTTCCAAGTTTTCTGTGAGGTCTACCTTGGAGAAGAGCCCAGCCTACTTTTGTTCAGGGAATTGTTCTATCTGAACCGGCAGAATGAGCGCGCCAACGGGCCCAGTTTAGAACTTGGTGGCATATCGGTTCAAAGGCGGAGAGACTGCCTACGCCCACAAGGAGGAAACGACACCAACGCGCCTCCGTCATCCGATCTACTGATTTAGGGTTTCCCCTGGAGGTAGCGGATAGAGGTCTGGAACTTCTCCACGGCGATGCCTTCAAAAAGGTAATGACACAAAAGAGTGCCGCCAACGCCGGTCTTGGCATCAAGCCGAGAACGAGGTTTTTCATACGAGGTCAAATGCCGTCGCCGCAGACCCGGCCACTGCCACCGAACGCAGCCAAGGCCGTCGCACCCGCCACCATCGCCGCCCTAGGCCGAGGCGGCCGCCGCGCTGCCGCTGGTCAAGGCAGGCCCGCCACGCCACCAAGGCCAGATCGGTTGTGCCACCACACGCCGCGGGGCTCCACACCGCCCCCATGGCGCAGGAGAGAGGGAAGGCCCCCACCACCGCTGTCAGACCTCAGGCTATAGGCCGGCGGCGGCGGAGGGAGGGATGGAAGGACGGGGAGCCCCCGGCGGCTAGGGTTGCGATCCCGCCCGAGTCGCCCGAGCGGGGGCGGCGCGTGGGGAGCTAAACACACCTAACCCGTGCCTAAGCATAACAAGTGCGAATTGCCTGTGGTTGGTGCAGTGGCGGAGCTAGCGGAGAACCAAGGGGGGGCCAAAGAGAAAATAAGCACGTTTGGAGGGGCCAAATGACATCAATTAATTAATTTAAGGCTATTAATTTTTTTTTCCTTCAGAAAATATGCTGCAGAGCATTGCATGTAGCTCCGCCACTGGGTTGGTGCATGAGAGCTAGCTAGCTAGCCCAAGTGATTCATGCATGGATCTATGTTCAGGCAATCAAGGAATTTGTTTCGGATTCAGGTGTGGTTATTTATTTATTTTTTCATCCATCCAGACAATACTAACAAAATTTGGTGGGGCCTTAATTAATTCGTGATGCAATGCCATAGATGCATGCATGTGCAATTCCACAATCTCTAAAAGGAATTAAGATCAAATGTGGAGCTTGGAGCTGGTGATGGATGGATCGATCGGAGACCAAACCCATGTGACATGCCTGATTGCTTAGCTTCACTTTCACTTGTTAGCAAACATTAATTTGAGTTCAGCTGCTTGCTAGCATTCTCAAGTCCCAAAATCAGGCTTCACACCCATCTGCTTTGCTTTTCATTTCTTCCTCCTTAAGTAGCAAGCAAGCAAATAGTGTTAACAGCGAACAATCCGGAAGGCAGCCGGCCACTTCATCGTGACTCATCACCGCGCGTGCATGCATCTAAAAGTCGATCGGTCCATGAGCAAGCGTGCATGCAGATGCAGCTGATAGATATAGATATGTCAAGTCAGGTCACATGCATCCACATCACCTTGCATTGCATTCGAGTAGAGTAGGAGTAGATGATATGTACTCCTACTACTCTGCATGGCCGGCACGCACCTACACATCTATAGTCGAGTCGGTGTCGGTCATACCAAACCATGCAACTCACCCCATCATATCCACAGTTTCCATCCCTTCCTTCACAATCACAATTAATCCATGGATCTTAACATGGCATGCATTTCTATCTATAGAAGAAACGGATAAATCTATTCACTGCTACTGCACTAGTACCACAAGCCCAAGGGTCAATATGAGGGCATTTTTGTTGTTTTGGAGGCCCATCTAAGAGCATCTCTAGCAGACCCTTCTAAGCACCCGGCTCGTATAATTCCACCGACTATACGGGTTTGGCCCATTTTTTGGGCCAGACCAGACCCCATATAATCGCCCCGGCCCATAAAGCGTTTAAAGTGGCCCGGAAAAATACCCCCGCACAGTATATCTACGGGTCCGCGGCCACTATACGAGGCGAAACCCTATTCCTCCGCCGTCACAATCCACCCTATCCACTCACATTTCTCGCCGCCGGCCACCCCCATCCGCACCTCCGACGACAGATCTGCCACCGCTCCGCCTCATGTGGTGCGGGATGTGGAGCGTCGGCCGCTCCGCCGACAGTGACGACGATGAGGAGCGTAAGCGCTGAGTTGCCGCCGACGACGATGAGTGATTGCCGCCATGCCGCAGTGTCACCGCCGCACCCGGAGGGCTCCGGTGAGCCCCATTTTGGGTAGTAGGTTAGGGTTAGGCCGACGCTTCGACGAATCTACACTATGTAAATCGATGGCCTCGTATATGTATGGATGATGAACTTCTATCTACTACTAGTGTTTCTTGTTCATCTTTCGCGCGAAACCTTTTTTTCAAAGTTTAAAGTTTCATATGCGCTTTTTGTTCTGCCGCAGCCAAATCTGCGTCTTATAAGAGGGAAAACGTGAACCGTAAACCCCTTATAAGGGCTAGCCTTATAAGGGGTTTGCTAGAGATTCTCTAACCCATCACCCATTTTTGTTACTTTCCCAATTTGGCTTTTTACCCTCTCAGATCCCCCCCCCCCCAACCCACCCACACACACTAGCCCATTTTAACTATGGGATAGATAACTCTCAATAAAAATGGGAAAGACCCTTGCGTCCCGTATTCATGTCGTGGCAACCGGAGCGCTGCCCGATTGGTCAACTCTGGCTGCCCACTCATCCCTAAAGCCTAGCCCACCCCAGCCGCCACCCATTATCGCCGCTACTGCAGATTCGGACCTCGGCCGCCCCCGATTAGGGTTGTCATTGCCGCCTCCCTCAAGCTCTAGGTAACCGTCACTCTGAGCTCCCGTGCCTCCTGAGCATTCCGCGGCGCCGTCTGATCCGTCTTCCTTATCGAGCACCGCCGCCAGCCAAGCCTAGAGTCGCCTCCCAAAACTTGTGTTTGAAATGAACTTGTGTGCAAAAGTATTATTATTATTTTATGAAACACAGGCAGTGCCGATTTCATTCATTAAGAAGGGTACCAAAGACGACAGCTACAAGTGTGAACAAAGCTTAAAAAGAAGAAGTAGAAAAAGAAAGTGAAAAGGATAGCTTCGAGCTTAGGGCCATTTTCCTAGTCAGGTGGCATCCACATTGCCCGGCAAGGCCGGCTAGCCTCCATGAATTGAGTTCATTGTATATTTTCAGCAGGAGAGAAGGGATGTTGCATGCCTTGTTTTTGAAAATGCGATTGTTTCTTTCCTTCCAAATTTTCCACCAGACACAGATGAAAAGAGTGCATGTCTTGGTGATCGTGGCTTGCGGTCTATTTCTGATCGATCAGATCCACCAGTCCTCACGGCTTCGTTCATTACTAGAAGGTGGCTCCATGTCCATGTTAAAGCGGTGGATGACTTCCTCCCAGATCAAGACTGCATTTCACGAAAAGGTGCAGTGATGTCTCCGGCTGAGTGTTGCAAAGCTTGCAGATCGGGGTGTGCGGCCATCCTTTCTTCAGCAATATGTCAGCAGTGTTGCGTCTTCGGGGTTTTCGAGTCCCATATCAGCTGCTTGGCATTTGATCTCGTCAGTCCTTGGAAGAGCACAGAGAAGGCAGATTTTGCGGAGTATGTTCCATCGGCAGTCCACTTCCAACTAATAGAGTCAAGAGTGTCGGTTTGGAGATGCACACCCTTTAGTAGATTCCACAAAAGTATTATTTGAAGAATTGAGTTTTCAGGATGGGCTAGATTCCTCAGGAAATGGGCCAGATGCGTAAATGTATATATAAAAGTTTAATTCCTCAAAAAATGGGCTAGTGATGGCGTAAGATTGAGTATGTACTCCTACATGGACAAAGCATGCATGCACATGTACGCAACCACCTAGCTATATCTTTTTGCCACGCGTGGATGGGATGGCCAATCAGCTTTTTGCACTCTATATATGCCTTTATTGACTGTTAGTTACTAACATCTGTAGCTAGCTAGCCACAAGTTGTGTGGTGTCAAAAAAACGTCCTATATTATGGGACGGAGGGAGTACTAAATAAACTCAATATATATAGTGTATACAGATCCATGCCTGCATGGATGAATTGCTAAATTAACACGTACAGATGACGACCGACAAGGAGAATTAATACTAGCTAGGCTCAAAGTTGGATCAGAGGGAGTATCATACGTGGTATGAAGAATATTCTAGAAGATGGAGCGGGTGGTGATGATCGATCAATTGCTTGATTGGTGGTTAACCGTAACAACCGCAATATAATGATGCATATCATAGACATGTGGTCCACTAGTCCAACCCCAACCAAGGTCGCACTGTTTTCAGCCACTTAATAATAATCTAGCAATATAAGTATGGGCCTTACAAAAAGTAAAGATTCAGGGCTTGCTGATTGGTTGATGTGGTATCTAGAACTAGGTAGCTAGCTCCCCAGTTCAGTCTAAATAATTCTAGTTTGGTACTCCATAATTAAGCATGATTAATTAGTTGTTGTCATGCATGAGATGAAACGGTATACTCCAGACTAATCTGCTAGCAAACTGTGGGGCTGTGGTTGCTAGCGGCTGGAATCTCCACTGATCAGGGGGGGACAAGCTATCTAGGAGATTATACTGATAATTAATTAATTAAAGTTCCCAGCTTAGTCTGTAAAGCAATCTTGCATGCCTTTGTTTGTAGGTGACGAGGGACAAGGGAATATTGAGTCAACAATTTATTAAAGTTCCTTACTTTTCATGTCATGCATCCTAGCTAATTAAGGTACCTAGTTGAGCTAGCTGCCCCCAATCCTTTATGTCTTGCTTATATTGGACGAACAGTTGAGGCATATATATAGGTCAGTTGTTAATTCTTCGTGCTTGCAGTTAACTAGCTGGAGTAGTTACTTGCACTGTGTTGGTTAGTATTGTTGGTACATGCTAGTTCATGTTCAAGTGATTCGTGTATGGATGTATGTTCGGTCAGTCAGTCAAGGAATTTGTTCAGATTCAGGTGTGAAGAATTTGTCATCCATCCAGACAAGACTAACAAAGATGGGTGGGACCTTAATTAATTCCTGATGCAATCACATAGGTCCATGCATGTGCAATTCCGCAATCTAAAAGGAAGATCAAATCTGGGGGTGGTGATGGATGGATTGATCGATGGATGTGAGAGAGACCAAAACCTATGTGACATGCTCAAGGATTGGTTAGCTTCCCTCATTTATTAGCCAATCACTTCAATTGAGTTCAGCTGCAAGCCAGCATTCTCAAGCCCAAAAAGTTTGTCTTGGATAATGCTGCATCCATACGGAATACGAATCATTTACTTACTTAGGTTAGTTGATCAGAGAATTATATATGCATTTATCGATCATTGTTGTTGAAACAACTAAAGAGGAGAATGTCGATTTCATTAATCATGAGAGAATGAAGCGTTAGTACATCACTATTAGGGAAAACCCTAGCAGTAGCGCTGGTTTTGTGCTCACTAGTAGCGCGGGTAGGCGCGCTACTAATAAGGTGCTACAGCTATTGCTTAGCAGTAACGCGTGCCCACACGCGCTACTGCTAGGACAAATAGCTGCAGCGTTTGTTCACTCCCACACTACTGCTAATGTAACTACTGACAGCGTGTTTTCTCTCCATCGCTACTAGTATTTTTTTATTTTTTTTATTTTTAGTGTATTTATGCGCCATCGTACAAATAGGTACAATACCAGTTATGAGGTTTACATCATTATGTCCATAACAGTGTGTCAAATGAAGGTGGATTAGGTTCAAATGAAGGCAATATGTGGTGCGTGTCAAAAGTATACTACTAATCCAAACTTGATCTAGTTTGGACTAGTAGTACTTTCGATGTGCACCACATGTTGCCTCCACTTGAATCTAATCCGCCAGCACAACCTATTTAATCATCATCATAGTCATTACCATCAACAGTATTTATTTAATCACCACTAACACTAGCTAATAATAATCACCATAGTCATTACCACCAACACTATCTATTTTATCATCATAGTAATAGTGTAGCACATCATCATCGAGAGCGGCGTTTCGGTGCCCGGGTGCATCTGCGCCCGGTCAAACAAAAATTCGTAAAAAATTCAGAAAAATTCCAAAAATTTCAAAAAAAAATTAGGGTGGTAGACAATTTGATGCGTGAGGTACGCTCCAATTTTTAAAACATTTGGACTTCTGTGCAACTCTCAGCAAAAAAGACAAATCAGACCAGAACAGTATATGAACAGTACACATTTTTACAGACCTCCGATTTGTCTTTTTTTCTGAGACCTGCACAGAAGTCCAAATGTTTTGAAAATTGGAGCGTACCTCACGCATCAAATTGTCTATGACCCAATTTTTTTGGAATTTTTTGAATTTTTCTAGTATTTATTTTGATTTTTTTCGTGAGCGCAGGTGCAGATGAGCTCGGGCTCAGATTCGAATTTTCCATCATCATCCTCAAACTCATTTCTAGCTAATCATTTCTGCTGCTCTCTCTTAGGTAAAATAACATAAAACATGTGTAGCTCTCCTCCTTGATCTAGTTGGAGCATGCAGATGAACCTGTCTCCTAATCGTGGGTAGCGCATCTGTTTGCTGCCCCCTAGTACTTCTCTGCGCTCCCCCATCACATATTTGGTCCAGTCTTACACTATTAAGCATCCGTCGCTAATCTTGAATGCACTAAAGTAATCTGTAGGATATCTTGACGGTAAGCTAATAATACTCATGGTATCTTTAGTCTCGATCCCATAAGGCACAACATTCACCAGGAGTCCCTGTTGAAGAACATCGTATGGTAACATACTTAGCAATGAAGTTTAGCTTCACAAATAATGTATGGAAAAGATGCACTGAGGACAAATAGTAAAAATCTTACCATCCTTCCTAAATAGATGTGACCGTAGTTCATTACGAACACTATTGGTCGCACGTTTTCAGTACTAACATTTCTAAGTGCAGGAAGAAAATTTGTCTTGACGGTATCAAGATCCTCAAGCCATGAAACATAATGACTTAGCTCCTCGCAGTTTAGTTTAGCCCCGGGATAGTAGTAGGTCCTGTCTACTAAGCGCTGGACATGTTTGCTTGCACCGAAATAAGCTGACAATACAAATTAGTTGTCAACTATTTTTGAATAAACAGTATCAAAGACATAAATATGGTTGAGAAACTTACATAATGGTATAACTGGAGGCGTCTGCACATCGACCCAGATGTCGGTATTACCTTCAATATCATCTTCCGGACGAATATCAAAGGTGATAACCATATCAGGCTCAAATGCATAAGTCTTACATAGCGATCGCCATATTTTGCATCCAAAATAGGTGTAGTCGTCTGAATTGTATAATTTTACGTTGAAAATATAACCATGCTCGGTTTTCAAGTAAAAAAAAATTCTCCATAGTACGACTGAAACCTATCTTATCCAATACAAAAACTCTTGCATGGCAAGGGATGCGCTAGTAGAATAGTAAAAAAAAGACTTGTCATGCTTAATGTCATGCTTAAATTATAAGTTGAAGCAAATGAAGCAAATGTCATGCTTAATTACGAAAAAAGACTTGTCGTTGTGACTTACTATATCCACTTCGAAGTTCTCGTCCAGCTTGATGCTGAAGCGCATATCATCATCTACTAGTAGAAAAAGGGTCAAATGTGAAGCACATTAGTGCCGGTTTGTAAAAAAACCAGCACTAATGTGATCAATAGTACCGGTTCGTGGTGGTGATCAATAGTACCGGTTCATGGCGAACCTTTAGTATCGGTTCATGCCACGAACCGGTACTAAAGAGGCTGTGGCAGGCTGGCGTCAGGCCGGGGCCCCACGATCACCTTTAGTACCGGTTCGTGCCATGAACCGGTACTAAAGGGGTCTGACCTATAGTCCCAATTGGAGACACAAATCGGGACTATATGACAATTTTCAAACTCTACCCCCCCCCCCTCGGTGTATCGCCATTTCAGTTTTGAAAAAAATCAAAAGAAAATGATAAAAACTTCAAAAAATAAAATCCTTCGAGAGGTAGTTATATTACTACATCTATTAGTTAGGAAAATTGTTTTGCAAAGTGTAGGGAAAATGTAAAACGGCTATAACTTTTGCATACGATGTCGGAAAAAAACGTATAATATATCAAAAAAATCAGCACGAAAATCTGCATCCAATGGAAACTGCCTACGGCCTGTTTGGAATTTTTTAGAATCCTCAAATTCCAAAAGGAAAAAAAGATATGGTCAAATTTCAGTTTTTTTTAAAAAAAATTTGTTAAATCTGGTCAAACTACTTATTCAAGAAGTATTAATGTTACTACATAATTATTCAAGAATATTAGTGTTACTAAATAATTATTTCAATTTTTTGAATTTTGGTCAAATCTGGTCAAACTATGGTCAAACCGTGGTCAAAATATGGTCAAACTTATTCAATAAATATTAGTGTTACTAAATAATGACTGTTTTTTAGAATAATAGTTTCAAACTGGTGAAACGTGTGACCTAATGCTCAAGCTAAACTGCTGAGGGTTAATAGGATTGACAGCTTACATTTGTCAGGAAAACAACAAGTGCAGACTTGGAATGTAGGGGGAATAGAACTCCGAAGTTAAGCTTGCTCGAGCTGGGGGAGTGAGAGGATGGGTGACCGGTCGGGAAGTTAGGCGATTTGGAATGAGTGATTCACACTTGAGCAGTTAAGAGAGGTGATTAGAGACTAAATTATCAAATAATTCAGAAAAAATAAAAATCGAAAAAGAAAATCAAAAAAAATTCTAAAATTTTCAAAAAAAAACTTTAGTACCGGTTGGTAAGGCGCGAGCTCACGCCACGTGGTGGCACTTTAGCGCCGGGTCGTGCTGAACCGGTACTAAAGGGGGGGCCCTTTAGTGCCGGTTATGGAACCGGCACTAAAGGCCCTTACAAACCGGTTTTAAAGCTCTGTTTTCTACTAGTGATCTAGGAAGATTCCGTCGCACAGGCCGCGCTCGTCTTCGCAGTATTTTCATGTTATGTCATGGATTATTCTAGCTAAGGTACTCCACTTATGTACTATCTAGCTAGTTTAATTTATGTCTTGTTTAATTAGCACGAATGGTTGGGTTTGATTTATTCATTAATTGGTTAATAGTTCATGCTTACAGTTAATTACTCCTACTTAGTTGGAAGTTAGTTAATTAATTGTTCATGCATTGATGTAGCTACGCAGTATTTTCATGTTATGTCATGGTTGGGTTTTGATGGATTTTTTTTTTCGAAAAAAAGAAAGAAAAAAAGTCGATGATCGAATTTGTTTCAGATTCGGGTACGTGTCGTGAATTTGTCATCCATCCATATTAGTGACTGACAATTTAGCCTGCCTCATTGCTTCTCTCACTTCACTTATTAGCAGTCCATCTTGTCAGGAAAAGATTCAGCTTGTAGCCAGCAAGCATTCTCAAGGGGTCCAACCGCCTCTACCCAGCAAATATTACTGTCTGTCTCTGTCACCTCATCTTCTTCTTCTTCTACTACACTACTCCTAGTTGGCACTTCACTGCATCCATGCCAGTATCAATTTTAAGTAGCGGGAAAAAAAACGAAGATGCACCGACAAATCCTCTGGAATGCAAATCAGAAAAATTACCACCCACAGAAATATGCACAAGTAGTAATCCTCTTGAATTTTAAGCCACCCACAAAACAAACAATTTTACTGCTGCTTCCTTCCTTCCTTCCTTCATATGTCCTACCTGTATACATCCAAGACAGAAACTGTAAACCTTGTGTAATCCAGCAACTACTAGACTGCACTTGGACTTGGACTGGATGATGCTCAGCTCAGCTCAGCTAGAGATGACCGAGGCGTCGTCGCGGTACAGATGCCACTTGTCATATCTCTGGTGCCCCGGCAGCAGCGGCCGCAGCCGTGGCGCGCCCATGCACTCCGAGCAGCAGCAGCCCCTCAGCTTCTCCAAGCACCCACCGCAGCACCTGCACCAGTCCAGTTCAGCACATTCCACACTTCACTTAACACAACCTGCAGCTCAATCTATCAAACATATCCAGATGGTACTACAATCTAGTAGGAGTAGAAAGGAAGGACCAAAATGCGTACAGGTAGAGCCTGTTGCAGTCGATGCTGGCGCAATTGCGGTGCCTCAGCTCCTCCACCTCCGACCCGCACACGTAGCACCGCCCCAGCCACCGCGACGACCACAGCTCCCCGTTGTCGCCACCACCTTCTTCTCCTGCGCCTTCTGCAAACTTGGCCGGTGGCAGGGAGAGCCGGTCGTCGAACACAAACAAGTTACCAACCCACTCCGCGCTCCCTTGGCACTTGAGGTAGTTGGACACGCCCCCCTTCAGAGTGTACAGGTTTCCAAAACCCTTCTCTCTGGCAAGGACACACACACACACAAGATTAAAGTATAATACATAGCCACCCATCCCATAGCATATATATATATATACACACTTTTATTTATTTACCTCAAAATCGTTGAGTACACGTCGCATCTTATGCCACCCGTGCAGTACATTAATATGTCTGTGTTCTCTTTGTCTACTCCATGCAGAGGGTCCGTCGAATCCATCTGCATATACATACATTCAATGAAACAAGAAATTACTTCTCAACGAGCTATGTATGGACTGCATCGCAGCAAGACGGCATTAGCTAAAGGAGTACCTCCTGCTCCGACAGCCCAAATGAAGTGCTTCTGAAGCAGTCCACGTTAGGCCTCTTGGCTCCTTCAAAATGCCCAATGTCCCATTCATAGTCTGACACAGAAACAACATACGACATAAATACCTACTTAGGTGACATTACCACTTCAAATCATATCGACCCACAAAACATAACAGACGGATTCATCAAAGTACATAGTTTACCATTCCTAACATCAAGGAGCAAAAGCTTTCGTCCTTCAGAGGTATCTCCAGCTGCTTCGGTTTCAAGGCGTTTCCTAGCTTCAAGTTTCTCCCTCCACTCCGATGGGGTCAGTGGTGAAGCGCGCATGCTGGGTTCCACCAGAGGAAGATGACAACTCCCTCCTTCCAACTGCAGGTTTTGTTTTGTTTGTAGATAAGATGTCTGGTGACTTATCTCTTCGCATGAGGCTGAATACAGTAGACCAAATAGTCTCTTTGCCAAATTAGCTCAAACAATGCAAATTCAGTGAATTAATGAAGAAATGGCTTCATAACTGTCGCACAAAAGAACACTTGAAAAACAGTGCACTTTCAGCATCTTAAGTCTTAAGCAGAGCAAGAGAGATCGTTATCCAGCATGTTGATAGCCGCCTGAGTTCCCTCGTCCTCCCTTGCACGGTGGACAGAGCTGGGAACTCAGTTTGTCACCTTAGCTTCTTCAGGCAAACCAACGAACAGGTGGTCTGCACACTACAACTGAAACACACAAAGCAGAGGAAGAACAACAGGAGGTGTTGGTCGGCACTACACTACACCGCGTGCCTTTTTGGTATTTCCTGGGGTTAATCTCTCCAGCAACACAAAGGAGGAGGAGATATACAAGACTCACACGGCCTATACAGATTGACCAATGCCCAGATTATTACAAAATGCAGATAAAGAAAGTCTGAAACTAAGACAAGGTTAACTAGTACTAATAATTCTAACACATGTAAGATCCTAGAAGCTTCAAAATTTCCTATCTGAACAACAGACGGTTCATGAAATTGACAGCACAGGTCTTGGTTAAACTTAATTACTTTAAGTTTTGGCCCACTAATAACTTGTGCTAAAGGCCTTAGCCAAGCACAAAAAAATTAAGAATACATGGAGCAAAAAAGACACCTACTGGTTTCAATACAAATCAGTAATATAACCAAGTCAATATGATCACTTAAAATCAGGTTCAAAAAATATATATAATTGCTTAAAACAGAAGCAACAAGAAAAGGAGCTAGGAAGATTGCTGGCATGCATGGTAGTATCAGGAGGAGCTCCAGGACAGATTAGAATGTGAAACCGTGAAATGATCGCATGAGTTTAGAAAAGACAGTGTTTTCAGCTGAATTTTTTTATGCAATATGAGAATGATTATCTTGTGAACTCTCGGATGGTCGCATGTTCATTCCTAATTTCACCGTTTTGACCTATTACCAGCAATCTGGGACAATATCTATTCGATCGTTTTCTTCTAACATGTACGTAGTCAGTTACTAGAAAAAGGTTGGCACTTGCTAGGTTGGGTCTTCATCTTACCACCGAGACATGCAGGGAGAAGGAGAACATCAGACTGACAATGTGAAACTACCAAACTTTGGTTCGACATGAGATGAGATGAAAAGCAGATATACCATTGCTTACCTGAACCTAGTCGCATGCTTTCAAGTCTAAATACTGTAAACTAAGTAAAATGTTGGTACTTTTATCTACCAATAGTGAAATGACTGCATAACTGTCACACGAAATACACTTGAAAACATTGTTGTGGACTTGAACTAAATATGACACTTTGTTACTGCAGCGCATGTCTTCAGTGTGTAACCTAGCACTTTCAGCATTTGTTTTTTTAACTGGACACTTCCTTATCTTATCTTAAACAAAGAAAGAGCAATCATTATCTACCATGTAGATTTTTCTTATCTTATCTAGAAATCTTAAACAGAGCAGGAACGATCATTATCTACCATCTAAACTTCCTTATCTCATCTTAATAGCAGGAACTGGTCCACGTATTCGGTGTGCAGCCTTGCATTTTCAGTATCTTTGACAGAGAAAGAGCGATAGTTATCTAGCATGTAACTAACTTCTAGAGTTAATCTGTAAGATAACCAAGTTAATTCCACCATTTTGAATGAAAACAACAGGAAAGGACCTAGGAGGCTTGCATCGATGCATAGTTATGAGGAGAAGCTCCAGGACAGTTTAGAATGTGAAGCGTGAAATTGTCATGGGAGTTGTAAGAAAACGAGGCGGTTATGAGCTGAAACTTTGTAGTACATGGTATGACAACAGTCACATATCTGTTGCTATGTTTTTCACCATTTAGACTTGTGACCAGAAGTAAGAGACAACATATATTCGATCCGATTCGATTCGATTATTATCTTGTAACATGTGGTCAGTTACTTGGATGATTATCACTTAATTATGTGGAGAACAACAGCCTCTCAATGTGTGAAGGTACTGAACTTTGTTTCCCTGTGCAGCAAAAAAGAGCGGGCATTGCTTACCTGAACAAGCGATTGTTTGTAGCGCAGTTTGAGCCGAGGAAAAGCATGCCCGGTTAACGCTGGCGAAATCTGGACGAGTATATCAGAGAAGCGAGGGTCTCTCCTGAGCCAGTCCGCGTAGGCCATTGCATCTTTGCGCGGACCACTGTACTGTACTGTGACAAGAGCACAAGTTAGCAAAAGTAGCCATGCTGTCTCAGACTTGCAGAGATGCACAATCATTACTGTATTCATATACGGAGTTGCTACGTGGTGTGCATTTCCCTCCCTGTGATGTGATGTGCTGCGCTGTTGGCTAACATAACATGTAGAGTACGTACCTGAGCGTTGATCCCCTGCTGGTTCATGTAGATGCGGCCGTGTATGTCCATGTCGCGTCCCTGCATCGGATCAGGATCAGGACAGGAGAGATGCAATTTTTTTTTGTTGTTGTAAAAAAAACATAAAGAAACATCCAGACTTTCATTCATTCAGATTCAGATATCCAAAATCTGGTGAAGTGAAGTGAAACTGGATAGAGTAGGGGGGAAGACCTGGAGGAAGTGGAGGTGCGCGGCGACCTCGGCGCGCGGGTCGTCCACGGGCACCAGCTTGTAGAAGGTGACCACCACGAACTCCGACTCATCTGCGCCGGCGACGGCCAGGTGGGAGGTGGGGGCGGGGAAGGAGGAGCGGAGGCGGGCGGGCGGGAGCGGGAGCCACGGCGAGGAGAAGAGGCAGGCTCGGCGGGGCGGCGGACACGGACGGAGGAGGTAATGGTGGTGGAGGTGGAGGTGGACATGGACGGCGGCCGCCATGGCCACTCCAGGTCCAGGTCCAGGGGCTGGACGGAGCAGCACAGTGCCTCCCTAATCCTCTCTTCTTCTTCTTCTTGCTGGAATATCCACATGAACATTGCCTTTTTCCTTTTTTCATTTTTCCTTTTTCTCACAAATTTGTAGCGAAACCTGAGACCGTCTTGTTATTATAAATAAAATCTGTGGTTGGATGGTTAGGTGGACCAAGACAAAGATACCTACACTAGTCTACGGTCAGCCACGATGAATCTTTTTTATCTTCCCCATGTGAGGCATATTCCTTCCCCTTTCCCTATCTCCGCTCTGCCGCTTGCCGGAGTGGCAAAGAGGATGCTTCAGCCGGAGGAGCTGCTTCCATGAAGCGCGGTTTCGTGCTTGTTTTTGGGGCGGGGAAGGACGATGGCCTACAATACAGGACAAGACACCCGTTGTGGACGCCGCGACTCGCTTGTGGTAGCCTTATTGGGACCAAAGCGGCAGTGATCTCTCATGTTCTACTTTTTCCTCAGTGTCGTCAGCAAACGCGTACACGCTGGCCACAGACTCATCGAGCTCCACGTAGCTAGCCTCTTTCTACATCGACCGGGTGCGGGTTCGTCAACGTTGATAACGGATGGCACGGTGTCTGGCCTCATCCATGCCGGCCTTGATGCCCGCTCCGCCGTGCTCCCCGCGTACCTCCATGGAGCAACTTGCCACTCCTCCACGAGCTGACTTGGAGCAGCAACTTGCTCCGTCGGGCTATCATCCATTAGAGGCGTTTTTCATATCTGCCTTCTTATATAGAGTACAATTTGGAGGCATTTGTAAAAACAATCTTACGAAAACACCTCATATCGACAACCGTGTTGTAGTGTTTGGAGACAAAAGCCAAGTGTGTTTTTGTGCAGGTTTGATTCTAGACTAGATTGGATTGAATTGGTATGGAGCACACGTCTGAGAGGAGAGAAGAGGAGAGGTGTAAATGATTTAGAAAGAGGAGTGGACTTTTCAAATGTAGCCTTGCTTTTGAAATGGAGATGAAGACTTTTTCTTTCGTTCATTGTTTTTGAGATAGCTTACCACTCATGTCAAGTGGTGAAATGGAGATGAAGACGTAGATAGGGGAAAAGGAAAGGAAATGATGGGCCCTCTCCTCACCCATCTCTCCATCTTCTTCAACAAATACTCCTAATAAATAAATAATAGGAAAAGGAAAGAAATCCCCAAGTGAACTCAACTCCTTGGTCAGACCTCCCATCGACTCATCCCCTCCCAAATCTGTGTGTCTGTCCCCAACCCTAACTCAACTCCACTCCACTCAAGAAGCATCAGCCAAGAAGCCAAGAAGCATATGGCGCCGGCGGGCGGTCGCGGGCGAGGACGAGGACGGGCCCGGGGACGCGGCCGCGGCCGTGGGCGTGGGCGCGCGGCCAAGACCCCGCCGCCTCCTTTTGTTGCAGGTGCTTCCTTTCTTCATTCCCCTCTCTGCTGCGCGCGCTCTCTCTCGCTGTCTAACCAACCAATCCCCTTCCTTCCTTGCTTGCTCCCGCAGAACCCGCGCCGGAGGAGGCTCCCGACGCCGCCCAGCACGACCAGGAGCAGGAGCAGGAGCAGGAGCACGAGGAGCAGGAGCACGATGAGCAGGAGCAGCTCACCCACACCCAAGGTACTTGCCCTTGTTCCTCTTTCCGCCGCCCTACCTAAATAGTAAAAGTTTTCGACTTTCCTTGTTGTTATTACTGCCCGCCCGTCTCCTCTTCTTCTTCTTGCCAGATGCCTCTGCTTTTGCCGGGCGGGAGACGATTGAGATCTCTGACTCGCCGGACGCATCCCCGCAGCCTCACCACTGCGCCGCCTCCTCGCCAGACATATCTAGTAAGTAACAAGTACCTACTCTGCTTTCCTTTATATATATATATATATATATAGAGAGAGAGAGAGAGAGAGAGAGAGAGAGAGAGAGAGACAAGATGTTTCCTTTCCACTACACTACATACAAATACAAATACAAATACAAGCAAGCGTGATTTACTAGTTACTTGCTCTTACATACAAGTCTTGTTACTCCCACTACATAGTGTATGGTGCTTTGCCCGCCTTCCATCTATTCTACTCTATTCTATTCTATTCTAATGGAATGTCATGTCATGTCATGTCATGATGCCAGGCTCAACCCAGCACATCAAGGAGGAGGAGCCAAGCTCGATCACAGTCGATGAGGCGTCTGCGTCTGCTACCAATAATGATGAGCAGCAGCAGCAGCAGCAGGAGAAAATGGAGGTGGAGGCTGGAGAGCCTCATGATATGTTATTGTCCCTAGAGCAACAAGAAGCAGCAGTCCCTACACAACAAGAAGAAGAAGAAGCGCAAGCAAATAATAACCAGGAGGAGGAGGACGCAGCGGACAAGCAAACGCTACAGAACGACGCAGCACAGCCACAGGTGATAGATCAGGAGGGTGAAAAGGCCGACGATGATGATGATGTAGCGGTCAAGACTGATGTTCCTGCACATGCTTCAAGCGCTGACACACAAAATCAGCAAGACACTCAAGCTATTAACCCACTCCACCACGGACAAATGCTTGCTGCAACTCATGATGATGATTCAGAAAATAAGCACCCACTCCACCACGGACAAATGCTTGCTGCAACTCATGATGATGATTCAGAAAATAAGCACCCACTCCACCAACAACAGATGGATGCTGAGCAGGAAGAGGAGGAGGAGGAGGAGGATCCTGAAGAGGTCATCTTCGAGGACTCTGTCTCTGTGGGCGAAGGGCAGGCCGCAACTGAGGACAAACAAGGAGAGGACCATGCTAGGGCCACGGAGGACGACGACGGGCAGGCTGCAGCTGAGAGCAAACAGGAAGAGCATCGTGCTAGGGCGTCGCAGGACCATGGGCAGGCTGCAGGTGAGGTCAAACAGCAAGAGGACGAGCGCAAGGTTATGTCGGACATGGCCAAGAACAGGCAGCGCAAAAAGGAGCTAGAGATCTTTGTGGGAGGGCTGGACCGTGAAGCCGTCGAGGAGGATATTAGGAAGGTGTTTGCGCACGTCGGTGATGTTGTGGAGGTCCGTCTGCACAAGGATCTCTCCACCAGCAAGAACAAGGGCTTTGCGTTTGTCAGGTTTGCAAACAAACACCAGGTGGCTCGCGCGCTTGCTGAGGTGAAGAATCCTATGGTAATACCTCAGCTCCCCTCACATTTTCACTTTGAAAAAAACAATGTTAAGATACAATGTTCTGTAATGCGATGTCTGATTGTTTTGTGGGATGTTTAATTTGTTTTTTTTTCTTTTGCTGCAGATACATGGCAAGCGTTGTGGTGTCGCTGCTAGCGAGGACAACGACACACTCTTCTTGGGCAATATTTGCAACACATGGACAAAGGAAGCTGTATGTTTTCCTTCAATAATATGCGCAATCACGAGCTTGCCTGTTAATAAGTAAATTTTGCTAATTCCGCGCCTTTATTTTTCAGATTAAGAAGAGGCTGCTTGACTATGGAGTTGAAGGAGTTCAGAGCTTAACTCTGGTTCCTGATACTCAAAACGAAGGCCAGAGCCGTGGTTTTGCATTTCTCGAGTTTTCTTGCCACGCGGATGCGATGCTTGCATTCAAGAGGCTGCAGCAACCAGATGCTCTATTTGGTCATCCTGAGAGAACCGCAAAAGTTGCTTTTGCAGAGCCAATAAAAGAAGCAGATGCAGAAGTTATGGCCCAGGTGCTTAACTCCTTTACCATGCTTATGTTCTGTATATACACAGGATTGTTGTACAAGCAAGTTGCCTGAAATTTTTATTGATGGGGTTAGCGAATTAAGTGACAAAGAGTACTTGCAATAATGGTCTCAATACTACCCTGGTCGGTTATTTGTAGTTTATCCGAGGGCTATGATTTACAATGATGGTCATATTTAGCTGCTTCTTTGATTACTCTATTTGTTTTTCATATCCAACCATCGCAAGTCTACGATTTGTCCAAAACTTTTTCATGTTGCAGGTCAAGTCAGTTTTTATTGATGGACTTCCACCATACTGGGATGAAGATCGTGTTAAAAACCGATTCAAAGCTTATGGTTTGATAGAACGAGTTGTGCTTGCTCGCAATATGCCCAGTGCTAAAAGAAACGATTTTGGATTTGTCAACTTCTCGACCCATGAGGAAGCTCTGGCTTGCATTGAAGCCACCAACAACACCGAACTGGGTGATGATGGAAAAGCAAAGGTATTTTTATGGTTTGGAATAGTGCCGTCTTTGGAAAGCAAAGGTATTTTATGTTGACGCTTGAGTGCTAATTTTGGTGTTTTTAACTTAGCTAAAAGTAAGGGTTAGACTTTCAAACCCTCTACCTAAAGTTCAGGCTGTGAAAGGTGAAATGAGTGGCGGGTTTCGAATTGGACATCCTGGATCCGGTTTTAACAGGCCTGGTAAGTAATTGTGCCCCCTCCCGAATTCCTCGACTGCTTGTGTTGTTATATGAGGATTTGTTCGTTGACTTTTATGGCTGTGCAGGTAGAGGTTTTAATAGGGGAAGAGCTGCCCCTCGCCGGGAAGGTTTCCATGGTGATAGGGGTTTCAATAATCATACTCCTGGTCGTGGTGGCAGATTTAATTCTGCATACAGCAACAACAGTTTTGAAGCTTCGCCCTCTGATTTCCGAGCCAGGCAGGCTCCTCCTGCCTTTCGAGGTGGGCTGCCTATTGCGATTCAAGAACACAAATTTACTCCTTCAACCTTTTGAGCGCTTTTTTTACAATGCTGACTAATATTCGGCTTCGCAGGGGGTAGATGGGAACCTTCCTCAGGAAGGCAGCATGATTTCTTTGATAGAGGGCAGGGGAGAGGATATCATCATCCACCTAGAGGGCCAACATTTGAGCCCGAGGGTGATTTTGGTAGACCCTTTGGTGAAAACCCATATCTCTATGAAGATGTTCGGCATGGTGCTAAGAGGCCATATTCTCACATGGTTTGTTACAAATATTTATTACTATGTTAAGTGCTAAGTAGTTGTCTGTACCATCTGCGCTGAACTTGCTTTTTGTATGATAGGAACCCGGTCCTGCTGGATACTTCGAGCCTGGTCCTCCTCGTGTGCGCCCTCGCTTTGACCATTACGAGCAGCCACCATTTCCTGGAGGGAACCGTTTTGATCATTATGAGCAGCCACCATTTCCTGGAGGGGACCGCCACAGAGGTCGTAATCCTATGTTGTAACCATTTTGCTCTGCCCCTTTGATCTTATTTTGTGATAGTTTCTCATTCTATATTTGTCATTGCAGACTCTTATGGGACGAGGGGTGGTTATTCACGTGATTACTATGGCCCTGGTCCTGGTCATGCCCCGCCCCCTGCTCATGCCCATGCCCATGCCCATGCCCCGCCCCCTGCCCATGCCCATGCCCCAGCTGTAAGTATAATACCGTACCTTTGTGACTTGGTTATCCCTCTATCTATTTGTCTAATTTTCTGGCTTCTACTTTTTTCTCCCATGTTATGCAGCAATATGGCAGGGGTGCATTCCGACCACACCATAGAGGCGGGCATTCTGGAGGCGGTTATTACCACCACTAGGTGGTATCACAGTATGTCTCTTGTCACCTGGTGTGACGTTTCTCTTACTGGTCTTGTTTGATATTTGCAATGATCGTGCGGCACTAACATCGGTTTACATGCAGACTTCAGGTGGTGCCGCGTGACACTAGTGTTTGGTTTGGTATGACTAGTGAGAAACATTATGCCGCTTATTAGCTACTAGTACTCTCAAGTCGGTTGGTTGTTAGTTATCTTTCTAAGTACCGTTCGTTGTCGGGGACCAATAATTAATTGTCCTTGTTAAAGGACATGTTTGGGGGCATGAATCTGTTGTGAGGATATTGGTGGATGATGTTATATGACTAGAGGCATGACATGGACTGACCTCTCTGTATTTGATTAGATAACATTATGGATTATGGATTTTAGACGGTTTATGTGGCTTTGCAGAGAGAATTACCTGAGATTGTTGATGTTGGTCTTGAGGTGAATGGGGATATGAAATTGATATGAGACTGTTGTTTGGTAAGATATTTGATTCTTGTCTTGGGGATATTTGGTGTAAATGTTGTGATTATATAGTGGAGTGGATGGATGATGCAGTAACTAGCATTCACATGAGGCTGCAGTTAGGTGTCACAATTGTTGGAGTTGGTCAAGTAGACTTTTTTCTCAAGGTTCATTCGCTGGCTATTTTAGCAGCTGGTCCAAATTTGGTGATATTTATGAGGTGCTCTTTGGGGGACATGATGACAGAATTTCAGCATGGATCAACAAGTTGTTTTGGTGTTATATAAGAGATTGGTTCTGGTTGGTAACGTTTTATAGTCAATTATGAGTTGGATTTTTGGGTTGTTGATGATTGGTTCTGGTAGCAAGATTTCATGGAATTTGTTAGAACGTTTAGGCTTTTGTGTTTGTGGTATGTGAAGGAGTGGATATCACTTGGTGGCGGCGCATATTTCACTAGTGTTTATATATGTTATAAGTTGTCTGTCCTTGTCTTGGTAATTTGCTAACGTAGCTTCAAGCGATTATTATTGGAGCACTAGAAGGAGCATCTTCATGAGGCATTGTTCATCTGATGGATCTTGGGGCGACCAAGGCATTCGTGGTGTATGAATAGCAGCATTTGAACAAGGATTCTCTTCTTCTGATGGATGTTTTGTTTGTACATTTGACCACTCTTGTGTTTTTAGATACATTCCCAGATTTTTTTTTTGTTTTTTCAACTCCGCGCACAGATGTTTTGAATGTGATGATAATTATAATTGCTTACTCCCTCTTGATGCGAATAAGTCCGTCTGGCATGAAAATTTAGGTTATCGATTTAACTAGTGGAACATGTATAATGTGCCATAAAAATTACTCCCTCCCATCTCAAAATAACTGTCTCAACTTTGTACTAGATCTAGTACAAAATTGCACTAAGCTTGAGAGACACTTATTTTGGGAGTATGTTTCAATCTCATTTGATAATGAATCAAGAGAGATAATTTTCATGGGTCACAATACATGTTTGGATAGTCAGATCTAGGACCTAAAAAAACCATTTCACACCCAGGGCAGGTATTCATTATTACTGATGGTTGGAACAATAATGGGTTCGTCTCATGTGGTATACCGATCTGCATCTGCATCTCATATTTGAACCAAATACAGCCAGAAAACAAATACCGCCAGAAAATGTTTCAAGCTTGTTTCTATATAATCACATCGCACGTCACTTGGTACGTACGCCTGTGTTTGCGAGAAAATATACAACTTCAACATACTCCAAAACGTTTCTCAAAGCTCAAACAACCGGGTGATTTTATATGCTCAAATTCAACTCTCAACCGTCAGAGTTCTCGACGCCCAAAAGGGTGATTCTGTAATTGAAATGTAGCATTCATCTCTGTGGAATGCACCGGTCGACAACACTCACTGGAATTCATCTGGTTGATGTACCAACAGCTCCCAAGTTGACGATCCAATCCTGTTATTATTTAAAGATTGATTGATTGATTGAATACTAATGACCATCATCATATATCACAAGATAAGATAAGATAAGATAGACCATGCTCGTCTCTTGATAAACAACAACAAGAAGAAACACACAACATCTGTATTGTATTGTATTTGGCCATGCCCTATATTGATGGCTGGGTACCCAAAAACGGATGCCCTATAATGTTGTTACCTCTTGTTCTTCTGCCAAAATATCAATTCATCCAGGTCCCCTCCTTACCCAGCCATGTATCTTGTCAATTTCAACTTCAATTATTAAACATGCAAGACAGACAGAGGTTACGGGTTACCTGCACTGCACTGCCTAGGATGATATGATAGTGCTATCATCATCTCAAGGCTTTCACCTCTACCGCACAACAATTTTTCACTTCCTAGACTGAAATAAATCCCAATGTCGACCATCCTCGTGTTTAACGATTGTACGTACACCTACTGCAGATACTAGTCAATGTCATCTCTTAGACTCTGTCGACAAGAAATGCCTGGCGCACTACACACAAAATCTCTACTGGCAGTGCAAATTAAATCTTGTACAAGGCTGGGCGTTCAGAAACCCATATATATCCTATAATGTTAACCTGAATTTTCCATGTCCTAAACAAACCAACCTTGCATATATCATCAGTTTAACACGCAAGACAGAGGTTACGGGTTACCTGCCTACTGTTCTTCCAGGTCGTATCGTCAACCATTTTAACATGTAAGACAGAGGTGACGGATTACCTTCCTACTGTTTCTTCCAGGTCCGGTCCGACCCAACCTTGTATATATCATCAATCATTTTAACATGTACAAGACGGAGGTTACCTGTCTAGTGTTTCTTCCAGGTCCTAACCAAACCTTGTATGTAATCAATAATATGTAAGACAGACAGAGGTTACGGAATACCTGCCTAGGATAGGATGATAGTATCATCATACGGCTTTCAGCTCAATCGTATCAAACAACATTTTTTCAGTTCCTAGACTGGGAAACACAATCTCAGAGTGCACGTAAGATGTAATAAACACAGAAATATTGCCAAGAACAGATGGTACCTTCCTCTGTTTTTTATCCTCTCTATAATAAAAGGAAGACCATAGGTATGGATTCAACAAAGAGCTGCTAGAGCAGAGTAAGGTTTAAATTTAATCATGACAACACCCAGACATTGCGACTGAATGAATAAGCAAAGGAGCATAATGGTCTACCTCACGAGTCTCATATAACTTGAAATGATTAATAACCATGCCTCCCCGGAGACCGGGACCTGCTCCTCATCCTCCCCGGGTCTCCTCTTCTTGAAAAATCACCACCGTTCCTATCTCTGGGCCTCGCCCTTTCAGAATCCCTCCGGCTGTTATAGGAACTGCCCCTATAGTCCGACCCTCTACCTCCGTGCTCATAGGGCCTCTCTCTGTCACGGCTCCGCTCATAGTAGCGGTCACGGTCATGCTCCCTGGATCTCTCCCTATAGTCGTCGCGGTGGCCTCTGTTATGGTGGCCTCTCTCCCGGTTCAGACGCTCCTCTGCTTCCTTCTCCCTTGCAAGCTTCTCCGCTTCTTTCGCAGCCTGAAAAAGCAACTACCATCAGAACTTGGTCTCATAAAGCAGAAGAACATTGTTCTCTTTTGGCGCAACCACTAGTTACAACTGACCTTGTATTCGGCGAGAAATTCCCTGACCAGACCATAACCGATGTGCTGTTTGCCGGTGACATGGGACTGCGTCCTCTCAAGGACGTCATTGGTGACGAGAAAGGAGCCGCACTGCTCGCAGAGCTCCATCTTCTTCTCTTGCGGGACCATGGAGAGCTTGGTCTCAATCTGGTGGGTCAGAGCCGACTTCTCGAGGTTGAGAATGTCCACCTGTAATAAGCCAGGAACAGAAGCTTTGGCTGAGGCATCATGTAATTATCGCCAATGGTTAGTAATAATCAGTAAAGAGGCTGTTTTGTTCATGCCCATGCTAGCCTTGCGCCAATAATTTGGCGCACGGCGATTCGCCAACACGCGGACGTACAAAGTGAAGTGGCTGCCAAAACATTGGCGTGGATCCGACTTTTTGGTGTCTAGTATCCAAACACACAATTTAGGCTAGTAGTCAAGTGCCAATTAATTGGTAGGGCAGCCCCAGGCTTGAATTCAATCCTCTAAACAGACCCTAAATAAAACTAGTAAACACAAAGAGAAGGCCAGGGGGGTCTACCTTCCTCATGAGCGCGGTGGCCTCGTCGATCTTGCCGGTGTCGCCGAGCTGCTCGATCTGCTCGAGCAGCTTCTTGATCTTCTCTTCAAGAATGGCGAGCTGCTCGACCTTTTCGGCGTGGGCAGCGGGGGGCGGCACCTCCACGACGTCCTGCGCCAGCCTGTCGCGGCCGCGCCTGATCTTCTTATCCAGGTCCTGGACCTGCAGAAGCAAAATGAAAATTGTTGGAATGTGGATAGATAATTCAACCACAAGACACACATAGATACAGTAGTATAGATGCAAAATCGAAAAGGAAGAGGGGGAAGACAGACCAGCCTCTCGCAGCGGTGGGCGAGGTCGGCCTCGAATTTGGGGAGGGCGGCGGCGTAGCGGGGGGAGGACTCGAAGCTGCATCAATCGATTAGGTTAGGATTTTGTTAGCGGGGGGATGAAGAAGAAATCAAAAGAAATCGAAATCGAAATCTAGATGAAGAAAAAAAAATAGAACCTTTGCTTGAGGGCGGGGTCGTGGATCTTTGGGCATACTCCGAGGTTGCTCTTGGTGTTGATGAAGAGGTCGTGGGGGCAGAAGCGGGCCATGTAGGGGGCGCACACGTCGGGGTCGTCCCACGCCACCTCCCGGTGCTCCTTCTTCTCCTCCTCCGTCAGGTCCCGCGACGAACCCATCAGCGCGTCAAGCAGAGCACGCTGCGCGTCCATCTTTTTCTCTTCGATTCGATTCCACCACGCCGCGCCGGCCGCTTCAATCGAATCGAGGGATCTCCGGCCGCAAACCCTAACCCTCGGCGGCGGCGGCGGCGGCGGCGGTGTGAGATGTTTGGGGCAGGAGAAGAGAGCCAGAGGACGAGAGTTTTGCGGTGAAGAGGCCGCCGGTCCTTGGATTGGATAATTATTGATTTGGGCCCAAATCTCGATGAAATTTTGGGTTGCTTAATTCCAGTTGCCCAAATTGTTGTATTTACTCCAACTCTTCTACAATTTTCATCTGGTTTTACTCATGTACATATATAGTATGTATGTGATTCTTTCCCTCTTGCGACTGCGGCGCCCGGGGCACTCATCCCCTTCATGCTTCAGCGACGAGCCTCTGGATATGACTCCCTCCGCCTCCCACTCGAGCCGGGAGACGGATTCAGGCGCCTCGTCTCACGGCCAGTAGTTTAAGTTAGGATTTTTTTTTCTCTCAAAGGTGCGGCGCTCGGGTTGGAGATTACGCTTCCTCTTCTAGTTGGTCTTTTAGGTTTCAATCCTCTTTGAGTTTGTTCATCGGGGCGGAATCGACAGAGCTTCGACGTAGATTCACGTCATCTCCTTCGGGAAGCGAAATCAGGGTTTATTTATTTATTGTCGTATGCGTGTGACAGAGAGATTTGATGGCAAGCAAAAAACTTCCTAGTTATCATAGACAAAGGTCGGGTCAGCTTCGATAAAGGTGCAACAACAACGGCTCGTCCTGACGACGACGATATAGATCGTTGGTGGTCCATGTACTCAATGTACTTTTTAGAGTTAATTACACCCGAGGTACAAAAACTTGGGTGGCAGTAATAAAATTATACATAAACCAAAAAAAACATAAAAGCGGTACATTATTTTCGATAAGGACTCAATCAGTCCCAAATCATATCCAAAGTAGCCACACACACCACACATGCCGGGAATAACCCATGTCACTCCTCTCTATTTTACCCATTTCCCAAATCCACTTCTCCAAATCCCTAGCTCAATGACCCACAGCACACCAACTTCTCGTGTGCACGCCATGAAGGGAGGGAAGAAGGTGAGGCGGTCTACTGGCTCATCGCCGATGGCAAGCTCTCGTTGTGCACCTCTAAGAGGCAAGATCTGCGACAAGAATGGCGACGTCAACCAAGCCAGCGGCACCGACGGTGACATGGCTAGCAAATGGAGAATGACCTCAGCGCTTCATTTTGAACCTTTTCGCTTTTGCTGATGCCAGTCACCAAATGAAGGCGAGTGAGACTGGGTCATGTGAAATTGCCCAAGATGATAGGGCTGAATCTGTTGGGAACGTAGTAATTTTAAAAAATTTCCTACGCACATGCAAGATCATGGTGATGCATAGCAACGAGAGGGGAGAGTGTTGTCTACGTACCCTCGTAGACCGAAGCGGAAGCGTTGACGCAACGTAGAGGAAGTAGTCGTACGTCTTCCTGATCCGACCGATCCAAGCACCGTTACTCCGGCACCTCTGAGTTCTTGGCACACGTTCAGCTCGATGACGCACCCCTAGTTCCGATCCAGCAAAGCCTCGTAGACCGAAGCGGAAGCGTTGACGCAACGTAGAGGAAGTAGTCGTACGTCTTCCCGATCCGACCGATCCAAGCACCGTTACTCCGGCACCTCCGAGTTCTTGGCACACGTTCAGCTCGATGACGCACCCCTAGCTCTGATCTAGCAAAGCTTCGGGGAGGAGTTCCGTCAGCACGACGGCTTGGTGACAATCTTGATGTTCTACCGGCGCAGGGCTTCCCCTAAGCACTGCAACGATATATTTAATTAAGGTGGAATATGGTGGAGGGGGGCACCGCACACGGCTAAGGAACGATCACGAAGATCAACTTGTGTGTCCATGGGGTGCCCCCTGCCCCCGTATATAAAGGAGCAAGGGAGGGAGGAGGCCGGCCCTAGGTTTGGGCGCGCCAGGGGAGTCCTACTCCCACCGGGAGTAGGATTCCACCTTTCCTAGTCCAACTAGGTCAAGGGGGGAAAGAGGGGAAGAGGGGAAGGAAGGGAGAGAGGGGCCGCGCCCCAAACCCCTTGTCCAATTCGGACTGGGCTTGGGAGGGGCGCGCGCCACCTCCTGGTCCTTCCCACTAAGGCCCATCAAGGCCCATTGCTTCTTCCTCGTATTCCCGTAACTCCCCGGTATCTCCGAAAATACCCGAACCACTCAGAACCCTTCCGATGTCCGAATATAGTCGTCCAATATATCGATCTTTACGTCTCGACCATTTCGAGACTCCTCGTCATGTCCCCGATCTCATCCGGGACTCCGAACTCCTTCGGTACATCAAAACTCATAATAACTGTCATCGTAACCTTAAGCGTGCGGACCCTACGGTTCGAGAACAATGTAGACATGACCGAGACACGTCTCCGGTCAATAACCAATAGCGGGACCTGGATGCCCATATTGGCTCCTACATATTCTACGAAGATCTTTATCGGTCAGACCGCATAACAACATACGTTGTTCCCTTTGTCCATCGGTATGTTACTTGCCCGAGATTCGATCGTCGGTATCCAATACCTAATTCAATCTCGTTACCAGCAAGTCTCTTTACTCGTTCCGTAATACATCATCCCGCAACTAACTCATTAGTTGCAATGCTTGCAAGGCTTAAGTGATGTGCATTACCGAGAGGGCCCAGAGATACCTCTCCCATAATTGGAGTGACAAATCATAATCTCGAAATACACCAACCCAACATCTACCTTTGGTGACACCTGTAGTACTCCTTTATAATCACCCAGTTACGTTGTGACGTTTGGTAGCACCCAAAGTGTTCCTCCGGCAAACGGGAGTTGCATAATCTCATAGTCAAAGGAACATGTATAAGTCATGAAGAAAGCAATAGCAACATACTAAACGATCGGGTGCTAAGCTAATGTAGTGGGTCATGTCAATCAGATCATTCAACTAATGATGTGACCTCGTTAATCAAATAACAACTCTTTGTTCATGGTTAGGAAACATAACCATCTTTGATTAACGGGCTAGTCAAGTAGAGGCATACTAGTGACACTCTGTTTCTCTATGTATTCACACATGTATTATGTTTCCGGTTAATACAATTCTAGCATGAATAATAAACATTTATCATGAAATAAGGAAATAAATAATAACTTTATTATTGCCTCTAGGGCATATTTCCTTCAGTCTCCCACTTGCACTAGAGTCAATAATCTAGATTATACAGTAATGATTCTAACACCCATGGAGTCTTGGTGCTGATCATGTTTTGCCCGTGGAAGAGGCTTAGTCAACGGGTCTGCTACATTCAGATCCGTATGTATCTTGCAAATCTCTATGTCTCCCACCTGGACCAAGTCCCGGATGGAATTGAAGCGTCTCTTGATGTGCTTTGTTCTCTTGTGAAATCTGGATTCCTTCGCCAAGGCAATTGCTCCAGTATTGTCACAAAAGATTTTCATTGGTCCCGATGCACTAGGTATGACACCTAGATCGGATATGAACTCCTTCATCCAGACTCCTTCATTTGCTGCTTCCGAAGTAGCTATGTATTCCGCTTCACATGTAGATCCCGCCACGACGCTTTGTTTAGAACTGCACCAACTGACAGCTCCACCGTTTAATGTAAATACGTATCCGGTTTGCGATTTCGAATCGTCCGGATCAGTGTCAAAGCTTGCATCAACGTAACCCTTTACGATGAGTTCTTTGTCACCTCCATACACGAGAAACATTTCCTTAGTCCTTTTCAGGTACTTCAGGATATTCTTGACCGCTGTCCAGTGATCCACTCCTGGATTACTTTGGTACCTCCCTGCTAAACTTATAGCAAGGCACACATCAGGTCTGGTACACAGCATTGCATACATGATAGAGCCTATGGCTGAAGCATAGGGAACACCTTCCATCTTCTCTCTATCTTCTGCAGTGGTCGGGCATTGAGTCTGACTCAACTTCATACCTTGCAATACAGGCAAGAACCCTTTCTTCGCTTGATCCATTTTGAACTTCTTCAAAATCTTGTCAAGGTATGTGCTTTGTGAAAGTCCAATTAAGCGTCTTGATCTATCTCTATAGATCTTAATGCGCAATATGTAAGCAGCTTCACCGAGGTCTTTCATTGAAAAACTCTTATTCAAATATTCCTTTATGCTATCCAGAAATTCTATATCATTTCCAATCAGTAATATGTCATCTACATATAATATCAGAAATGCTACAGAGCTCCCACTCACTTTCTTGTAAATACAGGCTTCTCCAAAAGTCTGTATAAACCCAAATGCTTTGATCACACTATCAAAACGTTTATTCCAACTCCGAGATGCTTGCACCAGTCCATAAATGGATCGCTGGAGCTTGCATACTTTGTCAGCACCCTTTGGATCGATAAAACCTTCTGGTTGCATCATATACAACTCTTCTTCCAGAAACCCATTCAGGAATGCAGTCTTTACATTCATTTGCCAAATTTCATAATCATAAAATGCGGCAATTGCTAACATGATTCGGACAGACTTAAACATCGCTACGGGTGAGAAGGTCTCATCGTAGTCAATCCCTTGAACTTGTCGAAACCCCTTTGCGACAAGTCGAGCTTTGTAGACAGTAACGTTACCGTCGGCGTCAGTCTTCTTCTTAAAGATCCACTTGTTTTCTATTGCTTGCCGACCCTCGGGCAAGTCAACCAAAGTCCACACTTTGTTTTCATACATGGATCCCATCTCAGATTTCATGGCTTCCAGCCATTTTGCGGAATCTGGGCTCACCATCGCTTCTTCATAGTTCGTAGGTTCGTCATGATCTAGTAGCATGATTTCCAGAATAGGATTGTCGTACCACTCTGGCGCGGATCTTACTCTGGCTGATCTACGAGGTTCTGTAGTAACTTGATCTGAAGTTTCATGATCAATATCATTATCTTCCTCACTAATTGGTGTAGGTGCTACAGAAACAGATTTCTATAATGTACTACTTTCCAATAAGGGAGCACGTACAGTTACCTCATCAAGTTCTACTTTCCTCCCACTCACTTCTTTCGAGAGAAACTCCTTTTCTAGAAAGACTCCGAATTTAGCAACAAAAGTCTTGCCTTCGGATCTGTGATAGAAGTTGTATCCAACAGTTTCTTTTGGATATCCTATGAAGACACACTTTTCCGATTTGGGTTCGAGCTTATCAGGTTGAAGCTTTTTCACATAAGCATCACAGCCCCAAACTTTAAGAAACGACAACTTTGGTTTCTTGCTAAACCATAGTTCATAAGGTGTCGTCTCAACGGATTTTGACGGTGTCCTATTTAACGTGAATGCGGCCGTCTCTAGAGCATAACCCCAAAATGATAGCGGTAAATCTGTAAGAGACATCATAGATCGCACCATATCTAGTAAAGTGCGATTACGACGTTCGGACACACCATTGCGCTGTGGTGTTCCGGGTGGCGTGAGTTGCGAAACTATTCCGCATTGTTTCAAATGTAGACCAAACTCGTAACTCAAATATTCTCCTCCACGATCAGATCGTAGAAACTTTATTTTCTTGTTACGATGATTTTCAACTTCACTCTGAAATTCTTTAAACTTTTCAAATGTTTCAGACTTGTGTTTCATTAAGTAGATATACCCATATCTGCTTAAATCATCTGTGAAGGTGAGAAAATAACGATATCCGCCACGAGCCTCAACATTCATCGGACCACATACATCTGTATGTATGATTTCCAACAAATCTGTTGCTCTCTCCATAGTACCGGAGAACGGTGTTTTAGTCATCTTGCCCATGAGGCACGGTTCGCAAGTGCCAAGTGATTCATAATCAAGTGACTCCAAAAGTCCATTAGTATGGAGTTTCTTCATGCGCTTTATACCGATATGACCTAAACGGCAGTGCCACAAATAAGTTGCACTATCGTTATCAACTCTGCATCTTTTGACTTCAACATTATGAATATGTGTATCACTACTATCGAGATTCATCAAAAATAGACCACTCTTCAAAGGTGCATGACCATAAAAGATATTATTCATATAAATAGAACAACCATTATTCTCTGATTTAAATGAATAACCGCCTCGCATCAAACAAGATCCAGATATAATGTTCATGCTCAACGCTGGCACCAAATAACAATTATTTAGGTCTAATACTAATCCCGAAGGTAGATGTAGAGGTAGCGTGCCGACCGCGATCACATCGACTTTGGAACCATTTCCCACGCGCATCGTCACCTCGTCCTTAACCAATCTTCGCTTAATTTGTAGTCCCTGTTTCGAGTTGCAAATATTAGCAACAGAACCAGTATCAAATACCCAGGTGCTACTGCGAGCATTAGTAAGGTACACATCAATAACATGTATATCACATATACCTTTGTTCACCTTGCCATCCTTCTTATCCGCCAAATACTTGGGACAGTTCCGCTTCCAGTGACCAGTCTGCTTGCAGTAGAAGCACTCAGTTTCAGGCTTAGGTCCAGACTTGGGTTTCTTCTCTTGAGCAGCAACTTGTTTGCTGTTCTTCTTGAAGTTCCCCTTCTTCTTCCCTTTGCCCTTCTTCTTGAAACTAGTGGTCTTATTGACCATCAACACTTGATGCTCCTTCTTGATTTCTACCTCCGCAGCCTTTAGCATTGCGAAGAGCTCGGGCATAGTCTTATCTATCCCTTGCATATTATAGTTCATCACGAAGCCTTTGTAGCTTGGTGGCAGTGATTGAAGAATTCTGTCAATAACACAATCATCCGGAAGATTAACTCCCAGTTGACTCAAGTGATTGTAATACCCAGACATTCTGAGTATGTGCTCACTGACAGACCCATTCTCTTCCATCTTGCAGCTATAGAACTTATTGGAGACCTCATATCTCTCAATCCGGGCATTCTGTTTGAATATTAACTTCAACTCCTGGAACATCTCATATGCTCCATGGTTCTCAAACCGTCGTTGAAGTCCCGGTTCCAAGCCGTAAAGCATGGCATACTGAACTATCGAGTAGTCATCAGCTTTGCTCTGCCAGACGTTCATAACATCTGGTGTTGCTCCAGCAGCAGGCCTGGCACCTAGCGGTGCATCCAGGACGTAATTCTTCTGTGCAGCAATCAGGATAATCCTCAAGTTACGGACCCAGTCCGTGTAATTGCTACCATCATCTTTCAACTTTGCTTTCCCAAGGAACGCATTAAAATTCAACGGAACAACAGCATGAGCCATCTATCTACAATCAATCATAAACAAGCAAGATACTATCAGGGACTAAGTTCATGATAAATTTAAGTTCAATTAATCATATTACTTAAGAACTCCCACTTAGATAGACATCTCTCTAATCCTCTAAGTGATCACGTGATCCAAACCAACTAAACCATGTCCGATCATCACGTGAGCTGGAGTAGTTTCAATGGTGAACATCATTATGTTGATCATATCTACTATATGATTCACGCTCGACCTTTCGGTCTCCGTGTTCCGAGGTCATATCTTATATGCATAGCTCGTCAAGTATAACCTGAGTATTCCGCGTGTGCAACTGTTTTGCACCCGTTGTATTTGAACGTAGAGCCTATCACACCCGATCATCACGTGGTGTCTCAGCACGAAGAACTTTCGCAACGGTGCATACTCAGGGAGAACACTTCTTGATAATTAGTGAGAGATCATCTTATAATGCTACCGTCAATCAAAGCAAGATAAGATGCATAAAAGATAAACATCACATGCAATCAATATAAGTGATATGATATGGCCATCATCATCTTGTGCTTGTGATCTCCATCTCCGCAGCACTGTCATGATCACCATCGTCACCGGCGCGACACCTTGATCTCCATCGTAGCATCGTTGTCGTCTCGCCAATCTTATGCTTCTACGACTATCGCTACCGCTTAGTCATAAAGTAAAGCATTACAGGGCGATTGCATTGCATACAATAAAGCGACAACCATACGGCTCCTGCCGGTTGCCGATAGCTCGGTTACAAAACATGATCATCTCATACAATAAAATTTAGCATCATGTCTTGACCATATCACATCACAACATGCCCTGCAAAAACAAGTTAGACGTCCTCTACTTTGTTTGTTGCAAATTTTACGTGGCTGCTACGGGCTGAAGCAAGAACCAATCTCACCTACGCATCAAAACCACAACGATACTTCGTCAAATAGACTCCGTTTTAACCTTCTCAAGGACCGGGAGTAGCCATACTCGGTTCAACTAAAGTTGGTGAGACAGTCTCCCGCAAGCCATCTGTGTGCAAAGCACGTCGAGGGAACCGGTCTCGCGTAAGCGTACGCGTAAGGTTGGTCCGGGTCGTCTCATCCAACAATACCGCTGACCCAAAGTATGACATGCTGGTAGGCAGTATGACTTGTATCGTCCACAACTCACTTGTGTTCTACTCGTGCAAATAACATCAAACCATAAAAAACTAGGCTCTGATGCCACTGTTGGGAACGTAGTAATTTTAAAAAATTTCCTACGCACATGCAAGATCATGGTGATGCATAGCAACGAGAGGGGAGAGTGTTGTCTACGTACCCTCGTAGACCGAAGCGGAAGCGTTGACGCAACGTAGAGGAAGTAGTCGTACGTCTTCCTGATCCGACCGATCCAAGCACCGTTACTCCGGCACCTCTGAGTTCTTGGCACACGTTCAGCTCGATGACGCACCCCTAGTTCCGATCCAGCAAAGCCTCGTAGACCGAAGCGGAAGCGTTGACGCAACGTAGAGGAAGTAGTCGTACGTCTTCCCGATCCGACCGATCCAAGCACCGTTACTCCGGCACCTCCGAGTTCTTGGCACACGTTCAGCTCGATGACGCACCCCTAGCTCTGATCTAGCAAAGCTTCGGGGAGGAGTTCCGTCAGCACGACGGCTTGGTGACAATCTTGATGTTCTACCGGCGCAGGGCTTCCCCTAAGCACTGCAACGATATATTTAATTAAGGTGGAATATGGTGGAGGGGGGCACCGCACACGGCTAAGGAACGATCACGAAGATCAACTTGTGTGTCCATGGGGTGCCCCCTGCCCCCGTATATAAAGGAGCAAGGGAGGGAGGAGGCCGGCCCTAGGTTTGGGCGCGCCAGGGGAGTCCTACTCCCACCGGGAGTAGGATTCCACCTTTCCTAGTCCAACTAGGTCAAGGGGGGAAAGAGGGGAAGAGGGGAAGGAAGGGAGAGAGGGGCCGCGCCCCAAACCCCTTGTCCAATTCGGACTGGGCTTGGGAGGGGCGCGCGCCACCTCCTGGTCCTTCCCACTAAGGCCCATCAAGGCCCATTGCTTCTTCCTCGTATTCCCGTAACTCCCCGGTATCTCCGAAAATACCCGAACCACTCAGAACCCTTCCGATGTCCGAATATAGTCGTCCAATATATCGATCTTTACGTCTCGACCATTTCGAGACTCCTCGTCATGTCCCCGATCTCATCCGGGACTCCGAACTCCTTCGGTACATCAAAACTCATAAACTCATAATAACTGTCATCGTAACCTTAAGCGTGCGGACCCTACGGTTCGAGAACAATGTAGACATGACCGAGACACGTCTCCGGTCAATAACCAATAGCGGGACCTGGATGCCCATATTGGCTCCTACATATTCTACGAAGATCTTTATCGGTCAGACCGCATAACAACATACGTTGTTCCCTTTGTCCATCGGTATGTTACTTGCCCGAGATTCGATCGTCGGTATCCAATACCTAATTCAATCTCGTTACCAGCAAGTCTCTTTACTCGTTCCGTAATACATCATCCCGCAACTAACTCATTAGTTGCAATGCTTGCAAGGCTTAAGTGATGTGCATTACCGAGAGGGCCCAGAGATACCTCTCCCATAATTGGAGTGACAAATCCTAATCTCGAAATACGCCAACCCAACATCTACCTTTGGTGACACCTGTAGTACTCCTTTATAATCACCCAGTTACGTTGTGACGTTTGGTAGCACCCAAAGTGTTCCTCCGGCAAACGGGAGTTGCATAATCTCATAGTCAAAGGAACATGTATAAGTCATGAAGAAAGCAATAGCAACATACTAAACGATCGGGTGCTAAGCTAATGGAGTGGGTCATGTCAATCAGATCATTCAACTAATGATGTGACCTCGTTAATCAAATAACAACTCTTTGTTCATGGTTAGGAAACATAACCATCTTTGATTAACGGGCTAGTCAAGTAGAGGCATACTAGTGACACTCAGTTTGTCTATGTATTCACACATGTATTATGTTTCCGGTTAATACAATTCTAGCATGAATAATAAACATTTATCATGAAATAAGGAAATAAATAATAACTTTATTATTGCCTCTAGGGCATATTTCCTTCAGAATCGTGTGGGTACGAAATGACGCCGGTTCTTAGATTGTGCAATGAAGGATTTGATGCAGCCAACGATTTCAAAGCTGTTCATATGAGGTACTGAATTAGGTTTTTTGGTTTCACTAACTTTTGCATTGTCTGAAATTTTGACTTAATGTGCTTTTGCCATTTAAAACTCATAGGGGTTTCACTCCTATGGGTACTTGAGGTGGATCGATCAATAGTGGCAGGGAAAAGCAAGGCTTGTGATTCACAAGCCTGCAGATGACAACAAGAAGCCGCAAAAGGCTCTATTTTAGAAGGATCCGGATATCTGTAGGATGAAGCAAGAGAGGAATCAACAGAATGAGTAGAGCAAAAGAAGAGGGAAAAGATATTTATTTGTAATATATTGTGGTGTATGCAAGTATTGTTCATGACAGACCAGGTCCACTCCAAGTAAAATATGGCTCTCCCAGGGCTTCATTCCCTGGGAACTTAGTATCTCTAAGTGATGTATTCATATAACTCCTCTTATATAGCCTACTTGCTTGGTGATTCTTTCCCTTGTGAATGTGACGACCAGAGCACTCATCCCCTCATGGCTTTGCCGACGAGTCTCTAGATCTGACTCCCTCTGCCTACCACTCGGGCTGGGAGAGGGATCCAGGTGCCTCGTCGCTGGTCAGTAGTTTAGGTTAGGATTTTTTTTCCTCAGAGGGCCAGCGCTTAGGTTGACAATGACGCTTCATCTTCGAGTTGGTCTTTTAGGCTTCAATCCTCCTTGAGTTTGCTCATTGGGGCGGGATCGACAGAGCTTCGGCGTAGATTGATGGCATCTCCTTGGGGTAGCGAGGTTAGGGTTTTCTCATCGTATGGGTGCGACAGAGAGAATGGGTGTCAAGTAAAGACCTCTCGGCTGTCGTAGACAAGGTCGGGCCAGCTTCGGTAGGGGCGCGACGACAACGTCTTATCCTGGTGACAACAATGGTGATTGTTGGTGGTCTAGGTACTCAATGTATTTTTTTATGGTTAATAATTACACCTGGGTACATAAACTTGGGTGATGATAACAAAAATAAATTTTAAAACCCATAAAACTGGTATATTATCTTTGATGCAGACTCAATTAGGCAGCAACCTCACCCAAAATAGCCACGTTGGGCGCCACGTATAGCAGGAAAAGCCAATTGAGCATGTGTTTTTATACGAAAAGACCCCTGAAGTATATGCTAATTAACCCATGCCACTCTTCTCTGTTTTATCTCCTACTGAAGCTGGCCCAACAGCAATGGCGACGCCACACCCATTTCTTGTGTGCATGCCATGGAGGGAGGGTAGAAGGTAGGGCACTCTACTAGTCGTCGTGCACCCCTGAGAGGCGAGATCTACGACGGGAACAACAACGTCAACCAAGCTTGTGATATCGGCAATGACATGGCTAGAAAATGGAGAATGACCTCATAGCTTCATTTTGGCTCCAAAAAAGCCATTAAGGTGCGTTCTTTATTCGATGCATGATGGTGTTCTGATGATGTCAGTCATGAAATAGGTGGATGAGATTGGGTCATGTGAAATTGGCCAACATGATAGGGTTGAATATGTGGGCGCAAAAATGACGCCGGTTCTTAGAGTGTGCAATGAAGGATTTGATGCAGGACGACGATTTCAGAGCTATCCATACGAGGTACTAAATTAGGTTTTTAGGTTTCACTGATTTTTTTTTACTGTCTGGAAATTTGACTGAATGTGTCTCTGCCATTTATATTTTATACGGGTTACACTCCTATGAGTACTTGAGGTGGACCGATTAAGAAGGGTAAGGGAGAGCAAGGTTTGTGATTCACAAGCTTGCAGATGAAAACAAGAAGCTGCAAAAGGCTAGGCTCAGTTTGAGAAGGATCGGGATATCTGCAGGATGAAGCAAAAGAGGAATCAACATAATGAGTAGAGCAAAATAAGGGGAAGAGAGTTTTGTTTGTAATATTTGTGGTGTTTGCAAGTGTTGTTCTTTATGATGGGGTTGCATTGCTTATTATGCAGTTTGTGTCATTGTAGATCAATGTATGTTGAAGAAGAATAAATGGAACATGTCGGGTTTCTCAAGTTGATTATGTGAAGTTTTTGTCCAAGGTGTCAATTGAGCAACTGTAATTTGTTACTCAAATGAAAATTGAGGTAAATAGTAATTGAATATAATTGCAAACTGAAAATGCAAACCAATTTGGACAGAATTGAAACCGAATTTACCCAAAGAACATGATTGCATCATACTAACTGTCACTTCCGACACTGATTAACACAAACTGATGGTACAAAAAACCATCAGATCCCTCAGTAGGGTAGAGAACGTAGCTAAAAGTATCAGATGAGAGTTAGCACGAGGGCTTTACCGAGGTTCGAGCCATCATGGTGAGGTAGTACCCTACCTAAATGATACAACATCAAAATAATGTACCACTTTTATGCGGCTTTTTGTATGGTTATGTTACCGCAGCGCAAGTTTATGTGCACCAGATGTAATTAAATCTTTTTATGATGTTTGGATGCTTTGTTTATATAATGAACCTTTATAATAATAGATTGGGTCATTTTTAATTAGAAAAAACTCCTATGGCCTCATCGAATTTTGAACCTCAAGTTCGATCATAAAATACTTATAAAATATTAGGTCATATGCTAGTCACATGGCATAAATTTGAAATTTCTCTGTCAAATATTCAAATAAGGTAGCACCACTAGATAGTGTGAGTTTAAATAAATCACATACTCTTGTAGAGCAATTTGAATCTCACCCAAAGAAAGGCATTGCAATGTGATATTCATCAGAGACAGAGTACAGAGTACAGCGACAAAATTGTACAACCAAATGAAGTCAAATTCTTGAATTCACCATGAATAATCGACACTAGAAAACAAACTCCTGGCTGGTGGGGGCAGCATCTCCTTATTCTGTAAACTCCAAGAATTAGAAAAACATTCTAATCTAAACCTCAGATGGAGTTGCACTGAAGAAGCCCTTATTCATTCTCTTTCTTCTCTGCGCCGCAACTCGCATATCTACACCTCGGCACACTATGTACACCAACAAATCCGACCTCAAATCTAACAAAACCGCCTCCTCCCGCAATCTCAGGAATAAATCGGAGAACATATACAACCAGCCAGAGCCAGATAGGTGAGGTGAGGTGAGGTGAGATGAGATGCTATCTTGACCAGGGCCCTCCACCAAACTGCCTGAAGCAAGCAGCAGAGGAAGAAGGATGGGTCATTCCCTGTGCCCATTGCAGATTGCTGTCCACCTGGCTGCTTGCCAGGTTATTCTGGTGGGTGTAACCATACATGTCTGTGGATAAAGGAACCATGTTCTCAGCAACACCAAGAGGAGCAACTAGACTCCTTCCTCCAAGGAGCAGCTGGTCAGAGCCCGGCGGGCGTGAAGATACCTGCTGCTTGTACTGGGACAGGACGCTCAGAAGGCTCCCGTCCCCGCCAGGCAGATCCTGGCCTAAAACGACGCCGTTTGATCCCATTCCAGACCAATTATTATGTGATGGTTGGTCCTCATCAGGGAACCAGCTGCGACTCCGATCCGCAGGCACGTGACCAGCAAAACTTTGGGGCTCGACCATAGGAAAGCTGTTCTGAGTACAGAGCGTTGCACTGGAATACATGTTAATGTTGTTCTCAACTTGCTGCGAGTAAAGTCCGCTGTGCCTCTCACCAAGCAACTGCATCTGCTCTTGGGCCAGACCAGATTGAGCTAGGTGTCCGTTTGTCATGGAATGCAAGCCCATAGACTGCTTCATGCCGTTCACATGTCCCAGGGAATAAGAGGGGACCATTCCGACACCCTTCACGCCATTTAGGAGCTGCTCGCCGTTTAGCTGGTTCGTGCTTGGTTGCAACAGAGATGCTGAATTGCTCATCGGTTGTGCAGCAGGAACACTGATTTGAGCTTGCTGTCTGCGTCTGTTATCTACCCCCATGTCAACCATACAAGTTGCTGGCCCTCCAGAGGGATGATGTTTAACCTGCAGGGCACCTGATTGTGCGTACAGACCATTCCCCGGAGGGTGGTAGAAGGAATCCACAGGACTCGCTGGCTGCCATAATTCTTTCTGGCATTTTGCAGGCCCTTTTAGTTCAGGACCTTCCGCATTATTTTGCCTGCTCAAATTGCTATCAGAGGGCATCATTGCAATATTATCAGTCTCTCTTTGATCAACAATCATGCCATTCATCTCTTTTTTACTGTCATGTCCAGTTGAGGCACTCGAGTAGCACACGTTCTTCAAGTCGTCAGTTCGCTCATCGAAACCGCCATGAACATGAATAGGAAAACCTATATAGCCAGTCTTCTTGCAATCTTGAACTAGCATATTTGGGCTGTTGAGGCCTTGAATAGGTGAGATCGTGCCGCTGATGGCCTTGGGCTCCTGAGATTGCATATCTGCTTGGAGAGTTGTATCATTGCAGCTGGTGTCTTCCATATCATCATCTGCCATGCCTGGATTGCTCTGGGAGATTCTGTTCCTACAGCTTATATCCATAGGGGCTTCATCTTGCGCGTCTGAGCTGTCGCCACTTTTAGCACTTGTGCTGCTGATCTTTTCAACTTCTTCATCTTGCTCGTCTGAGGTACCCTGACTCTGGGTAGGTATATTCGTGTTATTCATGTCCATAACATCTTGGTCTGTCACGTTTGGGCCGTCATGAGAGTCAGTGGATGTACCTGTATCACTTGTATCATTGCCATCTTGATCTGTTGTGTTTGGGCTGTCATGAGAGTCTGTGGATGTATCAGTAGTATCACTTGTGTCATTGGCATCTTCTTCATCTTCAAGACCTGCGCTGCTATTATTCCCGGATTGCGGCACATCCTGAGGCGAGTGCTCTACCGGTTCTTCCTGTCCGTCTGAGGTGCCACCATTTCGATAAGCACCATCTTGCCCAACTTCTGCGGTTCTGACACCTAACTGCTCTGCCTTCTCATAAAAAAATTAGAAGGCAGATTGTTAGAAACTAACCATAACTTTTAAATGAATACATAATAAATAAGAAATGCTTTGCAAATTTTCATGTTTACCCGGTGCCTAAGCCGACTGTGCTGCATGATTACTAATACATTGCCATCATAAAATTGTATAATGACCCATTGGACAACAATGTGTAGTAAGAAACCTGCTATTCTCGTGCACAATAGATGTATAGATGTACCAAATACTATCAACAGCATGTCTTTTGAAGCAAGCATCTACAACCTAGTCCAGGATTTGTTAGAGATGCACGTGCAAGCCGTTTGACATCATGCGTAAGCGAAAAATCCAGTTTATTTTCGTACACAGAAGTTAAATTCCACGTCATGCTCTTCATACAGAAGTAGAAGTGCTCAAAATGGTAAGGCATAACAAACCTTTTCCACCTCAGACATATTCCTTTCTGCAATTTCAAGGCACAGTGACCTCCTTAATTTCTCAGCAATCAACTTCTCTTCCCGGCGGGCCTTGAAAGCAGCAGGGAGTTCTTTACATGACAGAATGACCCTAGCATGGGTATAGTTTGACGTAAGAAAAGACCCATCAAAAGTAAAAACAGACAAAATTAAGATATTATTACTGACCAATGATCGTGCAGTTTCTGTTTCTCATCCTCCATCAGTGTCTCATATGGTTTCACATGGAAGTTATCAATATCACCAATAACACCAACAAGATGTCTTGTCTGAATGCCATCCCCAGATTGTTTCATTCTCTTAACAAGATCATGTTGAGCCCTGCTGACCTGAAAAATAGGCACACCAAAGTTAATCTGTGATTCCAGATCAGCATAACGTCAGCAGTACATTGAAAACAATTGCTGGTAGATACATCCACAATATGGCATCCTCATAAGGAACATGGTATATTACTATCGGCTATGGCTGATGGATGCAACAATCCGAAATTCAGCAGTCCTCTAGGAAAATATTTCAGAAAACTGGATATATGTCAGATCTAACAGTTACTTTAGTCCTAAATGAATTCGATGCTACTGGGTTGAACAAGCAAATTAAAGCTTGACACTGCATTAGAAACAGAAGTGTTATACGATTGGTTATATTATGTTAAGAAGAAAAACTGCAATGGCTCGGACTTTATTTACATTTCCACTCCAGCATAGCGGAAGCAAAAATTTATTCTAAGCACCAAAAAGGTTTACCTTAATATATGACATATACTTTGTGACGTCGCCGTTTCGTACAACCTTCATGGGTATTGCATTCTTAGGAGCATTAGAAAATATGACATTTTCTCCAGATGACTGCCGGTCCCCTCGTCGCTGTTTAGCAAGGTTATCCCTACACGAGATAAGCAATAATAGGCTCCAAGTCAGAATAATCCAAAACACAAGAGCTTTTCCTTTTGTAAGAGCCAATGGGAAGCAGTTGAACTATTAGTAGCAACTAACGAAGTATCACCAGGGTATTCAAACTAGTAACAATATATGAGATATATATTTCACAAGATAAGAAAAAAGGAAGCGTCAATCCAATGATAAATCCTAAAGGCTAGGTGGCGAGCCAGAAGCTTAAGGACTAAAAAGGAGCTTGAAAAGTTAGATGCTTATAAAAATAAACTTCCTTACATCTCAGTGAATCATAAATCTATTCAAAGGTTACCAGGAGCATCAAGTAGTGTGTGTGTGTGTGTGTGTGTGTGTGTGTGTGTGTGTGTGTGTGTGACAAGTGGGTCATTTTGGGAATGAAGGAGCAACTACCAATAAGACGTAGAAGCAAAAGCATTGAGCAAATAAAATCTGAGGGAGAGAGAATAACCTGAACAAGCTTTTTGGATTGTCACAAGTTAACCATTTGTCCCTCCACCTCGTGACGGTATCAGTCATGCTGCATGAGTAGGGTGTTATTAAGAACGGCATTGCGATATGAGCAGAATGGAGTAGATTATTTGACATACTCAGAATGGTAGTTCTTCAAGTGTGCATGATATGCCTTCTTATCAGCTCTGATTTGCTGCTCCTTGTTAAGGACAGCATCTGGATGAAGATCGCCACAGCAAAGAGCAGAGGACCTGGAGCGCAACAGAAGCTAATGAGCACTCGTATCCAACAGAGATTGTGAAGTATGTAAGGAGGGAACCGCCAAGCAGCAGAGAGAAATTTTGTCTGAAAGAGCAGCACTAGAGGCAGCAATACATTAATTTGGTAGTGATGCAATTACGTTCATGCATAAGAAAAAGCCACTGTGCAAGAAAAATTTGGTTGTTGAATATAAATAATTTTCTTTTCTTTAAAGATATAGGTGAGGCACAAGAATCGCATCATACCAGTCATAACCTTATAACATTAAAAATCTGCAAGCCAACTAACTAAAGTTGTGTCATCGCAAAAAAAAAAAAGATGTTTGTTACACTGATAGTGGAGCAAAAAAATCATTATTGGTCATATGTATGAGGCAATTAAGAGGAGTGTATATATGGGGAGCAAAAGGTTGGTTTTAGATGGAAGAAAGAGGTTCCAATACCAGTCTTGAGTGAAACTGGTGATAATTGAGTAAAAAAAAGGTAGGTATTGGACAAGACGGACGCGTGGAATGTAAAAAGCTACTCCCTCCGTCCCATAATATAAGACGCTTTTTGACACTAGTATAGTGTCAAATAACGTCTTACATTACGGGACGGAGGGAGTAGTGTAGTAGCAATTGTCAGTGGTTAACAGCAACAGGCATTGATATTACTGATATAAAATACAAGCACCAAAAGGTAGTGAAGAGAGCATAAGCAAGAATGCAGAAAAAGGGATAATGAGCAATTGTCTTAGTATAATAGTGAGTACTAGTACTAGTATAAATAAAATAGCAAAATGAGTGAATGAAGACAGCAGCAATGAGCTACCGGCAGAATCATCCGAAGAAGGTGTGACACCAAGCAGTCAAGTCCAGTAAAAAAAGTAGCAAGGAATTAGGAATAGTAAGCAGTACTTGCCAGGTTACAAGGGGGTTCCCAAAGTGGTGATTTTCGCCAGTGAGCAAATCCTGCACTGCTTCCTCTGCGTCGGAGCCGGCCGGAAGAAACCGAGCAAGGAACCTCCTGTCGGCCTCCGTCAGGCAGGCGTCCCAGACCTACCCACCCACCCAGCCCAGGATATATACCAAAATAAGTACCATCCATCCATGTATACAGCAGCAGCAGCAGATTAGCAAGGGCGTACCTGGTAGGAGAAGACCCCACCGAGGAGAGGGATGTCGGCGAGGGAGAAAATCCGCCTGGGGACGGGGGCGACGTCGGCGAGGGCGCGGCTGCGGGGCGGGGAGTCGATGAAGGGCGCGAGATGGCGCCAGGGGATGGCGATCTGGTCGTCGGCGGGGAGGGCCCGCCTGGCGCGGTCATCCCAGCGGAGGTGGATGTGGGAGCTCAGGGTGAGCAGCGGCGGCTGCTCGATGTGGGGCCTCGCCCGCTTGCTCCATCTTTGGTGGTTGGGCTGGGGCGGCGGCGCGTTCGGGGGCCGCTTCCTCGGCTGGCCGGCCGACATCTTTCGCGGGGCGGCGGCGGCGGCGGCGGCGGTGGGGAGTCGACGGCCGGGGGGTAGGGGAAAAGAGGGGAGAGGACGAGGGTTGGACTCTGATGAGGATCCCTCCGCTGCCCAACCCAAAGCCAAGGAGAGGAGAGGATGAGGGATTAGACGCCGTCCGATCCCATCCAACATCCAACATCTCTATCCCACCGCCGTCCGATTCTTTTCTTTTCTTTTCTTTTCTTTTCTTAACCTAGCCTAGCCTTAGCCTACAACACAAGATACTCCTATGTGTATGTATCCGTGTAGGAAGCATACTGTGTTTCATTCCACAAAACAAAACAAAAATAATAATAACATGGCAGTATTTTATATTATTATTTATTATCATAAAATATACAAACAAATGGGTGTGCTTATCATCACTGCATCCTCCCTCCGCGGCCAAACCCAAAGTCGAAGGATGAGCCGCCGTCCAATCCAAACCCAAATCCATATCTCAATCCCGCCGCCGTTAGATGAATGGATTTCACCAAACCTCTCTTTTTTACTTAACCTAGCCTACAACATACTACTACTATGGACCTATTTGGATTCTCTCCACTCCGTGAAGCTGCGGAGCTCGGTTCGAGCTGCTCCCTAACTCCGCCTCTACAAATACCCCAAAATTAGGAAACCAACATGGGAGTCCACGAAATACTTTTTTCGCCGCCGCAAGCCTCTATTCCGGAGATATCCCATCTGGGGACCTTTTTTGGCACTCTACGGGGAGTAGTTTACCACAGACCTACGATCCGTAGATCCGATGATGTCTTCTTCTCTCTCGATGTTCCTCAATACAATATTCTCCTTGTTGTCCTTCGACATCCGTTTGATGTAATGACTTTTTGCAGTGTGTTTATTGAGATCCGATGAATTGTGAGTTGATGATCAGATCTATCCATGAATATTATTTGAGTTTTCTCTAAACTCTTTTATGCATGATTAATATAGCTTTGCATTTCTGCTTCGATTTATTGGTTTGGTTTGGCCAAATTGATTTATCTTGCCATGGGAAGTGGTGCTTTGTAATGGGTTCGATCTTGCGGTGCTCAATCCCAGTGACAGAAAGGGACATGACACGTATGTATCGTTGCTATTAAGGATAAGAGATGGGGTTTATTTATACGTGAGTTTTCTTGTCTACATCATGCAATTTTGCCTAATGCATTACTCCTTTTTTTCATGAACTTAATACACTAGATGCATGCTGGATAGCTGTCGATGTGTGAAAGTAGTAGATGCAGGCAGAAGTCGGTCTACTAATCTTGGACGTAATGCATATATGTTTGATCATTGTCTTGGATATCGTCATAATCATTTGGTTTTTTATCAATTGCTCAACAGTAATTTGTCTACCCACCGTATGCTATTTTCTTGAGAGAAGTCTCTAGTAAAAGCTATGGCCCCATGGTCTATCTTTTATCATATAAAAAATTATTGCAATTTTTATTTATTTATTTTTATTTTGTATTTTTATCGGATCTATCTATCAAATCCTATACAATTTAATCTTGCTCGTAACGGTTGAGAGATTGACAACCCCTCTACGCGTTGGGTTGCAAGTATTTGTTGTTTGTGTGCGGGTGATGTTTGCATAGTGTTGCTTGGTTCTCGTACTGTATTGATAACCTTGGTTCCATAACCGAGGGAAATACTTATCTCTACTGTACTACAACATCCCCTCCTCTTTGGAAAAATCCCAACGTAGTTCGCAAATAGCAGTACTGCTTACATTCTTCGTTGGGAGAAACTCTTACTCGATTGATAACATTGGTTCTCTAACTGAGTTAAATACTTGCTTCTAGGCTACATCACCCTTACACATAGGATCCCAAGCACGCACGCAGGAGCAAGCAACGACCTCTAAGTTTTGGAGTATGCGACAAGTCTTGAGAAACACGCCTTTCTATGCGCCATGGGCCTCCTTGAGATGCCCCTTAGTGAACCGCACGGAGGTTCTAGGGCGGCTCACTTGACCGGGGAGGCGACGTGGTGAGTGACCCCTAATCCATGACACTATCACCTCACTCTTGACTCAGCTAGCAATCTAAACTAGTCGTCATCGGATTGTTGAGTCAGCGGCTTTGTGGTCATGCGAGATGTCCTCCTTGTCTGCGAAAAGCTACTCATGCGCCATTTCTCTTTGGCTTAAACCGGATAGACTCAAGAATGTGTTGCTGCTTCGCCTAGCCTAACTGGAGGGGGTGTCCGTCGGACCGTCGTTCATATCCTGACCTAACCTAGCGTTGACCGTTGGTGGCATGGACAATTGGGTAGGGGGGAATTTACATTTTTTTTTCCTTTTGGTTTGCCACTCTGTCATCCCCTCCTCCCCAACCCAACCCAAGCCAACCCAACCCAAGCCAAAGTGGGGGATTTTGGTGGATTCGTTCCCCTCCACCCCAAAGTGGCCCAATCCCAATCCAATCTTCTCTTGTCTTTGTCGCTCCACTCTTGCTTAGATCAGATCAGAGCAGAGAATGATTGATTCATTGGTTGGTTGATTGTAGAAGAGGTAGGGATCCCAGCGGGCGGGCGGGCGGGCTAGGGTTCCTTCTCCTTCCTTCCTTGGGACGAAACGACATGGAGGATTCCTCCTCATGCTCCTCCTCCTCTTCCTCGCCGGCGCCGGCGGCGGACTTTGTCGACTACCTGGGCCCCGACACCTCCGTCACCGTCTTCACCATGCTCCACCACCCCGCCGACCTCGCACGCGCATCCGCCGTCTCCCGATCCTGGCGACAATTCGGTACCTTTCCACCTCTCTCTGAATCTCTGGATCTGGTCTCCCTATTCATCCATGTACGGAGTATTTATCTACTACATATCTAGGGGAGATTATAGATTCTGCTTAGGGAGGAAGCACTAGTGATTTCCTTTCCGATCCACCCTAAATCACAATACTTTACTTACCACCATAATCGCTAATGAATGAATGAATGTGCTAATCTGCTATGCTAGACACGACCTCGCCTCTCGTCTGTTTTTTCTCTTGTCTTATAGAAAGATAACTTCTTTCTTTCAGTCAGTCGCAACTGCTGTACATGAGTACCAATTCTCAGTAACTCAATCTCAATCTCTTTCTTCTTATAGTTATCGACAACCAGTTCAGCAAGCTGCAGTGCCTGCGTGCCTGCCCGGAGGTCTCCACCTTCACCCAAGTCGACATCACCACCACCTCTAGCACCAGAACCCCCTCGCGCTGCCAGGACCAGGACACCACCACCGGGTCGTGCGCCGAGGACGACAAGCTCCACCGGGACCACAGGGTGTACACGCACCTCGGCCACGGCCTCCTCTCGCCCTACAAGCCCAGGGACTGCATCATCCACTGCATAGGCGCCTCCAGCACCGACAACTTCCCCGACGAGACCATCGAGAACACCCTCGAGCCCGTCGACCACCTCGAGTCCAACAGACCCTCCTACTGGTCCAGCGGCGGCCAGAGGGACCCCGCCACCGCCGAGTGCCTCATATATCGCCTCCAGGCCGATCTCTGCCTCATCCAAGAGATCAAGCTGCAGCCATTCAAAGGTTTCTTTCTTTCTTGTCTTCCCTTCTTTCTGTATGGCTGGTTCAAAACAAACAATACTTTCCACCATGCGTCGTTGCAGCGTTTTTCCAGCATGGCGATCCCATATATTCGCCAAAGAGCATCCGCATCCAGATGGGCTATCCAAGGTCACCGCTACGCCCTGAAGCACTTGTCTGTGATGAAAATGAAGGCCAGTTGATTGATGACAGAAACTACGTCTGGACCTACACATCTCCAGAATTCCCAATGCTGCAGGTCAGTTGCTTTTGAAAAAAAATAAAGGTTTCGCAGGCCAGCTTAATAGATATCTGATTGATATTCCCAGGCCTATACATCCTTTTTACCCTCTCAACATAAGGATCTCTTCTCTTATATAGAAAACAGTCAAACAACTGACATAGAGCAGGAACATTCTTAAAAGGCTGAGCATGAAGAAAGTGCATTTGATCGACCTATCTCTAGCACTAGCAGTGTTCTTAAAGTTTTTATTACAAAGGTCACTTGGATTTTGTTTGTTTAATAATATCTACTCCCGCTGTACCAACCAAAATATAAGACGTTTTTGCAGAAGAGCTTATATTTTGGTACGGAGGGGGTAGATGTTTGCAGTCGCCTTGTGCTGTATGTAAAACTGCTGAGTGAGTAACGTTATTATGTGTGATAAATATTCCAGGAAAATGTTTTACAATCCTTCAAGTTACCACGCCCGGTTCTGTGTATTGGCGGGGTGGTGAAGGTTGAGCTTCTTGGGAGAGTTCAGAAACAGGCAATCGATGGCCTCTACTACATATGGTGAGTTGTCGTGCAACTGTGTGGAGCTAGATAAATCGTTTTCCCCCATTGCACAGAAGATGTACTTACCATTCATGTATGTACTTGCTTTCCAGCATATCCCATGTCCAAATAGTGGGGAAGGCACTGTCACGAGACCTCGGGGTCGTTCCTCGCGGGAACGGCCTGGTCCTGAACTACTATCTGGATCCCCGTACATGCGGCGTTCCCCGCAGCGAGTCATCAAGGAACGATGGGCGCAGCAGGTGGCAGGGCTTGGCGTCGAGGATCTGGCATTCTGGCACGGCGCGAGGGATAGGAGGGCTGAACCAAACGCTGCTGAGCAGACTGTTTGGCGGTCCGTTGCGGCTCGTGGTCGTAGCGGACGAATCGGAAGGGGAGGAGGAGGAGGATGATCTTCCTTAGAAGGAAGGAAGGAAGGAGCTCAAGGGAGGAGGGTGTTATTTGATTTGATTTGATTTTGTGCACAAAAGAAACATTACATATATATAAGAGAGTGGCTGTCCTTTTGTGGTGCTGTGAGAGAAAAAAAAATTACATTTTGATTGTGTAAGAGAAGAGAAGACAGCACAATGAGATGAGATGCATCCAATCCAATCAAATCAAGCTCACTTGACTTATAGTCAGATCATCAATCTAAGAATGCCACTTCACTTTTATTGTTGTTATCATTTATTATTGGTGATAGTTAGAGAAAATGTATGCATCTCTTGTTGAGCAACCTAAAAATGAATGAATGCCAACATCTTGAGTCCATATGGATTTGCAAAACTGAATGAAAAAGATTACTACCAAAGCATCTATTAGTTGTGGATGAATGAATGAATAGATTCAGTCTGCATTTGGATTTGGGAGAATGAATGAATGAATTGGATTATGTCTACATAAATTCAGTCTTGTAGTAGTATTTTTGAAAACTGAATGGAAAGAGATTCACAAGAAGAAAGAATGGATTTTTATGCAGCTGTAGCTGACTCTGACTCTGATTCACAACAAGAAAGAAGAAGAAGAATATGCCGCTGCGGCTGCCCCGCCACCGCCGCCGCCTCGCGCCGGCGCCATGCCAGAGCCAGAGCCGCGCCGCGGCTTCGTGGGCCGCGGCCGTAGCCGACCACGCGCGCGCAGGCCGCCACGCCGCCGCGCTCACCGTCTTCCGCCGCGTCCTCGCCGCCCACCCGGCCGCCGCGGTCGACGAGCTCGCCTACTCGGCGCTCCTCCGCTGCCGCGACGCCGGCCTGGCCTACCAGATACACGCGCAGGCGTGCCGCCGGGGCCTCGCCGCCTCCAACCCCGTCCTCGCCTGCTCCCTGCTCGCCTTCTACTCCGCCGCCCGCTCCGACCTCCCGGCCGCCGCCAGCCTGTTCGACGAAATGCCGCGCAGGGACGCCGTCGCCTACACCGCCATGATGTCGGCTTTCATCCGCGCCGGGGACTGGGCACAGGCCCTCGCGCTCTACCCTCGCATGCTCGCCGCCGGCGCCGCGCCGCCCACCGAGCACACCTTCGCCAACCTGCTGGCACTCTGCGCCTCCAGGCAGCTGTGCTGCCACGGGAGGCAGCTCCACGCGCAGCTCCTCCGCTGGGGGGCCGACCTCAACCTGGTGCTCAAGACCGCGCTCCTCCACATGTACTCCAGCTGCGGCTTCATGGACCACGCGCACGCCGTGCTCTGCTCCACGCCCGACACGGACGTCGTGCTCTGGACGGCCATGATTGCCGGCTACTCGCGCGCAGGAGACCTCCAGTCCGCTCTGCGCATGTTCCGTCACATGGAACAGGCTGGCGTGCTGCCCAGTGCCTTCACCTTCTCCGGGATCATCACCGCCTGCGCTTCTTCTTCCTCTGCCCAGCCCCAGGCGTCACAGACTGGACGGCAGCTCCATGCCCGCGTCTTCAAGTTTGCTCTGGAGCACGACATCTCTGTCTGCAACGCGCTCGTCGACTTCTACAGCAAGTCGTCCGCCCGTCTGCTCGACCTGCTCCATGCGTTCAGTGCCACAGACAGCCCGAATGTGGTGTCCTGGACCGCCTTGATCGCTGGACTTGCACGCCATGGCAGAGACGAGGATGCATTTGCGGCCTTCGCAGAGATGCGGGCCAGCGAGGTGCAGCCCAACTCATTCACCGTCTCCACCCTACTCAAGGGCTGCAGCTCCTCCTCAGAATCAGAATCTTTCCTACATGCTACAAAAATCCATGGTTACGTGCTCAAGACCAGCCTTGGGTCTTTGGATGTGTCTGTCGGGAACTCGCTGGTCGATCTTTATTCCAGGTTTGCAAGGATGGATGACGCGTGGGCAGTCGCGACAACAATGGCCTGTGCAAGGGACAACCTCACATACACAAGCCTTGCAAAGGGGCTGAATCAGATCGGTCTTCCAAGCAGGGCCATTGAGATGATAGTCCACATGTTTCGTGAGGAGGTTCGTATCGACGGCTTCAGTCTGGCCTGCTTCCTCTCTGCTGCCGCGACCTTGCCATCCATAGAGCCTGGGAAGCACTTGCACTGCTGCTCGCTGAAATTGGGATTGAGCAGTCAGGTCTCAGTTTCCAACAGCCTTATCAACATGTACAGCAAGCATAAGTGTGTGGAGGATGCTAAGAGTGTTTTCCACTCAATCAGGGAGCCAAGTGTCGTGTCGTGGAACGCACTAATATCTGGGCTGGCATACAATAATGAGTGCTATTATGAAGCGCTGTCGGTTTTCGAAGACATGACATTGGCTGGGGCACAGCCTGATAACATCACTTGCTCTGCTGTACTTTATGCCTGCACTCACGGTGGCTTCGTTGATGTTGGCATCAAGCATTTCAACTCTATGAGGAATTCGTTTGGTGTTTCCCCACAAAGAAGCCACTACACACTCTTTCTGGATATGTTAGGACGAGCGGGTCGTCTTACGGAGGCGGCATGCACCATTGAGGCCATGCCCATCCGGCCTGACGTGTCCATGTACAAGAATCTCTTAGCATTTTGCGAGCTCCATAATGATCTGGCTGTTGCAGAAACTATTGCAAGGAAGGCACTGGAGTTATACCCATCGGACACAGTATTTCAGAATACCCTTTCAGGCACCAGTGGCGCTCCATGGAAACACAGGATGAAGAGTGATGCAGATATTCAAGCTAAAGCCTAACAGATGCGCGCTATCATCTGTTTCTCCATGCCAGGTTCTCGGATTCTTCCTATATGGATTTCCCAAGGGCCACAAGGCTTCCCACCAAAAAATAAGAGCCACAACGATTATTCCTCAGGCTATTTCTTTCGACATCTTGACATCGAGCATGGGCTGACGACAAGAGCATGGGCTTACGACAAGAGCAACGCAGGATTTTGTCAGTGGTCTTTTTCCTCTTCAAGGATTTTTGTAGAAATTCCTCTGCATTGAAATCACATGAGACATTCTACAAAAATAAAATAGATTATGTTCCACCCCATTCTGAATCAAGCTCTTTGAGAGTCACTGCAGAGTATGGTATGTGGTATCCACTTAGTCAGTATACAATGTCAATGATTTGAGTTCTGGTAAGCGTCATGTGCTAAGACAGGCAGAATGCTTGGTCTAAACTCTAAATAGCTTCAGATAGAATATCTAATGCCACATACGTAAATAAATAGTTTGTGTAGTATACAGATTGTGGGGTAGCCTCTTGAAGAAAATTAGAAAAACCGCGAACATGCATAGATTGTAGAATGACGCAGCAGTTTTTACAGAAGAATCCGTGGGCAGAATTTCTAGGGGACAATTTTATGTTTGCTGTCAGGAAAATATAAGAATGTGACAGTAGTATTTCTGGGTACTTGTTACAGCAATATCTTGTGGTTATATTTATACATCCCTGCACTAACAGCAATTTTATAAGAGTGAAATGATGTTCATTTCTTCTTCACAGGGGCAAGGATAGGATAAGTGTTGGGAAACAAATAAACATCATGTGGAAGATTCTGATCCATCGACATTTACCGAAGTGTGGCTGGTTCTTATAGGTCCTTCTCTGATCCTTCACTCGTGATGTTGCCGGTAATTGATTGCAACCACATGGTGACTATTCTTCTGAATGTAGAATTTTCTGTGATATTAGTTCCTTACATGAACTGCTTGAATATGTTATACAAAACGTCGAGCACTGTATCCAATCTTCGTGCCACAAATGACCAGAAGCGGAAATTATATGCTAGAAGATACACGATACAAGGCTCCAGGTATAATTTGTAAAGCTTCACAGCAAATGACCAGAAGCGGATAGAATATGCAAGAAGGTACACGATAACAGGCTCCAGGAGGAATTTGTAAAACTTCACAAAGGACTGGACTAGTGCTTCTGGATTCTGTAGAAAATCTGCATGTATATATACTTTCATGCTTAGCTGGATTTTAGGTAGTATTATGGTTTATACTCCTGAAGAGTTTATACATATATACATACCTTCAGCTTGTTTTGGAAGTAGGTCGAACAAAAAGGTAACAAATAGAAGTATGTCCTGTAAGAATTGGAAATATTCCATGGAAGGCAATTAGCTAGAGGCATTCGGCAGTCAGACTAATATAGTTGGATGCAGCAGCAAAAGCAAGCTATTATTAGTATGCGTACCAATGCCAGATTTACTGGTTTCACAGGTGACTCGTTGAAGATGTGGACCTTCCTGCGGTGTCAATTAGAGAACATGCGACATTAGAAAGAAAGAGAATACCAAGGTGAGAGCACAATATTGTTTAGAAATTAGAGAATATGCTATCACGACACGAGTGGGTATTAATTTCAGCTACTCCCTCCGTTCGGAATTACTTGTCGCAGAAATGGATGTATCTAGACGTATTTTAGTTCTAGATGCATCCATTTCCGAGACAAGTAATTCCGAACGGAGGGAGTACCTAATAAGAAGCGCTTCTCCTTTTGCCGAACACATGTAGAAACTGCAGCCTCTGGTAAATGGGATGATCTTACCGTTCCACTCTGCAACAAGATGATATCATTATCACTCACCAGATTGCCTGCCACTTATATTCAAATTCCATGCCGCAGGAACTTACCAAGGTGCCACATTGCTGCAGCAACAGTGGGTTCTTCTGCTCCTTGACAAACCTCATCAATAACAAATTTGACATTCTTTCTCATAGCTTCCATAAGCCTTGCGAAGTAGGTAATCGTATTCTGCAGGCAGCAAAGTAGTTGTTGTGAGTATGGGAACCTTGTTTTAAATTAATAGCTTGATGGTAGGACTCAACCATGAGTTATTGGAGCATATGAGAGAATGAGGTGCGGGTAAAACCTTGATGTCCAGTGGTTTATAATATGAAGTGTGCTTGATGGTGCAATCAGGGTGAATCAGCTCCGTGAGCCGTGCTATGTCCTTGTCATTGAGGGAAGAGTAGAACTCCTGGATCACATGTGTCATGGGTGAAGATGGTAAGGTATTACCTCCGCGGCGCTCAGCATTGTTGAGTCCCCCCGTTGCATTTGGCCCTGGTATCGCTCGTCTGGGCTTTGGCGAATTTTGTTGCCTCTTCCCCCACTCGACGCTTATCTGCTGGCGCTGGGACAGTGGGCGTTGTTTTAGGTTGAAAGAGGGAGACTGGAAAGAGACAAGCGTGATGGCAGAGTTCATGGCGTTTGGGTGTTTGAATGCAGAAAGATGTGAAGGTATAGAGGAATGAGGTGTGATATAGTGTTGCTGGGCATTTTTGGTTGCTTGGCTATTAGAGAATGAATCTGAGTGTAGCAGGGAGGCTTCCTGGCATGGAATAATTCGCACGGTGCATTGCTAAAGCATAAAGATTTGTTACGATATGAAGTAAGGAATGTCAGGCCAGGCAAGTATCATGCCAATCTGTAAAAAGGGTAGTATAACTTTGTTCCTTGGTTTTCTTTATGCTCTGATTTACTTTACATTGAGTTCCTTGGTTGTCTACAGAAAAGAAGATAAGGAGGGACTTGTCAAGGAAGGAAGAAAGGGGAAAGGGGAAGGGAAATTAAGGGGAAGAGGAAGCAGCAGCTGATTTTGGTTGTCGGCACTTCCAGAAGAAGACTGAGACTGCCTCTAATACATCGTCTATGATTTGAGTTCTGGTAAGCGTTATATGAAACTCCAAGTGATAATTGTTTTGTCTTGCATTCTTTAGTGGGAAGGGGAGCTATGAGGACTGAAGCATCATTCTTTACCTGGATATTTTACTCCCACAAAAAGGGAAAATAATCTGGAATATGGAGTCAATTTCAAGCTTCAAATGGAAATATCTAATGCTACACACGGAAACAGATATCTTTACATTGCTGTCAGGGCTAAGCTGAAATATGGTACGACACTTGAAAGTGTTTAAACTCTCCTGTGAAGTGCAGACTGTACTGCGTAGACAGATTGTGGGGTCTTAAAGAAAAACCTACAACTACACAAATAGGCAAATATTATAAGATGCTACTGCAGCTGTTACACAAGAATTCGTAAGCAGAATATCTAAGGGGCATTTTATTTGATGCTGCAAATTAGTATGTAATAATATTATAATGTAACAACAGTATTGGTCAGTTCTTCTTACAACAATATCCTGTGGTTATATACATCCCTATGCTAACAGACATTTCCTTTGAAGAGTGAAATGATGTCCATTTCTGTTTCACAGGAGCAAAAGTAGGAAGCCTCTGGGAAACAAACCAACATCACGTGGCATATTCTGAGCCATTGACAGTCCCTATACTGCAGCTGGTTGTTGTAGGTCCTTGGCTGATCCTTCACCCGTGATGTTACCGGTAATTGATTGCAACCACACAGGGTATCTTCTTCCAGATTTGCTTTTCTTCTGAATATGGAGTCTTCAGTGATATTAGTTCTTTACAGGAACCGCTTGAAAATGTTATACAGCATATTGAGCACCATAGTGAATCCTTGTGCCACATATGACCAGAAGCGGGTATAATATGCAAGAATAGGGACGTCGGTATAATATGCCAGAAGAGGGACGATAAAAGGCCCGCAGAATTTGTAAAACCTCGCGAAGAACCGAGCTAGTGCTTCTTTATTCTTTAGGAAACCTGCACGTGTAACTCCATGCTTAGCTGGATTTTAACCAATAATAGTTTATACTAAACAGATTATTTGATGAAGAGCATACCTTTAGCTATATATGGGAACGTGTCGAACACGTTGGTCACAAAATTAAGTATTTCCTGTAAGCATTGGAATATTTCATTAAGATTTTAAATGGAAGTAAAATTTTAGTTGGGTGCAGCAGGAAAAAAAGAAGCTCGTCAGTACGCATACCAATGCCAGCTTTCCTGGTTTCAGTGGTGACTCGTCGAAGATGTGAACTTTCCTGCAGGGTGGGTGAAAACATTTCTGTGTCAGTTCAAGGGGAGTATTACCTCTAAGAGAAAATTATCTAGAGATCAAACCCTGGTTTTCAAACAAAAGCATACGGAATATATATAACCACTAAAGCATTATACTTCAAACACTGTATTATAGAGTAGAAATTAAAGGATATACATTAGTTATTAATCTCATCTACTACCTAATAAGAAGGGCTGCTCCATTTTCTGAACACATGAAGAAACTGCAGCCCTTGGCAAATGGGATCATCTCTCCGCGCCACTCTGCAACATGCAGCATGATGATACAATTATCCTTCTTATCCTCCACTTATAATTCCAATTCCATGGTGCAGGAGGATCTTACCAAGGTGCCACATTACTGCAACGGTGGGTTCTACTCCTTGACAAACCTCATCGATAGCAAATTTGGCATTCTTCCCCATAACTTTGATAAGCCTTGTGAAGTAGGTACGGGCATTCTGCATGCATCAAAGTTGTTTCTGTGAATTCCGAGTATGGGAACCTGGCTTTAAATTAATAATAGCCTGATGGTTAAATATGCAGAGATATTGGAGCAGATGAGAAAGTGAGATGCATGCGGGTAAAAACCTTGACGTCCAGCGGTTTATAATATGCAGTGTCCTCGATGACGCAATCAAGGGAAATCAGCTTCTCGAGTCGTGTGATGTCCTTGTCATTGAGGGAGGAGTAGAACTCCTGAATCACATCTGTCAGGGGTGAAGATGGTAAGCTATTACCTCCACCGTAAGCACTGCTTGCATTCGGGCCTGGTATGGCTCGTATGGGCTTTGCTGAACATTGTTGCCTCTTGCGCCACTTGATGCTGATCTGCTGGTGGCGGGACTGCGGGCGCTGGTTTAGGTTGAAAGAGGGAGACTGGAAGGAGATATGTGTGAGGGCAGAATTCATGGTGTTTGGGTGTTTGCATGCAGAAAGAGGTGAAGGCATGGTGGAATGAGGTGTGATATAGTCATGTAGGTTTGGTGCGCATTTCTAGTTGCTTGCTGGTTAGAGAATGAATCTGAGTTTATATATATAGTCTATAGGGGAAGAAGAAGCTTCCTGGCATCAAATGGAATTTGCGTGGTGCACTGTTAAAGCATAAACATTTGTTGGTTACCATATCAAGTAAGGAATCACTTGCACTATAATATATAGAGGCAGGCAAGGTAAGAATCATGCATGCCAATTTGTAAAAAAGGTATTGCTTTGTTCCTTGGTTTTCCTTTTGCTATGCTTTACATTGAGTTTCCCTGAAGCTTTACATTGAGTTTCCCTGAAGAAGGAGAAGCCTAAGACTGCCTTCTTGGAGGGTGGCTTGTGCTTGCTCGACTTCCCAACTTCTTTCTTTGAATACTTTCCGCATGGACGCCAGCTTACTTGGTTGCGCCATAGGTAATTGTTCCAATGCCTCCTGCTCCTGCTCCTGCTCCTGCTGCTGCTGCTGCTGCAATCACAAATGAGCCAGTACAGAGGCAGACTTGTCGACGTACTGAAACCATACTCTTTTCGAGTCAATGCAGAGTTATATGGTATGATGGTATCCACTTATAGTTAGTTAACCAAGGAATTCACCATCCCACTCCCACACACAAGGAAGCAATAACACATAGGCAGGCACAATATAGTAATATTAGAATGTGATAGTAGCATTGCTCAGTACTTCCTGTCTTTCTTACAACAATACACATCCCTACAAACACCGACAGTCATTTTCTTTTAAGAGTGAAATGACGCCGTTTCTTGTTTCACAGGAGCAAGGATAGGATGAGCCTCGGGAAACAAACCAACATCACAGGGTATCTTTGAGAATTGCTATTCTTCTGAATGTGGGATTTCCTGTGGTATTGGCTCCTTACATGAACTCCTTGCATATGCTGTACAAAATGAGGATTCCCGTAACCAATCCACCCGCCACAAATTTGAAAAGACGCGCGATAAGCTCCACGCAGAGTTCGTAAAGCTTGACAAAGGACCCAAGCCCTTCTGTGTCCTGTAGAATTTCTGCATGTGAACTTCCATGCTTAGCTGGGTTTTAAGTGGTTCTAGTTTATCACTGTACTAAAATGTTGAATTTAGGAAGCACATACTTTCAGCTGATTCTGGATTTTTGTCGAATGAATAGGCAACGGAATGAAGTATGTCCTGTAGAGATTGGAATATTTCATGAAATGCAATTAGCTAGAGGTAGTCAGACTAAGAAATATAGTTGGATGCAGCAGCAGAATTATTTATGCCTACCAATGCCCGGTTTCCTTGTTTCACAGGTGACTCGTTGAAGATCTGAACTTTCCTGCAGCGTGGCGTGGGTGAAAACATTTATTTAGTACCCCGTAAAGAAATATAAGAGGGAGTACATCTATAGTTGGAAGCTCTTATATTTCTTTACATCTAAAAGAAATATAATCTTCAAGAGATGGATGGAAATATAGAAACATGGTATTAATATTATATGGAAATTCTGAGAATATGTTTTCTTGAGAATCTCTGCTACCTGATAAGAAGCTCTTCTCCGTTTGCTGAACACGTGCAAAAACTAAGGCCTTGGGTAAACGGGATGATCTTACCCTTCCACTCTGTAACAAGGTGATATCATTAGCATGTACTGTACCAGACTGCCTGCCACTTATATATATATAATGTGAAAAAATTCCACGCTGCAGGATCTTACCAAGGTGCCACAGTACCACGGCAGCAGTGGGTTCTACTCCTTGACAAACCTCATCGATGGCAAATTTGGCATTCTCCCCCATGGATCCCATGAGCCTTGCGAAGTAGCTCATCGTCTTCTGCATGCAGCAGCAAAGTTGTTGTTGTTGTTGTTGTTGTTGTTGTTGTTGTTGTTGTTGTTGTTGTTGTTGTTGTTGTTGTTGTTGTTATTGTGAGCATGGAACTTGCTTCTAACTTATTTATTCATTGCTTTGATGGCAGAGATATTGGAGCAGATGAGAGAATAACCTTGAAGTTGAGTGGTTTGTAATAGGAAGCATGCTCGACGGTGCAATCAGGGTCAATGAGCTCCATGAGCCGTGCGATGTCCTTGTCATTGAGGGAGGAGTACAACTCCTGAATCACATCTGTCAGGGGGGAAGATGGTAAGGCATTATTACCTCCGTCTCCGTGGTAAGCTTTGTTGAGACCACCGGTTGCGTTTGGTCCTGGTATTGGTCGTATGAGCTTTAGTGAGCATTGTTGCCTCTTCCCCCAGTTGGCGCTTATCTGCTGGCGATGGGACGGCGGACACTGTTTTGGGCTGAGAGAGGGAGACTGGAAGGAGACAAGTGTGAGGGCAGAATTCATGGTGTTTGATGAATGCAGAAAGATGTCCAAGGCGTAGGGGAACGAGGTGTCATGGATATAGTAGCGTTGGTGGGCATTTTTCGGTTGCTTGGTGGGCAGACAAGGAATCTGAGTGAGTACATTTGGGATGGAATAATTCGCATGGTGCATTGCTAAAGCATATTGATTCGTTACGATATGATGAAGTAAGGAATATCTTCCTAGCTACATAATAATGTAGAGAGCCAAGCAAGAATCATGCCAGTCAGTAAAAAGGTATTTGCTTTCTTCCTTGGGTTTTTTACATTGAGGTCCTGAGACTACAGAAAAGAAGAGAAGAGAAGAGAAGAGAGGAGAAGAGCAGAGCAGAGTTTGGTTGTGTTGTGTGTCACTTGCGGAAGAAGCCTAAGACTGCCTTCTTGGATGGCGGCTTGTACGCCTTGGTCGACTTGCCGATAGCTTTCTTGGCGGCAGCGGAAAGAGGAGGGGCAGCACCAGCAGCAGGAGCAGAAAGAGGAGGGTCTTGCTCCCTGCCCTCATTCTCAACCGTCTCCTCGAGCCCGCTCGGCGCTGCCCATGGCTCATCTGCGTCTTCTTCTGAGAACACTCTCCGCATCGTCTGCAGCTTATTTGGCGGCGCCGGAGGAGGTAACTGGGCAAATGCTGCCTTCTCCGTCTTTGACGGGCTATAGTCGTATGCAGGATCTGTCTCAAGCTGCTTGGTTTTGCCCGCCGCCGCCGCTGCCACTTGTTTCGTGATGCTCTCCACCTCAAACGAATCCCCCTCGTCGTCGTCTGATAACGCCATCTGCTGCTGCTGCTGCATTTGCATCTTCATTTGCTGCTCTTGCTCAGCCGCCTGCTTCATTCGCTGCTCCTGCTCAGCCAACTGCTGCTTCATTCGCTGCTCCTGCTGCATCTTCATCTTCATCTGCTCCTCCTGCTGCTGCTTCATCTTCAGCTGCTCCTCCTGCTGCTGCTTCATCTGCTGCTCCTGCTCCATCTTCATTTGCTGCTCTTGCTCAGCCACCTCCTCCTGCTGCTGCTGCTGCTGCTGTGCCTGTACATGCTGCCCTTTATGGGCATGGCCACCACCAGGCAGTGTCATGTCATCGTCGGAAGAGTCGCTGATGAGCTCCACGTCCACCGCCGCCACCTCATGAGACCTGCCGCTGTACTCAACGCTAGGCTTCACCTCCTCCAACATTGTTGCTGCTTCTGCTTCTGCTTCTGCTGCTGCCAAAGCTTCTTCTTGTTCTGCTGCTGCCTCTTCTTCTTTGTTGGCGGAGGCGTAGGCATAGGCATAGGCATAGGCAGTGGCACCCGCAGAGGAGGAAGACGTGGACGAGGAGCTGCTCTTGCGGCTGGCCTCGGGAACCGTCACCGGCTGGCCCTGCATCTTCTCGGTGACGAAGTAGGGCCTGAAGCGGGATGGCCGGAAGTCGCTCACGTACGGCGCACCCACGGTGAAGCTCTCATGCCGTCGGAACAGCATGGCGTTCTTCTGTGCCGCCGCCGCCCCTGCCCCTGCCCCCGGGATGAACGACGGCTGCGGTGGTGCTTGGAGACGGAGATCGTCGTCCACATCATCGAAGAAGGGGTTGCGCGAGGGGCGTAGGCCGAGCATGGAGGGCGCGGAGTCGGGGAAGTTGTCGTCCTCGTCGTAGGGCCCGTCGAGGTCGAAGGGGTTCCTCTTCCTGGTGGCGATGCTGAGCTTGGACGGGTCGTCGAGCTCCATGACGTGCTGGTGGTGGTGGTGGAGGGGTCGCTGGTGGCCGCGGGCGCGGCGCCTGGACATGAGCTTCTCGACGGTGGCGTTCATCTCGAGCTCGAGCGAGCCGATGTTCTCGATGCTCTTGGCGTCATCGGCCGTCCACGCAACCGCCCGCACCGCGTCCTTTTTCTCGGACCGCCGGTGGTTGTGCTGCTTTCCTTCGTGGTCAGAGTCGGTTGATTCCGATTCGGTGTTGGCGGCGGTGTCGGGGAAGGAGGCGTGCGAGGTGGCGGTGGACATTGTGGGTGGGTGGTGGTCATTTTCGTCGACGGAGGAGGAGGAGGAGGAGTCGCCGGATTCGTCGGAGGGTCGGTGGTGATGTCTGCTGCTCCCTCCGACTCTGATGGCGGTGGTGCTTGGCTGGCATTGTGGTGGGCGGTGGCTGATCTTCTTGTAGACATGCGGGTCATGATCCTGGGGCACGCTGTTGAGGAGGACGAGGCCGAGGAGGAGGGCGGTGAGGACGAGGACCGGGGTGGCGGCGAGGATGAAGGCGAAGACGGGGTAGACGAAGGCGTAGGTGAAGGCGAGGAAGAGGAGGAAGCAGAAGAGGAGAGGGTGGCGGTGGAAGAAGGCCGGCACCCCCTCAATCTCCTCCTCCTCGTCCATGGCACCGGCACCACCGCAGGTCGACCGCCGGCGCACCCGATGAGCTCACAACATGAACATGGTGGATCTGCATGCATGCATGCATCATCAAGACAATAACAGCAGAAGAAGAATAATCAGGAAGGAACGAAAGGATCGACTGAATGAACGCACGCATGTTGCATAATCAGGAAATTAACAAGGAAGACTGACTGAATGAATGAATCGATCGATCGATCTATCGATTACAGGAGAGGAGAGGGAATTAACGAATGCATATAGTAATTAATTACCAGGATCTTAATTAATCGGTAGAGATTGTGGTTTGTTGAGGAAGGAAGGCAGCCAGGAAAGGCGGATGCAGGAATGCCATTTTTTGGTCCATCCACCTGCTACTACTATTCTTGTCTCCTCCGTCTCTCTCAAACTGAGGACGCAGAAAATACATTTTTTTTTGTAGAAAACATCCATAACTTTATTCATAGTACAACAATGCCTTTGGGTTCAAGCTCCAACAAACTACAAACCACGGCTGAAATTTCATATTTTGGTGGGTCTCAAATATTTGGAACCCCGAAATTTTGAGCCAGTTTACAAGTACTCTTATTTTTTTAAGGTTTATTAACTTTATCAAAATTTAGTGAATACTGGAAACTCACAACCCCAAAGTAATCTGAAATCTGCTTCAGAATTTGGCATATTTTGGTGACGTCTGAAATTGTTTTGTTTTCAACCATGCTACAAACTAACTCGTATAACTACTAATTACGATGAAACCTTCCTAGCGGTATCAATCTTTGCAACATGAAATACTGCCAAGTAAATAGGCTCTAATTTGACGAGTTCATGGTTTCTGTTAGCCCCTTAAGCCGTTCATCTAAAAAGATGACAAGTCGTGAGCAATGAAGGAACTTGGGCTGGGGATGATCCACCAACAGTCGAACCACAAGATCTTCCACCATAGTAGCGACGGAACATTTCAACTCCACAAACAATAAAACTAATTAGTAAAAGCAACATGACACAATAACATAAACTCATATGATCTGAATAATCTGCTCTGAGTCTTTTCAGCTGGCTTCATGAGAAAGAATTGAAATAATTTTATTCACAAAAGCACTATGAGACCATCTTACCAGAAAGACTCCTCCGCCGACCACGAAACTCTTACCTCACTCAGCTCTAAGATGGCAACCAGAAACGAGGGATCTCCTGCACCGACTGTTGTTCTGCGTCCTCAAACCCTAACTCTTCTAGGAAAATATTGCTAGTAGCCTATAGATAATATGAAGATAAGAGATCCCTCGCTCGACTCTCTCCCTCGCCCTCGAGGTTACTTCACTTGGCTCTATCCCTCCTCGTTCTCTCCACCTCCCCTTGACGGTGCCATGCCCCCCCCCCCCCCCGGTGTAGCCATGGAGGACAAAAGAGGCCCAACGACAGTAGAGCGGCCCAAGCCTGTACTCGATTTCTATCGACAATGCGGAGTGCATCACTACCTTGGAGGGCAAACCTCTCTGCCTTCATGAGAAATTCACAAAGCACTATGAGGACGCAAACCTCTCTGCCTTCATGAGAAATTCACAAAGCACTATGAGGCCACTAGAAAGACGTCAATGACAGCCACAAAACTCTTAAGTACCTAAGCCCTCTCCCTCCCTCAGTGCCAAGATGGCAAACGGATATGAGGGATCTCTTGTGGTGACTGTTGTTCTTCATCCTCAAACCATAACTGTCTTAAGAAAAAACTGCTACTATCCTAGAGAAAAATATGAAGATAAGATATTCCCCACCCGGCTCTCCCCCTCACCTGCGAGGTTACTCATTTGGCTCCCCCCTCCTCATTCTCTCCGCCTCCTGCTGAAGGTGCATGATGAGTCCAACTTATGTGAATTTTTTAGTCTTTATTTTGTGCCTGGCTTTATGGAATTTTACTGCGTTCGCGCGCTATCTTTTGTCGGTTTCCCCAGGATATGTCTTTTGGAGCAAAAAGAGTACTATGGAAGAAAAATCAGGAAATTATAGTGGAATCACATCAATCAATGTGATTATCACCTACCATAAAAGTGGCAAAAGGATTGAAGGCATTTGGACCTATGCGGCTGGTCCAGAGCACAGGACGGCCTATATGCGGTCGTATGACCTGCCAAGGTTGCCCTCTTGCCCTACTTGCTCTTAGGGTGTAGAAGATGCAAAGCACATGCTTTTCCTATGTACTAAAGCAAAGGAGGTTTGGAAAAGGCTAGGGATGGATGTGATTATTAATAAAGCTTGTGAGATTGATCGTGCTGGAGAGGCGACATTGGAATACTTATTACTCCTTCCAGATCAAGAATTGCGCATTACGGGATACCAGCTATCTCAGCTTGATATCTATGGTGGGAAAGACGGAAATTAGTGCACAAGAAATTAACTCAGGATGCGACTCGGATATCAATGGGGGATCATAGCTCTGACATATAATTTTGTAAATGCATCATCTTCAAAGGCGTCCATGAAAAAGGGGGGTTGGCAATGTCCTCCTAGGGGTTTTGTGAAACTCAATGTTGACGCCTCTTTTGACCATGACATGCTGAAGGGTACGATGGGAGCAGTCTTGAGAGACGATAAAGGTAGGTTTATTGTGTGAGGAAATGGAAAGATCCACTACTGGGCGGATGTTCTTATGGCAGAGGCCTTAGCTCTCAAATTTGGCCTAACATTAGCGCAAAGGGCGGGATGTAATTGCCTAATCATCAACTCTGACAATCTGGAGGTGACTGAGACCATGCATGATGGAGGGCAATCAGCGGGAGCGGCGGCGGCAATTTTCCATGACTGTTATCACTATGCATGTGATTTTATCATGACTAAATTTGAATATCATAATAGAGAGGTAAATAAAGTAGCACATGAAATTGCTAGATTAGCTAGATTTTCTTCGACTTCGGATTGGTTTGAGGAACCTCTTAGTGAAATTGTAATGTTTCTCACAAATGATGTACTGGTTATTGCTAATAAATAAAGTTTCCGTTTTAACTAAAAAAAGGTCGCCTCCTGGTTGACTACTTCAACCCCATAAAGTCGGATTAGGGATGAGATATACACAGCTGCATGAAATACATCCAGAACTCAGAACCCTAGCCTTAGGAGGGCATTGGGGTGGGTGTGTGTGTGTGGGGGGGGAGGGGATCGATTCAAGGATTTCGCCGCCGCAACGCTGCATCAATAGGGTCTCATCATCATCACCACCATTACCACCTCATCCCTATCCACTTGTAATACAATAGTTGGAGTGGATTCAATCTTGTGTTACTTATGTGCTTTTATTATGTTTATCATGATTCATCTCATCTCATTTGTGCCCTCGATGTGCGAGTAACTCCCCTAGCTCTCGAGAATATGGAGGAACCCTAATATGTAATAGATCGTTTGGTATTAGGATTTAGTATCCTCTTTGTATGTCTATGTTTGAGCTCCTCTTCAAGGATGCGAAGGGAGAGCAGCCCATGCCCGACACATATGATGGCGCCATTGGACTCCTGCATGCAGCTCGGCTACCTGGGCGTCACCCTCGTCTTTGTGCCCTCGCCAGCCATCACTCTGCCCATGATTTGGAGCTGCATCTGCTTGCCACGCGTGGGGAAGTACGCCAAGGCATGCCCTTCCTCCTTGCAACACACACAAATAGAGGGGAGGAAATGTCACTGTACGTGGAAGTGTTCCACCCAGCCGCACTTGAAGCATTCCGGGTTAGCCGCCTCATTGTACAGGAATGGGCTATAGCGTCGTACCTTTGGAGGAGGGCTTGGCCTCCCAGGCACCGTCGACACCCGTGGCTTCTTGGCGAGCGGATCTCCCTTTACCCAATGATCCACTAATAACGCAACACGTTGCTATTTCCGTAAAGCACGTAACAAATATTATGTAGGTCTAGCATTGCCCCTCACTCCTACATTATGTTTAAAGTATTTTGTACTTTCGGTGAATCTTTATAATAGATCTGATCTTTTCGCGAAACGAAAAAAAGAAACAAGAGAAAATATACTTGAAATAAAAAGTTGGTGTAAGAAGTAAAAACTTGGATCCTTTGATAATTACTACCTAAGTAAAGGTTCAAACAAGAAAAAGCACCTAACGTGTCACGATCAAGTCAGCTGGATGTCGGACGAATTAGATCAGAGCATGGTCGGACGAATTAAATAGCTTTTCGCTGGTCCATGTATAGCAAATAAAAAGAGTATAAGTAGGTAATGAGTCATGAGAATTCAGAAGTATCTGTCGCAGGATGCCCCGACGGAGTCGCGGAGCAGGTTGCCGTCGGCGCCGACGAGCAGGTCGCACTTGACATGCATCCTCTGCCGCCCGGGGTGGAAGTGGAACACGCTGCTGACTCTGAAGCGTACGCCTGAGAAGACGAGCTCCAGCCGCAGCGGGAGGCGCCCGGCGTGGAGCGCGGCGGAGAAGGAGTGCCAGGCGGCGGGGTCGGCGGGCGTGGGGCCGACGACGTCGAGCACCCCGGCGATGGAGATGGTGGTCATGTTGGGCTGGTACCAGCCGGCGGGGAAGGCCGGGCCGGAGGCGACCAGCGCGTCGTAGAAGCGGAGGGAGGCACGCGTGGCGCCGTCGTAGTAGATGCCAATGTGGCGGTTGGGGTTGCGGTCGGACACGTTGAATGCGGCCTGCCCCCCCGGGAGCGGGCCGGAGAGGGAGAAGGAGGCGAGGGCGAAGCGCGGGCGGTGCGGGCGGAGGCTGAGCCAGGCGACGAAGAGCGCGACGCCGGCCACGAGGATGACGGCGAGGAGGAGGGAGCAGAGCCTGCTGCAGAAGACGGCCACGCAGCTGTCCCGGGTGCGGTGCGCGATGCGACGACCTGCTCCTGCCGCCGCCGCAGTTCCTGTTTGCGGCTGCGGCGGCATTCGTGCGTACGTGGCTTGGCTGCAGCAGCTCCGGAGCTCATATGAACCGGAGGAGGAGGAAGAAGAATATTTAAGACGTGGAGGTGGTGCTGCTACTTGTTTGGAATATCTAATGGATGGATGAAAGCAAAGTATAAAGCCGATCGAGGCTCGAGGCCGCAAGGAATAATTTAATTTATATGCTTGAGATCAGAGCTCAAATAATAGTTAAAACAAAACATTAACAACAAACCACTCACCTCCACTAGTACACAATACAACTTGGCATATTCTACAAGCCAAACCATAACATATTACTCCCTTCGTCCCACAATATAACATATTTTTACAAGCTAAACAAGCTTACATTATATTATGGGACGTAGGTAGTACAATACATATATATGACTTGTTTAAAAGATCCAAGTAGCAAAGGTGGTGAAGCTCACCAATCCATGATGGGATCGGATGATGCCCACCAATTGGTTGCTGGACAAATCAAGCACCTCCATTTTCTTGCATTGAGACAACCATTCCGGAACCCTGCCCCTGAGAGCACAATCACCAAGGGCCAGCACCTCGAGCCTCTTGAACCCTCCGCTAATACCATCGTCCGGTAGCTCCTCACCACCAAAATTCTTGGTGAATCAGCGCGGGGAGGTTCTGGCACCCACGCAATACTGTGAGCACCCCCGAGATGTTGTGGAAGCCGTTGGAGCTGAGGTCGAGCTCCTCGAGCCGCGCAAAGACTACAAGGGAGGTTCCTGGGATGGGCCCCGTGAGGCCACGCCTGGGAAGCGGCGTCACAGCCCACGCCTTCCTAGCTGCAGCACGTGCCGCCGAACCACATGGCATGGAGGAGGACACCCCCGGCGCGGAGGTTCCCAGCAAAGTCCTGCAATGCGTGAAAAGCCGCGTGCGCATCGGGCAAGAGAAACCCGAAGAAGAGGAGGGGGAGTGAGCATGGGATGCACTGAGCTAGGTGGAGTGAGAGATTGGCAAGTGGTCTCTCTCTTGGTGTTGTACAAACAGCTTGGGTGATGCATGGTGCGGTGCCAGCCAAACTTGATTTTGACTCTCGAGTGAAATTCGTGGGTGGCGGCTCCATTTAGCTTATACTGTTTACAAGTGCTCTCTCTCTCTCTCTTGATTCCTCATCTAGCTTATATATTTACTTGTCGTGGCCCATTCTTCGATTCTTATCTTTCTTTTTACATCAACTTTGTCCTCCAAATTGAACTGAAATGAAATTATTAAAGTGTGACAGATTGAAAGTTTCTTCTCAAACAAAAAAAGAAAGCTAGGGCAAAGTCCACCTAGAATTACTTGTTTTAACGAATGAATACATAAAAACGTAAGCCACAATGAGAACATATGGAACCAAGAAAACGATGACTTAGGCTTTCGTTGGCCAACATCGACATTGTTACTCCCAAATATGGCATTTTTGTACCCTTAACATCAGGGGCGATCCAGCGCAGCTCACGTCGAAGGAGACCTGACATGACTGACAACGCGATATGCAAGACAGTCGTGAGGTGCTTTTGCATGTTCGAAATCCTGCACACCCGGGAGGGACCCGTCAGAGAGTACGGCGGCTATGGGCTGCCCTAGGTCGATTCGCTTGCCTCTAGAGCCTTAGAATTCACAGCTCTCAAGCACGAAGAACAACAAAGAACGAGAGAGAAAAACGAGGAAGAAATAAAACGTAGATGAAGAAGTAGTAGATTGATTTATTCGATTGTGTGTTGTTCAGTCGAACGTCACCTCCAACATATATAAGATGCGGCCGAACTTCGCGTACAAGTAAGAGACTCATCTAGGCATTCCTTAGAAGAAAATTACATAAGTCCACGTAGAGACTTAACATCTGGTCAGAATCGGTCATGCCACTGACTGGACTGTTCGGTGACGGTGTCCTGAACTAGGGGATACCGACCTAGTTGGCCCATAGTCCACAGCCCGAGCTTACGTCCCACCAATCTCAACCAGGAAGGACTCTGGGTGCCTCGAACCCAGACGTGATCAACACAGACACGGCCGAACACTTGGCCTATACTTGAAGGATGTCACCAGTAGTCGGCATGTGTAATCCTAGTTGCCAACCGACCATGTGTAACCCTAGATACCACCAATACCTATATAAGCAAAGGGGTTTAACCTATAGGGGCATAATCACAATTACTCGCCTTAGGGTTAGAACACAACATACGATCTCGAGGTGGATCAACCTTGTACTCGATACTTCGCCGCCAATATAATCAAAGCATGACGTGGGGTTTTACCTATTCGAGAGGGTTTGAATCTGGGTAAACATCATGTCCCTTATCTCCCGTTGTCCATTGGTGCGAGATCCACAGCTCGGGACCCCTTACCCCAGATCAGTCGGTTTTTGTATCGATATTCAGGACTTGTGGTGATTTTCAAGTTGCATACTATCTTAGATGACGTTGACCCTAAAAGCAAAGTTAGACATTTCCGTGTTTCGAACAACTTTCATGTTGAACACTTTTTCATCCGAGACCATCGAGATGACTTTTCAGGTTCATCTTCAGCGTCGTGAAAACGTATGAATTTCGGCCCGGGCCGGACAACCGATGGACTCCTTCCCGGGGGTCCTTCTCAGGAACCCTTCACGAGGATCCTTCTCGGGAACCCTTCCCGGGGGCTCTTTCTCGAGGATCTTCCCGGGTTTTCTTCTCGGTGTGCCGATGCAACGGTGGTCATGTTTGGCTATTACCAGCCGGCGTGGAAGGCTGGGCCGGAGGCCACTAGTGGGTCATAGAAGCGGAGTGACGCCCGCGTGGCACCGTCATAGTAGATGTCGATGTGCCGGTTAAGGTTGCGGTCCGACATGTTGAAGGCGGCCTGCCTGCTCGGGACTAGGCCGGAGAGGGAGAAGAGGCGAGGGCGAAGCACGGGCAGAGGCTGAGCCAGGCGACGAGGAGGGCCACACCGGCCACGAGGATGACGGTGAGGAGGACGGAGCAGAGCGTGATGCATAAGGCGGCCACACAGCTGTCCCTGGTGCGGTGCACGATGCGACGGGCACGGCTCCCACCTCCTTGTACTGATGTTTGTGGCTGCTAAGGCGGCGGCGGCATTCCTACGTACGTGGCTGCAGTACCTCTCGAGGTCATATGAATACGACGGATAGTGATTGATCTCTTAATACTTGCACTGGTTTGGTTTGCCGGAGGAGGAAGAAGAAGAAGAAGAAGAAGAAGCAACAGCAGCAGCAGAATATTTGAGACGTGGACGTGCTGTTGCTGCTGCTGCCTTGTTTGGGTGTATGTATGGATCAAAGCAAAGTATGAAACAACGAAACAACACCGCAAGGCAAGGAATAAATAATATGCTTGCGTTGCCATAGCGAGTGCTGTGCATGCATAATAAAGATACACAATACAACTTGGCATACAAACCAAATCACAATATATTTCTGTGCATGCATAATAAAGATGATGCCATTTTTTTTATTGTCCAGCCAAGCTGTTGTTTTATTGTTTGTCGGTTTTCTATCCGGCTCAGTTTGTGAAAAAAAGGGGTATCGAACTCCCAACCTGCTACTCCTACACACGCACTCATAGCCACTACAACTAAGGACTGCTCTTGCGTAATCACAGACGCGAACATTTAATAACTCGGTGAGCATCAGATCTGGTCAGTGGTCACTAGCTGCGTTTTCCACTTTTATTATTTTATAATTAATTTTCTGTAAGGAACAAAGTTTGGTCAAAACATATTTCAAAAAACATGTTCATGAATTTACATATTTTTCAAATTATGAAAAATGTTAACGAATACCAAAAAAAATTCTAATTGCGGTGAACAATCGATTAATATATGATGATCACTTTCTGAATACACACATTTTTTTTTGCAATATACGGTGAACATTCTATTTTGATATACGGTGAACTTTTTTATATACGATGAACTAAAAGTGAATTTTTTTATATACATTGAACTAAAAGCAAATAGGAAAAAAACAAAAGAAACGAGAAAACCAAATAGAGTAAACAGATAAATAAGAAGAGAACAAAAAATGAACACATTTTGATTTTTAAAAAAAATCATAAACATGAACAATTTTAGAAAAATGAACAAATTTAGATATTTGAAACTTGTGAATTTATGAAAAAAGAAAAAAGAATCATAAAAATGAGATAAATTTTTGAAAAATAGAAAAAATAACAGCAGAGCAAAAACAATGAAGAAAATGATAAATAAAAAACAAAAAATATGAAGAAAACAAAACAAAAAACGTATCCTAATTACTTGGGCCGGCTCATCTCTAGTTTGTTCGCTGACGAGGGTGGACTTGCAGCTAGGACAAAAAAAGTCGGACCCCTAGTGGCAAGTCGAGGGTGGACTCTCAATTGGGAATAAAAAAGGTCGGACCCTAGTTGCGAGTCGAGTTTGGACTTGCAACTGGGACCAAAAAGGTTGGGCCCTAATTGCGAGTCAAGGGGTGGAATTGCAACTGAGAAAAGAAAAGGTCGAGCTCCAGTTACGAGTCAATGTTGGAATTGCAACTGGGACAAAAGATTAGGTCCCAGTTGCGAATCGTGGGTGGACTCCAAATTGGGACTAAAAAAGTTCGGGCCCCAATTGCGAGTCGAGTGTGGATGTGAAAACAAAAGAGGTTGAGCCCTAGTTGCGAGTCAAGGGTGGACTTGCAACTCGGACACAAAAAGGTTGGGCCCCAGTTGCGAGTCAAGGGTGGACGTGCAACTCGGACGAAAAAGGTTGGGCCCTAGTTGCAAATAAAGGGTGGACTTGCAACTCGAACACAAAAAGGTTGGGCTCATTTGCGAGTCAAGGGTGGACTTGCAACTCGGGCAAAAATGGTTGGGCCCTAGTTGCGAGTAAAGGGTGAACTTGTAACTCAGAAAAAAAGGCTGGTCACCAGTTGCGAGTCGAGGGGCTTTGCAACTTGGGAAAAAAGGTCTACCCCCATTTGTGTCGAGAGTGAACTTGCAACTAGGACAAAAATGATTCAGGCCCAGTTAAGAATCGAGGATGGACTTTCAACTAGGACAAAAAAGGCCCGAGCCCCGTCGCAAGTCAAGGGTATACTTGCAATTAGGACCAAAAGTGTCGAGACCCGGTTGCGAGGCGAGAGCACAATTGCAATCGAGAAAAAAGGCCAGGGCCCAATTGCGACTCGAGGGTGAACTTGGAACTCGGACAACAAAGGTTGGACCCCAACTGCGAGTTGAGGGTGGACTTGCAAATGGCACAAAAAATGGCATGTCCTAGTTACAAGTCGAGAGGGGGGGTATTGCAACTAAAACAAAAAAGTTCGGGCCTCAATTGCAAGTCGAATGTGCATGTGCAACTGGAAAAAAAAATTAAACCCAGTTGCGAGTCGACGATGGACTTGCAACTAGAAAAAAATGGTCGGGTTCCAATTGCGAGTCGAGGGTGGACTTGCAACTCGGGCAAAAAAAGGTCGGGCCCTAGTTGCGAGTCGAGGGCGTACTTGCAACTGGGACAAAAAAGGTCAGGCCTGAGTTGCGAGTCGAGGGTGGCTTTGCAACTTGAGAAAAAAGGTCTACCCCCATTTGTGTTGAGAGTGAACTTGCAACTAGGACAAAAATGATTGAGGCCTAGTTAAGAGTTGAGGATGGACTTTCAACTGGGACAAAAAAGGCCGGAGCCCTGTTGTGAGTCAAGGGTATACTTGCAATTAGGACCAAAAGTGTCGAGGCCATGTTGCGAGTCGAGAGTGCAATGGCAACCGAAAAAAAAGTCCATGTCCTAGTTGCGACTCGAGGGTGAACTTGGAACTCGGACAAAAAATGTTGGACCCCAATTGCGAGTTGATGGTGGACTTGCAACTGGGACAAAAAAATGTTATGTCCTAGTTACAAGTCGAGGGGGGTATTGCAACTAAAACAAAAAAAGTTCGGGCCTCAATTGCGAGTCGAAGGTGCACTTGCAACTAGAAAAAAAATCAAACCCAGTTGCGAGTCGACGATGGACTTGCAACTAGAAAAAAATGGTCGAGTTCCAGTTGCGAGACGAGAGTGGACTTGCAACTCGGACAAAAAACGTTGGGCTCCAGTTGCGAGTTGAGGGCGTACTTGCAACTGGGACAAAAAAGGTCAGGCCTCAGTTGCGAGTCAAGGGCTGGCAAAAGCTGAGCCAAACAGACCTAGACAACAAACATGATTAGTAATAAAACAAACAACAACAAACGAGGCGGAAGGTAGAGAGAGCGCTTTCATGAAAATTACAGGAACTAAATTAACCGGTGAATTTTAAAACTTATAAAATTCTAAAAATCATGGATTAAAAAGACCAAATAAATAAATAAAACAAAAGTTTAAGAACCAAAATAAAATAAATAAATAAACAAATTAGGAAAAAACAAACAAGGGAAAACCAAACAACTTTATAGCAAAGTTTTATCCTACGATAATGCATTTAGATGTAAGGCACTATTTCACATCTATAGCAACCCCGTAAAATAAAAAGGTCAAAGAAAATGGAAAACCAAATAGAGACAATAGAGAAAAGAAAGAAAAATAAAAACAACTAGATGATAATTCTTAACAAAAAAAACACATTAAAATATGTACAAAATACAAAAAACGCTCAGGGAAAAAAAGAAAAAGAAACGACAGCACGCCCAGCATTCCCTTCCATCTTCTCCCCGTCACACATTTTAGAAAATACAACATGAAAAAAAGATGTATCTGGCCGTGTGGACATAATGATGCGATCTATCCATCTATCACAACAAAATGCATGCACGATCCATCAGCCCATAAAACACACAAGAAAAAACAAATAAACGGGCTAGCGAACAAACAAACTATATAAATCCCCCTAAAAAGAAAAACTACAGAAATAGACTTGCTGCGGGAAAGGAAAACAGCCCACCCATCTCCGCGTCGTAGAAAAGGGCCGACGGGCGAGACAAGAAAGCGTGACGCGGGACAAGCACGAGATCTCCCTTGCACGAATTTTAAAGACAAAAATCCAATGGTAAAAGACTTAGATGTGAGATACTATTTCACATCTAGATGTGAAATAGCAAACCTGATATTACAATCACTGGAAAAAATAGCGCGCTATAGCGCCGCGTAATAGCACGCTATAGCATATACAAAATTGTCTCGCTAAATAAATCAATGTACAATGCCTCGCTAATAGCACGCTATAACGCGCTATAGCACACTAATAACCTAATAGCATATTTTCAGGGGCCACGCTATTTTCTGTAGCGCGCTATTTTTTTCATTGATTACAATACATAGACCATAAATGTCGACTATTACAACATACGTACGCGAGGCATAGGGAGACACATCTCCTGCGTCAACTTATGTACATTATTTATCGAACATCATGTCATCAACCTTGGATAGTAGCAGCGAAAATAACTACAAAAGGCTCAACATCATCTCATCTCGACTCCTCAAGTAGCCGAGGAGTTCAAAAGGAGGCATGATCTCTCTCCCCCCTCCCCCCCCCCCCCCCCCCACACACACACACATCAACCTCCTGTTATAACCTTGTTGTCCCCAGATACAATATGGTTCCTCCCAGATACAGAATTGTTGCTCCCAAATACTACATTGTTACTCCCAGATACGACATGGTAAATCCCAGATACGTTATTGTAGCTCCCGGATACGAAACTGTTTCTCCCAGTTATGCCATGCCTGGTTCCAGATACGACATGCTTACTCCCAGATACGACATGGTTGTTCCCAGATACGGTGTTTTCATTCCCGGATATGGTGTTTTCATCCCCAAATATGACAGTGTTGTCGTTCCCACATATAACATTCTTGCTCCCAGATCTCACAACGTTGTTGATCCCTGTTATGACATTTGGGAGCTCGTTAAGTCGTCGTCCGAGTGTGATTCTGTTATGCTTCACATACAACGGCATATTAGCGAAAACCATGCCCGATGAACGTCCATTAGGGGCGAGCCCCTTTAGCAGTGCCAAACTCTTAGGTGCATCGCCAACCAATGAATTGTTTGAGAGATCCAAGTAGCAAAGGTGGTGAAGCTCACCAATCCACGATGGGACGGTGCCCACCAATTGGTTGCCGGACAAATCAAGCACCTCCATTTTCTTGCATTGAGACAACCATTCCGGAACCCTGCCCTTGAGAGCACAATCACCAAGGGACAGCACCTCGAGGCTCTTGAACCCGCCAATAATACCATCGCCTAGTAGCTCCTCACCACCGAAATTCTTGGTGAGAATTAGCGTGGTGAGGTTCTGGCACCCACGCAACACGGTGAGTACCCCTGAGATGTTTTGAAAGTTGTTGGAGCCAAGGTCGAGCTCCTCGAGCCGCGCAAGGCCTGCAAGGGAGGTTCCTGGGATGGGCCCCACAAGACCGCGCCTGGGGAGGCGTAGTGCCGTGACACGGCCACTGGCGGCATCACAGCTCACACCTTCCCAGCTGCAGCATGCGGCGCCGAACCACGTGGCCTGGAGGAGGACACCCCCGCCGCTGAGGTTCCTAACAAAGTCCTGCAGCGCACGAAGGTCGCCGGGGTGGCACGAAGTCGCGTGCGCCTCGGGCAAGAGAAATGCCAAGAAGAAGATGGGGAGGAGCAGTAGGCAGCATTTGGCCATGGGATCCATTGAGGTCGAGTGAGTGATTGGCAAGTGCTCTCTCTTGGTGTTGTACAAACTGCTAGGGTGATGAATGGTGTCTTATAGGGTGTGCGTTGCAAGTGGTAGTGAGTGGCCAGGCCACGTACTACTTTCAAGTAAGTGCCCGCCACACTTGATTTTGATTTTGGTTTTGGTGCTTGAAGATCTTTATCGACTCTTGAGTGAAATTCGTGGGTGGCAGCTCCTCTTCCTCATCTAGCTTATATTTACTCCCTCCGTCCGGAAATACTTGTCATCAAGATGAATAAAAAGGGATGTATCTAGATGTATTTTAGTTCTAGATACACCCTTTTTTATCCATTTTGATGACTAGTATTTCCGGACGGAGGGAGTACTTGTTTGTGGCCCATTCATGTTTGTCGACTCTTCTTCTTATCTTAAGCTGGCCGACTACTGATGCAAGGATTTGTTTTTCTTATATCAACTTGTTCAAACGCGTCACCTTCCTCCTAATTGAAATTATTAATGTGCAACAGACGATGAATAGATTGAATGTTTCTTCTCGAACAAAAAGTCCACTGAGAGTTAGCACTCGACCGGTAGCACACAACTGGCCGGCTCTTGTCTCCGTTCGATTGTGGCTGTCTAGAGCACGTGTCTGTGTCTGTGTTTTTCGTTTAACTGAGATAGATTTAGGCTTTTATTTGTTTTGTTTTTCTCTTGGCTCACATGATTGAAATTGGCTTGGTCGCTCTACTTGTTGTGTGCATGTGTTTGTTTTAACGAATGAACACACAAAAAAGTAAGCCACAAAGAAAACATATGCAAGAAGAGAATCAACAAAAAGATGACTTAGGCTTTCGTTGGGCCACAGCGATGTTACTCCCAGATTCGACATTTTTGCTCCTCCCGGATACGCATGCTTGATCCCAGAGATGACTTGGCATTTTTTTTTTAAAGAATGACTTGGCATTGCCGTTCTGAAATATGACAGTGTTGTCGTTCCTGGATACGACATTATTGCGTCCAGATCTGACAACGTTGTTGGTCCTAGTTATGACATTTGGGTGATGGTTAAGTTGTTGGTCCTAGTTGATAAATTTGTATTTCAACTTGGAATTTAACATGTCTATATAAAGCATCTCTTTGACATACAACAATTTTTATAGCTTCAAAACTTCAAAAGATAGTTTCAACGTTGATATTCTCTCGGCGCGGCTGTCATAGGTATCTTTGATTTGTAATTTGCATTCGACCAGACGGCCAAAGACATGGGATCGATGCATGGACAGCTATCATGGATGTACGTACTTTCTTTTTTGAAAAGGAGGTCATCCCCCGGCCTCTGCATCGGGTAGATGCATGCAGCCACTTTATTAAAAAGCCGATAAAACAAAGTCTGGAGTGCAAAGTACTGCTCACAAAAGGAGCCAAGTAAAAATAAAAAGTACAAGTCTCAAAGCCGCATCCGGCTTAACGAGGATCCACTAAGGACCAATCCTATGCAGTGATCGCCATCCAAACCGGTTGAAGAAAACCCGAACTGCCATCTCCCATCGGTTGCACCCAGTAGCCAGCTGCTCCCTGGAGGCCGTAGGAGTGAGTAATGACCAAGTACGGATCCATGCCGTAGCCCGGAATATAACCTGTAAGAAATTAGTCATAGGTTTTCTGTTAAAAATTATATCATTCCTACAGTTCCATATAGCCCAAATAAGTGCGCATATTCCAATCCGAATATTACGCGCGAGATGCACATTCACTCCATCAAGCCACGTCCCAAACAACGCCTCTATGCTATTAGGAGGTGAAATATTAAAGGCTACATGCACCGATCTCCAAAGTGACTTCGCAAGCGGGCAATCAAGAAATAGGTGCTGTATTGTTTCATCCTGATCACAATAGCAACACCTCGAGCTACCTACCCATCTCCGCCTGAGCAAGTTATCTTTGGTTAGGATCACTTGTTTGTGGACAAACCACATAAATATCTTAATTCATAGGGGCACTTTAATTCGCCAAATATGAAGCGATCGCGGGATTGGGCCAGAGTTGATGAGATCTAAGTACATAGACTTGACTGTGAACAAGCCATTATTCGTGAGCTTCCATCTAAAAGAATCCTCCTCATCGAAAGGTGCATCTCCATTAGCCTCCTCACCAAGTGCAGCCAAGAAGTCCAGCATTCCCCAACTAGAGATCTCCTGAACTGGATATTCAAGGGTACCGTCTGCATCACCGTTGCCACGTACTCTTCCTTACGTTGAGCAATATGATACAGAGAAGGATACTGGAGAGCTAGCGGCCTATCACCTAACCATGTATCCTTCCAAAACCTTATTGTTGAGCCGTCCCAACACTAAACTTCACCCTATGGAAGAAAGTATCCTTCACTCGCATGCGTCCCTTCCAAAAGGGTGAATCATTAGGTCTTACAGTAACCTGGGCTAGAGTTTTGGAGTGTAAATACTTGTTGCGTAGAATCTGGGCCCACATTCCTTCGGAATGCAGCGATAATCGATATAACCACTTACTCAACAAGCATTTATTTTTCACCTCGAGGTTTTCAATCCCAAGACCCCCCTGGTCCTTTGGTCGACAAATAATAACCCATCTTGGCAGACGATATTTTGTCTTAACCTCGCCCGATTGCCAAAAGAATCGAGATCGATAGAAATCTAATCTCTTGCGTACCCCTTTGGGCACTTCGAAAAAAGACAAGAGGAACATCGGCATGCTCGTTGGTACCGAATTAATTAATACTAGCCGTCCTCCATATGACATAAGCTTACCCTTCCAGCAGCTAAGTTTCTTCTCGAATCGATCCTCGATACATTTCCATTCTTTATTAGTCAATTTCCTATGATGTATTGGAATGCCAAGATAACTAAAGGGCAGCGATCCCAGTTCACAACCGAACAGTTGCTTGTATTATTCTTGGTCCTCTTTGGCCCTTCCAAAACAGAAAAGCTCACTTTTGTGGAAATTGATCTTCAACCCCGATAATTGCTCAAAGAGACATAGGATGAGTTTCATGTTACGAGCTTGAGCAAGGTCATGTTCCATAAATAATATTGTGTCATCCGCATATTGTAAGATGGATACCCCCCCCCCATCCACCAGATGGGGGACTATTCCACCAATTAGCTCCTTTTCCTTGGCCCGGCCTATGAGTACTGTCAACATGTCCACCACAATATTAAACAATATTGGGGACATTGGATCACCCTGCCTCAGGCCTTTATGCGTTTGAAAATAATGGCCAATATCATCATTAACCTTTATTCCAACACTACCTTTCTGGACAAAAGAATCCACCTGATTCGTCCAGGACTCATTGAAACCTTTCATGCGCGTAGCTTGCTGTAAAAAAGGCCACTTGACTTTATCGTACGCCTTCTCAAAATCTACTTTGAATATCACTCCATCGAGTTTCTTCGAGTGGATTTCATGTAAGACAACTACCCCTTTTAGTATGTGTCTTCCAGGCATAAAGGCAGTTTGACTTGGTTGCACCACCGAGTGTGCCACCTTTGTCAGCCTGTTGGTGGCCACTTTCGTAAAGATTTTGAAACTGACATTGAATAAGCATATGGGCCTGAACTGTTCGATGCGGATAGCCTCCTCCTTTTTAGGTAGAAGAGTGATCATGCCAAAATTCAAATGGAACAGTTGAAGATGCCCATTAAAAAGATCATGAAACATAGGCATAAGATCATCTTTCACAATATGCCAATATTTCTTATAAAATTCTGCCGAGAACCCATCTGGTCCGGGTGCCTTGTTTGGTTTCATTTGATCTATCGCCTCGAACACCTCCTTCTCAGTAAAAGGAGCAGATATGATCTCATTCTCCTCTGACTGCAACTGAGGGATATCTGCCTGTACACTCTCATCTAGAGTCACGGTGTTATCTTTCGAAGGACTAAACAACTGCTTGTAATAGTTGGAGATATAAAGCTTCAAATTCTCGTGTCCAACAACTGTTTCCTCATCCTGTTCTAGCTGAATGATTTTTTTTCTCCTATGCTTGCCATTCACAATCATATGGAAAAATTGTGTATTGTCATCCCCTTTTACCACCTTAAGAACTTTGGCACGCAATGCCCACTTCATTTCTTCTTCTCTAAGTAACAAACGTAATTTGGCCTCGGCTTCCGACTTGCAGGCTTGCTCAGTCGGGTCCAGCAAATTCGTTTCCACCCGTATATCTAGCATCTGAATTAACTGGAGCAACCTCTCCTTCTCTTTTTTATAGATCCCACTCTCATTTTTAGCCCAACCCCTCAGGAATCGTCTCAGGTGTCTGATTTTGTTCTAACAGCATTCCACGCTAGATGTGCCATGCACTGGTTTAGCCCACTCTCTTGCCACCATCTCAATGAAATTCTCTTTTTCGAACCAGCTTAATTCGAACGAGAAAATATTTTTATTACCAATATGCATGGCGCTCCCTGAATCAACTAACAGGCGTGTGTGGTCCGAGATCGCCCGTTGCATCGCGTGCACCGATACTAAGGGGTACTTCTGTTCCCATTCCACACTCGCCAGAACCCTATCGAGCTTCTCGTACATAGGAGTAGGAAGAGAATTTGCCCAGGTAAATTGTCTTCCTGAGAGTTCAATCTCCCTAAGGTTAAGACTCTCAATGATCATATTGAACATAAAAGACCACCGTCCATCAAAATGATCATTGTTCTTTTCTTCCTTCCTCCTAATGATATTAAAATCACCTCCTACCAAAATTGGCAATCTTTCTTCTCCACAAATCCGTACCAGATCTGCTAAGAACTCCGGCTTAAATTCTGGTTGAGCAGCCCCATATACTGCCACTAAGGCCCAACGGAACCCATCCAATTTGGACCTAACCCTAAACTTCACCGTATATTCTCCCTCTTACTACATTTATATGTTGGGTAACGTAGCAGAAATTCAAAATTTTCCTACGTGTCACCAAGATCTATCTATGGAGAAACCAGCAACGAGGGGAAGGAGAGTGCATCTACATACCCTTGTAGATCGCTAAGCGGAAGCGTTCAAGTGAACGGGGTTGATGGAGTCGTACTCGTCGTGATTCAGATCACCGATGATCCTAGTGCCGAACGGACGGCACCTCCGCGTTCAACACACGTACAGCCCGGTGACGTCTCCCATGCCTTGATCCAGCAAGGGGAGAGGGAGAGGTTGAGGAAGACTCCATCCAGCAGCAGCACAACGGCGTGGTGGTGGTGGAGGAGCGTGGCAATCCTGCAGGGCTTCGCCGAGCACCTGCGGGAGAGGAGGAGGTGTCACGGGAGGGAGGGAGGCGCCAGGGCTTCAGGTGTGACTCCCCTCCCTCCCCCCCCACTATATATAGGGGCAAGGGAGAGGGGGGAGGCGCAGCCTTGCCCCTTCCTCCAAGGAAGGGGTGCGGCCAAGGGGGGGAGGAGTCCATCCTCCCCAAGGCACCTCGGAGGTGCCTTCCCCCTTGAGGACTCTCCCTTTTTTTCTTATCTCTTGCGCATGGGCCTCTTGGGGCTGGTGCCCTTGGCCCATATAGGCCAAGGCGCACCCCCTACAGCCCATGTGGCCCCCCGGGGCAGGTGGACCCCCCCGGTGGACCCCCGGACCCCTTTCGGCACTCCCGGTACAATACCGATAAAGTGCGAAACTTTTCTGGCGACCAAAATAAGACTTCCCATATATAAATCTTTACCTCCGGACCATTCCGGAACTCCTCGTGACGTCCGGGATCTCATCCGGGACTCCGAACAACATTCGGTAACCACATACAAGCTTCCTGCATAACCCTAGCGTCATCGAACCTTAAGTGTGTAGACCCTACGGGTTCGGGAGACATGCAGACATGACTGAGACGTTCTCCGGTCAATAACCAACAGCGGGATCTGGATACCCATGTTGGATCCCACATGTTCCACGATGATCTCATCGGATGAACCACGATGTCAAGGACTTAATCAATCCCGTATACAATTCCCTTTGTCTATCGGTACGATACTTGCCCGAGATTCGATCGTCGGTATCCCAATACCTTGTTCAATCTCGTTACCGGCAAGTCTCTTTTACTCGTTCCGTAACACATCATCCCGTGATCAACTCCTTGATCACATTGTGCACATTATGATGATGTCCTACCGTGTGGGCCCAGAGATACCTCTCCGTTTACACGGAGTGACAAATCCCAGTCTCGATTCGTGCCAACCCAACAGACACTTTCAGAGATACCCGTAGTGTACCTTTATAGCCACCCAGTTACGTTGTGACGTTTGGCACACCCAAAGCACTCCTACGGTATCCGGGAGTTGCACGATCTCATGGTCTAAGGAAATGATACTTGACATTATAAAAGCTTTAGCATACGAACTACATGATCTTGTGCTAGGCTTAGGATTGGGTCTTGTCCATCACATCATTCTCCTAATGATGTGATCCCGTTATCAATGACATCCAATGTCCATGGTCAGGAAACCGTAACCATCTATTGATCAACGAGCTAGTCAACTAGAGGCTTACTAGGGACATGGTGTTGTCTATGTATCCACACATGTATCTGAGTTTCCTATCAATACAATTCTAGCATGGATAATAAACGATTATCATGAACAAGGAAATATAATAATAATCAATTTATTATTGCCTCTAGGGCATATTTCCAACAGTCTCCCACTTGCACTAGAGTCAATAATCTAGTTCACATTGATATGTGATTAACACTCAAGGTCACATCCCTATGTGACTAACACCCAAAGAGTTTACTAGAGTCAATAATCTAGTTCACATTACCATGTGATTGACACTCAATGAGTTCTGGGTTTGATCATGTTATGCTTGTGAGAGATGTTATAGTCAACGGGTCTGAACCTTTCAGATCCGTGTGTGCTTTACAAATCTCTATGTCATCTCCTAGATGCAGTTTCCACGCTCTATTTGGAGCTATTCCAAATAACTGTTCTACTATACGATTCCAATTTACTACTTAGAATAATCTGGATCAGTGTCAAAGTTTGCATCGGCGTAACCCTTTACGACGAACTCTTTTACCACCTCCATAATCGAGAAAATTCCTCAGTCCACTAGTTACTAAGGATAACCTTGACCGTTGTCCTGTGATCCATTTCTAGATCACTCTTGTACCCCTTGACTAACTCATGGCAAGGCACACTTCAGAGGCGGTACACAACATAGCATACTGTAGAGCCTATGTCTAAGCATAGGGGATGACCTTCGTCCTTTCTCTCTCTTCTGCCGTGGTCAGGTCTTGAGTCTTACTCAATACTCACGCGTGTAATACAGCCAAGAACTCCTTCTTTGCCGATCTATTTTGAATTCCTTCAAAATCTTGTCACGGTATGTATTCATTTGAAAGTACTATTAAGCGATTTTGATCTATCCTTATAGATCTTGATGCTCAATGTTCAAGTAGCTTAATCCAGGTTTTCCATTGAAAACACTCTTCAAATAACCCTATATGCTTTCCAGAAATTCTACATCATTTCTGATCAACAATATGTCAACAACATATACTCATCAGAAATTCTATAGTGCTCCCACTCACTTCTTTGGAAATACAAGTTTCTCATAAACTTTGTATAAACCTAAAATCTTTGATCAACTCATCAAAGTGTACATTCCAACTCCGAGATGCTTACTCCAGTCCTCAGAAGGATTGCTGGAGCTTTGCATACTTATTAGCATCTTTCAGGATTGACAAAACCTTCTGGCTGTATCACATACAACCTTTCCTCAAGAAAATCGTCGAGGAAACAATGTTTTGACATCCTATCTGCACAATTTCATAAATAATGCAGTAATTGCTAACATAATTCCAACAGACTCTTAGCATCGCTACGAGTGAGAAAGCCTCATCGCAGTCAACTCCTTGAACTTGTCGGCAAACATCTTAACGACAAGTCGAGCTTTCTCAATGGTGACATTTACCATCATTGTCCGTCTTCCTTTTAAAATCCATATGTACCTAACAGTCTTACGACCATCAAGTAGTTCTTTCAAAGTCTACACTTTGTTTTCATATATGGATCCTCTCTCGGATTATATGGCCTCGAGCCATTCATCGGAATCCGGGCCTACCATCGCTTCTCCATAGCTCGTAGGTTCATTGTTGTCTAGCAACATGACGTCCAAGACAGGATTACGTACCACTCTGAAGTAGCACGCATCCTTGTCATCCTACGAGGTTTGGGAGTCACTTGATCCGAAGTCTCATGATCACTATCATAAGCTTCCACTTCAATTGGTGTAGGTGCCATAGGAACAACTTCCTGTGCCCTGCTACATACTAGTTGAAGTGACGGTTCAACAACCTCATCAAGTCTCCACCATCCTCCCACTCAATTCTTTCGGGAGAAACTTTTCCTCGAGAAAGGACCCGATTCTAGAAACAATCCTTATTGCTTTCGGATCTGAGACAGGAGGTATACCCAACTGTTTTGGGTGTCCTATGAAGATGCATTTATCCGCTTTGGGTTCGAGCTTATCAGCCTGAAACTTTTTCACATAAGCGTCGTGACCCCAAACTTTTAAGAAACAACAGCTTAGGTTTCTCTAAACCATAGTTCATACGGTGTCGTCTCAACGGATTTGTGTGGTTCCCTATTTAAAGTGGATGCGGTTGTCTCTAATGCCTAACCCATGAACGATAGTGGTAATTCGATAAGAGACATCATGGTATGCAACATATCCAATAGGGTGCAGTTATGATGTTCGGACACACCATCACACTATGGTGTTCCAGACGGTATTAGTTGTGAAACAATTTCCACAGTGCCAAACTCGTAACTCAGATATTCATTTCTATGATCATATCATAGACATTTTATCCTCTTGTCACGAAGATCTTCAACTTTATTCTGAAATTACTTGAACCATTCAATAATTCAGACTTGTGTTTTATCAAGTAAATATACTCAGTATCTACTCAAATCATCTGTGAAGTAAGAGCATAACGATATCCACTGCGTGCCTCAGCACTCATTGGACTGCACACATCAAAATGTGTTACTTCCAACAAGTTGCTTTCTTGTTCCATTTTACTGAAACCGAAGCTTTCAGTCATCTTGCCCATGTGGTATGATTTGCATATCTCAAGTGATTCAAAATCAAGTGAGTCCAAACGGTCCATCTGCATGGAGTTTCTTCATGCGTATATACCAATAGACACGGTTTACATGTCTCAATCTTTTCAGAAATGAGTGAGTCCAAAGATCCATCAACATGGAGCTTCTTCATGCGTTTTATACCAATATGACTTACATGGCAGTGCCACAAGTAGGTGGTACTATCATTACTATCTTATATCTTTTGGCATGAACATGTGTATCACTATGATCGAGATTTTAATAAACCATTCATTTTAGGTGCAAGACCATTGAAGGTATTATTCAAATAAATAGAGTAACCATTATTCTCCTTAAATGAATAACCGTATTGCGATAGACATAATCCAATCATGTCTATGCTCAACGCAAACACCAAATAACAATTATTTAGGTTTAACACCAATCTCGATGGTAGAGGGAGCGTGCGATGCTTGATCACATCAACCTTGGAAACACTTCCAACACATCTCGTCAGCTCACCTTTAGCTAGTCTCCGTTTATTCCGTAGCTTTTATTTCAAGTTACTAACACTTAGCAACCGAACCGGTATCTAATACCCTGATGCTACTAGGAGTACTAGTAAAGTACACATTCACATAATGTATATCTGATATACTTCTATCGATAACCTTCTCATCTACCAAGTATCTAGGGTAATTCTGCTCCAGTAGCTGTTCCCCTTATTACAGAAGCACTCAGTCTCGGGTTTGGGTTCAACCTTGGGATTCTCCACTAGAGCAGCAGCTGATTTGCCGTTTTATGAAGTATCCCTTCTTGCCCTTGCCCTTCTTGAAACTAGTGGTTTCACTAACCATCAACAATTGATGCTCCTTCTTGATTTCTACTTTCGCGATGTCAAACATCGCGAATATTTCAAGGATCATCATATCTATCCTTGATATGTTATAGTTCATCTCGAAGCTCTAGCAGCTTGGTGGCAATGACTTTGGAGAAACATCACTATCTTATCTGGAAGATCAACTCCCACTCGATTCAAGTGATTGTTGTACTCAGACAATCTGAGCACAAGCTCAACGATTTAGCTTTTCTCCCTTAGTCTGCAGGCCAAGAAAATCGTCGGAGGTCTTATACCTCTTGACGTGGGCACGAGCCTGAAATCCCAATTTCAGCCCTCGAAACATCTCATATGTTCCGCAACATTTCAAAAAATGTCTTCGGTGCCCCAATTCTAAACCATTTATCATTACCGAACTATCATGTAGTCATCAACACGTGTATGTTGGATGTTCACAACATCCACAGACCACGTTCGAGGTTCAACACACCGAGCGGTGCATTAAGGACATAAGCCTTCTACTGTCCGCATAATTGCTACTGTCAACTTTCAACTATATTTTCTCTAGGATCACATCTAAAACAGTAGAACTAAAGCGCGAGCTACAACATAATTTGCAAAATCTTTTTGACTATGTTCAGGATAATTAAGTTCATCTTATGAACTCCCACTCAGATAGACATCCCTCTAGTCATCTAAGTGATTACATGATCCGAGTCAACTAGGCCGTGTCCGATCATCACGTGAGACGGACTAGTCAACGTCGGTGAACATCTTCATGTTGATCGTATCTACCATACGACTCATGCTCGACCTTTCGGTCTTCTGTGTTCCGAGGCCATGTCTGTACATGCTAGGCTCGTCAAGTTAACCCTAAGTGTTTTGCATGTGTAAAACTGTCTTACACCCGTTGTATGTGAACGTAAGGATCTATCACACCCGATCATCACGTGGTGCTTCGAAACGACGAACTGTAGCAACGGTGCACAGTTAGGGGAGAACACATTCTTGAAATTGTTTATGAGGGATCATCTTATTTACTACCGTCGTTCTAAGTAAACAAGATGCATAAACATGATAAACATCACATGCAATCAAAAGGTGACATGATATGGCCAATATTATTTTGCTCCTTTTGATCTCCATCTTCGGGGCTCCATGATCATCATTGTCACCGGCATGACACCATGATCTCCATCATCGTGTCTCCATGAAGTTGTCACGCCAACTATTACTTCTACTACTATGGCTACCGGTTAGCAATAAAGTAAAGTAATTACATGGCGTTGTTCAATGACACGCAGGTCATACATTAAATAAAGACAACTCCTATGGCTCCTGCCGGTTGTCATACTCATCGACATGCAAGTCGTGATTCCTATTACAAGAACATGATCATCTCATACATCACATATATCATACATCACATCCTTTGGCCATATCACATCACAAGGCATACCCTGCAAAAACAAGTTAGACGTCCTCTAATTATTGTTGCATGTTTTACGTGGCTGCTATGGGTTTCTAGCAAGAACGTTTCTTACCTACGCAAAAACACAACGTGATATGCCAATTGCTATTTACCCTTCATAAGGACCCTTTTCATCGAATCCGATCCGACTAAAGTAGGAGAGACAGACACCCGCCAGCCACCTTATGCATCTAGTGCATGTTAGTCGGTGGAACCGGTCTCACGTAAGGGTACGTGTAAGGTTGGTCCGGGCCGCTTCATCCCACAATGCCGCCGAATCAAGATTGACTAGTAACGGTAAGCATATTGAACAAAATCAACGCCCACAACTACTTTGTGTTCTACTCGTGCAAAGAATCTACGCAATAGACCTAGCTCATGATGCCACTGTTGGGTAACGTAGCAGAAATTCAAAATTTTCCTACGTGTCACCAAGATCTATCTATGGAGAAACCAGCAACGAGGGGAAGGAGAGTGCATCTACATACCCTTGTAGATCGCTAAGCGGAAGCGTTCAAGTGAACGGGGTTGATGGAGTCGTACTCGTCGTGATTCAGATCACCGATGATCCTAGTGCCGAACGGACGGCACCTCCGCGTTCAACACACGTACAGCCCGGTGACGTCTCCCATGCCTTGATCCAGCAAGGGGAGAGGGAGAGGTTGAGGAAGACTCCATCCAGCAGCAGCACAACGGCGTGGTGGTGGTGGAGGAGCGTGGCAATCCTGCAGGGCTTCGCCGAGCACCTGCGGGAGAGGAGGAGGTGTCACGGGAGGGAGGGAGGCGCCAGGGCTTCAGGTGTGACTCCCCTCCCTCCCCCCCACTATATATAGGGGCAAGGGAGAGGGGGGAGGCGCAGCCTTGCCCCTTCCTCCAAGGAAGGGGTGCGGCCAAGGGGGGGAGGAGTCCATCCTCCCCAAGGCACCTCGGAGGTGCCTTCCCCCTTGAGGACTCTCCCTTTTTTTCTTATCTCTTGCGCATGGGCCTCTTGGGGCTGGTGCCCTTGGCCCATATAGGCCAAGGCGCACCCCCTACAGCCCATGTGGCCCCCCGGGGCAGGTGGACCCCCCCGGTGGACCCCCGGACCCCTTTCGGCACTCCCGGTACAATACCGATAAAGTGCGAAACTTTTCTGGCGACCAAAATAAGACTTCCCATATATAAATCTTTACCTCCGGACCATTCCGGAACTCCTCGTGACGTCCGGGATCTCATCCGGGACTCCGAACAACATTCGGTAACCACATACAAGCTTCCTGCATAACCCTAGCGTCATCGAACCTTAAGTGTGTAGACCCTACGGGTTCGGGAGACATGCAGACATGACTGAGACGTTCTCCGGTCAATAACCAACAGCGGGATCTGGATACCCATGTTGGATCCCACATGTTCCACGATGATCTCATCGGATGAACCACGATGTCAAGGACTTAATCAATCCCGTATACAATTCCCTTTGTCTATCGGTACGATACTTGCCCGAGATTCGATCGTCGGTATCCCAATACCTTGTTCAATCTCGTTACCGGCAAGTCTCTTTTACTCGTTCCGTAACACATCATCCCGTGATCAACTCCTTGATCACATTGTGCACATTATGATGATGTCCTACCGTGTGGGCCCAGAGATACCTCTCCGTTTACACGGAGTGACAAATCCCAGTCTCGATTCGTGCCAACCCAACAGACACTTTCAGAGATACCCGTAGTGTACCTTTATAGCCACCCAGTTACGTTGTGACGTTTGGCACACCCAAAGCACTCCTACGGTATCCGGGAGTTGCACGATCTCATGGTCTAAGGAAATGATACTTGACATTATAAAAGCTTTAGCATACGAACTACATGATCTTGTGCTAGGCTTAGGATTGGGTCTTGTCCATCACATCATTCTCCTAATGATGTGATCCCGTTATCAATGACATCCAATGTCCATGGTCAGGAAACCGTAACCATCTATTGATCAACGAGCTAGTCAACTAGAGGCTTACTAGGGACATGGTGTTGTCTATGTATCCACACATGTATCTGAGTTTCCTATCAATACAATTCTAGCATGGATAATAAACGATTATCATGAACAAGGAAATATAATAATAATCAATTTATTATTGCCTCTAGGGCATATTTCCAACAGTCTCCCACTTGCACTAGAGTCAATAATCTAGTTCACATTGATATGTGATTAACACTCAAGGTCACATCCCTATGTGACTAACACCCAAAGAGTTTACTAGAGTCAATAATCTAGTTCACATTACCATGTGATTGACACTCAATGAGTTCTGGGTTTGATCATGTTATGCTTGTGAGAGATGTTATAGTCAACGGGTCTGAACCTTTCAGATCCGTGTGTGCTTTACAAATCTCTATGTCATCTCCTAGATGCAGTTTCCACGCTCTATTTGGAGCTATTCCAAATAACTGTTCTACTATACGATTCCAATTTACTACTTAGAATAATCTGGATCAGTGTCAAAGTTTGCATCGGCGTAACCCTTTACGACGAACTCTTTTACCACCTCCATAATCGAGAAAATTCCTCAGTCCACTAGTTACTAAGGATAACCTTGACCGTTGTCCTGTGATCCATTTCTAGATCACTCTTGTACCCCTTGACTAACTCATGGCAAGGCACACTTCAGAGGCGGTACACAACATAGCATACTGTAGAGCCTATGTCTAAGCATAGGGGATGACCTTCGTCCTTTCTCTCTCTTCTGCCGTGGTCAGGTCTTGAGTCTTACTCAATACTCACGCGTGTAATACAGCCAAGAACTCCTTCTTTGCCGATCTATTTTGAATTCCTTCAAAATCTTGTCACGGTATGTATTCATTTGAAAGTACTATTAAGCGATTTTGATCTATCCTTATAGATCTTGATGCTCAATGTTCAAGTAGCTTAATCCAGGTTTTCCATTGAAAACACTCTTCAAATAACCCTATATGCTTTCCAGAAATTCTACATCATTTCTGATCAACAATATGTCAACAACATATACTCATCAGAAATTCTATAGTGCTCCCACTCACTTCTTTGGAAATACAAGTTTCTCATAAACTTTGTATAAACCTAAAATCTTTGATCAACTCATCAAAGTGTACATTCCAACTCCGAGATGCTTACTCCAGTCCTCAGAAGGATTGCTGGAGCTTTGCATACTTATTAGCATCTTTCAGGATTGACAAAACCTTCTGGCTGTATCACATACAACCTTTCCTCAAGAAAATCGTCGAGGAAACAATGTTTTGACATCCTATCTGCACAATTTCATAAATAATGCAGTAATTGCTAACATAATTCCAACAGACTCTTAGCATCGCTACGAGTGAGAAAGCCTCATCGCAGTCAACTCCTTGAACTTGTCGGCAAACATCTTAACGACAAGTCGAGCTTTCTCAATGGTGACATTTACCATCATTGTCCGTCTTCCTTTTAAAATCCATATGTACCTAACAGTCTTACGACCATCAAGTAGTTCTTTCAAAGTCTACACTTTGTTTTCATATATGGATCCTCTCTCGGATTATATGGCCTCGAGCCATTCATCGGAATCCGGGCCTACCATCGCTTCTCCATAGCTCGTAGGTTCATTGTTGTCTAGCAACATGACGTCCAAGACAGGATTACGTACCACTCTGAAGTAGCACGCATCCTTGTCATCCTACGAGGTTTGGGAGTCACTTGATCCGAAGTCTCATGATCACTATCATAAGCTTCCACTTCAATTGGTGTAGGTGCCATAGGAACAACTTCCTGTGCCCTGCTACATACTAGTTGAAGTGACGGTTCAACAACCTCATCAAGTCTCCACCATCCTCCCACTCAATTCTTTCGGGAGAAACTTTTCCTCGAGAAAGGACCCGATTCTAGAAACAATCCTTATTGCTTTCGGATCTGAGACAGGAGGTATACCCAACTGTTTTGGGTGTCCTATGAAGATGCATTTATCCGCTTTGGGTTCGAGCTTATCAGCCTGAAACTTTTTCACATAAGCGTCGTGACCCCAAACTTTTAAGAAACAACAGCTTAGGTTTCTCTAAACCATAGTTCATACGGTGTCGTCTCAACGGATTTGTGTGGTTCCCTATTTAAAGTGGATGCGGTTGTCTCTAATGCCTAACCCATGAACGATAGTGGTAATTCGATAAGAGACATCATGGTATGCAACATATCCAATAGGGTGCAGTTATGATGTTCGGACACACCATCACACTATGGTGTTCCAGACGGTATTAGTTGTGAAACAATTTCCACAGTGCCAAACTCGTAACTCAGATATTCATTTCTATGATCATATCATAGACATTTTATCCTCTTGTCACGAAGATCTTCAACTTTATTCTGAAATTACTTGAACCATTCAATAATTCAGACTTGTGTTTTATCAAGTAAATATACTCAGTATCTACTCAAATCATCTGTGAAGTAAGAGCATAACGATATCCACTGCGTGCCTCAGCACTCATTGGACTGCACACATCAAAATGTGTTACTTCCAACAAGTTGCTTTCTTGTTCCATTTTACTGAAACCGAAGCTTTCAGTCATCTTGCCCATGTGGTATGATTTGCATATCTCAAGTGATTTAAAATCAAGTGAGTCCAAACGATCCATCTGCATGGAGTTTCTTCATGCGTATATACCAATAGACACGGTTTACATGTCTCAATCTTTTCAGAATTGAGTGAGTCCAAAGATCCATCAACATGGAGCTTCTTCATGCGTTTTATACCAATATGACTTACATGGCAGTGCCACAAGTAGGTGGTACTATCATTACTATCTTATATCTTTTGGCATGAACATGTGTATCACTATGATCGAGATTTTAATAAACCATTCATTTTAGGTGCAAGACCATTGAAGGTATTATTCAAATAAATAGAGTAACCATTATTCTCCTTAAATGAATAACCGTATTGCGATAGACATAATCCAATCATGTCTATGCTCAACGCAAACACCAAATAACAATTATTTAGGTTTAACACCAATCTCGATGGTAGAGGGAGCGTGCGATGCTTGATCACATCAACCTTGGAAACACTTCCAACACATCTCGTCAGCTCACCTTTAGCTAGTCTCCGTTTATTCCGTAGCTTTTATTTCAAGTTACTAACACTTAGCAACCGAACCGGTATCTAATACCCTGATGCTACTAGGAGTACTAGTAAAGTACACATTCACATAATGTATATCTGATATACTTCTATCGATAACCTTCTCATCTACCAAGTATCTAGGGTAATTCTGCTCCAGTAGCTGTTCCCCTTATTACAGAAGCACTCAGTCTCGGGTTTGGGTTCAACCTTGGGATTCTCCACTAGAGCAGCAGCTGATTTGCCGTTTTATGAAGTATCCCTTCTTGCCCTTGCCCTTCTTGAAACTAGTGGTTTCACTAACCATCAACAATTGATGCTCCTTCTTGATTTCTACTTTCGCGATGTCAAACATCGCGAATATTTCAAGGATCATCATATCTATCCTTGATATGTTATAGTTCATCTCGAAGCTCTAGCAGCTTGGTGGCAATGACTTTGGAGAAACATCACTATCTTATCTGGAAGATCAACTCCCACTCGATTCAAGTGATTGTTGTACTCAGACAATCTGAGCACAAGCTCAACGATTTAGCTTTTCTCCCTTAGTCTGCAGGCCAAGAAAATCGTCGGAGGTCTTATACCTCTTGACGTGGGCACGAGCCTGAAATCCCAATTTCAGCCCTCGAAACATCTCATATGTTCCGCAACATTTCAAAAAATGTCTTCGGTGCCCCAATTCTAAACCATTTATCATTACCGAACTATCATGTAGTCATCAACACGTGTATGTTGGATGTTCACAACATCCACAGACCACGTTCGAGGTTCAACACACCGAGCGGTGCATTAAGGACATAAGCCTTCTACTGTCCGCATAATTGCTACTGTCAACTTTCAACTATATTTTCTCTAGGATCACATCTAAAACAGTAGAACTAAAGCGCGAGCTACAACATAATTTGCAAAATCTTTTTGACTATGTTCAGGATAATTAAGTTCATCTTATGAACTCCCACTCAGATAGACATCCCTCTAGTCATCTAAGTGATTACATGATCCGAGTCAACTAGGCCGTGTCCGATCATCACGTGAGACGGACTAGTCAACGTCGGTGAACATCTTCATGTTGATCGTATCTACCATACGACTCATGCTCGACCTTTCGGTCTTCTGTGTTCCGAGGCCATGTCTGTACATGCTAGGCTCGTCAAGTTAACCCTAAGTGTTTTGCATGTGTAAAACTGTCTTACACCCGTTGTATGTGAACGTAAGGATCTATCACACCCGATCATCACGTGGTGCTTCGAAACGACGAACTGTAGCAACGGTGCACAGTTAGGGGAGAACACATTCTTGAAATTGTTTATGAGGGATCATCTTATTTACTACCGTCGTTCTAAGTAAACAAGATGCATAAACATGATAAACATCACATGCAATCAAAAGGTGACATGATATGGCCAATATTATTTTGCTCCTTTTGATCTCCATCTTCGGGGCTCCATGATCATCATTGTCACCGGCATGACACCATGATCTCCATCATCGTGTCTCCATGAAGTTGTCACGCCAACTATTACTTCTACTACTATGGCTACCGGTTAGCAATAAAGTAAAGTAATTACATGGCGTTGTTCAATGACACGCAGGTCATACATTAAATAAAGACAACTCCTATGGCTCCTGCCGGTTGTCATACTCATCGACATGCAAGTCGTGATTCCTATTACAAGAACATGATCATCTCATACATCACATATATCATACATCACATCCTTTGGCCATATCACATCACAAGGCATACCCTGCAAAAACAAGTTAGACGTCCTCTAATTATTGTTGCATGTTTTACGTGGCTGCTATGGGTTTCTAGCAAGAACGTTTCTTACCTACGCAAAAACACAACGTGATATGCCAATTGCTATTTACCCTTCATAAGGACCCTTTTCATCGAATCCGATCCGACTAAAGTAGGAGAGACAGACACCCGCCAGCCACCTTATGCATCTAGTGCATGTTAGTCGGTGGAACCGGTCTCACGTAAGGGTACGTGTAAGGTTGGTCCGGGCCGCTTCATCCCACAATGCCGCCGAATCAAGATTGACTAGTAACGGTAAGCATATTGAACAAAATCAACGCCCACAACTACTTTGTGTTCTACTCGTGCAAAGAATCTACGCAATAGACCTAGCTCATGATGCCACTGTTGGGTAACGTAGCAGAAATTCAAAATTTTCCTACGTGTCACCAAGATCTATCTATGGAGAAACCAGCAACGAGGGGAAGGAGAGTGCATCTACATACCCTTGTAGATCGCTAAGCGGAAGCGTTCAACTGAACGGGGTTGAAGGAGTCGTACTCGTCGTGATTCAGATCACCGATGATCCTAGTGCCGAACGGACGGCACCTCCGCGTTCAACACACGTACAGCCCGGTGACGTCTCCCATGCCTTGATCCAGCAAGGGGAGAGGGAGAGGTTGAGGAAGACTCCATCCAGCAGCAGCACAACGGCGTGGTGGTGGTGGAGGAGCGTGGCAATCCTGCAGGGCTTCGCCGAGCACCTGCGGGAGAGGAGGAGGTGTCACGGGAGGGAGGGAGGCGCCAGGGCTTCAGGTGTGACTCCCCTCCCTCCCCCCCACTATATATAGGGGCAAGGGAGAGGGGGGAGGCGCAGCCTTGCCCCTTCCTCCAAGGAAGGGGTGCGGCCAAGGGGGGGAGGAGTCCATCCTCCCCAAGGCACCTCGGAGGTGCCTTCCCCCTTGAGGACTCTCCCTTTTTTTCTTATCTCTTGCGCATGGGCCTCTTGGGGCTGGTGCCCTTGGCCCATATAGGCCAAGGCGCACCCCCTACAGCCCATGTGGCCCCCCGGGGCAGGTGGACCCCCCCGGTGGACCCCCGGACCCCTTTCGGCACTCCCGGTACAATACCGATAAAGTGCGAAACTTTTCTGGCGACCAAAATAAGACTTCCCATATATAAATCTTTACCTCCGGACCATTGCGGAACTCCTCGTGACGTCCGGGATCTCATCCGGGACTCCGAACAACATTCGGTAACCACATACAAGCTTCCTGCATAACCCTAGCGTCATCGAACCTTAAGTGTGTAGACCCTACGGGTTCGGGAGACATGCAGACATGACTGAGACGTTCTCCGGTCAATAACCAACAGCGGGATCTGGATACCCATGTTGGATCCCACATGTTCCACGATGATCTCATCGGATGAACCACGATGTCAAGGACTTAATCAATCCCGTATACAATTCCCTTTGTCTATCGGTACGATACTTGCCCGAGATTCGATCGTCGGTATCCCAATACCTTGTTCAATCTCGTTACCGGCAAGTCTCTTTTACTCGTTCCGTAACACATCATCCCGTGATCAACTCCTTGATCACATTGTGCACATTATGATGATGTCCTACCGAGTGGGCCCAGAGATACCTCTCCGTTTACACGGAGTGACAAATCCCAGTCTCGATTCGTGCCAACCCAACAGACACTTTCAGAGATACCCGTAGTGTACCTTTATAGCCACCCAGTTACATTGTGACGTTTGGCACACCCAAAGCACTCCTACGGTATCCGGGAGTTGCACGATCTCATGGTCTAAGGAAATGATACTTGACATTATAAAAGCTTTAGCATACGAACTACATGATCTTGTGCTAGGCTTAGGATTGGGTCTTGTTCATCACATCATTCTCCTAATGATGTGATCCCGTTATCAATGACATCCAATGTCCATGGTCAGGAAACCGTAACCATCTATTGATCAACGAGCTAGTCAACTAGAGGCTTACTAGAGACATGGTGTTGTCTATGTATCCACACATGTATCTGAGTTTCCTATCAATACAATTCTAGCATGGATAATAAACGATTATCATGAACAAGGAAATATAATAATAATCAATTTATTATTGCCTCTAGGGCATATTTCCAACATTATAACCTCAAGGGTTTCACACTTCACTCCCAAGAGAATCCCACCGGATCGCCCTCTTGGCGGAAGGCAGTGCCAATCAAAGGCAACTCCCGCTGTAAGTGAGCCTAAGAATTGTGGCGTGAAGTTATCTCTACCCGTCTTCAGAAGAGCGATAAACTCTAATTTATCCTCTATAGTTGTTTCTGCAAGGAACCGTTGCTTAGCCAAGTCTGCCATACCTCTGCTATTCCAAAAGATCCCTTTCATATTTCATCATAGAATTTTTCTTGAGTTTCACTCTCGCACTCCTACGGACTGCCGACGCTGGATAGATCTTCCTCTTCTAGGGTCGTTTAGGTTTGTTCAATACCAGCATGTCCGCATCAGGAGCCATTACTTCCGGTGACCCCTCCACACTAGATAACGCCTCGCTTGACAGCGTAGTCTCTACCTCTCCTGCCTCCTCATCGACCTCCGATGCAGGCATCATCTCATCACAAAAATTCAATGTGTGGGGACACTCAAGTTATGAATATCGGCATCAGACATGGGTTTAACCGCCGCTAACTGACGTATCAACTCAGAGGATCTCTCGGCCTCTAGGTCTAAGATGTCATTAACTGAATTAACAATTTCGACCCCATTTGCCCCTAGCGAGATTCCTGTGTCATGGGCTCTACTCATAATCTCATGTTAAAAAAAATGCAGAATAGAGCAATGCTTATTAACCGACATACCTGTCTAGGCCTCGACGTCCCTAAGCTTGGCGGCTCTCATCGCGCGCCCAAGCTGAAAGTCGTCGGCGTCCGGCTGACCCTGAACCCGAGCATTGACACGCCTGCCAGAAAGTGCCGGGTCCGGGTGGCCACCAAACGCAATCACCTCCTCGGTGGACCGCGACCCTGCAACACCTCCTCGGTGGACCGCGAGCCCTGCAACACCTCCGCAGGGCCGTCCGCTGTGCCGTGACCACGCGAATGGGGAGTCGGGGACCTGGTGCCTCTAGGACCCCCCCCCCCCCCGCAGGACCCATGGTCGGCTGGCGCCCTCCTGACGAGGCCGGTGAAGATCGCACCTGAGGTGATCCCGCGGCCGAGTCCAGAGCCACCTGCCCTGGAACCGCCAACGGCGAAGACCCCTCAGGCACCCCCCTGTGGTATGCGGGCGCAAACTGGGGCTCGGGACATGCCTGTGCCACAAGTCCACGCGTGCGGGGCGACTCGTCAGCAACCCGCGTCGGAGTCAAGCAAGCACGGGCCCCCGACGCACAGCCGTCCGCCTGCTGATCCGTCACCGGTAGTAACGCCGCCATGTGTTCCTGCCCAGCTGCTGTCTTGCGCGTCGGAGTCGAGGCACGCGCCACTCCTGGCAAGGCCGGTCCACACTTCAGCGACAAGACAAGTGGCTCCGTCGGAATGGGTGGCAAATCGTGCTCAGCAGCATCATCACTATCGACACGGTCACTCCACAGTCGAGGCGGTGCGGAGTTCGGCGTCTTAAAGGACCCAAACCTCAGAGTTTGAACTGGTGGGGACGGAGCCGGCACTGAGCCCCTTTCCGTCACCTGCGGATCGGGTCGACTTGTGGCCGTATCTGAACCCTTACTTGCTCCATCACCACCATTATTCTCCCTATTGCCATTATCATCATCTTTATCAAACATGTCCACATCACCTCCACCTAGTACTGCTTCCTGAAACATCTCAGCGTCTTCTAATTCAATATCTAAGTTGTAAATCATTCCTTCATGCATCCACGGAACCACATCTGGAATATGCTCAATCGATCGAACACTGACAAGTAGCCTGGCCACACTATGAGTCCGAGTAAACGGCATATCCACTTGCTCGGTCTTTCCGATCAAAGATCCAAGACTACAAACCACCCTAGCATCACTGAGAGGCTTGGAGGGCGCCCCCGAAAAACGCACCCAGACTTGAGACAAAGGTGTGCCTTTGGGTTCTGTTTGCTTCCAAGCATCAAATTCAAGAATACAATCGGTACCCGGCACACGAGCTATATCAAAACTTAAGTAATTTCTTCAGCTCTTCCACTGACGGGAAATCCACCTTGTATAGATTATCATCCGGTTGAATAAGCTCCCAACGAGAATTCCCGGGAGCAAGCTCGTTCAGGCGCTTCATAACGCGTGCCTCAGATAAGTATCCCTTCGTTACCTTGACCAGCCATGTAGTCAAGTTGCATGGTGAGTCCGGGATTACGGCCGGCGCGGGTGACTCAAAAAACATCAATTCCTCGCAACACACGCCATACATGGTCACCGTCGATAAAGGAAGCATCAACACAGGACACACACCCGAATCATGAGCAGGTTTTCGACACGTGTCACACAACTCCGTGCTACACTCAGCAATGAAGTGTCCTTGCTCACCGCAACGGTAACAAATCATCTTTTCTTTTCTGCGCGCCCACTTAGCAGCCCGCTCACCATCCTTGTCCGAAAGTCCGTCAGAACCAGGATCACGACCCTTGGCCCCATCCCGCGAGGGCAACGGGGCCTTGGTAGAAGCCAGCGCAGTAACCACCGCCATGGCCTCTCCTGATAACGCAGCGGACTGCACGTCCACAGATTCCGACGACTTGCCCGCACCATGAACCTCATCGTCCGCCGTGACGGTCGTAGCCGGCAGCGGTGGAGGAGGGGGGCGTTGTCTGTAGTGAGACGGACGCCTAGCCCCGCCCCGACCACCATGAAAACCCCGGTAGCCGCCCCGGGAACGATAGTCCGGCCCAGATGCCCCTTCCACAAAGTTTCCCGGCGGCACGGCCTCTCCTCGGAGCCGTCACTTTGCCACGCTACATACAGTGAGAAGAAGAATATGGAATGCGTCTAGTGCAGTGTAGTGCATGGACAAAAGATATGGCACGCCGGCATGCATGGATTTGCAGCAAAGCATAACCTAGGAAAAAGTATAATCTCGTGAGACATACGTACATACATACATACATAAGTTTAATTTGGATATGTCATACAAGCTATTAAAACTCTTGATACATCAGTTTTGCCCTGAATATATGAGTGCCTTTATTTATTCTTTTCGGATCATGCATGATAGTATTTCTTCTGACACCATGGAACGGACGGACGCGGCAACACGCGCACTTATACCATGATGTGTACAGTCATTAACCTCAGGTTACGACTTTGTTGTGCCCAGTTACAAAATGGTTCTTACCGGACACGGTATTATGGCTCCCAGATACAACATTTTTACTCCCGGATACGATATTTTTGCTCCCACCTACGTCATTGTGGGTCCCAGATACGATATTATGTTTCCCAATCACGACATGGTGGCTCCCAGACGCGGCATGGTTGCTCCCGGATACGACGTGATGATCCCCAGTTACAACATGATTATTCCCATATACGACCTGGTAGCTCCCGGATACGGCGTTGTCATTCCCAAATATTACAGTGTTGTCGTTCCCGGCCATGACATTGTTGCTCCCAGATCTGACAACGTTATTGGTCCCAGCTATGACATTTGGGGCATGCTTACGTTGTCGGCGATGTTTGCTTCTTCCGCTACGCTTCAGATAGAATGTCATGTTAGTGAAATCGATGCCCGGTGAACACCCAGAGGTGTTGAGGCCCTTAGAACTCTTGGGTACCTCGCCAACCAATGTATTGTTGGAGAGATCCAAGTAGCAAAGATGGTCAAGCCTACCAATCCACGACGGGATGACGCCGACCAATTGGTTGCGGGACAGGTCAAGCACCTCCATTTTCTTGCATTGAGACAACCATTCCGGAACCCTGCCCCTAAGAGCACAATCACCAAGATCCAAAACCACGAGGCTCTTGAACCCACCAATAATACCATCGCCGGGTAACTCCTCACCATCGAAATTCTTGGTGAGAATTAGTGTGGTGACGTTCTGGCACCCACGCAGCACGGTGATCACCCCTGAGATGTTGCGCAAGCTGTTGTAGCCGAGGTCGAGCTCCTCCAGCAGCGCGAGGCCTGCGAGGGAGGCTCCTGGGATGGGCCCCACGAGGCCACGTCCGGGGAGGCGCAGCGCCGTGACGCGGCCGGTGGCACCGTCACAGCCTACGCCATCCCAGCCACAGCATGCGGCGCCGGACCACGCGGCGCGAAGGAGGGCGGCCCCCCTGCTGAGGTTCGCGGCGAAGCCCCGTAGCGCGTGGAGGTCGTCGGGGTGGCACGAGGTCGCGTGCGCCTCGGGCGAGAGGAACCCCAAGAGGAAGAGGAGGAGCAGCAGGCAGCATTTGGCCATGGGATTCATTCAGGTGGAGTGAGTGATCTGTGTTGGTGGTGTGATGTACGAACTGCTTGAGTGTGGCATCGTGTTCTTATAGTAGATGTGCGTGTGCGTTGCATGCAGTGAGTGCCTGCCAAACTTGATTTGATTTTGGTGGTCTGTCGACTGGAGTGAAATTCATCTATCTTCTATTCTACGGAGGACTGCTTTACTTCCCATCAAGGAAATAAAAACTTATACTTTACCTGTCGACAGAGAGCACCTGCCTGCCTGGCTGATCATATATAGTTTCTTGTCTTGTTTTTTTTTTACTTTTTGCATTGCGGGGATAAAGTAAAATAAAATAATGCTTGTCGACACTAGCTTGTTTTCTACCCTTGTCAAACAAACTTTGTCCAAGCGTCTTTCTTTGTTGATTAGCCTCCTTAATCGCAACACAATATTGCTGCTCTATGTATCTAGTACTCTCTCTGTTTCAAATTAAGTGATTCGACTTTGTACTAGATTTAGTACAAAGTTAATACAAAGTTGAGTCATTTATTTTGGGACGAATGGAGTATATGCTACTAGCTAGGCTGAGATTAGGTTTGATTCCTCCAAATTCCTTCTTGACTGGATGCGATCTCTAAACCCTATCCTATCCTTTTCTGGTAAGCTAGCGAATGTTTTTGTTTTATACTTTTGCTGTTCCGTTGTTTCTTTTTTCTTGATAGTGGAACCCTATCCTATCCTTTGCTACGATTGTAAGGAAAAGAAAAATAAAATGCCCAAATTATCATATCAAAGACGTAGAGTTGGTTTTTCCGCACTGCAAAAAATACATAATTCGAGTATTGATAGTAATAAATAATAGGATTAATAATTAATCACAAACCTAAGAAGAGAGGTTTGCATCCAACAATTATCATACTACCATCAATGTGCATCTCGCATTTGAGTGCACGCATACGCCATATGTTACAGGACAAAGACCCCGAGAAAAGCTTTTGTGCGTATAAACTTGACCGTCAAAGGCTTACGATCGGGTTGATTGGACATATTTGAAGCAAATGATGCAAAAGATGGGTTTTGTTCAGTGTTGAGAGGATTGGATAATGACATATGTCACCTCGGTGAGATACTCTGTTACATTTAGTGGAACCCTCTTGGACTCGTTTGCACAGATGCGCAGGCTTCGACAAGGTGATCCTCTCTCTCGGTTTGTGAGAAAATAACTTCCCATGTGAATTAACAGGGGAAGGCTGGGAAGAGATACGTGGGAATTGGCCTCCTTAATTCCATTTCCTTATCCCACCTCAATTCCCTTGCACTCCAACCAAACAACGAATTATATGTCACGCACCCCTTAAATTCGCATTCCCTATTTCTAATACCCCCAACCAAACAGGCTGTTAGGACAAAGTGTGAAGACACCTGCGTATACGTTGTATCAGATCATAGGACTTGTAATGCAAGCTTCCGAAACCGGTTTGGGAGCACTTAAAACTGTCAAATGTTTGTTTTGTTCTCAATAATGAAACCGGGGATGAAATCCCTGTTTATCTAAAATAGAAGTTATTTAAGGGAAAGATATATGCGGGGGAGGAGCAAACGAGGCCCATCTCATCTCTCTCGTGCAAAGCAAAGGAAGGCCCATCCAGTTCGTGTTCGTTCAGAGCAAATCTGGCAAAAGTGGGCTGGCATGACACGACCCACACTAGTAGAAAAATGGTCAAACGTGAAGCACATTAGTGCCGGTTTGAATTAGAGCCGGCACTAATGTGTACATTAGTGCCGGTTCCAACGGCTAGCCGGGCCGCTCTCATTAGTACCGGTTCGTGGTGAACTTTTAGCACCGGTTCGTGGCACGAACCGGTACTAATGAGAGTGGTGGCAGAATGTTGTCAGTCTGGGGCCCCTCCAGCACCTTTAGTACCGGTTCGTGGCACGAACCGGTACTAAAGGTCGTCCTACATAAACTCTTCGTCCACCCGAGCTCGCTCTGTTCTTCCCCTTTCCCCTCTCCTCTTTGTTCTTCCCCTCTTCCTCTCGAGCTCATCACACATTTTGCCCAAAATTTGTCAAGATTTGAAGGCCCCCATCCATTCAAATGATCACAAAGGTTAGCAACTTTGTCCTTTCATCTCTCATTGCTAGATTAGCTCTTGCAATGCTTTATATAGTGATTAATTTGTGAGTTTAGTAATTTGGGAGGAAATATATATATATGTGCTAGTATTTGATTTATATGCAATTTGAGGTCAAAAATAACACTTAGTTTGCATATGTAGGTGTGGTTTACTTAGTGCCTTCTAAATTTCCGCCGTAACCACCGTCGATCGCCCGCACCGTCCCGTCGCCGGCACCACCTTGTGGTGAGCCTCTTGTTCATGAAATTTTATATAAAATTTGATGTTTGTGTGATTTGGATATATAGTTACTCGTATAATTATCTTACTCGTACGTTGTTTGTTATACATATAGTGCCATGGTTTTGATATCCGTCCCCGTCGGCCCTCGTCCTTGTTATGATTCGGATGTGGTATATATATTCTCTTTTAAAACTAGTTGCATTTCGTGTTTATGACAAATTATGCCCATCAAGTTGACACCGAAATTTTTTCTAGGAGGTATGTGAACCGGAAATTCCAACCGACCCTATTGTCGAGAGGTTAAATTTAGTTGAAAGAGAAAACGAGTACTTGAAAGAAAAATTGAAAAGAATTGAGGAGGAGAAGATGGAACTGGAGTTGCATGTTGCCGATGTCGTCGATGATCACAAGATCAAGATGGAGAAAATGCGCTTGAAGTTTAGAAAGATTAGAGAATATGCCATCGATAGTGAGGCTTGGTATCATTATGCTGTTGGATCCATTGTTACCTTAGTTGCGATCTTGATCGCATTTGTTGTTGCATTTAAATGCTTTAGCTAGAGAGTTATTTGTTTGTTGCATTTAAGTGTTGTATGAACCTGTATTAATTTGGTCTATTCGGTGTTGTGTAATGAAGATGAGCCGGCAATGGATGTACGATGACCGATGCTCTCCCCAGTTTGTTGAGGGCGTGCATACTTTTCTGATTGCGGCTGAGGCAAACAAGCGGGCGGATGGTTTTATGCCTTGTCAATGTGCTGGCTGTAAGAATGGTCACAATTACTCTAAGTCAAGAACCATTCACGTCCACCTGTTTGAGTCTGGTTTCATGCCCCACTATAATGTTTGGACCAAGCACGGAGAAAGAGGGGTTATGATGGAAGACAATGAAGATGAAGAGGACGACGACAGCTATCCTGGCCATGGGTTCCCTGAATACGATGATACAACAATGGGGGAAGAAGCTGAGCCGGTAATGCGGGAAGAAGCTGAGCCGGCAATGCGGGAAGAAGCTGAAGAAGAGGCATCAGATGAGCCCGTTGATGATCTAGGTCGGGCCATTGCCGATGCAAAGAGAAACTGCGCAAGTGATTTGGAGAAGAAGAAGTTGCAGCGCATGTTAGAGGATCACAAAAAATTGTTGTACCCGAATTGCGTAGGTGACAAGAAAAAGCTGGGCACCACACTGGAATTGCTGCAATGGAAGGCAGAGAATGGTGTATCTGACAAGGGATTTGGAAAGTTGCTGGTAATGATAAAGGATATGCTTTCAAAGGACAACGAATTGCCCGAGAGTACGTACGAAGCAAAGAAGGCTGTCTGCCCTCTAGGGTTAGAGGTGCAGAAGATACATGCATGCCCTAATGATTGCATCCTCTACCGCGGTGAGTACGAGGATTTGAACGCTTGCCCGGTATGTGGTGCATTGCGCTATAAGATCAGCCGCAATGACCCTGGTGATGTCGAGGACGAGCGCCCCAGGAAGAAGATTCCTGCCAAGGTGATGTGGTATGCTCCTATAATACCACGGTTGAAACGTTTGTTCCAAAACAAAGAGCATGCCAAGGCGATGCGATGGCACAAAGAAGACCGTAAGAAAGACGGAAAGTTGAGAGTACCCGCTGACGAAGGATGTTGCTCATTCTGATTCAGTAGGAGGAGGTAGGTATCCCTTTCTTTCTTTCTTTCTTTCTTAGATTAGATTAGGTAGGGTAGCTACTACAGTATAAACCAGATAGGACTCACTAGATTTGATTTGGTTTGGTTTGGTTTGGAACAAGAGGAAGAAGAAAAAGATGAAGCAATCACTACTCCAGTATTTCATTCTCTCACTACTCACCTCAATCAAATGCAAATGCTAATGCTAATGCAGGGCTTGTTGGACCTGCCCTTGTTGGCCTCCTCTTCCTCGCCGCCATCACATTCGCAACTATCTCACTCAGACCCACAGGTTAGTAAACCAATAACCTACTCTACTGCACTGCACTTCACTTCACTTCACTTGTTGTAAATCTTCTCCTTCCTTCCTTCCTTCAATCACTCTCTGCCATTTCTTTCTATACATATATATGCAGGATCAAAGGCACCCTTGCCCACACACACTGAGACGACGGCCGATACTACTCCTGACCAACAACAACAAGATAACGACGTTGCTGCTCAGGCTCTGTCACCAGCCGATGATGCCACCAGTGAGGCTATCGATACAACACCGTTGCCTAATAATCTACAAACAAACGAGACATTACTCGAGGGAGCAGCAGACCATGACGACATGGACAACCACCAATTGGATCTGGATAGCAGCAGCAGTCACCTAGATCCGACCACCGATAAATACATTGCTTCACAAGATGACACTCCTGGGACTGATTCACCTCAAACTTTGGTCCCTGCTTATGATCCAACCTCTGAGGAGGCAACTCCTGACACACAGGAGGCATTATTATTGGACTCTGAACCCAGTTTGCCAGAAAACCAGGATACTACTTTCACTTCAGATATTATGGTGCTGGAATCTGGTGATGTCGTGCAAATATCCGACGTTGTGATTGAGGCTGCTGCATCGCACACCTATGTACAAGATACTGAGCAGAGTCCTGACAAACTCCTATGAATCAGTGATGGATAATTGTGTCAGATGGCATTCATCATGCAATAGTTATAACCTGATGACACAGGACTAGCGTCAATTCATCAATATAATGTAGGCAGTATTTCAGATATAGGCATACATGCTTATGGAAAAGAACATGCACATGACATCTTTTGTCCTACCCTCCCGTGGCAGCTGGGTCCTAATGGAAACTAAGGGATATTAAGGCCTCCTTTTAATAGAGAATCGGAACAAAGCATTAGCACTTAGTGAATATATGAACTCCTCAAACTACGGTAATCACTGGAAAGAATCCAATTATTGTCACCTTGGGGTATGCGGATCATAACTCGTAATAGGTGTCTACAACTTGCAAGATCGGATCAAAAACACAAATATATTCATGAAAACATAACAAGTTCAGATCTAAAATCATGGCACTTGGACCCTAGTGACAAACATTAAGCATAGCAAAGTCATAGCAACATCAATCTCAGAACATAGTGGATACTAGGGATCAAACCCTAACAAAACTAAATTGATTACATGATCAATCTCATCCAACCCATCACCGTCTAGCAATCCTATGATGGAATTACTCACGCACGACGGTGAGCATCATGAAATTGGTGATGGAGGAAGGTTGGTGATGATGATGGCAACGGATCCCCCTCTTCGGAGCCCCGAACGGACTCCAGATCAGCCCTCCGATGAAGAACAGGAGGCGGCGGCTCCATATCATAAAACGCGATGAACTCTTCTCCCTGATTTTCCCCCCGAATAGGGTTATATGGAGTTGGAGTTGAGGTCGGAGGGGCTCCAGGGGGCCCACAAGCCATGTAGGCGCGCCCAGGGGATAGGGCACGCCCCCATGGCTTGTGACCTCTGGGTGGCCCCCCTCTGGATAATTCTTGAGCCAATATTTTTTACTAATTCCAAAAATATTCTCCGTAAATTTTCAGGTCAATCTAAGAACTTTTATTTCTGCACAAAAATAACTCCAAGGCAATTCTGCTGAAAACAGTGTCAGTCCGGGTTAGTTCCATTCAAATCATGCAAATTAGAGTCTAAAACAAGGGCAAAAGAATTTGAAAAAGTAGATACGATGGAGACGTATCAAAGCTCCCCCTTTGTCACCATGAGGTCTCCAAGGCAAAGCGACAAGCACCGAACTCCGAATCCGGATACAAAGAGCGTGCCCAAGCCACCCGATGCATCACCTCTTGCCGCCTACACAACCAAGAGGGAAGGCCATCACCATGGCCATGGTTCCTGTCAGAGAGCCAACCATGCAGACCGCCATCTTGGGCCGCCATCCCAGCATCCATGTCCAAGACACCACCAACCATTGATACATCGTCAATGTATCTACAATTTTTTTAATTGTTTCATGCTATTATATTATCATTCTTGTATGTTTAATATGTCATTTTATGTTATTTTTATGGACTAACCTACTAACTTAGTGCCTAGTGCTAGTTTCTATTCTTTTTCCTCTTTCTTTGTTTCACAAAAAAACATACCAAACGAAGTCCAAATACGATGAAACTTTACGTTGATTTTTTTTTGGACAACAAGAGAGCCTAGAAGCTTCGGGGAGAGGTCAGAAGACCCATGAGGGGGCCACAAGCTCAAGGGCGCGCCCTGGAGGGGGCGCCATGCAAGCTTGTGAGCCCCATGAGTCTCCATTTGACCTAATCGCGCAAGGCACGTATTGCATTGTTTTTTTTTGTTTGTTTCTTGAACGAGAGGCACAGATTTACTTTTGTTGTGGTGGAGGCAATAATTTGCTTGCGCGAGAGCGAGAGGCACGAGCGTTGCGGCACAGGCCGTTTGGGCACGTGCTGGGCCGGCCCAATCTCGCGCGCGTGTGTGTGTATGGGTGGGTTGTTGGTCGTCTTCCCTCAGCCGCTCGCTCGTTTCTCTCTCTCTCTCTCTAAAGTGGGTCTCGCCGTCGTCGTCGGTAGGTCCCCAAATCCAGTGACTCAGGCAGGGCAGGGCAGGGCAGGTCAGGTCAGGTGAGGTGAGGTGAGGTGGTGATGGCGCCCAGCCTCGCCGCCCCTTCTCCGTCTCCGGTGTCCCTCCAGCTCCAGCTCCACCTCCACCTCCTCCGCCGCCCCGCCCTAGTTGTGTTTCCCTACTCTCGCTCACGCCCCCACCTCCGACTCCCTCTCCGCCTCCGCCTCCGGGCCCAAGCATCCCCTTCCCCTTCCCCCGAGCCGGAGCCCGAAGCCGAAGCCGACGACTCCTTCGCCGGCTGGTCGGACCAAGACAATAAGGATGCTGATGCTGATGCTGATTCTGATTCAGGAGGAGGAGGTAGGTATCCCTTCCCTTCCCTTTCTTTCTTTATTTATTTATTTCTTTCTTTCTTTCTTTATTTCTTAGATTAGATTAGATTAGATTGGATAGAGTAGGTACTACAGTATAAACCAGATAGGACTCACTAGATTTGATTTGATTTGGTTTGGTTTGGGACAAGAAGAAGAAGCAATTACTACTCCAGTATTTCATTCTCTCACTACTCACCTCAATCAAATGCAAATGCAAATGCAAATGCAGGCCTTGTTGGACCTGCCCTTGCTGGCCTCCTCTTCCTCGCCGGAATCACATTCGCCGCAATCTCCATCAGAGGTAAACCAATAACCTACTTCACTCCACACCCCCAACTTCACTTCACTGCACTTGTTGTGGATCATGCCCAAATCTTCTCCTTCCTTCCTTCAATTGCCAATACATATATGCAGGATCAAAGGCACCCTTGCCCACACACACCGAGACGACGGCCGATACTACTCCTGACCAACAACAACAACAAGACGACGACCACGCTGCTGCTGCTGCTGCTCAGGCTCTGTCACCAGCCGATGATGCCACCAGTGGCAGTGAGGCTACCGATACAACGCCGTTGCCTAATAATCTACAAACAGACGACACAGTACCCGAGGGAGCAGCAGACCATGACGACATGGACAACCACCAATTGGATCAGCTGGATCGCAGCAGCAGTCACCTAGATCCGACCACCCATAAATACGTTGCTTCACAAGATGTCACTCAAAGTGTTGGGCCAGCTCCTCCTGTGTCTGATTTACCTGAATCTTTGGTCCCTGCTTACGATCCACCCTCTGAGGACGCAACTCCTCACCCACAGGAGACATTATTATTGGACTCTCAACCCAGTTTGCCACAAAACCAGGATACTACTTTCACTTCAGATATTATGGTGCTGGAATCTGGTGATGTTGTGCAAATATCCGACGCTGCGATTCAGGCTGCTGCATCACACACCTATGTACAAGACACTGAGCAGAGTCCTGACAAACTCTCTGCTGAAGATGGACTTTCTTCTGCATCCACTTTTCCTGATTATGTAGCATATGGAAGCACTGACAAGATGCTTCCATCACACTCAAATGACTTACCCACTCAAGACGCTAACCCACCAAAGGCGATACAAGACCCAGCATCACACCAGGATCAAGCACAGAATGCCAAACCTTTCTCTTCTGGAATTGGAATTCCTGCTCCCTCTCTGCTCTCTGCGGCTTTACAGGTGCCTGCTGGCCACATTGTGGTTCCAGCGGCAGTTGACCCTACCCAGGGAAATGCATTGGCCGCGCTGCAAGTTCTAAAGGTATTTCTTTTTTACATGTATATATTCAGACAGTTCAGCATCTCTTCTCTTTTTTCAGGAACACCATTCATTGTTTCTTGTATCTCCTGGATAAGGGTTCTTGTTAGATCAAGCATCGTTCGCTAGTTCTAGAATTTTATTTGAAACAGAAAAGCTCTGTGTGGCCCTGAACCTATATATATTATTGGCTTCCTCATCAGGGTTTTGAGCTTATAGTGACTTCTGTCTCTAGATAAGTTAAACTACCCTATTATATGTTGCATCATGCCTTGCTGCGTTCGCTGAAATCCTTACAACTTTCTCTAGGGAAAACCCCCATCTCATTTGCACAACGTAAGCTGTATTATGGGGCTCATTGTTAGAGAGACAACTTACTGAGTACACTCTCTAGGGAATTATATGGAATTCTTTGTTCAACTTTTATTCTCTTTCAAGGTGATTGAACCTGATGCTCGAGCTGGTGATTTGTGTACCCGACGTGAATACGCTCGATGGTTGGTAGTTGCAAGCAATTCCCTTTCGAGGTACATACTTCTCCTTGATGCATCTTCACCTTCCGGATATTGCTGCATTCCGCTTCTGTTTTTGTTCCTTGAGAGAAAATCCCAAGTCTCATTTCTGTCTTCTGAATGATTCATCCTCTTGCTTATTTATTTGAGTAATGTTGTATCACTAGGTTATTTCTTATTGCTAGCTGTTTCTGTGGATATTGCCTGTTACAGAATAGAAATAAGAAGTAGCGGCAGGAGTTCACTTTTTTTCCCCCTGTAAATCCAATCTGGCCTCCTGAGCGATTTCTTCCATTTAACTAGTTTATTATTGATCTGGTTTGCAACCGCAGGAACACTTACTCAAAAGTTTATCCAGCAATGTACATCGAGAACGTGTCTGAACTTGCATTTGATGACGTCACCACTGAAGATCCTGATTTTCCATTTATACAAGGTGAGAAATAGAAATATTGTTCAGGACAAAATCCATCCTTACTTACAGTTTATCTTGCTCATGCTGTTATGCAAGCGTGAGTAAATCATCACTATTAAATTTTGGTCTCATTTATGTAAATGTACCCTCAGGATTGGCAGAAGCAGGGTTAATTTCTAGCAAGCTTTCAAGATCTGATATGGACGTTGCTGAAAACGTTGAGAACAACCATTACTTTTTCTCCGCGGATAGGTAATGATGGTCTTCTTCCATGCATCCACTTTGCTCGTGTCGTGTGTTGTATTGTGCGTGCGTTTGTTGTGTCTAGCTACTAATCAGCTGTCCTTGTTTCAGTCCCTTGTCACGTCAAGACCTTGTGAGTTGGAAGATGGCTTTGGATAAAAGGCAACTACCTGAAGTTGACAAAAATGTAAGAATATAACATCTTTCATTATTATCTTTCTTGAAACCACCTGGTTATGCTGATATTAGCACTCTCTGCATGACCAGTCTTTGTACAAGACATCCGGCTACATAGACATTGATAAAATTGATACAGCTGCATGGCCTGCTTTGGTGGCTGACTTGGGTGCTGGAGACCAGAGCATCACGGCTCTTGCATTCGGTAGTCTCTCTTTTTTTATATATATTTACTCACTTTTTGGCTCCTCAACGATCACTAAAACTCTCTTCTTAAAGGTTTTACGAGACTTTTCCAGCCAGACAAACCTGTGACAAAAGGACAAGCTGCCCTAGCACTTTCAACTGGTGACTATGCTGAAGTGGTTATGGAGGAGCTTGCTCGTATTGAAGCGGAGAAAATAGCTGAAGCAGCTGTGAACGCTCATGGTGCGTTGGTCGCTGAGGTTGAGAAACAAATCAATGCAAGTTTTGAAAGGGAGCTTACAAGGGAAAAGGAAAAAATAGAGACCCTTGAAAAACTGGCTGAAGAAGCTAGGGCTGAATTGGACAAGTTGAGAGCAGAAAGAGAGGAAGAAAAGAATGCTCTGCTTAGGGGCAGAGCTACTGTTGAATCTGAAATACAAGTTCTTTCAAAGTTGAGGTGTGAAGTAGAGGAGCAGCTGCAGAATGTGCTGAGCAAGAAGGTCGAGATCAACTTTGAGAAGAGCAGGATTGAGAAACTTCAAAAGGAAATCGAGAATGAAAACCAGGCTGCTGTGCAACTTCAGTACGAGCTTGAAGTTGAAAGGAAGGCTTTGTCTATGGCCAGGTAATATGCTTTTTTGGGATTTCCTCTGCAATACCTTTGTTTGGCGATACACTAAACCTATCTCTAGTCGACTTATGTATATAGGATTAAATCTTATAACTGATACCGTTATTTATTGTGACCCTGAATCTTCTTTTTAGAGCATGTGATGCTAGTAGTAATGTTACGGATCATAGAATGGGGGTGCTAAAATTAGGAAGACAAGAGTGAATTCATTGGCCACTGCTATGTTATAGGCATCCATGCTTTTAAACTCTCCGAACTAACTGGTTAGATGTATCATGCATGTACTGCAAAATTAGTTAGTGCCACACTGTTAAACATTACTATGCCATTCAAGATAACCATTTTAAACTGTATACTGCCATGATCTCCATTCACACTGGTTGTATGAGTTAGGTACTTAATATGAGTACATACATGTTACTACTGCCACCATGCATCAAATCAAATTGACAAATACACACATGTTGGATAACCAGGGCTTGGGCAGAGGATGAAGCAAAGAAGGCCAGGGAGCATGCCCGCGCACTTGAGGAGGCCCGGAATCAGTGGGAGCGACAGGGGATCAAAGTTGTCGTGGAAGCAGGGCTTGAGGAAGACGCATCGGCTGGGGTGACATGGGCTAATGCTGGCAAAGAACACCCAGTTGACGAGGCGATCAACCGGGCGGAGTCATTGCTGGAGAAGCTCAAGTCGTTTGCTGCTGAAATGAAAGTGCGATCCAGCCATGCCCTGGAGAGAGTGATGCAATACGTGAGGTCCTTGATCTCAAGCCTAAAGCAGCGAGCGGCGGAAGCAAGGCAAGGGTGCGCAGATCTTGGGGCTGCTGCAGCCTCAAAGGCAAAGAATGTGTCATCAGAAGCCAAGGCGTTGGGCTCAAGCGTCGGGGACAGGTCGAAGAAGGTCGTGGAGGAGTGCAAAGATGGCTTGGAGAAGTTTGTGCACAGATTCAAGACAGACTAGCTGCTGGCTGGTAAAGAAAGCTTCATGGCTTGTGTATGGGAGACCAGACAAATTTATAGCCGAAGAAGAGAGAGAGAGAGAGGAGCCATAGGAAGGAGGAATAAATTAAATTTCAGACAGACATTTTGCGTGATGCTGTAATGTAATGTGTACATTTTGGGTGTTTGTTGTAAATGAATATGAATATACCGAGCGGAGCTGGAACTGACGTAGCAGAGGTTGGTTCCATGGAATGGAATGGAATAATAAGCCCGTTTTGCTCTATACGTTAATGAAATCAAGCTTGAGTTTTGTTGAGTAAATGCGGATGGAACATGACATGACTTGTATACCCTCGCAGCCTTGGTGCGTCGTTCACTGAACTTGAACTTTTTTTTCAAATCTGCCAACAGTTTTTTTTTTTAACTTGAACTTTTTTCCGGACTCGTGAACTCTTTTCAAATTCGTGAACAATTTTTGAAATCTATGAATATATATGTAAATCCATGAACTAGTTGTAGACCGACTAGGACTCTACTTTATAAACCGACAGGGACTCTTGTAAAGAAGTTTGCGCGCAGATTCAACTTTCAAGACAGACTAGCTGCTGGTAGAGCTTCATGGCTTATGTATGAGACCAAACAATTTACAGCCCAAGAGAGAAGAAGCAACGGCTGCTTCTGCTACACTTTTGGTGTTGTTGTGAAACATAGGAATATACTGAAGCTGGAACTGGCATGGAATATTATGCCCGTTTCGCTCTGTACCATCAAATTTTGCTGAGTAAATGCAATAGTAAGGGGGCATGACATGACTGGAAACAATACTCACTCCATGTTGAAATGTACTCCATAAAAATGTACAGCACCAGAACTAGAACAGCAAGGTGAGTTTTGTACACAAGAAGATTTACAGCCAGGCACAAGCATCAAGCAGGTTCTTGTTGTTCCTTATTTCTTTCTTCCATGGTACAGTACATGGATGCTACTACTTGTTTTCATCCCAAGCCAACAAGAAAGAAGAATTGGGTAAGGTAAATGTAGGAGGATCCATCTCTTCAGAGCTTGGATGCTGCTGGGTTCAAGCGCGCCTTGAGTTTGAAGATGAGCTCATGGACCTCATCAAAATGAGGGCTGGTGGCCTTCTTCACATTCTCCATCCAAGCGCGCACCTTGTCGTGAGGTCCCAGAATTCTGTCACGCCTCTCGTCACCAACAACCTGCAATCACCACGAAATTCCACTTAGTTTGAGAAACTCTACTTGAGCTGACGGCAGGCACACACATCTTCTTACAGATACATTATCATACCTCCAGCTGCATTATCTCGCACACGAGGCTGAGGTCTGCGATTGATGGCTGGGGGTTGCCATTCAAGAATTTTGCATCGCCTTTGAGCCACACGGTTTCGATCGTTCCCAGCGATCGCGACAGCAACTTCTCGGCCTCTTTTGCGGTTTCAGGATTGGGTGTGAGACCGAGGGCAGGACCCAACGCGGTGTGCAGTACATAGGTTGCTGCATATGCATGCATGCAAAGATCCATCAATCAATCTCATCTCTTGAATGCAAGCTATGCAACAAGTATCAAATGATACATAGAGTAACTAGTGTATATATTGGTTACAAAACTAGTGTATATATTGGAACTAGGTTTAATGCTAAATGGTACATAGAGTAACTCTGTATGATGAACACATAAGCTTAGCACAAGTCTTGTTCATCTGTACTAGATTAAAATAGGGGAGGGGAGGGGAGGGGTTGTTACCTGCACCACGGCGCAGATTAGAGTGATGCCAATCCAAGACAGACTCGAGTTTTGCTCTGGTAAATAAGTCAGCAGGGTACCTATATATATATGCCATGTGAGAAAACAAGCAATAGAATGATGAGTTGAGACTATCAATGAAGTAGCTGTCCTTAAAGAAAAGAAAAGAAAAGAAAAGAAACGAAACGAAACAAACGGGGCAAGAATAAATGTAGCCCTTGTGAGAGCAAAATAATTATGCGAATGATCCATGTCTAGGAAGGAAGTAGCCCCTGTGACATGATACAACTGCAGCAGCAATCATTTTGCTCCTACAAGTGAGGAAGGGAAGGGAAGGGAACGCACATACCAGTGATCTGGAACCCCGGGGAAGACGGTGGCAAGATACCTCAGAATGGCATGGCTGCAGGACAGGAAGAAGAAACATACTGAAATTAGTAGAGTGAAGAGCACTATCACCATCAAGGAGGAGGAGGAGCAACCAACCAACCGAATAATAATAACAGAAGAAAGAAAGAAATACTACCTTTCAAAGAGTTTGAATCTTCCATCGACGATTGTTGGGACCTGTGCCATGGGGTTGATTTCTAGGGAAGCAAGCAAATCAACAAATCAAGAAATCAATCAACAAATCAACAAGGAAGGAAAGAAATTACAGAATTACTTACTGGTGAATTCCGGTGCGCGATGTTGTCCCTTGGCGAGATCCACGGTGAGCTCCTGGAAGTCGATCCGGTTGACCTTACACAAGATGATGATGGCGCGCGACGGCTGCGACAGCCGGTCCGCGTACACCTTCAACAGCGCCGCCATCCCCCTTCCTTCCTTCCTTCCTTCCTTCCGGCCGCTTGCTTGCTTAGGATTGGATTGATCCACACCTTCCTCACCTTGAGAGGATGCTCTGCTCTGCCTAGGAGACAAGAGACAAGACAAGAGAGGAGACAAGAGACAAGACAAGAGAGGAGACAAGAAGAAGATGAAGAAGAAGATGAGAGACGGACAAGCCCTCCCCTCCCCTCAGATTCAGATGAGAATGAGAATGAGATCCCCTTCCTGAGTTCACACTAGGCCATACACTGACGTCATCACCATCTAGTATCTTCTTCCTAACCTACGCACGCACGCTACATAACCATAAACAACATCATCAACAATTTGGGGAAAAAACTTCATGAATTTGAACAAAAAAAATACCTTGATTTTTATTTTATTTTTTGAAAAATATTGGTTGTAAATTTTAATTTTTTTATGGGTTTTTTAAAAAAATCCAAATTTCCTGATGAATTTCAAAAAAAATTCAAGACTCAGAAAAAGTTCATAATTTTAAAAACAATCGCAAAAAAAGAGAACAAAAACGAAAAAGGAACCAATGAAAAAAAAGAGAGAGCAAACCAAGTGCGGATAAAACCCTGAAATAAATAAATAAAACAGTCCAAAAAACTGATGAAGGGGAACAACTAGATTAATGGACCAGCCCATTTATAACGTACTGATCGCTGCCCTATAGCCAACCAAAATTGTTCCCACAAATTCCATTCACCTAATATTTTCCATTTCCCCTACGGTTTTTCGAGGGCTTTCTATCCTCCGGCGATTCCCATCCAAGTGCACAATTTCCTCACATCCTCAACGTAGCGATCGTCCCCAATTTGTACGCAATGGCTGGCTATTCGCCTCTATCAATAAATACCCCGCGGCCTGCTACGGCAGGTAGTACGCTTCCCATGCTCAACTGTGCTTGGGCTTCTCGAAAGCCACAGGAGGTGGGAGGGGGCTTGGATTGGACGGCTACGGCCTCCTTCACTTTAGTCTCCTTCCTCATGTTTCTCGTTTCTCCATGGACGAGCTTCCAACCTCTCTGAAATTCGAGATGTAGTCGGATCCTTGCTCCAGTTGAGTGAAACCAGTAAGCTTCGAGTCCGATAGTGCCTATACACATCAAGCCATTGTACAATCAAGCAAATAATGGCACCCACGTGTCCTCAGCCCTGGTAGATCGTGCATCTCACTGTTTTGGCCATGCTTCCATGAGCAGCAATTTGCGAACCGGTCTCCAAGCGAACACTCGAACCTTTGATGGAACTTTTGTTTTCCATAGCCATGACCAACACTCACTCCTGACTCTTCTTTAAGCTTGAACTCGTCCTTCCTTCCAACCAGTCCTCTCTAAAATTCTTCGTTGTTATAAACATTCTGTAGAACGAATGAATAGTAAAACTTCCTTTCTATTCATGGAACCAGGCCAGAAGTCATCTTGATGCCATGTGCTAATCGATATTTTCTGGATTGCATCAACATCCATTGGGAGAAAAAAATAATTCTACCAAGACTTGTTCGTTCCAACTTTCAGATGCATGATCATTCAGATCTGAAACCTTAATTCAATTTACTATTTACTCCTGACTAGTATATTTCAATTATATAGAAATGATGAATATATATACCACAAGTGAATATAAGTAAAAAAATGTATTCATAATTTTGTATAATTTATATATAATCCATGGGGTATAAATTTTTACATTTAGTAAACAATTTATTTTTGCCTATTTACTAAATGTTTTAAATATAATCCACATGTAAATAAGTGAATATTTTAAAATCAGATGAACATTTTTAAAATAAGTTATTTTATTTGTATGCATAATTTTTATAATAAATGAATATTGGAAGAAAAAAAATTAAAACTGTGGTTATAGTTTTAAAACTTTTTACAAATTTCTAGAAAAGAACTAACATGTGCAAATGGGTTGCAGCCGATTTGAAACCCATGAAGGTGTTCCTTTACAAAATAATAAGCACCGTCATCATTACTAGAGATAAGAAATGCAGTTGTGGAGTGGGTAGCACAACCTGTCCCAAGTGTGAGGACGTTAATTCAAATTCTCATGGCGTCAATTTTTATCATTGATTTTTTCCTTGGTGCTGACATGTGGGGCCTACTAGTCATAGATATTTATACTCTCTTCGTTTTTATTTACTCGGCATATTAGATTTGACCTAAATTAAACTTTATAAAGTTTGATCAAGTTTATCTAAAACAATCTAAACTTTCGCAATAAAAAAATATATAGTATGCAAATATATTGAATGATGGTTCTAACTGTATTGATTTGATATTGCGGATGTTAATATTTTTTTTTGTAAACTTGGTCAAAGTTTAGAAATTTTGACTCGAGACAAAACAGAGGGAATACTAAATAAGCCATCGTCAGTCTTAAAGTTTGACTCGACACAAAACTCAAGGGTAACTAGCATGAATGAACCTGTCGTCAGTCTCATCGCCAAATTCCCCAGGAAAAAAAGCCAAATTAAGCAGTCAATTAATTAGGAGTGTTGGTTTGATTGCGACAAATTAAAGCTAGCTTAGTTGATCAGTGGAGCGACGACATTTCAATTCAACTCAACGGATGGATGGATCAATTCAGCAGAGCAGCTACGTAGTACGGCATTAGTTTACTACATTACTAGTACTAGTCAAATTCAACCATCGCGACATTCAATTCAAACCAGCAGCGACACTTATTTTGTGACTGAAGAGAAGGTACATAGTAAGTTAAGGTATGGAGTGAAATTGAGATGCATGGTAGCTTTATATATATATTGCGCCGCAGAGACGGACATACATGCATGCATGCATACAAACGGTAACCTGCATACACACAGAGAGAGAGAGAGAGAGAGAGAGCGCGGGTCACCCATCTATCCATATACAGATATAGTACCGTAGGAGTAGTTAGTAGTCAGTCAATTAACAAGTAATCAAATCAAATCAAATTATATATTCAAAGAGGAGCTAGCATATCCTCTCTTTCCGCAAGTTATCTTCATGTTTTGTCTGTTGCTGGCGGCCGGACCCCACGTACGCTTGCTGAGAATCTCTCTAGTTTTTTGCTTCTAAAAAACCACTCTTGTGTTGTGTTGTGTTGTGTTGTCTTGTGTTGTGTTGTGTTGTTGTCACCGCTGCGCGCGTGTGAATAACGCCTTAACTAACTGGAGCGTTAAGCGCTGAATAGGAATCCGGGTTTCATCTTTTCTTTTTTCTTTGCTTTTTTTTTGTTCTTTGCTTTTGAGACAAACAATATGATGCATGGAGATATATATATGGCTGGGGGCGTTGATTAGTCCATATGTACTGTATGTATCCATCAATCATATACTACTAGTACGCACTACTAACAATTAATTAGTTATGCACATGCTTCTTAATTATACTCCATGGACAGCTAATGGCAGCTAATGGAGTACGCCATAGATTAGATATGGACTTAAGCGGCGACATTACAATTCAACTCTTTTTTTTTCTTTCGATAAAGGGTGAATTTTATTAACTTAAAATGGAGCATCAAGTGGATACAAACAGAATGAGCACACAGCCGGCCTCTGCATAACTAAGATGCACACAGCCAACACCAACACATGCACACAAAACACACACCAACGAAAAGCAAAATCATATATGATCAAAGCAAGTAATCAATCGATGTTTGACGTCTCTGAAATCAAATCAAATCAAATTATTCAAAGAGGGGCATATATATCCTCTCTTTCCGCAGGTTATCTTCATGTCTTGTCTGTTGCCACATTTATCATGCATTTTCATGATGGTTGATGTGAAGCTAGCTAGAGGTGGCAACTGGTCCTAAGCGGCACCCGCCTCCGCGACCTCCCGAGCCGCTTCAGCTTGCAGCTCCTGACAGCTACGCCATGAGGACGGGCGACGGCGGTCGGTGGTGGCAAATTCTCCTTGTCGGCGCGGTCAAGTGCCATCTCGAAGAAGAGCTGCCGCCCTCGGGATTGGGGATCGGCGATGTACTTGTACTAGGTGGCGAGGTGAGTCGGTTGGAGCTTGGGATGGGACTGGAAGGATCTTCCATGGGTATTTGTAACGAAGGTAAAAGAGGGAAGAAGAGGGAGGAGGATGAAAAGATTTGAGTTACGGGGGAAAATTTCCTCCGGCTTTTCTAGCATCATGTACTTGCCAATCCGTTCCTTGGTCTTCACAAGAAGCTACTACTCTTTTTTCTGGTCTAGAGAAAGATTCTGGATTTTGTCCTTCTTCCTTTGATTCTGATATTTTGCCTTTCAAACTGATTAGATGTTATCTAATTTTTGTAGCTAAAAAACTCTTTTAAGTATGCAACGACGTCATTCTCATTTTGACTCAAACCCGCTCGACGCTATATTTTAAACTAATAAACGTGTCTTTTTTTCAAATGAAAAAAAAAACTAGCAGTACCTGTAGGTGCATTAAGTAATTAGTTGTGGATCTCATTGTCTTCTAGAAACAGGCAGGACACGTATGCGATGATGGATGCTGCATGCTTTTTTATATGTATATAAACGAAACGAAACAGAGAGAAGATGCTTGCCAATCTTGCTTGCTGCTTCATTAAGGACGGGAATCAAATCAGATCGGTACGAACTCCTGACAATGCCAGCATTAATTAATTAGTTAGTAGTTTACATATAAGCATAGTAGTAGTAGAGGAATAAATGGATTGGACGGTGCGCACGTTGTACACATGGATTGGTTCTCCGTTAAAATCCGCTTTTCGACTATATTTAAGTACATTTATGATGTCATTGCCGTTAACTCTAGGTTAAACTCCGCCATACATTTAGGCTGGATATGAGGGGTGCCGATCAATCCGGTCGTTTGAGGCACCTGTCTAGGTCGATTTTTTTTTTGACCGGGCCATCCGTCTAGGCGTTTGAGGGGCAGCAGGTGCTTGTTGAGGTAGACTCGATCATCCTCATGTTCATGTCAGCAGTCAGGGGCAGCCGGTGTTTAATACTAGAAAGAAAGTCGTACGTTTGTAAAGTCTTGATTCAAAGAAAGTCTTGCCATGTGCTATCTAGAAGGAAGGAAGCTGATTATGGTAGTGGTGGATCAGAAATGAATGGATTAGATTTTACTAGTAATTAGGAGTGAGGTGATAATGAAGACTGCTAGTGCTAGTGCTAGTCCAACTCAATGGTTTGAATGGACCGTACGTCACTGCACGCACGTTGATTAGTCCATCCATATCCATGTACTCCTACGTAGTATGTATGTATTGTCCAGCTCCAGCTCCACATAAAATGGGTGAGTAATAAGGAGGGAAAAATGAATGAATGGCATGGATCGTGCGTGCATCATGTCAAGATGCCTGCCTGCCTGAGAGTGCATGATCGAGTGTGTTTTGGTCCGACGAGACGACTTGACTTGTGGAGAGCACTCAGCTCCCTCGTGCGTGCATTTCTTCCACAAGAAGAAGAAGAAGAAGGAGAAGAAGAAGAGCATGAATGAACGAATGGTAGTTCCACTAGAGAATGTTGACTTGAATTCACGACTCTTGTTTTGTCACATCCCTCCTCAAGTGCAAGTGCAAGTGCACGCCGTGAGTCACTGCGCGAGACGTACGTTTCACTACGTGCATGTTGGATCCATGGTGTACTCCATCCATCATCCATCATCCAGACCAACGGGTAGATTAGAATTAGATGGAGTAGATTGCACAAAACCACCACTTTAAGGGTTAGGTTTTCAGAAAACACTAGGTTACAGTTTCTTGACAAATTGCACCATGTCTCTCGTAAACATTTTGCAAAAACCACTGATCGGTGGATACGCTTCGTTTGAGCACGCTTATGACAGGTGGGGCCTTTTTTTTGCCTATGTGACGTAACATTTTGTGCCAGATCAATTTTAATTTGAATTTACAAACTAGTCCTTACATTTTACACAGACACCCCTGAATCGAAACAAAAAAAATGCAATTAGCCCCCACTCCCTTTGATCCCCATCTCTCCCTTCGCCGCCAGATCCTCCGCTCGGCACCGGGCAGCCACTCCCTCGCCTAAGATGCCGCAGCCTCCTCTCTCCTTCTCCGTCCTAGGTGGCCGCGGAGCGCAGACTCCTCTCTCCTCCCTCCGCGGAGCGCGGCGGCGCCGAGCGAGCAAAGCGGCGATGGCGCCAACGGAGCAGAGCGGCGGTCGCGTGGCGGGTCGGCCATTGCGCTGCCGCCGTCCTTGCTTGAGCAGCACGGCTGCACCGGCGGAGGAAGGTGAGGACGGCCTAGTGGTTGGTTGCCCGCTGGCTCTAGCAGGCTCTCTCCGCACCATGATGCCACGCCGCTTTTACTCTCGGCCACAAGGGAGGACGTGTCCTGCTCAAGCACCACAACGGAGGACATGGACGGACCGATGCGGCTTCCTGTCCTCCGTCCCGACGACCACGACGGCGAGTGCGGCGTGCAGCTCGCGGGGCGCACACGGTTCACGCTGGGAAGGGGCACCAGCGGCGGGGTCAGGGTGGTTAGGCTCGCCGCTGCGTTCTTCGCGGCGTCCGAGGCCAGCGAGCACGCCGGGGCATCCGCCGGGAGAAAGATAGAGAGAGAAGGAGAAGGGCATCCACCAGGCAGGCCGGCATGGCATCCAAGGAGCTGGAAGGAGGACGGCAATGGTGTAAGGGAGAGACAGATCCCGATCTGAATCGGGGAGGGTGTTTTCTCTTTTTGACAAAAGTGTTGGGGGTGTTTTCGCTTTTTTACCCATCTAATGTTGTCCTTGGTAAAACGCTATGCCACATCAGCGAAATAGGGGCCCCATCTGTCATAAACGCACTTAACCGAGCTAGATCCGCCAATCAGTGGTTTTTGTAAAAAGATTACACAAGAGATGGTGCAATTTGTCAAGAAACTGTAACCTAGTGTTTTCTGAAACCTAGTCCTCAAAGTGGTGGTTTTCTGCAATTTACTCGAATTAGATGGATGCACTGCAGTCCATATCCTACTACTAACTTGTAGTATATACTCATCCTACTCTTGTGCTGGGATCTTGGTCCAATGGCCAGGACTGGACCAAATATAGTCATCTGGGGATAGTTTTCAAGGAGTGGGTATCATTTACTTTTTAGTAAAGTTGGTTCTAGCTAGTGCTTATAACTCCCTAAAACTCACGTTGGTTCTTAAGTACACTAGGTTTTAGGGGATCTGCTAGAGATGCACTTATGCCATATACCTTTCTTAGGGAGTATGGCGTACGTATATCCATGCTAGGACGTCGTCCACACGCACACTACACAGTCTGGCCGATTTGAATTTGAATTTGATCCAACTACATCCACCCATCCATCGTTGACCACAAATATAATATAAGAGCACACACTCTTACATTATGGGAGGGAGGTAGTACGTAGGAAGTGAAAATTTAAATTGGTGAGACCGATGGATCAAGTTTGTGACGCAGGCACTGGATTGGATCCATAGCATACGTGTCCGTCCGTCGTTCAACAGTAATACTCATGTCACCAAGACGGCACATATATAAGAGTAATATAAGTGCGTACGTATGCCATGATGCATGAGTACATATTACTATATATATGATATGATGCATGATATATGAAGAATGCACTTGACGACATTTCAATTCAACTCAATGCATGCAACGGAATTCTTCAGTTGAATCAACTAGTCGTACTATGTAAATAAATAAATACGTACGAGTAGGAGTAGTATAGTCGAAGAAGAAGAAGAAGAAGCGGCCCAACCCAATCATGCACGCATCCACCGTCATCATTCGGTTCATCTGCTCCGTGCGCATCAAGGCAAGATCCCGTCCGTATCAATGAGTTGATTTCAAACAAGAGAATCGAATTGCTGCATACAGTATAGATGGCTGGCTGTCACCCATGAGTCCATCAATCACATACATAGGTGAGACTTTTTACGGTGCATTATACTCCTGTAAATAGTTGACACTGATGATACTATACGGTAGTATAATCAAATCTACAACTAGTACGTTTGTACAATAATTAAATGAATATGCAACGCCGCATCAGCAGCTGGCATTATGTTATGATAAAAGATATTTTAATGGATTCGATCCACCGTACGCACGTGCACGCACATTGTGTAGTATTGTACATATTATTTTTTTTCTTTCGAAAAAGGGACTCCCCGGCCTCTGCATCAGAATGATGCATACGGCCATCTTATTCACCACAAAACAGTGTCAACATGGTTCCAAGGTCTCCAAACAAAAAGATAACAAAGAAAGCTCACACAGAGCCAAAAAAGGCTAGAAACATCGACTAGCCAAGATAAGATGCCACAACCGGCTGGCTATAAATAGATAGATAAACTAGATGCCTATCCTATTACATGATCGCCATCCAAACCGTTTAAAGATATCCCGAGCTACCATCTCCCAGCGGAAAGATCCAGTAACCAAATGCTCCCTGGACTCCGTCGGAGTGAGTAGCGACCACGTACGGATCAGAGCCGTAGTGCGCAATATAACCTGCAAAAAATGAATACATGATATTTTGTTAAAGACCAAATCATTTCTGCAAGTCCAGATAGTCCACAGTAAAGCGCAAACCCCAACCCGAATGTGTTTCGCTAAGTCAGGCGGAATCCCATTCAGCCATGTCCCAAATAACGCGTTAACAGAATTCGGTGGTTTGATATTGAAAGCAATGTGAACCGTCTGCCAAAGGACTTTGGCCAACGGGCAATCAAAAAAGAGGTGTTTTATAGTCTCATCCCGATCACAGAAACTACACCTAGTAGGCCTTGTCCAATTACGCTTTTTCAAATTGTCCTTGGTTAAAATAACTTGTTTATGGACAAACCACATAAACACTTTAATTTTCAAAGGTACTTTGACTTCCCAAACATGCTTGGATGTAGGAATGGAGTTCGAATTAATAACATCAATGTACATTGATTTAACTGTGAATACTCCAGACTTAGTCAACTTCCAGCGTAATTCATCGGGTTGTTGGGAAAGTTGGACCTCCATCAGTCTCCTAACTAGACGGAGCCACTCCTCCCAACGATTGCCCGCCAGCGTCCGTCGGAACTGAATATTAAGGGGGATCGATTGGAGTACCGAAGCTACGAACACCTCGCGTCGTTGAACAATACGATACAGAGACGGATATTGGACGGCCAAGGGTATCTCGCCGAGCCAAGTATCCTCCCAGAAACGCGTGCTGGTGCCGTTGCCAATAACAAACTTCGTCCTATTGAACAAAGATTGTTTGACTTTCATCAGTCCTTTCTAGAAAGGTGAATCAGTCAGCCTGACTGTAACCTGGGACAGAGTTTTAGTCTGAAGATACTTGCTGCGTAAGATTTGAGCCCACATGGCATCATTCTCCGAAGAGAGCTTCCACAGCCACTTGCTAAGAAGGCATCTGTTTTTAACTTCGAGATTCTCTATACCAAGACCCCCTTGGTCTTTTGGTCTACAGATGATATCCCATTTAGCAAGTCGGTATTTTCTTTTAAGCTCATCGCTCTGCCAAAAGAACCGCGATCGATAGAAGTCCAGTCTCTTCCTAACACCAACTGGGATCTCAAAGAACGATAGGAGAAACATAGGCATACTCGTAAGCACCGAATTAATCAGGTTTAGTCGGCCTCCGTATGACATGAGTTTACCCTTCCAGCAACTCAGTTTCTTCTCAAATCGGTCCTCGATGCACTTCCATTCTTGGTTTGTTAACCTACGATGGTGGATTGGAATACCTAGGTATGAAAAAGGTAATTCTCCCAACTCACACCTGAACAATTGCCTATATGCCTCCTGTTCGTCTTTGGCTCTACCAAAACAGAACATCTCGCTTTTATTAAAGTTAATCTTTAACCCGGTCAATTGTTCAAATAGGCATAACACCAGCTTCATGTTTCTCGCCTTGGCCAAGTCATGCTCCATAAAGATGATGGTATCATCAGCGTACTGAAGTATGGACACACCTCCATCAACAAGATGAGGTACCAATCCATCTACTTGACCATTTTCCTTAGCCCTTCCTATCAGAATTGCTAACATATCCACCACAATGTTAAACAAGATAGGTGACATCGGATCTCCTTGTCGTAGGCCTTTATGTGTCTGGAAATAATGACCTATATCATCATTCACTTTAATTCCCACACTACCTTTTTGCGTAAATGATTCAACTTGTCTGCGCCAGGCTTCATCAAAACCTTTCATACGCAATGACTGTTGGAGAAATGGCCATTTGATCTTATCGTACGCTTTCTCGAAATCCACTTTAAAAATTACTCCATCTAATTTTTTGGAATGGATTTCATGGAGCGTTTCATGCAGGACTACCACCCCTTCAAGGATATTTCTGTCCGGCATGAAAGCAGTTTGGGACTTTTGCACCACAGAGTGCGCAATCTGCGTGAGCCTATTAGTCCCGACCTTGGTGAAGATTTTGAAACTAACATTGAGGAGGCAAATTGGTATGAATTGCTCAATCCTCACAGCATCCGTTTTCTTAGGAAGCAATGTGATAGTTCCAAAGTTCAGGTGGAATAAGTGAAGCTGTCCTAAGAACATATCATTGAACATAGGTAGCAAATCCCCCATAATAATATGCCAGCACTTTTTATAGAACTCGGCCGGGAATCCATCCGGTCCGGGAGCCTTATTGTTTTTCATATCTGCAATGGCATCAAACACCTCCTTCTCAGAGAACGGTGCAACCAAGATATCATTTTCAGCAGTCGATAATTGAGGCACATCCTCAGTCCTAGACTCGTCGAGGGACACACAATTGTCCTCCGGTGGTCCAAATAACTGCTTGTAATAATCGGTAATATATGTTTTTAGGTTATCCTGACCTAAAATCGTACCCTCATCTTGTTCAAGTTGAAAAATACGTTTCTTACGGTGCTTGCCATTAGCTATTAAATGAAAGAATTGAGTGTTCGCGTCTCCTTGGACCACTTTGCGGGTTTTAGCACGCAAAGCCCACTTCAATTCTTCTTCGCGGAGCAGTTCTTTCAACCTCGTCTCCGCCTCAGTTTTAACCTGTAGCTCAGCTGGCAACAAGATCGAAGATTCGGCCTTGATGTCTAGGGCCTATATAAGAGAAATGAGTCTATCCTTTTCAATCTTATAAACACCACTAAGGTGCTTAGCCCAACCCCGTAAAAAGCTTCTCAAGTGCCGAATCTTATTCTGCCAACGCTCGATCGCAGTCTTACCTCCTGCTCCTCTATCCCATTCCCTGGCAACCAGGTCAAAAAAACCCTCTCGTTTGAACCAAGACATCTTGAAAGAGAAGGAGTTCTTGTTGGGGAACGTAGCAGAAATTCAAAATTTTCCTACGTGTCACCAAGATCTATCTATGGAGAAACCAGCAACGAGGGGAAGAAGAGTGCATCTACATACCCTTGTAGATCGCTAAGCGGAAGCGTTCAAGTGAACGGGGTTGATGGAGTCGTACTCGTCGTGATTCAAATCACCGATGATCCTAGTGCCGAACGGACAGCACCTCCGCGTTCAACACACGTACAGCCCGGTGACGTCTCCCATGCCTTGATCCAGCAAGGAAAGAGGGAGAGGTTGAGGAAGACTCCATCCAGCAGCAGCACAACGGCGTGGTGATGATGGAGGAGCGTGGTACTCCAGCAGGGCTTCGCCAAGCACGTGACGGAGGAGGAGAGGTGTTGGGGAGGGGAGGGGCTGCGCCTTGAGTTGTGTTCTGCAGCCCTCCCCTCACCCCTCTATTTATAGGGAAAGGGGCAAGGGGGGCCGGCCCCTCTAGATGGGATCTAGAGGGGGGGCGGCGGCCAGGGAGGGGGAACTTACCCCCCAAGCAAGGGGGGCGCCCCCTTTAGGGTTTCCCCCAACCCTAGGCGCATGGGCCCTTGGGGGGGAAAGCGCACCAGCCCACTTTGGGCTGGTTCCCTTCCTCATACAGCCCATAAGGCCCTCCTGGACCGGTGGTCCCACTTGGTGGACCCCCGGGACCCTCCTGGTGGTCCCGGTACGTTACCGATAAAACCCGAAACCCTTTCGGTGACCAAAACAGGACTTCCCATATATAAATCTTTACCTCCGGACCATTCCGGAACTCCTCGTGACGTCCGGGATCTCATCCGGGACTCCGAACAACATTCGGTAACCACATACGAACTTCCTTAATAACCCTAGCGTCATCGAACCTTAAGTGTGTAGACCCTACGGGTTCGGGAGACATGCAGATATGACCGAGACGTTATCCGGTCAATAACCAACAGCGGGATCTGGATACCCATGTTGGCTCCCACATGTTCCACGATGATCTCATCGGATGAACCACGATGTCAAGGACTTAATCAATCCCGTATACAATTCCCTTTGTCTATCGGTACGATACTTGCCCGAGATTCGATCGTCGGTATCCCGATACCTTGTTCAATCTCGTTACCGGCAAGTCTCTTTTACTCGTTCCACAACACATCATCCCGTGATCAACTCCTTGATCACATTGTGCACATTATGATGATGTCCTACCGAGTGGGCCCAGAGATACCTCTCCGTCACACGGAGTGACAAATCCCAGTCTTGATTTGTGCCAACCCAACAGACACTTTCGGAGATACCTGTAGTGAACCTTTATAGTCACCCAGTTACGTTGTGACGTTTGGCACACCCAAAGTATTCCTACGGTATCCGGTAGTTGCACAATCTCATGGTCTAAGGAAACGATACTTGACATTAGAAAAGCTTTTAGCATACGAACTACATGATCTTGTGCTAGGCTTAGGATTGGGTCTTGTCGATCACATCATTCTCCTAATGATGTGATCCCGTTATCAACGACATCCAATGTCCATGGTCAGGAAACCGTAACCATCTATTGATTAACGAGCTAGTCAACTAGAGGCTTACTAGGGACATGGTGTTGTCTATGTATCCACACATGTATCTGAGTTTCCTATCAACACAATTCTAGCATGGATAATAAACTATTATCATGAACAAGGAAATATAATAATAACTAATTTATTATTGCCTCTAGGGCATATTTCCAACAGTCTCCCACTTGCACTAGAGTCAATAATCCAGTTCACATTGCTATGTGATTAACACTCAAGGTCACATCCCCATGTGACTAACACCCAAGGGTTTACTAGAGTCAATAATCTAGTTCACATTACCATGTGATTAACACTCAATGAGTTCTGGGTTTGATCATGTTATGCTTGTGAGAGATGTTATAGTCAACGGGTCTGAACCTTTCAGACCCGTGTGTGCTTTACAAATCTCTATGTCATCTCCTAGATGTAGTTACCACGCTCTATTTGGAGCTATTCCAAACAACTGTTCTACTATACGAATCCAGTTTACTACTTAGAATAATCTGGATTAGTGTCAAAGTTTGCATCGGCGTATCCCTTTACGACGAACTCTTTATAGAGCGTGGTACCTCCATAATCGAGAAAATTCCTTAGTCCACTAGTTACTAAGGATAACCTTGACCGTTGTCCTGTGATCCATTTCTAGATCACACTTGTACCCCTTGACTGACTCATGGTTTGGCACACTTCAGGTGCGGTACACAACATAGCATACTTTAGAGCCCCACGACTAAATCATAGGGGACGACCTTCGTCCTTTCTCTTTATTCTGCCGTGGTCATGTCTTGAGTCTTTACTCAACACTCATACCTTATAACATAGCCAATAACTCCTTCTTTGCTGATCTATTTTGAACTCCTTCAAAATCTTGTCATGGTATGTGTTCGTTTGAAAGTACTATTAAGCGACTTTGATCTATCCTTATAGATCTTGATGCTCAATGTTCAAGTAGCTTAATCCAGGTTTTCCATTGAAAAACACTTTTCAAATAACCCTATATGCTTTCCAGAAATTCTACATCATTTCTGATCAACCATATGTTCACAACATATACTCATCAAAAATTCTATAGTGCTCCCACTCACTTCTTTGGAAATACAAGTTTCTCATAAACTTTGTATAAACCCAAATCTTTGATCATCTCATCAAAGCGTACATTCCAACTCCGAGATGCTTACTCCAGTCCTTAGAAGGATTGCTGGAGCTTTGCATACTTGTTAGCATCTTTCAGGATTGACAAAAATCTTCTGGTTGTATCACATACAACCATTCCTCAAGAAAATCGTCGAGGAAACAATGTTTTTTTTGACATCCTATCTGCACAATTTCATAAATAATGCAGTAATCGCTAACATCATTCCAACAGACTCTTAGCATCGCTACGAGTGAGAAAGTCTCATCGCAGTCAACTCCTTGAACTTGTCGGAAAACATCTTAATGACAAGTCGAGCTTTCTTAATGGTGACATTTACCATCATTGTTCGTCTTCCTTTTAAAATCCATCTGTACTCAACAGCTTTACGACCATCGAGCCGTTCTGCCAAAGTCTACACTTTGTTTTCATACATGGATCCTCTCTCGGATTTTATGGCCTCGAGCCATTCATCGGAATCCGGGCCCACCATCGCTTCTCCATAGCTCGTAGGTTCATTGTTGTCTAGCAACATGACTTCCAAGACAAGATTACGTACCACTCTGAAGTAGTACGCATCCTTGTCATCCTACGGGGTTTGGTAGTGACTTGATTCGAAGTTTCATGATCACTATCATAAGCTTCTACTTCAATTGATGTAGGTGCCACAGGAACAACTTCATGTGCCCTGCTACACACTAGTTGAAGTGACGGTTCAACAACCTCATCAAGTCTCCACCATCCTCCCACTCAATTCTTTCGAGAGAAACTTTTCCTCGAGAAAGGACCCGATTTGAGAAACAATCCCTATTGCTTTCGGATCTGAGACAGGAGGTATACCCAACTGTTTTGGGTGTCCTATGAAGATGCAGTTATCCGCTTTGGGTTCGAGCTTATCAGCCTGAAAATTTTCATATAAGCGTCGCAGCCCCAAACTTTTAAGAAATGACAGCTTAGGTTTCTCTAAACCATAGTTCATACGGTGTCATCTCATCGGAATTACGTGGTGCCCTATTTAAAGTGAGTGCGGTTGTCTCTAATGCCTAACCCATGAACGATAGTGGTAATTCGATAAGAGACATCATGGTATGCATCATATCCAATAGGGTGCAGTTATGATGTTCGGACACACCATCACACTATGGTGTTCCAGGCGGTACTAGTCGTGAAACAATTTCCACAATGTCTCAATTGTGTACCAAACTCGCAACTCAGATATTCATCTCTATGATCATATCATAGATATTTTATCCTCTTGTCACGACGATATTCAACTTTATTCTGAAATTACTTGAACCATTCAATAATTCAGACTTGTGTTTCATCAAGTAAATATGCTTAGTATCTACTCAAATCATCTATGAAGTAAGAGCATAACGATATCCACTGCGTGCCTCGGCACTCATTGGACTGCACACATCAAAATGTGTTACTTCCAACAAGTTGCTTTCTTGTTCCATTTTACTGAAACCGAAGCTTTCAGTCATCTTGCCCATGTGGTATGATCTGCATGACTCAAGCGATTCAAAATCAAGTGAGTCCAAACGGTCCATCTGCATGGAGTTTCTTCATGCGTATATACCAATAGACATGGTTCACATGTCTCAATCCTTTTTAAAAATGAGTGAGTCCAAAGATCCATCAACATGGAGCTTCTTCATGCGTTTTATACCAATATGACTTACATGGCAGTGCCACAAGTAGGTGGTACTATCATTACTATCTTATATCTTTTGGCATGAACATGTGTATCACTATGATCGAGATTCAATAAATCATTCATTTTAGGTGCAAGACCATTGAAGGTATTATTCAAATAAATAGAGTAACCATTATTCTCCTTAAATGAATAACCGTATTGCGATAGACATAATCCAATCATGTCTATGCTCAACGCAAACACCAAATAACAATTATTTAGGTTTAACACCAATCTCGATGGTAGAGGGAGCGTGCGATGCTTGATCACATCAACCTTGGAAACATTTCCAACACATCTCGTCAGCTCACCTTTAGCTAGTCTCCGTTTATTCCGTAGCTTTTATCTCGAGTTACTAACACTTAGCAACCGAACCGGTATCTAATACCCTGATGCTACTAGGAGTACTAGTAAAGTACACATTCACATAATGTATATCCAATATACTTCTATCGACAACCTTCTCATCTACCAAGTATCTAGGGTAATTCTGCTCCAGTAGCTGTTCTCCTCATTACAGAAGCACTTAGTCTCGGGTTTGGGTTCAACCTTGGGTTTCTCCACTAGAGCAGCAGCTGATTTGCCGTTTCATGAAGGATCCCTTCTTGCCCTTGCCCTTCTTGAAACTAGTGGTTTCACTAACCATCAATAATTGATGCTCCTTCTTGATTTCTACTTTCGCGGTGTCAAACATCGCGAATATTTCAAGGATCATCATATCCATCCCTGATATAGTTCATCACAAAGCTGTAGTAGCTTGGTGGCAATGACTTTGGAAAAACATCACTATCTTATCTGGAAGATCAACTCCCACTCGATTCAAGTGATTGTTGTACTCAGACAATCTGAGCACAAGCTCAACGATTGAGCTTTTCTCCCTTAGTTTGCAGGCCAAGAAAATCGTCGGAGGTCTTATACCTCTTGACGTGGGCACGAGCCTGAAATCCCAATTTCAGCCCTTGAAACATCTCATATGTTCCGCGACATTTCAAAATGTCTTCGGTGCCTCAATTCTAAACCATTTATCATTACCGAACTATCATGTAGCCATCAAAACGTGTATGTCAGATGTTCGCAACATCCACAGACCACATTCGAGGTCCAGCACACCGAGCGGTGCATTAAGGACACAAGCCTTCTACTGTCCGCATAATTGCTACTATCAACTTTCAACTATATTTTCTCTAGGAACATATCTAAAACAGTAGAACTAAAGCGCGAGCTTACGACATAATTTGCAAAGATCTTTTGACTATGTTCAGGATAATTAAGTTCATCTTATGAACTCCCACTCAGATAGACATCCCTCTAGTCATCCAAGTGATTACATGATCCGAGTTAACTAGGCCGTGTCCGGTCATCACGTGAGACGGACAAGTCATCATCGGTGAACATCTTCATGTTGATCGTATCTACCATACGACTCATGCTCGACCTTTCGGTCTTCTGTGTTCCGAGGCCATGTCTGTACATGCTAGGCTCGTCAAGTCAACCTAAGTGTTTGCATGTGTTCCGAGGCCATGTCTGTACATGCTAGGCTCGTCAACACCCGTTGTATTCGAACGTAAGAATCTATCACACCCGATCATCACGTGGTGCTTCAAAACGACGAACTTTCGCAACGGTGCACAGTTAGGGGGAACACTTTCTTGAAATTTTAATGAGGGATCATCTTATTTACTACTGTCGTTCTAAGCAAATAAGATGTATAAACATGATAAGCATCACATGCAATCAAATAGTGACATGATATGGCCATCATCACTTTGCTCCTTTCGATCTCCATCTTCGGGGCTCCATGATCATCATTGTCACCGGCATGACACCATGATCTTCATCATCATGATCTCCGTGAAGTTGTCTCGTCAACTATTACTTCTACTACTATGGCTAACGGTTAGCAATAAAGTAAAGTAATTACATGACGTTTATGTTGACACGCAGGTCATAAATAAATTAAAGACAACTCCTATGGCTCCTGCCGGTTGTCATACTCATCGACATGCAAGTCGTGATTCCTATTACAAGAACATGATCATCTCATACATCACATATATCATTCATCACATCCTTTTGGCCATATCACATCACATAGCATACCCTGCAAAAACAAGTTAGACGTCCTCTAATTGTTGTTTGCATGTTTTACGTGGCTGCTATGGGTTTCTAGCAAGAACGTTTCTTACCTACGGCAAAACCACAACGTGATATGTCAATTGCTATTTACCCTTCATAAGGACCCTTTTCATCGAATCCGATCCGACTAAAGTGGGAGAGACTGGCACCCGCTAGCCACCTTATGCAACTAGTGCATGTCAGTCGGTGGAACCTGTCTCACGTAAGTGTACGTGTAAGGTCGGTCCGGGCCGCTTCATCCCACAATGCCGTCGAATCAAGATTGACTAGTAACGGTAAGCATATTGAACAAAATCAACGCCCACAACTACTTTGTGTTCTACTCGTGCAAAGAATCTACGCAATAGACCTAGCTCATGATGCCACTGTTGGGGAACGTAGCAGAAATTCAAAATTTTCCTACGTGTCACCAAGATCTATCTATGGAGAAACCAGCAACGAGGGGAAGAAGAGTGCATCTACATACCCTTGTAGATCGCTAAGCGAAAGCGTTCAAGTGAACGGGGTTGATGGAGTCGTACTCGTCGTAATTCAAATCACCGATGATCCTAGTGCCGAACGGACAGCACCTCCGCGTTCAACACACGTACAGCCCGGTGACGTCTCCCATGCCTTGATCCAGCAAGGAGAGAGGGAGAGGTTGAGGAAGACTCCATCCAGCAGCAGCACAACGGCGTGGTGATGATGGAGGAGCGTGGTACTCCAGCAGGGCTTCGCCAAGCACGTGACGGAGGAGGAGAGGTGTTGGGGAGGGGAGGGGCTGCGCCTTGAGTTGTGTTCTGCAGCCCTCCCCTCACCCCTCTATTTATAGGGAAAGGGGCAAGGGGGGCCGGCCCCTCTAGATGGGATCTAGAGGGGGGGTGGCGGTCAGGGAGGGGGAACTTGCCCCCCAAGCAAGGGGGGCGCCCCCTTTAGGGTTTCCCCCAACCCTAGGCGCATGGGCCCTTGGGGGGGGGAAAGCGCACCAGCCCACTTTGGGCTGGTTCCCTTCCTCATACAGCCCATAAGGCCCTCCTGGACCGGTGGTCCCACTTGGTGGACCCCCGGGACCCTCCTGGTGGTCCCGGTACGTTACCGATAAAACCCGAAACCCTTTCGGTGACCAAAACAGGACTTCCCATATATAAATCTTTACCTCCGGACCATTCCGGAACTCCTCGTGACGTCCGGGATCTCATCCGGGACTCCGAACAACATTCGGTAACCACATACGAACTTCCTTAATAACCCTAGCGTCATCGAACCTTAAGTGTGTAGACCCTACGGGTTCGGGAGACATGCAGATATGACCGAGACGTTATCCGGTCAATAACCAACAGCGGGATCTGGATACCCATGTTGGCTCCCACATGTTCCACGATGATCTCATCGGATGAACCACGATGTCAAGGACTTAATCAATCCCGTATACAATTCCCTTTGTCTATCGGTACGATACTTGCCCGAGATTCGATCGTCGGTATCCCGATACCTTGTTCAATCTCGTTACCGGCAAGTCTCTTTTACTCGTTCCGCAACACATCATCCCGTGATCAACTCCTTGATCACATTGTGCACATTATGATGATGTCCTACCGAGTGGGCCCAGAGATACCTCTCCGTCACACGGAGTGACAAATCCCAGTCTTGATTTGTGCCAACCCAACAGACACTTTCGGAGATACCTGTAGTGAACCTTTATAGTCACCCAGTTACGTTGTGACGTTTGGCACACCCAAAGTATTCCTACGGTATCCGGGAGTTGCACAATCTCATGGTCTAAGGAAACGATACTTGACATTAGAAAAGCTTTTAGCATACGAACTACATGATCTTGTGCTAGGCTTAGGATTGGGTCTTGTCCATCACATCATTCTCCTAATGATGTGATCCCGTTATCAACGACATCCAATGTCCATGGTCAGGAAACCGTAACCATCTATTGATTAACGAGCTAGTCAACTAGAGGCTTACTAGGGACATGGTGTTGTCTATGTATCCACACATGTATCTGAGTTTCCTATCAACACAATTCTAGCATGGATAATAAACTATTATCATGAACAAGGAAATATAATAATAACTAATTTATTATTGCCTCTAGGGCATATTTCCAACAGTTCTTGTTACCCACGTGGTTCGGCTCCCCAGAATCCACGAATAAGGGCGTGTGATCGGATATTCCCCTCGAGAGAGCTCGCACCGTAACCAGAGGGAACTTTTGTTCCCACTCCACGCTTGCGAGAACTCGATCAAGCTTTTCATAAGTTGGATTTGGAAGAGCATTGGCCCAGGTAAACTTCCTACCAGAAAGCTCTATCTCCCTTAGATCCAAGCTTTCAATAATAGTATTGAACATAAACGACCATCTGCCGTCAAAGTTACTATTATTCTTCTCCTCTCTCCTCCTAATGATATTGAAATCACCTCCAACTAAAAGTGGAAGTTGTTCCGATCCACAAATTCGAACAAGGTCCGCCAGAAACTCTGGTTTAAGCTCAGGCTGTGCGGCACCATACACTGCCACCAAAGCCCAGTTGAAACCATCTACTTTAGACCTGACTCGAAATTTCACCGCGAAATCGCCCATCACCACACTTCGGACTTCAAGCGAATCGCATCTCACACCAAGTAAGATACCACCCGATCTTCCTCGCGGTGGGAGGCAATGCCAATCAAAATCAATACCACCCATAAGAGCAGACAAGAACTGGGGCGCAAAGTTTTCTCTACCAGTCTCCGATAGAGCAATAAAGTCCAGACGCTGCTCCAACGCTGCCTCAGCAAGAAACCTTCTTTTAGCCAAGTCCTTTAGACCTCTGCTATTCCAAAAGATTCCTTTCATAACTCATCATGAAATTTTTTAGTAGTACGAATTCTAGCACTCCTACGGACTGCAGAATCGGGATAAATCTTCCGTTTCCACTTGCGTTTTGGTTTACTGGGTGCTGTTACCCGGTCCTCATAACTGGGTTCAACTGTAATACCAACATCATTCTCTATGGGCATATCATCATCCTGAGACTCATGAATGGGGGGTGCTAAATCTGCACACAGATTATGAAGCACTCGAACCCCTAACGCATCAATCTCAACATCATTCATCGGTTTAACCGCTGCGAGATTCCGAATAGTCTCTAAAACACGCTCCGCCTCCAAATCTAATAGATCATTAACCGAATTGGTAATCTCACTATTAGTAGCTCCTAGTGACACTCCTAACTGGTTTGCATTATTTATAATCTCTTCATTAGAAAAATGCAATAAAGAATTAGATATGTTTACAGACATACCAGTAGAAGATGCAGCATCCTGAAGCTTGGCCGCCCTCATAGCGCACCGCTGCTGCATATCGTCAACCTCCGGGAGCTCGTGAAGGCGGGCACTCATCCGAGTCCCCGTCGAGGCGGGGTCAGGGATCCCCCCAAAAGCAACAACCTCCTCTCTGGTAAAGCCTCACGTTGAATCCCTCAAAGGATCCACCAAGGTTATGAGAAGAGGTGGCTGCTGGCTCCCTAGCCCCTCAGAAACGAGGCCCACGTCGGGATCCACGACCTCGGGTACGCACGGAACGGGGGAGGTGAAGGCCGCCTGCCCGCGCCCTCCTACCATCCCACCTGCCGGCGCAGGGGAGACCACCGTCGGCGAAGGAGAAGCGGTCCACCCGACCACCGGAGAAGAGGAAAGAGCCAGTGCCACCTGCCCCAACTCCCCTCCCAGCGCAACCGCTGGTGCGGGTGCCACCGCCCCAACCGGAGAAGCAGGAACCGAGGCCTCCTGCCTCGGGCTCGCTACCCCGGCGCTGGCCAAGCCGACCGGTACCGGCGTCGCAGTAGGAAAGGAGGCTAGGATACCTCCCCCACTGCCGACCAACACCGGCCTCACCGGTGTGACCTGCGCCAGACTACGAGAGGGAGAAGCCGGGGCCACCTGCCCTAGACTCCCCTCCCATATAACGCCTCCGAACCTGCCGTCATATCCCTACTCGAAGCCATGGGAGGAGGAAGCGAACCCACCTGAGAATCCACCTCCATAGGCAACACAGGATCGGCCACAACATCAAGCTCCAAAGGCGGGAGCGTACACTCAAAGCAATCGTCAGACTCAACCCTGTCACTCCAAAGCCAAGGAGGAGCCGAGGCTGGCTCAAAGGACCCAAAACGCAACGTACTCATCGGTACCGTCGGGGCCGACGCAGGTTCTACTCCAGAGCCATCACCGGGCAACTGAGCCGCCAGACTAGGCCCATTGGCCCTTTCCCGTCCTGCCTCATCAGTCGGGTCCTCACGAGCACCGGCATCACCATCCCCCTCGTGCATGTCCATAGCAGTCCCGGAACCTGCATCGGTAAACAGCTCTGCATCCTCAAACTCTATCGCAAGAGGAAACACCTCACCCCGATAAAACCAGTTAACCACATCCGGGATAAAATCAATGTCCAGAACTCCCACTAAGAGCTGGGCCACCCCATGTGCGTGGGTGAAAGCCATGTCTACTTCCTCAGTCTTGCCCACCAGCATACCTAAACTCGCCACTACTCGAGCATCGGTCAAAGCCTCAGATGGGGCCCCTGAAAACCGCAGCCACACCTATGTCAGCGATTTGCCCTTAGGCTCCTCCTTTTTCCACTCGTGAAACTCCAGGATGCACTTAGTACCAGACACCCTGCACAAACCGAAACTCAACAGCTTCTGCAAGTCGTCCACCGTTGGGAAATCAACCCTAAAGACAATGTCCTCGATCCGAACAAGCTCCCACCGAAAGTCACCGGGAGCCAGTTCCTGAAGTCTCTGCACAATTTGAGCCTCAGACACCACCTCTCGGGTGGCTTTCACAATGCCAGTAGTCATACTCTGGGCCTCGACAGTTATCTCCCTGGCCGCCGGGGACTCAAAGAATGTGAGCTCGGCACTATATACTCCATACATCGTGAGCGCAGGAGCCTGATCACGCATAACCGGGCAGTCCCCCTTAACATGAGCAGTCTTACCACACAAGCTACATAGTTCCGCCAAACATTCTGCAATAAAGTGGCCTTTCTCACCACATCGATAGCACAACATCTTTTCTTTCTTACGTGCCCATTTGGATGCCCTCTCAGACTCAGCCCTGTCCCCTACCTCGGCATCTCCTCCAGTAGTAGGAACCTCCACATTGGCCAAGGCCGTCACAACCTCCATCGCCTGGCTAGGCAACTCAGTCGACTGCACAGGATCAATAGCCATATCCGAAGAGGCCTGGTCAACCACGACCGGTGTTGGGGGCGGCTTGCGAAACCGACCACGACCACCACCCCGTCCACCACCACGGCCACCATGATGGCCGCGGTAACCACCTCTCTGCCGGTTGTTCGGGCCCGTAGCCCCCTTGAGGAAACCACCCGCCGGGCCAAGGAATGGTCTCTCATCCGAACCATCACTTTGCCAGGCGTATCCGCGTCCACCTCCCGTAGACGACGAACCACGGTGTTGGCCTTTTCCATAAACATCATAACCATCATCTCCCCATTGTCCTTTGGGCGGTCCATTCGCTCCACCATCCCCTGCATCCGGCCGTACCTGCGGAGGATCCGAACGCCGTTGCGTCGGCCTCGCGACATAGTGAGGCGGTGGCGCGGCACGAGGCACTGATGGCACAACACCCCGCCCCACGGCCGCCGGCACCGGAGGTCTAGCAGGAGCACCGCACCCCGCAACAGCAACGACCGGCGTGGAAGGCCGCAGTCCACCTCGCCCGGCAGCCGGCACCGTCCCGGACAGCCCCGCTGGCCGCGGTAATGGCGGCCGGGCATCATGACCACCGGCCTGACCCACGGCAGGCATAGACACCGGCGCAGGCGGGCGGAAGGAGCCACCCCTACCCGCGGCAGTACCATGCGCCGTAGCCGGTGGGCGGGCACCAGGAGCTCCAGCTCCGCGGCCTAGGGTCGACGTATTGGCACCCACTGGTGCAGCGCCCCGTCCCGCCGCTGGCACGCCGTGGTTCGCCCGAGGAGCGCCGGCGCCGCGACCAGTTCCCTGAGCCGGCTGTGGCACCATGACTCCACGACCACCACCAGAGCCCGGCGGCGGCACAACTCCGGCCCGAGTCGACCCGGCCGGCTCCGGCGTACTCTTTCCCGCATTGCCCTGACCCGCCATGAGAAGCGGAGGGATGCGACGAGCATGTCCCCCGCGATCTGCAAGGCGATGAGGAACACGGCGGCCGCAAACCTTATGGCGCTCGACGGGAGGAGAAAGATCAGCGGAATCGTTGCATGCCTCTCGCACGTAAACAATCGCCTCTCCCGATGTCCCTTCTGTGTCCAGCCCAGGAGGCACCGGCCCACCTGTGACCCCTTCGTTCTGGGCCTCATACCCAGCCGAAGGCAGCCGAGTGGCCACTGGTGGTCCAACAGCACCAACCAGCGTATTCAAACGAGCCGCCCCAACCTCCGCGATCGGGATCGGCGCCGCCGGCGCCACCTGTTGCCGGCCGGCCGCCGCACGGCCGCCATACCCAGTGCCAGAACAACCCACGACCAACACATTCGCGCACCCCAGCCCCTGGCCCAACAGATCGTTCAAGCGTGTCCGTCCGACTGCTCGAATTTCATCCGCCGCCCTAGCTGTCGTGGGATGCTGAATGAACGGCAGCCTCGCCGGCTGTCCCTTCTTGCCGTTCTTCTTCCTCGTAACTAGAGTCCACGAATCCGGAATGAAATCGGAAAGAGTAACATGTGTGCGGTTTACCTTCGGGATCGGACCAGACCACGGTTTCATGTGTAACTCCGGCTTCGTTTGAAGCCCTCTCTTCTGGTAAGGGACGGTGACCGGTGAACATTCCGGCGGCGGCGGCGTCATCGCAATCCCCGGGTTGTTCCGACTCGAGCCGGCCCCATCATCAACCTCCATCCCCCCTTGATCGTCCTCATCGTCGCTATCTGCAAGAACCCAGAATCGTCCTCCAAAACGATGATCGGATCTTCCGGCTTTGGGTGTATTCGTTAAATCGATCAGATCCGCATCCTCTGTCTGATCCTCCTGCATACGACAATCGACACGCACATCATACATATCAAAACGTAAACGAGATCCTACCGTAATCCGGACGTCGGCCGCCAGGTAATCGCCGGCAAGGACATCGTTGTCCAAATTGATAATCCCCGTCCACCTAGAAGTTGGATTATATTGAAGACGACCCTCGATCCAGCCACCAGACGAGCGCTCGTCGGCAAAATGAATCCTCCAGCGCTCCGTCTGCGCATTGTGAAGGATCTCGAGATCACCATCCGCCGGACCAGCGTGAGCGCCCTCTGCCCCCTGCGTCGACGGAGCCGGCGAGGGGCAGTGCGATGGGGGAAGAGTGTGGATCTCCGGTAGCGATAGTGCGGAGATCTGATCCTCCGGTGGCCGGGCGCCGTCGCCGCAACGTGCGCCCCCAGACATCCCCAAAATCCACATGCTAACAGTACATATTATTAGCTAGTAAGAGATGTTGAATCTCATTTGCAAAAAATAGAAGGTAACGTTGAATTGATTCTTCCATGTCACCAAGACGGCATGAAGGAATGGAGCGTCAGCCGCTGGTTTTTTCGTAACTAATGGAACAAAGGGGCTGGTCGTTTCTTGGTTGGATGGGAGATATAATTTGGAAGAAAAAGGAATTTTTACTACTATTTATGTTTCTTTGAGAAAACTAATTAACACGATGGAATTTAAAGGTTGAGTAGGAGTAGATGGTTTCAGGGTAAGAATATTAATTAATGGACTGTTTGTGCTAGCTGTTCTCGTTTGTTGTTTGTTTCAGGCAGGGTAAGCAGTACTACGTAGCAGTCCAGTAGGGCAGACCGACACATGGAAGGAACCAGCAAGCTAAGCACATGCATGCATGCATGCATGACGTATGCTAAACCTTGATTAACTAGTAATTAGTTAGGATCTTCTAGAAGGAGTAGTGTAGTAGCTACGTATGGCATGATGCGTGCGTCCTTATATTACTACTTATATATATACGGACGAGACGACCTAGCTAGCCAGATCCTCTCGAAATTTCAATTCAACTCAATGGAACGGAATGCTTCATGCATCTTTTTTTAGAAAGGAGGAGAACTCCCGGCCTCTGCATCTGGACGATGAATACAACCACTTTATTAATTATTCACACAAGACCTTATAAAGTCATACAACAGTAAGACTAAACCCACCGTCTAGGCAACATCTGTCGCTACTCTTATCCATTTGATATAGCCTAGTACCAAACAGACCTCGCAGCCAAACCTAACATCTAAGACCTGATGTCCCAACCAGGACGCCTGCCGGGTATGGGGCATCCACCAGTCCGGCGCACTCCTCAACCAGGACGCTTGCCGGATATGAGGCAGTCGCAGCCACCTGCCACCAATCCATTTTCAGTGATGTACTGCTGCATCTATCTTGCCTGGTCTAGCTGCCGTCGACGCCACCACGACGCCAGACAACGCCACCATCCTGCGCTTGTCCATCATCACACGCCCACCGGCGAGACCCCGCTGCTCCATGCCGTCGAGACCCGCCGTCGTCGATGCGAGAGAAGGCACGCCACACCGCTCCACAAACGATGCCCCCAATAGGGAACACGACACCGCAGCGCCGCCATCGTCCGATCCGGTGATCTTAGGATTTCTCCCACAGCGGCACGAGCAGGTTGACGATAGTTGCTTGACGATGCCCTCATCAAGGTAACGACGTAGACGCCACCATCGCCCGCCATGACCGGAGTCAGCTTGGATTTCACCGGCGACTATGTCTCCCCAACTCGCCGCCGGTGCTAATAGTGGGATCCAAGATCCGTCACTACCAGCCTGGCCAACCGCCCTCGGTGGAGAAGGCAGCCACCACCACCATGCTCGAGCCAAGAGACCCGGACGTCCTCGTGCCGCGAAGATTCCCCAGAGGGGATCTAATCTTTCCGTTGTCGAGATGAGGCGCAGCCGCAGTGGATCTCGATCTAAACCCCTCGGGCCCAGATCAGATCTCATCAGCCAAAATCTCATACGCCAAACGGCCGCCGGAGATCTCTTGGACACCGCCAACCTGCTGCGCACTACCGTTGGAGGAGGAGGGAGATGGACGCCGCTGCCCCCATGCGTAACCACTGGCCAAGGACCGTGCCGCCGCCGCCGCCGCCTCACCACAGGGACTTCGCCCCCGCGGTGTCCTCAGCGACGGCCGCGGTAGTGGAAGGCGATGGAGAGGAGGGCTGAGGGCGGTGTGGACGGGAACTCCCCAGGGCCGGTGCGGCGCCGCCGCCTCAGGGGAGAGAGGTCGGGCTACAATGCGTACTATTTAATTGATGTTTCCTGTGCTTGTGCACAAAGAAAGAAAAAAAGAAAGAAAGAAAGAAAGAATAAATAAATAAACCCTAAACCAAAACAAGTAATCAATCAATCGTGTAGCTACATCCTGGCCGCAAGACTCAAACCTGCACAGAAAGATCAGACATATATATGTGCAGGTTGGAGAAAATTAATTAAGGGATCAAACTGTTGTAGCTAGTTCAAGCCTCTTATATTACCTACTACTCCCTCTGTCCCAAAATATAAGAACGTTTTTAACATTACACTAGTATAAAAAAGGTTATTATATTATGAGACGGAGGAAGTAGTTATTTACGAGGAAAAGGTAGTGGATCCGTCGTTTTCAGCTGCCTGGATTAGTTGCATATGCATATGTATATAGAAGTAAGACACAAAAAGACAGGAAGAGCAGAGCTGTTACCTATCCTCTATCTCTATGGATGGATGGATTGGATGGATTGGATTGGGTTGGGTTGTTAATTAACGATGGATGCGAGTGACGTCTCTGAACTGAACTGAAATCAAATCAAATGTAGGGTTGGAAGCAGCATATGCTCTGATTTCCGCAAGTGAGCCCAGCTTTTGTCTCTTCTTCTTCTCCTCCTCCTTGTCTACGTTTGTTTGCTACTCCAGTCCATTCCCGTGTCTTGTCTAGAGGAGCCGGAGCCGGAGCCGGAGCCGGACGGGAGTCGATTATTTATTAATTGTGCACCGTCTCCGTCTCCATCTTCATCTCCATCTCCATCTACTAGTATAGTAGGATAGGAGTACTATACAGCCAGCGAGGGAGCGCTTGCTTGCGTCCGTGCGTGCGTGTGATTAGTACTAGTATTATTGTTATAAGCTACTAGCAAAAAGGTCCGTGCGTTGCAACGGGAGAAAAAATCTTCTCATATCTTTAGCTAGGTCAGTTGGACAAACTATGTGTGGCCGGTTGATAGGTTGAGATCCAACCCTCCCATCAGCAATTTTATTTTTAACCAGCTCTCCGGACCTGGGCCACAATGTGCCGCCAGATGGGCTTCTTCTATTGGGCCAAAACGGGTGGCAAGTAACGAAATCAAACAGCGTATTGCAATTAATTGAAACGGGACCAAACAAAATAGGACGAAACCAAGAATATCACCTTCCTTTAATAATAGGTATAGATATAGATATAGATTACTACTCATTGTAAAATATGGTCAGCCTGCTGCTGCGTTACTTGCAGCGGGCGCCAAGCTACCTATCCAATCCATCTCTCTCTCTCTCTCTCTCTCTCTCTATATATATATATATATATATATATATATATATATATATATATATATATATGCAGAAAAGGAGAAAGAGAGACAGCGATTAACTTGCATGGAATGGAATGAAAATCCTAAGCAAGCAAGCAAAGTTTGACTTGCCAAACTCCCTCGCTCTTTTCTTTTTTTCATGGATCATGTGACCGCCGACTAGTCATACACACACACACCGACACAGACACACACACACACATGGCGGCCTTGACCAGTCATATACACAGAAACATCTCAACCATAACTAACCGAATGAAAATTCATGCAACCACGCACGGATTTCATATAAAACGGCTAAGTTCGTTACATTTTAGACACTTTTTTTAACTAAAATGATACCGGAGTAAGGTAAAACTAGTCTACGACCGGCACCGGCGGACATCCTTGACTAGTCTACGATCGGCCGCAGCAGATCTTCATTGTCTTTCTCATGTCCGACAACCCGCCCATCGGACTGCCTTGAGCCCTGGAGGTATATGCATGCTTCAGCACAAAGGGGAAGGGTGCCCTAAGCTGCACGGATCATGGTTGGTTTTTGGGGCTGCGGGTGACCACGGTGGCCTGCGACAGGGCAAGACACTAGTTGTGTATGCCGGCGTCGCCTCAGTGATGGCCTTCACGGGACCTGATCGGCCGCGGTCTCCCATGTTCTACTTCTCCTCAATGATGACAGATGTGTGATCAGAGTAGGTTTCTCGGCACACGCGCGGGTTTAAAGGAGGGAAGGCAGGCAGACTTGATCCGTTTGGATGATGCGAGGAGGCATGTTCAGCCGATGCTAGTGAGAGGTCGCGTCTGCTCTGGGCCAGCAATGCGGAGCGGACTCTCTACAGCAACAGGAGTACGGGCGGGAAGCAAAAGCCTCTCTAGTTTGTCATGGGCTGGCGGGAAAAAGCACGTCCAAACCGCTCGGTGGACCAATACACGCGAAGCCACACTATGCCTTGGCCCGCCCAACCCAAAGCAATTTCATGAGTAATATGCATGGTATTTAGTGAGCAAAAACAAGGCCTATGTACAAATTAAAGCATAAACTGGCCCGCCTTGAATTTTTAATGTAGCTCTGCGAGTGTAGGCCTGCATTGGATGGCACAACACGTACAGACTCTTTGATGTCCGCGTTGAAGAGCAATGGATGGATGGAATGGACCGGCGAAGTTTCCCTCCATCAATCCATCAACGTGAGTCAGTCAAATTACCTATGGTTGGTTGGTTATGCTAGAAACAATATAATAATGATAATAATAAAGATAATGAGGCAGGCGGGCTGCTGAGCATGAATGGAATGGTTTTCACATGCATGCATGCACCGGCCTTCTTCTTCTTCTTCTTCTTCTTCTTCTTCTTCTTCTTGAGTAGACTAGTTCCCTTCCCTGCCTTGCCTTGTATCTATATATATATATGTATGTATGATATTTGCATCTCATCTGCTACCACAAGGCAAGGCAAGGCAAGGCAAGGAACAAAATCGGCGTGCACATGGAGAGTGAGTGAGGATCGCCCATTCCCATTCCCAACGCCAACGTCTTCCTTGCTTTCCTCCACCACTCTCTCGTCTCTCGTCTCTCGTCTCTTCAGAGAGAGAGACAAAGCTAGCTAGCTACTCCCCCACTAGCGAGCGATCGAGCTTGGCTTGGCAGGGGGAGGCAGCCATGGATCCTCCTGGCCCGGGGATACAGCTACAGCTGGGCACGCTCTCCGGCAGCCGCCGCAGCATGGGCTCCTCCTACGGCTCGCGCCGCTCCGGGGGCACAGGCTCCATCTCCCACTCCTTCCGCCAGCCCGCCGGCGCCGACGACCCTTTCGGCCGCGCCGCGTCGCAGCAGGGCCACGACGACGACGAGGAGAACCTCCGATGGGCCGCGCTGGAGAAGCTGCCCACGTACGACCGCATGCGCCGCGCGGTCCTACTCAATCACGCCGACGGTCATGAGCTCCAGGGTTTGGTGGACATCGAGCAGCTGGCCAGCGGCGAGGCCGGGCGGGCGCTGCTGGAGCGGGTGTTCCAGGACGACAGCGAGCGGTTTCTGAGAAGATTGAGGGATCGGGTGGACCGGGTGGGCATCGACCTGCCGGCGATCGAGGTGAGGTACCAGGGCTTGTCGGTGGAGGTGGACGCCTTCGTCGGCACCAGCGCCCTCCCCACGCTCTGGAACTCGGCCACTAACTTCCTACAGGTATGGTATTATTTTCTTCTTTTTTCCCTAACGAAATCAGTCTTGCTTGGTCTTTTCATTAATTCCTTCCTTTCCCGCGCTCAATTCGTACTGTACGTCTCAGATTCAGATATATAGATACATAGATATACATGCATGTGTTGGATGTGGTAGTAAAACATCAATCAATCAATCAATATTCATACTGCCTTGCCTCTGATTTGAACATGGAACTTTTTGTTTCTTTTCTTTTTCTTTTCTCTTTTTAATGAGGGGAAAAAATTACTACTGTAGTACGTGTTTCTTTTTTTTCGAAAAGGGGTGATTCCCCGGCCTCTGCATCAGATCGATGCATACGGCCTCTATTATTAAAAAAGTAAATAAGGTAGTACGTGTTTCTTACAGTTTGTTGTTTTCACCTCTGCCCTGTGGGATATTTATATTTATATTTATTTTTCTTTTACCTGGAGAGGAGAGGAGAGGAGAGGAGATTCACACTTGCTCTTCCATTTACCCCTCCCTCCCTCCCTCCCCATGGCGATGGCCAAGGCCCTCCCCTCCCCTCCACTCCACCCAAGGCCAAGGCAGCGGCGGCGGCCAAAGGAAAGGTCAGTTCACGCAACGAAGGACGACGACGACGACGACCTGGTCCTGGTCCAGAGAGACGGACCGGGTTGACGCAGCATGCAGATGCAGATCAGGTGTTCGACCAAATGTCTGTCTCTCATCCATCGATCGAGAGAGAGCAGAGCAGAGCAGAGCAGAGAGACTCTGCTTCTTGTGTGCTCAATCAATCCATCAAATTTGACAGACAGACAGACTTCTGCTTCTGTTTGTCTGTGTGTAGTCTGTCTGTGTAGGCAGCAGCGCACGCATCATGCATCAAAATGAAGTGAAATGAATGGATTTATTCAATACTTCGTACTCTATCAACATCATTTACTACCTACTGTATTTATTTGCTAATGACATTACATGTTCCATGACTGCCTGCAGAGTCTTGTGGGACGCCTCGCTTCCTCCAACAAGAAGACAATCAACATACTCCGAAACGTCGACGGCATCCTCAAACCATCCAGGTACGTACCTACCTAGCGTATCAATTCTTCTTCCTTTCCTTTTTCTTTTTCTTCTTTTTCACACATGCTAGTAGCACTTTTAAGCGACTACCTTTTCAAGCCAAATAAGTAGAGTAATTATTTTATTTTCAGGATGACCCTTCTGCTTGGACCTCCATCCTCAGGAAAGAGCACACTCATGCGAGCCCTCACTGGCAAGCTCGACAAAACCCTCAAGGTTTCTTTCTTTCAACTTCAACAACACTCAACATAAGTAGCACTCATGCTTCTTCTTATTTTCTTTTTACTCATGCATGATGCATTATATTATGGCCACATGAATGAACAGGTATCTGGCAGCATCACTTACTGTGGTCATACGTTTGAGGAGTTCTACCCTGAGAGGACCAGCGCGTACGTTAGCCAGTACGATCTCCACAACGCTGAGATGACCGTAAGGGAGACGCTCGATTTCTCCAGGCGCTGCTTAGGCGTCGGTGCCAGATATGACATGCTCGCTGAGCTCGCTGCCAGGGAGCGCGAAGCTGGCATCAAGCCTGACCCTGAGATCGATGCTTACATGAAAGCTACTGCCGTGCAAGGGCAGGAGACTAATATCGTAACCGATCTTACCCTCAAGGTCAGTTCTTCTCTATTCTCTCAATTACTTACTTGCCCATTTTTGAGTCTAACAAGAAGAAAAACAACCTCACTCTCATCTCAGGTGCTTGGGCTTGACATTTGTGCCGATATGCCCATTGGTGATGAGATGATCAGAGGAATTTCTGGCGGCCAAAAGAAGCGTGTAACAACCGGTATATATGCAATGCAGGAACCCTTCCTTCCTTCCTTCCATTCATTCATCACTTGTTAAAAGAAAAGGATTTCCTTACTTAATTCATATCATATTACGCTAGCTTGCCTGATTTTCTATTGTTACTTGTGTCGTCGTCGTGGATGGCATGGCAGGGGAGATGTTAACGGGACCTGCAAGGGCTTTGTTCATGGATGAAATTTCCACTGGTTTGGACAGCTCTAGCACATTTGAGATTGTGAAATACATAAGACAGCTGGTCCATGTGATGAATGAGACCGTGATGATCTCCCTCCTACAACCACCGCCAGAGACCTACAACCTCTTTGATGACATTATTCTGCTGTCAGAAGGGTACATAGTGTACCACGGGCCACGCGACAGCATCTTGGACTTCTTTGAAGCTGCTGGTTTCCGGTGCCCCGAAAGGAAAGGGGTTGCCGACTTTCTTCAAGAGGTGACTTCCAAGAAAGACCAGCAGCAGTACTGGTACCTTGAGCAGCAGCAGCAGTATCGTCATGTGTCTGTCCCAGAGTTTGCCCAACGTTTCAAGTCATTCCACGTAGGGCAGCAGATGCTCAAGGAGCTGCAAATCCCTTTTGACAAGTCCAAAACTCATCCTGCTGCGCTCACCACCAACAAGTATGGGCAGTCCAGCTGGGAGTCCATCAAGACGGTGCTGTCGAGAGAGCAGCTGCTGATGAAGCGCAACTCCTTCATCTACATCTTCAAGGTTACCCAGCTGATCATCCTTGGGCTCATGGCCATGACCGTGTTCCTCAGAACAAAGATGCCATATGGGCACATCTCCGACGGCGGCAAATTCTTTGGTGCCCTGACTTTCAGTTTGATCACCGTCTTGTTCAATGGGTTTGCTGAGCTACAGCTGACGATCAAAATGCTTCCTACCTTCTACAAGCAAAGGGATTTCCTCTTCTTTCCGCCGTGGACCTTTGCGCTGGTAACAATCATCTTAAGGATTCCTGTTTCGCTTATGGAGTCTGCGGTATGGGTCGTCCTCACCTACTATGTCATGGGCTTCGCACCTGCTCCAGCAAGGTTCTTTCGTCAGCTTTTAGCTTTCTTCGGCACTCACCAGATGGCAATGGCTTTGTTCCGATTTCTTGGTGCTGTTTTGAAATCAATGGTTGTGGCCAACACCTTTGGCATGTTTGTCATCCTTCTTATTTTTATATTTGGAGGGTTTGTCATACCTAGAGGTAATAAGCACCCTTGTTTGGCATGAAAAATCTCATTTTCATACATAGCTGTTGTTAATTACCTTAATTTTAACGTGCATGCACAGGTGACATCCGACCATGGTGGATCTGGGCTTACTGGTCATCTCCTATGATGTACAGTCAAAATGCAATATCAGTCAATGAATTCCTTTCCAGTAGGTGGGCCAACGTAAGTTTTTCTTTCTTCTTACAACCTTTCTTCTAACGTATATATACTTTGGGTTTCTTCAAAGTCGCATCTCAACTAATGCTGTAATGCTGCACCTTTTCATATTTGCTACAGACAAACACTGAATCATCTATCCAAGCATCAACTGTAGGCGAGGCTATTCTTAAATCCAAAGGATTGTTTACTGGAGATTGGGGATTTTGGGTTTCCATGGGAGCCATCCTAGGGTTCACTATTTTGTTCAACATATTGTACATTCTGGCGCTTACGCACTTGAGCCGTGAGTGCCATTTCTTCTTCTTCTTCTTCTTCTTCTTCTTCTTCTTCTTCTGGTTGATATTATTGCTTGAGGCCTTAATTAGCAAGGTACTTACAGTATATATACATGCTCTGTTTTTATTTTTTCCAGCTCCCAGCGGCTCAAACACAGTTTCAGACCAAGAGAATGAGAATGAGACAAACACTTCAACACCGATGGGTGAGTTCTTTCTTACGTATCCGTCCATATTACAGTCATTGTACCATCTACTTTACGTATTTATGATGCCACTTGAAGCCGCTAACAATAATGCTAATTTGTCACTATCTTCACTTGCAATATCTGTTGTGTAGGTACTAATGATGAAGCCACAAATCGAGCAACTCAGACACAAATCACCTTGCCTTTCCAGCCTCTTGCACTATCTTTCAACCATGTAAACTATTACGTGGACATGCCTGCAGTAAGTCTTTCTACTCTACTCACAGATATCGTGTTACTGTTAGGACATCATGTATGCATGATTACATTATCTGCAGATGTGGTCTAACATAAAATTTGTCAACAACTTGTGTTTCAGGAAATGAGAGAGCAAGGTTTCGCCGAAAGTCGTCTCCAGTTGCTCTCTGATATCAGTGGTGCTTTTAGGCCAGGTGTTCTGACAGCATTAGTTGGTGTGAGTGGAGCTGGGAAAACCACTCTAATGGATGTCCTCGCAGGAAGGAAAACCAGTGGATCCATTGAAGGAAGCATCACCCTCTCTGGTTACCCTAAAAAGCAAGAAACTTTTGCCCGCATCAGTGGCTACTGTGAACAGACTGATATCCATTCACCAAATGTTACTGTCTATGAATCCATTCTCTACTCTGCCTGGTTGCGTCTTTCCTCAGATGTTGACGAAAAAACGAGAAAGGTACTATATAATTAAATTCAAGCCACGTTCAATCTCAAATAAAGATGTGGTGTGCCTTTATTTTTTGATGCTTTAACTGTAGTTGTTTCCATCTAAAGAAATTAATCTTCACCCTCACAGATGTTTGTGGAGGAAGTCATGACTCTTGTAGAGCTTGATGTTTTGCGTAATGCTATGGTTGGTCTCCCTGGAGTGGACGGGTTATCCACTGAACAAAGAAAGAGACTGACAATTGCCGTGGAGCTGGTAGCGAATCCTTCCATCATATTCATGGATGAGCCAACTTCTGGTCTTGATGCTAGAGCCGCAGCCATTGTAATGCGGGCAGTGAGAAATACAGTCAACACTGGGCGAACTGTGGTTTGCACAATCCATCAACCCAGCATTGATATATTCGAGTCTTTTGATGAGGTACTCCATCTCTCTCTCTCTCTCTCTCTCTCTCTCTATGCATCTCTCTCTACATATTATTTTGTTAGAAGTTTTTGGAAATGCAACAAACTCACGATTGGGTCCTTTTGTAGCTTCTGCTTATGAAAAGAGGAGGACAGGTTATTTATGCTGGTGAACTTGGTCGCCACTCTTATAAACTAGTTGAATATTTTGAGGTTTGTTCCCTTAGCTTACATGTTTCGATTGGGCAGCAATTTTTTTTACTAATTTGCAATTGAAAGGATAACCTGCTTACTAACCCATGAGATTTTCATTGCATTATATTGCAGGCAATTCCAGGTGTTGAAAAGATCACAGAAGGATATAATCCTGCAACATGGATGCTGGAAGTTAGCTCCCCTTTAGCCGAGGCTCGCCTGAACGTAAACTTTGCTGAAATTTATGCTAATTCTGAACTTTATAGGTAAGTAGCCAACCTTTCAGTATTCTTATCCGCTGATTAATTGTTGCTCCCGTTAAGAACAACTACGACATATTCTTAATAAGTTGTTTTCTATATATGCACACTGAGTTCCTATTTCTTAAATATGAGCAGGACAAACCAACAACTTATTAAGGAATTAAGCGTTCCTCCGCCAGGCTACGAGGATCTCTCATTCCCTACCAAGTATTCTCAGAATTTCTACAACCAATGCATTGCAAACTTCTGGAAGCAATACAAATCATATTGGAAGAATCCGCCCCACAACGCCATGCGCTTTCTCATGACCATGATCAATGGCCTTGTATTTGGCACGGTGTTTTGGCAGAAAGGGACGAAAATGTATGATCCTGTTTGGCTATATATTGTTTGCTACGTAGTTTTGAATGATTAATCATATAGGAGTAGCTTCTATGGACCCTTTTTTTCTTTTCTTATGTTTGATTCGTTTGCAGAGGCTCGCAACAAGATCTGTTCAATCTACTTGGAGCCACTTATGCTGCTGTCTTCTTCCTTGGAGCCGCCAACTGCATCACGGTTCAGCCTGTCGTGTCAATCGAGCGAACAGTTTTCTACCGTGAAAAGGCGGCAGGGATGTACTCACCGTTATCCTATGCATTCGCTCAGGTAATATTTTGTTGTTTAGTTTGATTGAGAATCCATTCATTCATAATATAAGGAGCAAAGTCTGAGGATTGTGCATTGGTGCAGACATGTGTGGAGGTGATCTACAACATCGTGCAGGGGATTGAATACACGGTGATCATCTATGCGATGATTGGATATGAGTGGAAAGCGGCAAAGTTCTTCTATTTCCTCTTCTTCATAGTTTCAAGCTTCAACTACTTCACATTGTTTGGCATGATGCTGGTGTCACTGACTCCCTCTTCGATGCTCGCAAACATACTGATATCCTTTGTACTCCCTCTCTGGAACCTGTTTGCTGGGTTCCTCGTCGTCAGACCGGTAAGCAAAGCAAAATTAAGCAACGCATTTTGGCGTTATTCGTTGGTTGGGTCAAGACTGATGATTGGTTGGTTGTTGCAGTTGATACCGATCTGGTGGAGGTGGTACTACTGGGCCAACCCTGTGTCGTGGACCATCTACGGCGTGGTGGCGTCGCAGTTTGGCGACAACAAGAGTCCTCTCAAGGTCCCCGGCGGGAGCGACACGTTTGTGAAGCAGTTTTTGGAGGACAATCTGGGCATCAAGCACGATTTCCTTGGGTATGTGGTGCTGGCGCACTTTGCGTTCATCATCGCCTTCTTCTTTGTGTTTGGCTACTCCATCAAGGTGTTGAACTTCCAGAAACGTTAGGCCTTCTTCTTTATTTTAATTTATATATAATATAGTGTTTGTGTGTATATGAATGAATGTAATGTAATGTATAGTAGAAAGAGTAGAGTTGACAAGGGAAATTGTTGCATAGATAGGCCAGACCTGGTACGTATAAATTAGAGGAATGAGACGAGAGGTGGTGGTGACATGATGCCTATCTTTTGTTTTGTTTTACCATTGACATTGATATATTAAATACGAAAGTTCATTTTTGGTGCAATGTAGTGTAAGCGGTTTGGTCCTCAATTCTACTACTGCGAGGAGCAGAGCAGACCCTAAACAAAAATGCTAAGATGATTCTGTGATTTGGTCATTGGAACTAGACTAGAGTCTAGAGGTGGATTTATCACTTGCCTCCCCCATGTTATGTTATTCTATCAATATCATGCTGTCGGGCCCGGGTGGAGAATCCAGCAAGTCACCCCTAATAGTTGAAGATGAAGGTCCCCTGCCTCAATTTCCCTGCTTTCCTTTGTTTCTGTTCTCAAGGCATCTCCAACGCCGACTCTCAAACCTCCCGCATCCGTTCAGATCGTCCTATCCCGACAGCGGAAGCCATCCAACGCGGGCCCGTATCGCTCCGTGGTGTGGTCTGGGCGTACTTTCTCCCGCAAACTGGAGACAAACGTGTGGGGCTTCGCGTGACCACTCCCACACCCGCTTCTGACCGTCCTGACTCACCAAAACCCCTCCCACCTCCCGCGCGCGCTTCCCGCCTATCGCCAGCTGCCCGCATGCATGCCTCTGTAGAGCGCGCCGCTCCACATTGAAGGCAGCTCAGGATGGAGTGACCTCTCACTGCCTCTGCCATTGAAGCGGCACACCGGCCCAGGGCGCCGTCCACTGCACGCCCGGCTGAACACGCCTCCTCGCCGCATTCAAATGCCTCCATTGAACACAAGTGGAAGCTGACAAACCTGCTTCGGCCACACGTCCATGCAGGAGCGGGCCAGCATTAAACGCAACGTCCGGCAAGCTCCTCCCGCCCGCCCTATATTTAAACGAGGGCAAACGCAGGGCAAGAATCGCACGACTCCGTCGCTTCCCATCTCCTCCTTCCACCATTTTGTCCACCCTTTCGATGGCATCCAACAAGCAGGAAGAGTGGTTCTCCGACATAAAAGTCGCCTGGGTGACCCGTCGAACATGGCGGATACGAGCGAGGCAGCTCGCTGCTCCACCTACCTCACCTAACTCGACGGAGCAAGTTGCCGCCCCAATCGGCGCGTGGTTCAGCAACTCGCCGCTCCAAGCTAGCTCACGGAGAGTGGCAAGTTGCTCCAGGCCAAGCACGGCGACACGGGTATCGTCGCTGCCGTTGACACGGTGAATATGTGATTTTTATGAAAGTCTTCAAAACACGGGGGCTTTGAAGACAAACAGTAGAAATGAACCTATTAATATGCAGCGAAAGGTAGACTACACTAGACAAGCCATAGTCAAGTAAGCAATGAAGTGAAAGCACGAAGACTATCAACAGCTAGGTAGTATGGATCAGGATGGAAGATAGTATGAAGTCAATCAGCAAACAGACTTTACACAGTGAAGCCAATCAGTTCAAGCAATCAGGCAATGACTCTGAGCAGCCACCAATTTATGGTGTAGGGGGTGGGCTATTTATAGCCAAGAGGCAACCCAACCTGATTTGTCCAAAATGATGTTGGGTCACTAAGGAACTGACACGTGTCCAACGGTCAGATTTCAAACACACGCAACAGCTTGCTTGGGCTACAAGTAAAGCTGACTCATCCAGCTCTGGATAAGATTTGCTCGCATTGTCTTCTCTCGAAGACATATGATTTGGTTGAGCATCACATCAGTCACTCTAACTTTGTTCATTTGGACCCCACTTAACAGTACAGTGGTTCCTATGACTCAACAAACAAGAAAAGGAAACTACGAAACAACTATGTCTTCGCACTCCATAGTCTTCATGCGATGTCTTCTCATGTCATAGTCTTCAAGGTGAATATCTTCACAGACCACCATTGTCTTCAATGCTTCACACATTTTTAGGGGTCATCTCTGGTAGGTAAACCGAATCAATATGAGACTACTACCTGTGTTATCCTACAATTCTCACAAACACATTAGTCCCTCAACCAAGTTTGTCGTCAATACTCCAAAACCAACTAGGGGTGGCTCTAGATGCACTTACAATCTCCCCCTTTTTGGTGATTGATGACAAACTGGTTGAAGTTTTCAACGGGGATAAAAGTATGGGAAAGTTAAGGATTCAGGCATTGTCTTCGTAGGAAGTAAAAGGTTCCCCTTGAAGATGTGCATATATGTAGTTTGCTTTTGAATGCAAATGCACATGGCAGGTTTTACTTTGTGGAGATCAGTTGGGGAACGTAGTAATTTCAAAAATATTCCTACACACACGCAAGATCATGGTGATGCATAGAAACGAGAGGGGAGAGTGTTGTCCACGTACCCTCGTAGACCGAAAGCGGAAGCGTTAGCACAACGCGGTTGATGTAGTTGTACGTCTTCACGATCCGACCGATCAAGTACCGAACGCACGGCACCTCTGAGTTCAGCACACGTTCAGCCCGATGACATCCCTCGAACTCCGATCCAGCCGAGTGTCGAGGAAGAGTTTCGTCAGCACGATGGCGTGGTGATGATGTTGATGTTCTACCGATGCAGGGCTTCGCCTAAGCACCGTTACAGTATTATCGAGGTGGACTATGGTGGAGGGGGGCACCGCACACGGCTAAAAGATCAAACAGATCAATTGTTGTGTCTCTAGAGGTGCCCCCCTGCCCCCGTATATAAAGGAGCAAGGGGGGAGAGGCGGCCGGCCAAGGAGGGCGCGCCAAGGGGGGAGTCCTACTCCCATCGGGAGTAGGATTCCTCCTTTCCTTGTTGGAGTAGGAGAAGGGAAGGAAAAAGGAGAAGGAAGGAAGGGGGCGCCCTGTTGGAAATATGCCCTAGAGGCAATAATAAAAGCATTATTATTATATTTCCTTATTCATGATAATTGTCTTTATTCGTGCTATAATTGTGTTATCCGGAAATCGTAATACATGTGTGAATAACAGACAACAACGTGTCCCTGGTAAGCCTCTAGTTGACTAGCTCGTTGATCGATAGATAGTCATGGTTTCCTGACTATGGACATTGGATGTCATTGATAACGAGATCACATCATTAGGAGAATGATGTGATGGACAAGACCCAATCCTAAACATAGCATAAGATCGTATAGTTCGTTTGCTAGAGTTTTCCAAATGTCAAGTATCCTTTCCTTAGACCATGAGATCGTGTAACTCCCGGATACCGTAGGAGTGCTTTGGGTGTGCCAAACGTCACAACGTAACTGGGTGACTATAAAGGTATACTACGGGTATCTCTGAAAGTGTCTGTTGGGTTGACATGGATCGAGACTGGGATTTGTCACTCCACTTGACGGAGAGGTATCACCGGGCCCTCTCGGTAATGCATCATCATAATGAGCTCAATGTGATCAAAGTGTTTGATCACGGGATCATGCATTACGGTAACGAGAAAAGTGACTTGCCGATAACGAGATTGAACGAGGTATTGGGATACCGACGATCGAATCTCGGGCAAGTAAAATACCGATTGACAAAGGGAATCGTATACGGGATTAATTGAATCCTCGACATCGTGGTTTATCCGATGAGATCATCGTGGAGCATGTGGGAGCCAACATGGGTATCCAGATCCCACTGTTGGTTATTGCCCGAGAGCCGTCTCGGTCATGTCTGCATGTCTCCCGAACCCGTAGGGTCTACACACTTAAGGTTCGGTGACGCTAGGGTTGTGAAGATATGTATATGCAGTAACACCGAATGTTGTTCGGAGTCCCGGATGAGATCCCGGACGTCACGAGGAGTTTCAGAATGGTCCGGAGGTAAAGAATTATATATAGAAAGTGCTGTTTTGGCCATCGGGACAAGTTTCGCGGTTATCGGTATTGTACCGGGACCACCGGAGGGTCCCCGGGGGTCCACCGGGTGGGGCCACCTGCCTCGGAGGGCCCCATGGGCTGTATGAGGAAGAGAACCAGCCCAAAGTGGGCTGGTGCACCTCCCCCCCAAGGGCCCATGCGCCTAGGGTTGGGGGGGAACCCTAAAGGGGGCGCCCCCCTTGCTTGGGGGGCAAGTTCCCCTCCCTGGCCGCCGCCCCCCCTAGGACATTCCATCTCCTAGGGCCGGCGCCCCCCAAGGGGCTATATAAAGGGGGGAGGGGAGGGGGGGCTGCGCACCCTTGCTCCTGGCGCCTCCCTCTCCCTCTCCAACATCTCCTCCTCCTCCGTAGAGCTCGGCGAAGCCCTGTCGGAGTACTGCAGCTCCACCATCACCACGCCGTCGTGCTGCTGCTGGAGCCTTCTTCCCCAACCTCTCCTTTGCCTTGCTGGATCAAGAAGAAGGAGACGTTACGCTGACCGTACGTGTGTTGAACGCGGAGGTGCCATGCTTTCGGTACTAGGATCTCCGGTGATTTGGATCACGGTGTGTACGACTACTTCATCCCCGTTTGTTGAACGCTTCCGCTCGCGATCTGCAAAGTGGTATGTAGATGCAATCTCTCTCTCCCATGACTCGTTGCTACATGAACTCATAGATGGATCTTGGTGAAACCGTAGGAAAAATTTTAATTTTCTGCAACGTTCCCCAACACGCCCCCCTCCCTAGTCCAATTCGGACCGGTCCATGGGGAGGGGTGCGGCCACCCTTTGAGGCCTTTTTCTCATTTCCCGTATGGCCCATTAAGGCGCAATACGAATTCCCGTAACTCTCCGGTACCTCCGAAATTACCCGAATCATTCGAAACCTTTCCGATGTCCGAATCATTCGAAACCTTTCCGACCTTTCCGATCCTCGTCATGTCCCCGATCTCATCCGGGACTCCGAACTACCTTCGATACATCAAAACACATAAACTCATAATATAACTGTCATTGAAACTTTAAGCGCGCGGACCCTACGGGTTCGAGAACTATGTAGACATGACCGAGACACGTCTCCGATCAATAACCAATAGCGAAACCTGGATGCTCATATTGGCTCCCACATATTCTACGAAGATCTTTATCGGTCAGACCGCATAACAACATACGTTGCTCCATTTGTCATCTGTATATTACTTGCCCGAGATTCGATCGTCGGTATCTCAATACCTAGTTCAATCTCGTTACCAGCAAGTCTCTTTACTCGTTCTGTAATACATCATCCCGCAACTAACTCATTAGTTGCAATGCTTGCAAGGCTTAAGTGATGTGCATTATCGAGAGGGCCCAGAGATACCTCTCCGACAATCGGAGTGACAAATCCTAATCTTGAAATACGCAAACCCAACAAGTACCTTTGGAGACACCTGTAGAGCACCTTTATAATCACCCATTTACGTTGTGACGTTTGGTAGCACACAAAGTGTTCCTCCGGTAAACGGGAGTTGCATAATCTCATAGTCATAGGAACATGTATAAGTCATGAAGAAAGCAATAGCAACATACTAAACGATCGTGTGCTAAGCTAACGAATGGGTCATGTCAATCACATCATTCTCCTAATGATGTGATCCCGTTAATCAAATGACAACTCATGTCTATGGTTAGGAAACATAACCATCTTTGATTAATGAGCTAGTCAAGTATAGGCATACTAGTGACACTCTGTTTGTGTATGTATTCACACATGTATTATGTTTCCGGTTAATACAATTCTAGCATGAATAATAAACATTTATCATGATATAAGGAAATAAATAATAACTTTATTATTGCCCCTAGGGCATATTTCCTTCAAGATCCTCTTGAACTTATGAAGACAATTCATCATGCATATAAAAAGATAACAAAGATAATGACATGCATAATGAAAAATGGGCGTCTGCGGAATGGCTTCATGCAGGATTTATCATCACATCACAAAGTGGCAGAAAAGGTAGCAGACGACCATCGAGTTTAAGTGTTACAACTCAGATAACTAAACATTTCAAAAGACGAGAGTTGTAAAAACTTAGCCAAAAATAATGCAACCACCCATAAGGATCCGCTTGAAGACTATCAACTCATAAGCTTCTCCCCCCTTTTGTTAGTAATGACTGTCGGTGTCAAAACCGGCGGATCTCGGGTAGGGGGTCCCGAACTGTGCGTCAAGGTCGGATGGTAACAGGAGACAAGGGACACGAAGTTTACCCAGGTTCGGGCCCTCTCGATGGAGGTAAAACCCTACTCCTGCTTGATTAATATTGATGATATGGGTAATACAAGAGTAGATCTACCACGAGATCAAGGAGGCTAAACCCTAGAAGCTAGCCTATGGTATGATTGTGTATGATGATGGTTCGTCCTACGGACTACAACCCTCCAGTTTATATAGACACCGGATAGGGTTAGGGTTACACAGAGTCGGTTACAATGGTAGGAGATCTTGAGTATCCGCATCGCCTAGCTTGCCTTCCACGCCAAGGAAAGTGCCATCCGGACACGGGACGAAGTCTTCAATCTTGTATCTTCATAGTCCTGGAGTCCGGCTGAAGGTATAGTCCGGCTACCCGAACACCCCCTAATCCAGGACTCCCTCAGTAGCCCCTGAACCAGGCTTCAATGACGATGAGTCCGGCGCGTAGATTGTCTTCAACATTGCAAGGCGGGTTCCTCCTCCAAGTCCTTCATAGAAGATTGTAAACACCAAAGATAGTGTCCGGCTCTGCAAAATAAGTTTCCACATATTGCCATAGAGAGAATAATATTAACACAAATCAAATCTGCCGACGTATTCCGCAGTGTGTCATCACACTGCGGCCAAGCTCTTTATACAAATTGTTTTCACTTTTCCACCTCAGCACGTTTAGTGAGGCGGTTTCCTTGGCACGTCTTGTCAGAGATCGTGTGCCCCTTTTAACGGGATTCTCATCAATACGGATGTGGGTAACCCAACCGCGCCATTTACCACGGCGCTTGGGAGGCAAGCGAGTTTTATTAGGTAGGCGGGGACGCATAACCGCATCCGCCCATATAAGGGGATAAGGATCCACCTTTTTTACCTACGCCTTCTTTCTCCTTTGCCAATCCATCTCTTGCGCACTCAAGCTCCAGCGCCCAAGCCCGCTCTTCCCACCTCAACCTTCTCCAACAATGTCCGGAGCGGGAGGCAAGTGGATGGTCTCCTCCGTTACGGAGGTTCAAGTAAAAAAGCTAAGGAAGGCCGGATACCTGTCCAAGGACATCCCGCACCGACTTCCTGAGAAGGAGCAGCTTCTCCCCACCCCAAGGCCCCATGAGAGGGTAGTTTTCCTTCCCCACTTCCTCCGTGGACTGGGTTTTCCACTTCACCCATTCGTCCGGGGACTCATGTTCTACTACGACCTAGATTTCCATGATCTGGCCCCGAACTTCATCCTCAACATCTCGGCGTTTATCGTCGTGTGTGAGGCCTTCCTCCGTGTCCGCCGCCATTTCGGCCTTTGGCTCAAGACCTTCAACGTCAAGTCCAAGGTGGTGCGCGGCAGCCAAGCGGAGTGCGGAGGCACTATGGCTGGCAAGATAGCCAACGTCCTCTAGTTCGAGGGCTCCTTTGTGGAGACCCTAAAGGGGTGGCAAGCCGGGTGGTTTTACATCACCGAGCCACGCGATCCGGAATGGGTCGCAGCCCCCGAGTTCAGATCCAGACTCCCCACGCGGCTTGTGTCCTGGAAAGAGACGGGCCTGTCGTGGGGCAACGAGGAAGAGGTGACCGGACTGAAGACCTGCATCCAGTCCCTGGTAGACAAGCCAATCCGGCTGGTCAATATAGTCCAGGTCATGCTCGTTCGTCTGATCCTCCCGTGCCAACAACAGGATTTCAATTTGTGGGAGTTCGACCCGGCGCAGCACCGAACCCTCAATAGGCTCTTCGACACTTAGAGTAAAGCTCCCCCTAGATGTGAGATCCCCCCTAAGAGGGATGAACTAACCTTGGGTTTTGTCGATGATGACTTCATGTAGATGTTGAAGATGTGGATGCTCAATGTTGATGTAGATCATTTGGAGCTATCCTTTGGAGTGAGTTGCACTTTCAATACCTACACGGGTTAGTCCCAACAAACAAGGATATCCATAGACATAGAGTGAAGCACACACAAGATGATGTCTATGAAAGCTTTAGGTTACCTTGTCCCTTGTCTTACCAACAAGAGTGTTTGTGACTCCTTGAACTAGTGCAAGATGTGGAAGTTGATTGCACTCGTTCTTGCCAAAATGATAAGAGTGAAGTATGTTGGCGGAGTCACCCTCCAGAACTCTCTAGTTCTTCTTCTTCGGAATCCACACCATCTTGATGGGAATCCTCGGAGTTGTAGTTGTACTTGATGAAGTGGAACTTGATGTAGTCTTGGGAACCCACTTGACCAAGGCTTTAGGAGCTTTTTCAAATGCATCAATTTCCTCTTGAAGCTTGTCCTTGCCTTTTTGCTTGTGGTCTTGTGGTGGAAGAACATCTTGTGCTTGTGTCCCTTTGAAAGAAGTAGGATTATACTTCTCTTGTTGAGGAACAAACTTCATCTTGGGGTATTGATCTTCTTCCCACTCAACTCCATTGGCATTGAACTTTCGTTCAAAACCAACACCTTAGTTCTTCCGATGCCTTCCTTGCTTGCGTACAATTTCCTCGAATTGCTTACTCCCGGCAAGGCTCTTGTAAACACCTTTCTCCATAATTCCCTTCAATAAGCTATTTTCTTGCTCAAGTTTAACTTGGCTAAGATAATCATTAGTGGAATCAAGAGAACTACTAGAAGCAACAACATTGGATTTAGCATGATTATTGTTACTACTAGAGGAAGAATCTTTCTTGTTCTTGTTACTGGACTTGACTTGAGGCATGTAAGCGGATAAGAGTAAATGCTTGGCAATGTAAGAAGAGCTTTTCTCATTGATTGCCTTTAAGAACTCATGCTCTTGCTCAAGGTTGAGCTTTTCAAAACGTAATTTCTCATGAGTCCTTAAAAGTTCTCGACGATCTCCTAAGATAGTTTCATGAGCTAACTTAAGAGTGTTTAGCTCCTTAGTTAGAGAGTCAATCTTCTCCTTGTCATTGTCATTCGTTTCATCTTGATTAGCATGATTAATTGACATTTCATCATAGTATTCATCACTAGAGTTGTCAACAAGTAAATCATCATCACCTAACAAGTCATCTTCATCACTATTGAAATCAACATACTCGGGGTGTGATACCTTTGGACCTTTGGCCATGAAGCATCTTCCAATTCCTTCATTTGGTGAATCAAATATGTCGTAGGAGTTGGTTGACACAAGTGCTAGACTAGCAACACCTTCATCTTGAGTATATTCGGAGTCGGAGTGATAGCTTCTCTCGGAGTGATTGTCGGAGTCGGAGCCGGATACCCATTCACCAACATGAGCTTGATGTCTTCGTTTTGTGTAGCTCCTTGTGACTTGTCCTTTCTTTCTGAATCCTTGCTTCTCCGTGAGGGTCTTTGTTCATAACGATCATCTCTACTCCTTCTTTCTCTAGGTGGTGATTCTTCTCTTCTACTTCTTCTTTTTGGAGAATCTTCTCTTCTTTTATGGGGTGCCGTACACTCATTGGAATAGTGTCCGGGCCTTCCACAATTGTAGCAGTTTTGCTCTCGACTAGAAGATCTTTTGTCATTGTAGGACCTTGACTTGGAGCTTCTCTCTTCGCTTCTACTCTTGTAGAATTTGTTGAAGTTCTTCACCATTAAGCTCAATTCTTCATTGAAGGTTTGTTTCTCACTTGATGATGTGGGGGATTCACATGAGGCTTTGTAAGCACCACTTGATTTTTTGTGAAGTTCCTCCTTATCCTTGAGTGACATCTCATGAGCAACAATTCTTCCAATGACTTCCGTTGGCTTGAGATCTTTGTAATTGGGCATCATTTGAATCAATGTGCACACGGTATCATATTTTCCATCCAAGGCTCTTAGGATCTTCTTGATGATGAATCTGTCGGTCATCTCTTCACTTCCTAAGCCGGCAATCTCATTTGTGATAAGATCAAGCCTAGAGTATATTTCAGCGACACCTTCACCATCCTTCATTTTGAACTTGTCAAGTTGACTTTGAAGCACATCCAACTTGGATTCCTTGACGGAGTCGATACCTTCATGCATGTCAATCAAAGTATCCCAAATTTCCTTTGCATTCTCAAGACGGTTGATTTTGTTGAATTCTTCGGGGCACAATCCGTTGAAGAGGATATCACAAGCTTGAGCGTTGTATTGCAGCATTTTCAACTCCCCGCGGTGGCTTCACGATTCGGTCCTCTCCCATCAAAGAATTCACCTTGCAAGCCAATACACACAATAGCCCAAACGGCGGGGTTATGTCCAATAATATGCATTTTCATCTTATGCTTCCAACTAGCAAAATTATTACCATCAAAGTAAGGACCTCTACGGTGATAATTTCACTCGCTAGACGCCATACTCTCCTAGGTTGTGAAACCAAGGCTATGACCACCAAAAGCTATGGAAATCAAAGCAAATGGAGACCAAAGCTCTGATACCACTTGTAGGATCGAAAGTATGTCTAGAGGGGGGGTGATTAGACTACTTGACCAATTCAAAATCTATCCTTTTCCCAATTTTAGTCTTTGGCAGATTTTAGCTATCTTAGCATAAGTCAAGCAATCTTAACACAATTCAAGCAAGCATGCAAAGAGTCTATGAGCAGCGGAAAGTAAAGCATGCAACTTGCAAGAATGTAAAGGGAAGGGTTTGGAGAATTCAAACGCAATTGGAGACACGGATGTTTTTGTCGTGGTTCCGATAGGTTGTGCTATCGTACATCCACGTTGATGGAGACGTGAACCCACGAAGGGTAACGGTTGCGCAAGTCCACGGAGGGCTCCACCCACGAAGGGTCCACGAAGAAGCAACCTTGTCTATCCCATCATTGCCATCCCCCACGAAGGACTTGCCTCACTAGCAGTAGATCTTCACGAAGTAGGCGATCTCCTTGCCCTTACAAACTCCTTGGTTCAACTCCACAATCTTGTCGGAGGCTCCCAAGTGACACCTAGCCAATCTAGGAGACACCATTCTCCAAGAAGTAACAAATGGTGTGTTGATGATGAACTCCTTGCTCTTATGCTTCAAATGATAGTCTCCCCAACACTCAACTCTCTCTCACAAGATATGGATTTGGTGGAAAGAATATTTGAGTGGAAAGCAACTTGGGGAAGACTAGAGATCAAGATTCATATGGTGGGAATGGAATATCTTGGCCTCAACACATGAGTAGGTGGTTCTCTCTCAGAAAATGTGTATTGGAAGTGTAGGTATGTTCTGATGGCTCTCTCCGTGAATGAAGAGTGGGTGGAGGGGTATATATAGCCTCCACACAAAAACTAACCGTTACACACAATTTACCAATCTCGGTGAGACCGAATTGAGAAACTCGGTCGGACCAATTTAGCAAACCCGTTAGGATTTTCGGTGGGACTGAGATGCAACTCGGTAGGACCGATATGGTTAGGATTAGGGCATAACGTAATCTCGGTGTGACCGATTACACAAACTCGGTGGGACTGATTTTGGTAATAGTCAAACAGAGAGTTGATCAGGTAAACTCGGTGGGACCGATTTGCTCATTTCGGTGGGACCGAAATGTTACAAAAGGGAAACAGAGAGTTTTCATTGCAATCTCGGTGGGACCGATCGCTCATCTGGGTAGGACCAAAACGTTACGAAAGGAAACAGAGAGATTACAGCCCCATATCGGTGTGACCGAGATCCCTATCGGTGAGACCGATTTGCCTAGGGTTTGTGGCAGTGGCTAAGACATCTGAACTCGGTGGCGCCGGATAGAAAGAATCGGTAGGGCCGAGTTTGACTTTTGGTTTAGGTCATATGTGGATGTGGGAAGGTAGTTGAGGGTTTTGGAGCATATCACTAACCACTTTGAGCAAGCAAGCCATTAAGCAACACCTCATCCCTCCTTGATAGTATTGGCTTTTCCTATAGACTCAATGTGATCTTGGATCACTAAAATATAAAATGTAGAGTCTTGAGCTTTGAGCTTGAGCCAATCTTTTTGTCCTTAGTATTTTGAGGGGTCCACTTTCCTCATCCATGCCATGCCATTCATTAAGCTTTTCCTGAAATATTAATCTTGGAATAATGTTAGCACAATGAGCTATATGTTGTTAGGAATTACCAAAACCACCCAAGGGGTAGTTGCACTTTCAACGGCTGACATGAAGGAAACAAGAAAATGCCACACGCTTAGCTTAGTAGTCGGTAGCACTGTCCGATTGGTGGAGCATGTATCTATCTATCTATCTTTGAGAAGCTAGGTAGGATCCAACTTGTTGTATATGTTGTTTGATGTTGAGCTAGCTAGCTAGCTAGTAGCAGTAGAAGAAGAGTTTGATGGAGGCGTGCCTAGCTTGCTACTAGCGGAAGTGATGTACAACATCGTGCAGGGGATTGAATACACGTTGATCATCTATTCGATGATTGGATATGAGTGGAAAGCTGCAAAGTTCTTCTATTTCATGTTCTTCATAATCTCTTGCTTCAACTACTTCACATTGTTTGGAATGATGCTAGTGGCGTTGAGCTCATCTTCCATGCTTGCAAACATAATCATAACCTTTGTACTCCCTATTTGGAACCTTTTTTCTGGGTTCCTTGTTACAAGACCGGTAAGTTAGCCACATGTCGATTAATTAACTAGATTCGTTAAACGAGGTGAGGTCGTGATGATGGTTGGTTGGTTGTTCTTGCATGCAGTTAATATCAATTTGATGGAGGTGGTACTACTGGGCAAACCCTGTGTCGTGGACCATATATGGCGTCATCGGGTCGCAATTTGGCGATAACACCAACCGTGTGTCGATCACCGGTGGTGGTGAAGCAATTTTTGGAGGACAATATGGGCATTAAGCATGATTTCCTTGGGTATGTCGTGCTCGCGCATTTCGTGTACGTCATCGGCTTCTTCTTGGTGTTTACCTACTCCATCAAGGTGTTGAACTTGCAGAAACGTTAGGAAGCGGATTTATCATTGGTCTATGTTAATTCCAACACGGGTGGTCAATTCAATTCAATTCAATCACATGATCTCATTCGATTTGATTGTTTTTTTTTTGAATAATGATTTAATTGTTTTGAGAGGCAGGCAGGTACATGGTGTTTGTCACATCTTAGGGGTAGTAGTGCTCTACCGCCAACAAGGAATGTACTCTAGTTGTATTATATAGTACTATTTAATTAAAAAAAACATTGGAAGAAGGAAGGAAGGAAGGAAAAGGTCAACAAGTCAAGGCAAGGCAAGGGAAGGGAAGCCAGCGCATCTCCCTCCACCAGCCGCCACCGGCATCTCCACCGTCACCGGCACCGGCACCGGGCAGGCGGACAGATCCATCCATTCATTCCCCTTCCCCTCGACCGGAATCGGAATTGGATCAAAGAGAAGAAGCAAGATCCAGAAGTGCTCTGCTCTTGTCTGCTCTGCTCTGCTGCCGGCCGGCCAAGATCCAACCTTGTACCAGCGAAGGGAAGGGGAAGGGAAGGGGAAGGGGAAGGGATGATGCTGCGGCGGCACAAGGGAAGGGAGTCGGCGTCGTCGTCGGATTCCACCTTCTACCAGCTGCGCCCCGACTGCGCCCACAACGTCCCCGACACCAAGTTCAAGATCAAGGTTTTCCTCTTTCTTTCTTTGCTTTCTTTCCTTGCTCTGTTTGTTTTGGAGCAATTCGTCCCTCCGACTAGTAGTAGTAGTAGGAGCTACTCAAGAAAGAAAGATGGATGGATGGCAGATTGGCAAGACGCTGAGCGTACGCAAATGGCACGCCGCCTTCACGCACCACGGATCCCTCCACATCGCCTCTGTTCTAAACCGGATTCAGAGCGGGGTATGTCTGTCTGTCAGGCTCAAACCAATTTTCTTGCTCATCTGCTCCTCCTCGTCGTCGTCGTCTAACACAAGCAAGCAAAACTCTCTCTTGTTTGTTTTCTAATAATAACTAGGGTGTGCACCCCGCAATCAGGGGAGAGGTCTGGGAGTTCCTGCTCGGCTGCTTCGATCCCGAGAGCACCTTCGATGACCGCGACCACATCAGGCAAGCAAGAAGGTATGTATGCTCACTATCTCTATCAATACTTGTCCTCAATGCTTCAACAAGAGGATACCATTAGCATTAACTCAAATGTAATGTCCATGTGTGACCACCGGCACCGATATATGCATGCATGCAGGATACAGTATGCTAGATGGAAGGAACAATGCAAACACATGGATCCTCACGTCGGCAGCGGCAAAATCATCACCGCCCCCATCATAACTGAGGATGGCGTGCCTATCAAGGACCCTTTGGTTTTACTTGAAGCCGCCACTCCAGACCAGCAAGCTAGTTCCATCACCACCAAGAATGGAGATGAGGCCGACCACCGCCTCACGGATAAACAGACTATCGAATGGAAGCTTACGCTGCACCAAATCGGTATGGATGGGGCCTAATCATCGATTACTATGTCAACTCTTCCTACTTCCAGCATTATTCTACTGACCCCAGTCTTATCCACGACTATGTCATGTCGTGGGGATAATAATATATATCACTTACAGGTCTTGATGTTCTTCGCACTGACCGCTCCATGGTCTTCTACGAGAAGAAAGAAAATCTCTCCAAGTTATGGGATATTCTAGCTGTCTACGCGTGGATCGACAAAGAAGTTGGGTATTGCCAAGGTGGATATGCTAGCTGCCTACCTCCTATTTGATTTGATTTGATTTGATTTGATTTGCACCAGAATATGCTTATTTATTGCCTGATGAAAAGTCGATGCTTTCTTATGCATGTTCGTAATCTTCACATCTCAAACAGGAATGAGTGATTTATGCTCACCGATGATAGTGCTACTCAATGATGAAGCAGACGCGTTTTGGTGCTTTGAGAGACTCATGCGTAGACTGGTTGGTACACACTGCATGCTTCTCCATCAGTCATTTTGGTCTCTTCTAGTTTCACTTATTATTGTTATCTATCTGTGATTTTTAAAGCGGGGGAATTTCAGATGCACACAGCAATCCGTTGGGGTTGAGAACCAGCTTCAGCACCTTGCCTCTATCATTCAGGTGCTGGACCCAAAGTTACATGACCACCTCGGTATGTATGTATTTAATCAACACTCAAGGAGGGATCAATCAACCTGGATATCCATTTGATGTTCTTACACTGCAATTGGTGCTTGTTGACTCTTGAACACAGAAACACTTGGCGGAGGCGACTATCTCTTTGCATTCCGCATGTTCATGGTATTGTTTCGCCGTGAACTGTCATTTGGGGACTCCTTGTACCTTTGGGAGGTAAATACTTCTTTTTGACGAGGAGCTAAATCTAAAATATTTGTTGTATTTATTTCATCCGGGTGAGCTTTGATCTATGAACTAAATTCAGCACAGTAGTGTGTGTGTGTTGTACAGTTGGCCTCAATGCCTCAAAAGTATCCTGGGCTGAACGTCTTTTCGTTCAAATGGACTTCACTATGTTTTAGATATGCCATATTCAGATATTTTCTTTCATTCTCTTTAATGATACCATGACCATGTTCATAGGTTTAGTCATCCAACAGAATATGTGTCATTGTTTCCTACTGTTTTCCTTTTGTGTGTGGTCATGATTGTTCTTGTGTCCAGAAAATAAAATGAATGGTATTACCAGCCAACCAAAAACGGTCACACACTCAAGCTTAGTTGGGTTGAATCCATGGATTTTTAAGCGCTAGCTAGTTTTATTGGCTCGTTGCAAACTGTTGTGTGTCCACGAGTTCTCCAGTAAAAGGCCACCCAACTATGAGCCTGTTTGTCATGGTCTTAAGGAATAATAATGCTTTATGTTTCTTCAAGTTTAAACTCTGCTTTGCAAATAAAGATTGACCCTGGTTGTTGAATGGATCTGCAGATGATGTGGGCTCTAGAATATGACCCTGACATGTTCTCCACATATGAAGAGAGCGGGCCTGCAACTGACAGAAGTGCTCAAGGATATAAACCAAGAGTAAAATCAACCCGTCAGTTTGGCAAGTACGAGAGGGCGAATATGAAGAGTGCTACTAGCGGTGTTGATGGGCCTGTCCCTATTTCTGTTTTCCTGGTTGCTAGTGTATTGAAAGAGAACAGTCAGAAGCTGTTGCAAGAAGCCCGGGGATTAGATGACATTATTAGGGTAAGCTTTTTCCGTGTTTCTTGTTTTATGATGCAAGACATACATATTTCAGAATTGATAATATGAGCGAAAACAGGCTAAACTTCACATAACAAAACGTTTGGCTCAATTATGGCTAGTCAAGTAATGAGAAAAAAAAAGAGGATTTTCCGTATGTAGCAAGGAAAAAATTGAAGTACCATGAACACTGGAAATCGATTATTAACGTCGAAATATGATTTGTTTTAGACTGAAAGTATAGATCTCAAGTTGTGCTTCTGTTTTGTTTTAGATATTGAACAATGTTAATGGGAACTTGGATGCAAAGAAGGCTTGCGCTGGTGCACTGAAACTTCACGCCAAGTACCTTAGAAAGGTAACGAGCTCCTTTCACAGAAACCTTAGAAAACCTTAGAAAGGTGATTGAATTGTTGTTGTTGTTGTTGTGTTAGCAGATGCAGGGAAAGAAAGCCTAACATAGCACAGACACCGACACTTCCCCTGGACACGGACACGGTCTCACAATTGTACCACCTGGACACGGACTCAAAATTGTATGTAAATTTGGATGCAGAGCTTTGTTGTTTGGAAAGGTTGAAGTTTCAGATATGCGCCAGCCAACCAACCAACCAACCAACCGGTAAAATGTGCATAAGCAAGTCAAGTGTATTTTTCTTGGTTTTCCAAGTGTAAGAAAGATTCTTTCTTTATTTTTGCTCAAAAGAAGAAGATTTCATTTTAATGTGTAATTAATTATGTCATTGTTATCAAAGGAAAAAAAAGGAAAAGGGGTAATTAAAGGAAAACATATGTTTTTATGTCTGTCCGTGTGCCAAAAGAGAAGAAAAGAAAAGAAAAATCCTGTTTTAAACTAATGTTTCTAGCAACCTATGTTGCTGAGGGGCAGATGGCCATTGATGCTACTTGCTTGATGGTATGTATGGTCGGATGCAAATCACAAAGCACCTGTGTTTTTAGCTCTGTTGATCAATTAATCCTATAATTTATTACCTGTACTCTGTTTATGTATTTTTTTCTCTTGTATGAAACTCCCTCCGTTCTTAAATATTTGTCTTTCTAGAGATTTCAACAAGTGACTATATACGGAGCAAAATGAGTGAATCTACACTCTAAAATATGACTATACATCCGTATGTGCTAGTCCTTTTGAAATCTCTAAAAAGACAAATATTTAGGAATGGAGGGAGTAGTAGAAAAGGGTAGGATTCCATACCACTATCTATCAAGAGCTAAATGTATAAAAAAGGATGCATCCTGGTGCAAAAGGAAGGAAAAGTTTCAAAAACATGCGATCCGATCTGCTGCCCAATCTTGATACAGCAATTGTTTTGGATCAAGCACATCGTTTTTTAATGTTGAATCTTCCTCCATTGCCATTGCCATTGCCGCCCCTTCAACACTGCCGAAGGAGGATCCCTTCGCTTGGACATATATATATTGAGATGAGATACATTTCTACTTTGTTAGAGAAAAAAACATGAGATTGCATCCATTCAACAAGCAATTTGGAGGAATTCAAACGTATTTTATCCCCGGACGCTTGGACAAGAATACAAGACTTGCTTGTACTGGACGCTTGGACAAGAATACTCCCTCCGTTTTTATTTACTCAGCATATTAAGTTTGACTAAAGTCAAACTTCATAAAGTTTGATCATGTTTATAGAAAAATATGAATATTTACAAGAACAAATCTATATGATGTGAAAGTATATTCAATAATGAATCAAACGGTATTGATTTGTTATTGTATATGTTAATCCTTTTGTCTATAAACTTTGTCAAAGTTTGTAAAGTTTGACTTTGATCAAAGATAATATGCGGAGTAAATAAAAACAGAGGGAGAATTCTTGTCAAAGTTTGCAAAGTTTAGTTTGGACGACACCAGAGAGAGAGAGAGAGAGAGAAAGAGAGAGAATCACTCACCAGAGCTGAATTAATGAATCTCATGGTGAAAGGCTGCCTGCTCCTCCTCCTCTTCTTCACAGTTCTCTTGCCTTGCGGGACTTCGTGCCGCCCTAGTTGAAATATGCCCCGCCTCCATGTGTAAAATGGGGAAACATGCGAATTATAACATTTTAGATGAATCCAAATTATGCGAATTATAAGATTCATATGTTTACATATTGCATTGATATCGATCGGTTCAAAAGATATATGAAACCAAAATGTCTTGCACATTGCACTGATACCAAACATAGGAACATGCCATTTATGAGCAGCAATGTTGTGCAAAGAATTGTCATGTTTCCATACATATGTCGATTATTAGTGTGCCTGACTTAAGAAAATAAACAATCGATTTTTTCTGAGCCGGCGGCGGATCTTGAGATTAAGAAAATCGCTGCAGACACCTTGTAGTCATGAAAACGTCATACCACCGAAAAAATAAGACTGAAATTAATGCAGGAAGTATGCGCATCCGTGCCAAGTTTAGAACTTGAATCCGGATGGGTTGTGTTCCACCATATAATAATAAAAATATCCTAATGATCTAAGCTATATTTAGTTCCCCCGATAAAGGGGGATTTGATTCCAAGTTCCTTTTTAAATTAAACTAACAGGCTTGCAAGAAATCAAAACACAGACCCAAAAAGAAAGTAAAAGGGTCCCCGTGTTTACAACCCAAAAAGAAGTCCTACCTCCTGTCCTATGAGGCCTCTTCTAATGCACTGGTGCTGACATGAGGTGCTAAGCACATTAAAAAAGTTTAGCAACTAAAGCTCCCAATGCAAATGTTTTTAACTTGTAGCTAAGCATCCTTCATTTAATGATTTTGCAACTAAAATTTTTCATGCATTGGTGGGCTTCTTTCATTTAAGTGTTTTGCCTATGTTCGTGCGCTTAGCATTGTTTCTTTCTAGGGTCACCACAATCATCTCTCTCCTCTTAATTACCTTGCCACATCATATTTTTTGCCTACATGGCAGCCTTAGCACCTGTACAAGGTGGAGCATTGGGAAGGGCCTGAGCAACAGCTCCCTCTTCCTACTCCCTCTGGTCCTTTTTAGTTCGCCTATAAGATTTGTCTGAAGTCAAGCCTCTTAAAATTTGACCAACTTTATAGAAAAAAATATCAACATTCACAATGTGAAATCAATATCATTGGATGCGCCATGACTTAAATTTTCATATTGTATAACTTTAGCATGGTAGATGTTGATATTTTTTTATATAAATATGGTCAAACTTTATGAAGTTTGACTTTAGACAATTCTTATAAATATGATCAAACTTTATGAAGTTTGACATCTTTACAAGGCATAATTATGTGCTCATATGCTTTGCAATAAGTTGCAATGGAGTAACATGAGTTGCCCCTAGACTCAGGTGGAATTTTGTCATACCTAAGAGCAGAAACCCCATGACAGCAAGGTATACCTGACAAATCCCATCTTTTACAACTGCACATTTCCTTCCTTGTGTCCACACTGAAATCACCTCCTCTATCATTCACTACAAACAGTCCTTTGCCAGCTGGTGCAGCTTGACAAGTTCTAGAAAATTCTACACTCTTCTCCAGTTTCTTTCTTATCTTTGGACATATAGCACCATGCCACTTCAAACTCTCTTGCTGCTTTGCAAAATTCCTTCCCATATTCTGCCCTTTGATCCTTTGGATCATGCTTATGACTGGCATTTCCCTAGCCTCCAAAATATATCTGTTGAACACCTCACAGTTGTTATTTAACGACACATCACACTTGGGGAAATCAGTCTGGTAAGCCCTAACCCAGGTTTTTGGGTCCAACTCTGCAAGCCAATCATGGGCCTCCTGGCTGAGCACTAACATCTGGTTCATATTTTCCCTAAATCTACCCTCTGTAGTACTCCTAGCACACTTCCATATTTGATTTTTCAAAGCTTCTCCTTTGAAGTTCTTGTTGAAATTCTGCCACAAATGCCTCACACAAAACATGTGAGGTGACAGAGGAAACAACTCTTTAACTGCCTTCATTAAACCCTGCATGAAACATGTTAAACATAAATATATCACAGAATTATAGGAACAAATTTATTTGATAGAAATATAGCACACAATAATTTGACAGAAATATATCACAGAATTATAGGAACAAATTTATTTGACAGAAATATATCACACAATAATTTGACAGAAACATATCAGAGAATTATAGGAACAAATTTATTTGGCAGAAATATAGCACACAATAATTTGACAGAAATATATCACAAATTTAAAGACATACTTTTTGCTTGTCTGACATGATTGTCCATAACTCAGTGTTCACAATTCCTAAATCTTGCTTCAATGCAGTTAGAAACCACCTCCAAACTTTGGTGTCTTCACTCTGCACCACTGCATGAGCAATAGGAATAATGCAATCATTGGGGTCCATTCCTACTGCACTTAATAGAACACCTCCATAGTGTGTCTTTAAGTGGCAACTGTCGGTGTCAAAACCGGCGGATCTCGGGTAGGGGGTCCCGAACTGTGCGTCAATGTCGGATGGTAACAGGAGACAAGGGACACTTTATTTTACCCAGGTTCGGGCCCTCTTGGTGGAGGTAAAACCCTACTCCTGCTAGATTAATATTGATGATATGGGTAGTGCAAGAGTGGATCTACCACGAGATCAAGGAGGCTAAACCCTAGAAGCTAGCCTATGGTATGATTGTGTATGATGATGGTTGTCCTACGGACTACAACCCTCCGGTTTATATAGACACTGGATAGGGTTAGGGTTTACACAGAGTCAGTTATAATGGTAGGAGATCTCGAATATCCGCACGCCTAGCTTGCCTTCCACGCCAAGAAAAGATCCTTCCGGACACGGGACGAAGTCTTCAATCTTGTATCTTCATAGTCTTGGAGTCCGGCTGAAGGTATAGTCCGGCTATCCGAACACCCCCTAATCCAGGACTCCCTCAGTAGCCCCCGAACCAGGCTTCAATGACGACGAGTTCGGCATGCAGATTGTCTTCGGCATTGCAAGGCGGGTTCCTCCTCCGAATCCTGTGTACCTGTACGAATAATGTCCGCTTTTTGTAATGTAGCACTCCTCAGCTTCAGCGCCCAATAATGGCCGTCTTCCACGTGCTGAACGAATGCGAAGAGCTTGGGGTGTTTTTACATACACACCCTTAGTCATATAAACAAGCCGCCTATTTAACGGGATGAGGACTTAGATCCAAACCACATCTTCTCCTCTCCGCGAGTTATCATCAGAGCGTCTCCAGCAAAGGTCCATTCCAACATGGCGAGCCGTCGCGGCTCCTCCCCTCGCCCGTCCAGTCCTAAACCCGGAGACTGGGAGAGATGCACCATCCCACACAGCGAGTTAGTGTCGCTCCAAGCCAAGGGATTTCTCCCTCAAGCCTATATGGTCTCGGTCCGAGCTGGTCTCGCCACTTATCAAGGCGGAAAACAAGCGGAGAACCTACCTAGCCCCTCTAAAGGGGAGCGGGTGTGCCTGGTCCCTTATCTAATAAGGGGACTGTGATTCCAATTCATCCCTTTCTCCGCGGGCTTTTGGAGTTCTATGGCCTCCAGCTGCACCACCTTACGCCCGGTTCCGTGTTACACATCGCGGGCTTCGTTGCTCTCTGCGAGCTATTTTTAGGCGTCGAGGCTCGTTTTGCGCTGTGGAAGAAGATATTCTACCTGGTGCCCCGTTCTCAAAAGGGGTCTATATATCAAGTGGGCGGAGCCAAAGTATGGCGCATCGCCGGGACCGGGTACCTGTCCGGAACCCCGAAGAAGGCGTCCGAGGACTGGCCTTCCGAATTGTTCTACATAGACGACGTTCCCCTGCCGGACCCTGTCCGGGCCGGTCTCCCTGAGTTCAACAATGCTCCCCTGAAGAAACGCCTAAGCTGGCGCCCTCGGAGCTCTCAGAGAGAGAATGACAAAGACATCCTTTACTTAATGGGCCGGATTAAGCTACTGGCTCATTCCGGACTAACCATGATTAAAGTCATGGCCATATGCATTATGCGAGGGGTGCAGCCGCTCCAATACAGAAGCCACCCCATGTGGGATTTCAATGGGGAGGATGACGCCACCCGTTATGGCCGTAAGGGGCCGGACTCGCCTGCCGCCCTAATGAAGGTTTTGTCCTCCTTGTACAAGGGAGATGAAGAGGAATTCCTCCGCGTCAACCCGCATGGCGGATTTTCCATGTATAGTCCTCCGAATTGGGTAAGCAGACAGTCGTATTTCCCTGTTCATCTTACATTCCCATGATTAAATAGGCAGTCTAATGACTTTAATGCAGGACCTACGTCAGGAGGTAAAAAACATAAACAGCCGTCCTCCGCAGCCAGAGGACCCAGAACGGTCCCTCGATCCGGACTCCGAAGAGGATCCGGACTTAGCGGTGGATTTCATCGACGGAGTGTTTCATCAGCTAAGCAAGGACGATACCTTGGTAGCTATCATAGCTGATTACCCAGGGTTGATCCCGGCCTCCCAGGTGACAGATACCGGAGCTTTACCCCCTTAAGAGAGGTTCCGTTTTCATGGGTTTGGTTGTTCTGACGACAACCGCGCTTTGTAGGGGAGATTCCCGAGGGGGGAAGCCGACCCCGCTGCAGCTAACCGGCGGGGGGCCGCAGGGCCTCGTGGGGCAAAAAGGAACGTAGTCCGGTCTGAGGTGCCCGAGCAAAGGTATGGCGTACCCTCTCTTTTTCCCTGGTGTTTTACTCCTCCCGGGTATATTAACATTCGTGCTATCTTCAGGACAAAGAAACCTCGCCGGACTATATCCGGAGAAGTTGCCAACCGCGCCTCCACCAGCCAGACTCCAACGCCCGGCCCGGAGGCGGAGGGCAGCACAAGGCATGCACCGGACGCCCCTCCATCAGAGGATGCGGACAGGCTGTATGCCACCAATTTCGAGGTGGAGAGTGCCATGAACCACAGGCGTCGCCGGACAGTTCTTCGCGACGCTTGTTTCTCCCAGGTGGCTTTAAATGCCTTTAATTTAGGAGACGCGTACATCCGTGCCGCTTAAAATGGTTTAGCCAGAGCCACGGAGCAGTATGTAAAAGACATACGGGTAAGAAAATTTTGGTAAATATAGATATGCCAGTAGCCCCCGAGACTTGAAGCAGTGGAAATAACTGATTCGAGAATCATATAACATGCAGTTTCTTACCGAGAAGAATACCGCGCTGTCCCAGGAGCTGGAAAGGTGCAGGGCCCAACTAGAGGTCGCACGAATGGCCGCTGGAGGGTCTAAAGAGACCCCTGCAGGTAAAAAATACTCTGGGATATTTAGTATTGTACGCATTTAAGTGCCAATCTGACAAATTGTATTGTAGGGGTGCGTTTACGTGTCGGTCATCAACACCCGCAGTTTTGGCCGATCCCGACCCGTTTCGTGGACTATTACTCACTGTTTTGGGGTCCCGGAGTGATTTCCACGATTGATGAACCCCGGGGTGCGTTTACATGTCGATCATCAACACCCGCAGTTTCGGCCGATTTTGGCCCGTTCGTGGACTATTACTCACTGTTTTGGGGTCCCGGACTGATTTCCACGATTGACGAACCCCGGGGTGCGTTTACGTGTCGGTCATCAACACCCGCAGTTTTGGTCGATTTTGGCCCGTTCGTGGATTATTACTCACTGTTTTGGGGTCCCGGAGTGATTTCCACGATTGACGAACCCCGGGGTGCGTTTACGTGTCGGTCATCAACACCCGTAGTTTTGGCCGATTTTGGCCCGTTCGTGGACTATTACTCACTGTTTTGGGGTCCCGAACTGATTTCCACGATTGACGAACCCCAGGGTGCGTTTACGTGTCGGTCATCAACACCCGCAGTTTTAGCCGATTCTGGCCCGTATCATGGACTATTACTCACTGTTTTGGGGTCCCAGAGTGATTTCCACGATTGACGAACCCCGGGCTGCGTTTACGTGTCGGTCATCAACACCCGCAGTTTTCGCCGATTTTGGCCCGTTCGTGGACTATTACTCACTGTTTTGGGGTCCCGGAGTGATTTCCACGATTGACGAACCCCGGGGTGCGTTTACGTGTCGGTCATCAACACCCGCAGTTTTGGCCGATTCCGGCCCGTATCGTGTACTATTACTCACTGTTTTGGGGTCCTAGAGTGATTTCCATGATTGACGATCCCCGGGCTGCGTTTACGTGTCGGTCATCAACACCCGCAGTATTAGCCGATTCTGGCCCGTATCATGGACTATTACTCACTGTTTTGGGGTCCCGGACTGAATTCCACGATTGACGAACCCCGGGGTGCGTTTACGTGTCGGTCATCAACACCCGCAGTTTTAGCTGATTCCGGCCCGTATCGTGGACTACAACTCACTTTTTTTAGGTCCCGGAGTTATTTCCACGATTGACGAACCCCGAGCTGCGATTACGTGTCGGTCATCAACACCCGCAGTTTTAGCCGATTCTGGCCCGTATCGTGGACTATTATTCACTGTTTTGGGGTCCCGGAGTGATTTCCACGATTGATGAACCCCGGGGTGCGTTTACATGTCGGTCATCAACACCCGCAGTTTTGGCCGAGTTTGGCCCATTCGTGGACTATTACTCACTGTTTTGGGGTCCCGGACTGATTTCGACGACTGACGAACCCCAGGGTGCGTTTACGTGTCGGTCATCAACACCCGCAGTTTTGGCCGATTCCGGCCCGTATCGTGGACTATTACTTCCTGTTTTGGGGTCCCAGAGTGATTTCCACGATTGACGAACCCCGGGCTGCGTTTACGTGTCGGTCATCAACACCCGAAGTTTTAGCCGATTCCGGCCCGTATCGTGGACTATTACTCACTTTTTTTGGGTCCCGGAGTGATTTCCACGATTAACGAACCCCGAGCTGCGTTTATGTGTCGGTCATCAACGCCCGCAGTTTTAGCCGATTCTGGCCCGTATCGTGGACTATTACTCACTGTTTTGGGGTCCCGGAGTGATTTCCACGATTGATGAACCCCGGGGTGCGTTTACATGTCGATCATTAACACCCGTTGTTTTGGCCGATTTTGGCCCGTTCGTGGACTATTACTCACTGTTTTGTGGTCCCGGACTGATTTCCACGATTGACGAACCCCGAGGTGCGTTTATGTGTCGGTCATCAACACATGCAGTTTTAGCCGATTCTGGCCCGTTTCGTGGACTATTACTCACTGTTTTGGGGTCCCGGAGTGATTTCCACGATTGACGAACCCCGGGGTGCGTTTCCGTGTCGGTCATCAACACCCGCAGTTTTGGTCGATTTTGGCCCGTTCGTGGACTATTACTCACTGTTTTGGGGTCCCGGACTAATTTCCACGATTGACGAACCCCGGGGTGCGTTTACGTGTCGGTCATCAACACCCGCAGTTTTGGCCGATTCCGGCCCGCATCGTGGACTATTACTCACTGTTTTGGGGTCCCAGAGTGATTTCCATGATTGACGAACCCCGGGCTGCGTTTACGTGTCGGTCATCAACACCCGCAGTTTTAGCCGATTCTGGCCCGTATCATGGACTATTCCTCACTTTTTTTGGGTCCCGGAGTGATTTCCACGATTGATGAACTCCGGGGTGCGTTTACATGTCAGTCATCAACACCCGCAGTTTTGGCCGATTTTGGCCCGTTCGTGGACTATTACTCACTGTTTTGGGCTCCCGGACTGATTTCCACGATTGACGAACCCCGAGGTGCGTTTACGTGTCGGTCATCAACACCCGCAGTTTTAGCCGATTCTGGCCCGTTTCGTGGACTATTACTCACTGTTTTGGGGTCCCGGAGTGATTTCCACGATTGACGAACCTCGGGGTGCGTTTACGTGTCGGTCATCAACACCCGCAGTTTTGGCCGATTCCGGCCCTTATCGTGGACTATTACTCACTGTTTTGGGGTCCTAGAGTGATTTCCATGATTGACGAACCCCGGGCTGCGTTTACGTGTCGGTCATCAATACCCGCAGTTTTAGCCGATTCTGGCCCGTATCGTGGACTATTACTCACTTTTTTGGGTCCCTGAGTGATTTCCACGATTGATGAACCTCGGGGTGCGTTTACATGTCGGTCATCAACACCCGCAGTTTTGGCCAATTTTGGCCCGTTCGTGGACTATTACTCACTGTTTTGGGGTCCCGGACTGATTTCCACGATTGACGAACCCCGAGGTGCGTTTACGTGTCAGTGATCAACACCCGCAGTTTTAGCCGAGTCCGGCCCGTTTCGTGGACTATTACTCATTGTTTTGGGGTCCCGGAGTGATTTCCATGATTGACGAACCCCGGGGTGCGTTTACGTGTCGGTCATCAACACCCGCAGTTTTGGCCGATTCTAGCCCGTATCGTGGACTATTACTCACTGTTTTGGGGTCCCAGAGTGATTTCCATGATTGAAGAACCCCGGGCTGCGTTTATGTGTCAGTCATCAATTCCCGCAGTTTTAGCCGATTCTGGCCCGTATCATGGACTATTACTCACTTTTTTGGGTCCCGGAGTGATTTCCACGATTGATGAACCCCGGGGTGCGTTTACATGTCGGTCATCAACACCCGCAGTTTTGGCCGATTTTGGCCCATTCGTGGACTATTACTCACTGTTTTGGGGTCCCGGACTGATTTCGACGACTGACGAACCCCAGGGTGCGTTTACGTGTCGGTCATCAACACCCGCAGTTTTGGCCGATTCCGGCCCTTATCGTGGACTATTACTCACTGTTTTGGGGTCCTAGAGTGATTTCCATGATTTACGAACCCCGGGCTGCGTTTACGTGTCGGTCATCAATACCCGCAGTTTTAGCCGATTCTGGCCCGTATCGTGGACTATTACTCACTTTTTTGGGTCCCTGAGTGATTTCCACGATTGATGAACCTCGGGGTGCGTTTACATGTCGGTCATCAACACCCGCAGTTTTGGCCAATTTTGGCCCGTTCGTGGACTATTACTCACTGTTTTGGGGTCCCGGACTGATTTCCACGATTGACGAACCCCGAGGTGCGTTTACGTGTCAGTGATCAACACCCGCAGTTTTAGCCGAGTCCGGCCCGTTTCGTGGACTATTACTCATTGTTTTGGGGTCCCAGAGTGATTTCCATGATTGACGAACCCCGGGGTGCGTTTACGTGTCGGTCATCAACACCCGCAGTTTTGGCCGATTCTGGCCCGTATCGTGGACTATTACTCACTGTTTTGGGGTCCCAGAGTGATTTCCATGATTGAAGAACCCCGGGCTGCGTTTATGTGTCAGTCATCAATTCCCGCAGTTTTAGCCGATTCTGGCCCGTATCATGGACTATTACTCACTTTTTTGGGTCCCGGAGTGATTTCCATGATTGATGAACTCCGGGGTGCGTTTACATGTCGGTCATTAACACCCGCAGTTTTGGCCGATTTTGGCCCATTCGTGGACTATTACTCACTGTTTTGGGGTCCCGGACTGATTTCGACGACTGACGAACCCCGGGGTGCGTTTACGTGTCGGTCATCAACACCCGCAGTTTTGGCCGATTTTGGCCCGTTCGTGGACTATTTATTACTCACTGTTTTGTGGTCCCGGACTGATTTCCACGATTGACGAACCCCGAGGTGCGTTTATGTGTCGGTCATCAACACCTGCAGTTTTAGCCGATTCTGGCCCGTTTCGTGGACTATTACTCACTGTTTTGGGGTCCCGGAGTGATTTCCACGATTGACGAACCCCGGGGTGCGTTTACGTGTCGGTCATCAACACCCGCAATTTTGGTCGATTTTGGCCCGTTCGTGGACTATTACTCACTGTTTTGGGGTCCCGGACTGATTTCCACGATTGACGAACCCCGGGGTGCGTTTACGTGTCGGTCATCAACACCCGCAGTTTTGGCCGATTCCGGCCCGCATCATGGACTATTACTCACTGTTTTGGGGTCCCAGAGTGATTTCCATGATTGACGAACCCCGGGTTGCGTTTACGTGTCGGTCATCAACACCCGCAGTTTTAGCCGATTCTGGGCCGTATCATGGACTATTACTCACTTTTTTTGGGTCCCGGAGTGATTTCCACGATTGATGAACCCTGGGGTGCGTTTACATGTCAGTCATCAACACCCGCAGTTTTGGTCGATTTTGGCCCGTTCGTGGACTATTACTCACTGTTTTGGGGTCCCGGACTGATTTCCAAGACTGACGAACCCCGAGGTGCGTTTACGTGTCGGTCATCAACACCCGCAGTTTTAGCCGACTCCGGCCCGTTTCGTGGACTATTACTCACTGTTTTGGGGTCCCGGAGTGATTTCCACGATTGACGAACCTCGGGGTGCGTTTATGTGTCAGTCATCAATTCCCGCAGTTTTAGCCGATTCTGGCCCGTATCATGGACTATTACTCACTTTTTTGGGTCCCGGAGTGATTTCCACGATTGATGAACCCCGGGGTGCGTTTACATGTCGGTCATCAACACCCGCAGTTTTGGCCGATTTTGGCCCATTCGTGGACTATTACTCACTGTTTTGGGGTCCCGGACTGATTTCGACGACTGACGAACCCCAGGGTGCGTTTACGTGTCGGTCATCAACACCCGCAGTTTTGGCCGATTCCGGCCCTTATCGTGGACTATTACTCACTGTTTTGGGGTCCTAGAGTGATTTCCATGATTTACGAACCCCGGGCTGCGTTTACGTGTCGGTCATCAATACCCGCAGTTTTAGCCGATTCTGGCCCGTATCGTGGACTATTACTCACTTTTTTGGGTCCCTGAGTGATTTCCACGATTGATGAACCTCGGGGTGCGTTTACATGTCGGTCATCAACACCCGCAGTTTTGGCCAATTTTGGCCCGTTCGTGGACTATTACTCACTGTTTTGGGGTCCCGGACTGATTTCCACGATTGACGAACCCCGAGGTGCGTTTACGTGTCAGTGATCAACACCCGCAGTTTTAGCCGAGTCCGGCCCGTTTCGTGGACTATTACTCATTGTTTTGGGGTCCCGGAGTGATTTCCATGATTGACGAACCCCGGGGTGCGTTTACGTGTCGGTCATCAACACCCGCAGTTTTGGCCGATTCTAGCCCGTATCGTGGACTATTACTCACTGTTTTGGGGTCCCAGAGTGATTTCCATGATTGAAGAACCCCGGGCTGCGTTTATGTGTCAGTCATCAATTCCCGCAGTTTTAGCCGATTCTGGCCCGTATCATGGACTATTACTCACTTTTTTGGGTCCCGGAGTGATTTCCATGATTGATGAACTCCGGGGTGCGTTTACATGTCGGTCATTAACACCCGCAGTTTTGGCCGATTTTGGCCCATTCGTGGACTATTACTCACTGTTTTGGGGTCCCGGACTGATTTCGACGACTGACGAACCCCGGGGTGCGTTTACGTGTCGGTCATCAACACCCGCAGTTTTGGCCGATTTTGGCCCGTTCGTGGACTATTTATTACTCACTGTTTTGTGGTCCCGGACTGATTTCCACGATTGACGAACCCCGAGGTGCGTTTATGTGTCGGTCATCAACACCTGCAGTTTTAGCCGATTCTGGCCCGTTTCGTGGACTATTACTCACTGTTTTGGGGTCCCGGAGTGATTTCCACGATTGACGAACCCCGGGGTGCGTTTACGTGTCGGTCATCAACACCCGCAATTTTGGTCGATTTTGGCCCGTTCGTGGACTATTACTCACTGTTTTGGGGTCCCGGACTGATTTCCACGATTGACGAACCCCGGGGTGCGTTTACGTGTCGGTCATCAACACCCGCAGTTTTGGCCGATTCCGGCCCGCATCATGGACTATTACTCACTGTTTTGGGGTCCCAGAGTGATTTCCATGATTGACGAACCCCGGGTTGCGTTTACGTGTCGGTCATCAACACCCGCAGTTTTAGCCGATTCTGGCCCGTATCATGGACTATTACTCACTTTTTTTGGGTCCCGGAGTGATTTCCACGATTGATGAACCCTGGGGTGCGTTTACATGTCAGTCATCAACACCCGCAGTTTTGGTCGATTTTGGCCCGTTCGTGGACTATTACTCACTGTTTTGGGGTCCCGGACTGATTTCCAAGACTGACGAACCCCGAGGTGCGTTTACGTGTCGGTCATCAACACCCGCAGTTTTAGCCGACTCCGGCCCGTTTCGTGGACTATTACTCACTGTTTTGGGGTCCCGGAGTGATTTCCACGATTGACGAACCTCGGGGTGCGTTTACGTGTCGGTCATCAACACCCGCAGTTTTGGCCGATTTCGGCCCGTATCGTGCACTATTACTCACTGTTTTGGGGTCCCAGAGTGATTTCCATGATTGACGAACCCCGGGCTGCGTTTACGTGTCGGTCATCAATACCCGCAGTTTTAGCCGATTCTGGCCCGTATCGTGGACTATTACTCACTTTTTTGGGTCCCGGAGTGATTTCAACGATTGATGAACCCCGGGGTGCGTTTACATGTCGGTCATCAACACCCGCAGTTTTGGCCAATTTTGGCCCGTTCGTGGACTATTACTCACTGTTTTGGGGTCCCGGACTGATTTCCACGACTGACGAACCCCAGGGTGCGTTTACGTGTCGGTCATCAACACCCGCAGTTTTGGCCGATTCCGGCCCGTATCATGGACTATTACTCACTGTTTTGGGGTCCTAGAGTGATTTCCACGATTGACGAACCCCGGGCTGCGTTTACGTGTCGGTCATCAACACCCGAAGTTTTAGCCGATTCCGGCCCGTATCGTGGACTATTACTCACTTTTTTTGGGTCCCGGAGTAATTTCCACGATTGACGAACCCCGAGCTGCGTTTACGTGTCGGTCATCAACACCCGCAGTTTTAGCCGATTCTGGCCCGTATCATGGACTATTACTCACTGTTTTGGGGTCCCGGAGTGATTTCCACGATTGATGAACCCCGGGTTGCGTTTACATGTCGATCATCAACACCCGCTGTTTTGGCCGATTTTGGCCCGTTCGTGGACTATTACTCACTGTTTTGGGGTCCCGGACTGATTTCCACGATTGACGAACCCCGAGGTGCGTTTATGTGTCTCTCATCAACACCCGCAGTTTTAGCCGATTCTGGCCCGTTTCGTGGACTATTACTCACTGTTTTAGGGTCCCGGAGTGATTTCCACGATTGACGAACCCAGGGGTGCGTTTACGTGTCGGTCATCAACACCCGCAGTTTTGGTCGATTTTGGCCCGTTCGTGGACTATTACTCACTGTTTTGGGGTCCCGGACTCATTTCCACGATTGACGAACCCCGGGGTGCGTTTACGTGTCGGTCATCAACACCCGCAGTTTTGGCCGATTCCGGCCCGTATCGTGGACTATTACTCACTGTTTTGGGGTCCCAGAGTGATTTCCACGATTGACGAACCCCGGGCTGCGTTTACGTGTCGGTCATCAACACCCGCAGTTTTAGCCGATTCCGGCCCGTATCGTGGACTATTACTCACTTTTTTTGGGTCCCGTAGTGATTTCCACGATTGACGAACCCCGAGCTGCGTTTACGTGTCGGTCATCAACACCCGCAGTTTTAGCCGATTCTGGCCCGTATCATGGACTATTACTCACTGTTTTGGGGTCCCAGAGTGATTTCCACGATTGATGAACCCTGGGGTGCGTTTACATGTAGATCATCAACACCCGCAGTTTTGGCCGATTTTGGCCCGTTCGTGGACTATTACTCACTGTTTTGGGGTCTCGGACTGATTTCCACGATTGACGAACCCCGAGGTGCGTTTATGTGTCGGTCATCAACACCCGCAGTTTTAGCCGATTCTGGCCTGTTTCGTGGACTATTACTCACTGTTTTGGGGTCCCGGAGTGATTTCCACGATTGACGAACCCCGGGGCGCGTTTACGTGTCGGTCATCAACACCCGCAGTTTTGGTCGATTTTGGCCCGTTCGTGGACTATTACTCACTGATTTGGGGTCCCGGACTGATTTCCACGATTGATGAACCCCGGGGTGCGTTTACGTGTCGGTCATCAACACCAGCAGTTTTGGCCGATTCCGGCCCGTATCGTGGACTATTACTCACTGTTTTGGGGTCCCAGAGTGATTTCCACGATTGACGAACCCCGGGCTGCGTTTACGTGTCGGTCATCAACACCCGCAGTTTTAGCCGATTCCGGCCCGTATCGTGGACTATTACTCACTTTTTTTGGGTCCCGGAGTGATTTCCACGATTGACGAACCCCGAGCTGCGTTTACGTGTTGGTCTTCAACACCCGCAGTTTTAGCCGATTCTGGCCCATATCATGGACTATTACTCACTGTTTTGGGGTCCCAGAGTGATTTCCACGATTGATGAACCCCGGGGTGCGTTTACATGTAGATCATCAGCACCCGCAGTTTTGGCCGATTTTGGCCGGTTCGTGGACTATTACTCACTGTTTTGGGGTCTCGGACTGATTTCCACGATTGACGAACCCCGAGGTGCGTTTATGTGTCGGTCATCAACACCCGCAGTTTTAGCCGATTCTGGCCCGTTTCGTGGACTATTACTCACTGTTTTGGGGTCCTGGAGTGATTTCCACGATTGATGAACCCCGGGGTGCGTTTACGTGTCGGTCATCAACACCCGCAGTTTTGGTCGATTTTGGCCCGTTCGTGGACTATTACTCACTGTTTTGGGGTCCCGGAGTGATTTCCACGATTGACGAACCCCGGGGTGCGTTTACGTCTCAGTCATCAACACCCGCAGTTTTGGTCGATTTTGGCCCGTTCGTGGACTATTACTCACTGTTTTGGGGTCCCGGACTGATTTCCATGATTGACGAACCCCGAGGTGCGTTTATGTGTCGGTCATCAACACCCGCAGTTTTAGCCGATTCTGGCCCTTTTCGTGGACTATTACTCACTGTTTTTGGGTCCCGGAGTGATTTCCACGATTGACGAACCCCGGGGTGCGTTTATGTGTCGGTCATTAACACCCGCAGTTTTGGTCGATTTTGGCCCGTTCGTGGACTATTACTCACTGTTTTGGGGTCCCGGACTGATTTCCACGATTGACGAACCCCGGGGTGCGTTTACGTGTCGGTCATCAACACCCGTAGTTTTAGCCGATTCTGGCCCGTTTCGTGGACTATTACTCACTGTTTTTGGGTCCCGGAGTGATTTCCACGATTGACGAACCTCGGGGTGCGTTTACATGTCGGTCATCAACACCCGCAGTTTTGGCCAATTTTGGCCCGTTCGTGGACTATTACTCACTGTTTTGGGGTCCCGGACTGATTTCCACGATTGACGAACCCCGAGGTGCGTTTACGTGTCAGTGATCAACACCCGCAGTTTTAGCCGAGTCCGGCCCGTTTCGTGGACTATTACTCATTGTTTTGGGGTCCCAGAGTGATTTCCATGATTGACGAACCCCGGGGTGCGTTTACGTGTCGGTCATCAACACCCGCAGTTTTGGCCGATTCTGGCCCGTATCGTGGACTATTACTCACTGTTTTGGGGTCCCAGAGTGATTTCCATGATTGAAGAACCCCGGGCTGCGTTTATGTGTCAGTCATCAATTCCCGCAGTTTTAGCCGATTCTGGCCCGTATCATGGACTATTACTCACTTTTTTGGGTCCCGGAGTGATTTCCATGATTGATGAACTCCGGGGTGCGTTTACATGTCGGTCATTAACACCCGCAGTTTTGGCCGATTTTGGCCCATTCGTGGACTATTACTCACTGTTTTGGGGTCCCGGACTGATTTCGACGACTGACGAACCCCGGGGTGCGTTTACGTGTCGGTCATCAACACCCGCAGTTTTGGCCGATTTTGGCCCGTTCGTGGACTATTTATTACTCACTGTTTTGTGGTCCCGGACTGATTTCCACGATTGACGAACCCCGAGGTGCGTTTATGTGTCGGTCATCAACACCTGCAGTTTTAGCCGATTCTGGCCCGTTTCGTGGACTATTACTCACTGTTTTGGGGTCCCGGAGTGATTTCCACGATTGACGAACCCCGGGGTGCGTTTACGTGTCGGTCATCAACACCCGCAATTTTGGTCGATTTTGGCCCGTTCGTGGACTATTACTCACTGTTTTGGGGTCCCGGACTGATTTCCACGATTGACGAACCCCGGGGTGCGTTTACGTGTCGGTCATCAACACCCGCAGTTTTGGCCGATTCCGGCCCGCATCATGGACTATTACTCACTGTTTTGGGGTCCCAGAGTGATTTCCATGATTGACGAACCCCGGGTTGCGTTTACGTGTCGGTCATCAACACCCGCAGTTTTAGCCGATTCTGGCCCGTATCATGGACTATTACTCACTTTTTTTGGGTCCCGGAGTGATTTCCACGATTGATGAACCCTGGGGTGCGTTTACATGTCAGTCATCAACACCCGCAGTTTTGGTCGATTTTGGCCCGTTCGTGGACTATTACTCACTGTTTTGGGGTCCCGGACTGATTTCCAAGACTGACGAACCCCGAGGTGCGTTTACGTGTCGGTCATCAACACCCGCAGTTTTAGCCGACTCCGGCCCGTTTCGTGGACTATTACTCACTGTTTTGGGGTCCCGGAGTGATTTCCACGATTGACGAACCTCGGGGTGCGTTTACGTGTCGGTCATCAACACCCGCAGTTTTGGCCGATTTCGGCCCGTATCGTGCACTATTACTCACTGTTTTGGGGTCCCAGAGTGATTTCCATGATTGACGAACCCCGGGCTGCGTTTACGTGTCGGTCATCAATACCCGCAGTTTTAGCCGATTCTGGCCCGTATCGTGGACTATTACTCACTTTTTTGGTCCCGGAGTGATTTCAACGATTGATGAACCCCGGGGTGCGTTTACATGTCGGTCATCAACACCCGCAGTTTTGGCCAATTTTGGCCCGTTCGTGGACTATTACTCACTGTTTTGGGGTCCCGGACTGATTTCCACGACTGACGAACCCCAGGGTGCGTTTACGTGTCGGTCATCAACACCCGCAGTTTTGGCCGATTCCGGCCCGTATCATGGACTATTACTCACTGTTTTGGGGTCCTAGAGTGATTTCCACGATTGACGAACCCCGGGCTGCGTTTACGTGTCGGTCATCAACACCCGAAGTTTTAGCCGATTCCGGCCCGTATCGTGGACTATTACTCACTTTTTTTGGGTCCCGGAGTAATTTCCACGATTGACGAACCCCGAGCTGCGTTTACGTGTCGGTCATCAACACCCGCAGTTTTAGCCGATTCTGGCCCGTATCATGGACTATTACTCACTGTTTTGGGGTCCCGGAGTGATTTCCACGATTGATGAACCCCGGGTTGCGTTTACATGTCGATCATCAACACCCGCTGTTTTGGCCGATTTTGGCCCGTTCGTGGACTATTACTCACTGTTTTGGGGTCCCGGACTGATTTCCACGATTGACGAACCCCGAGGTGCGTTTATGTGTCTCTCATCAACACCCGCAGTTTTAGCCGATTCTGGCCCGTTTCGTGGACTATTACTCACTGTTTTAGGGTCCCGGAGTGATTTCCACGATTGACGAACCCAGGGGTGCGTTTACGTGTCGGTCATCAACACCCGCAGTTTTGGTCGATTTTGGCCCGTTCGTGGACTATTACTCACTGTTTTGGGGTCCCGGACTCATTTCCACGATTGACGAACCCCGGGGTGCGTTTACGTGTCGGTCATCAACACCCGCAGTTTTGGCCGATTCCGGCCCGTATCGTGGACTATTACTCACTGTTTTGGGGTCCCAGAGTGATTTCCACGATTGACGAACCCCGGGCTGCGTTTACGTGTCGGTCATCAACACCCGCAGTTTTAGCCGATTCCGGCCCGTATCGTGGACTATTACTCACTTTTTTTGGGTCCCGTAGTGATTTCCACGATTGACGAACCCCGAGCTGCGTTTACGTGTCGGTCATCAACACCCGCAGTTTTAGCCGATTCTGGCCCGTATCATGGACTATTACTCACTGTTTTGGGGTCCCAGAGTGATTTCCACGATTGATGAACCCTGGGGTGCGTTTACATGTAGATCATCAACACCCGCAGTTTTGGCCGATTTTGGCCCGTTCGTGGACTATTACTCACTGTTTTGGGGTCTCGGACTGATTTCCACGATTGACGAACCCCGAGGTGCGTTTATGTGTCGGTCATCAACACCCGCAGTTTTAGCCGATTCTGGCCTGTTTCGTGGACTATTACTCACTGTTTTGGGGTCCCGGAGTGATTTCCACGATTGACGAACCCCGGGGCGCGTTTACGTGTCGGTCATCAACACCCGCAGTTTTGGTCGATTTTGGCCCGTTCGTGGACTATTACTCACTGATTTGGGGTCCCGGACTGATTTCCACGATTGATGAACCCCGGGGTGCGTTTACGTGTCGGTCATCAACACCAGCAGTTTTGGCCGATTCCGGCCCGTATCGTGGACTATTACTCACTGTTTTGGGGTCCCAGAGTGATTTCCACGATTGACGAACCCCGGGCTGCGTTTACGTGTCGGTCATCAACACCCGCAGTTTTAGCCGATTCCGGCCCGTATCGTGGACTATTACTCACTTTTTTTGGGTCCCGGAGTGATTTCCACGATTGACGAACCCCGAGCTGCGTTTACGTGTTGGTCTTCAACACCCGCAGTTTTAGCCGATTCTGGCCCATATCATGGACTATTACTCACTGTTTTGGGGTCCCAGAGTGATTTCCACGATTGATGAACCCCGGGGTGCGTTTACATGTAGATCATCAGCACCCGCAGTTTTGGCCGATTTTGGCCGGTTCGTGGACTATTACTCACTGTTTTGGGGTCTCGGACTGATTTCCACGATTGACGAACCCCGAGGTGCGTTTATGTGTCGGTCATCAACACCCGCAGTTTTAGCCGATTCTGGCCCGTTTCGTGGACTATTACTCACTGTTTTGGGGTCCTGGAGTGATTTCCACGATTGATGAACCCCGGGGTGCGTTTACGTGTCGGTCATCAACACCCGCAGTTTTGGTCGATTTTGGCCCGTTCGTGGACTATTACTCACTGTTTTGGGGTCCCGGAGTGATTTCCACGATTGACGAACCCCGGGGTGCGTTTACGTCTCAGTCATCAACACCCGCAGTTTTGGTCGATTTTGGCCCGTTCGTGGACTATTACTCACTGTTTTGGGGTCCCGGACTGATTTCCATGATTGACGAACCCCGAGGTGCGTTTATGTGTCGGTCATCAACACCCGCAGTTTTAGCCGATTCTGGCCCTTTTCGTGGACTATTACTCACTGTTTTTGGGTCCCGGAGTGATTTCCACGATTGACGAACCCCGGGGTGCGTTTATGTGTCGGTCATTAACACCCGCAGTTTTGGTCGATTTTGGCCCGTTCGTGGACTATTACTCACTGTTTTGGGGTCCCGGACTGATTTCCACGATTGACGAACCCCGGGGTGCGTTTACGTGTCGGTCATCAACACCCGTAGTTTTAGCCGATTCTGGCCCGTTTCGTGGACTATTACTCACTGTTTTTGGGTCCCGGAGTGATTTCCACGATTGACGAACCCCGGGGTGCGTTTACGTGTCGGTCATTAACACCCGCAGTTTTGGTCGATTTTGGCCCGTTCGTGGACTATTACTCACTGTTTTGGGGTCCCGGACTGATTTCCACGATTGACGAACCCCGGGGTGCGTTTACGTGTCGGTCATCAACACCCGCAGTTTTGGCTGATTCTGGCCCGTATCATGGACTATTACTCACTGTTTTGGGGTCCCAGAGTGATTTCCACGATTGACGAACCCCGGGCTGCGTTTACGTTTCGGTCATCAACACCCGCAGTTTTAGCCGATTCTGGCCCGTATCATGGACTATTACTCACTTTTTTTGGGTCCCGGAGTGATTTCCATGATTGATGAACCCCGGGGTGCATTTACATGTCAGTCATCAACGCCTGCAGTTTTGGCCGATTTTGGCCCGTTCGTGGACTATTACTCACTGTTTTGGGGTCCCGGAGTGATTTCCACGGTTGACGAACCCCGGGGTGCGTTTACGTGTCGGTCATCAACACCCGCAGTTTTGGCCGATTTTGGCCCGTTCGTGGACTATTACTCACTGTTTTGGGGTCCCGGACTGATTTCCACGATTGACGAACCCCGAGGTGCGTTTACGTGTCGGTCATCAACACCCGCAGTTTTAGCCGATTCCGGCCCGTTTCGTGGACTATTACTCACTGTTTTGGGGCCCCGGAGTGATTTCCACGATTGACGAACCCCGGGGTGCGTTTACGTGTCGGTCATCAACACCCGCAGTTTTAGCCGATTCTGGCCCATATCGTGCACTATTACTCACTGTTTTGGGGTCCCAGAGTGATTTCCATGATTGACGAACCCCGGGCTGCGTTTACGTGTCGGTCATCAATACCCGCAGTTTTAGCCGATTCTGGCCCGTATCATGAACTATTACTCACTTTTATGGGTCCCGGAGTGATTTCCACGATTGATGAACACCGGGGTGCGTTTACATGTCGGTCATCAGCACCCGCAGTTTTGGCCGATTTTGGCCCGTTCGTGGACTATTACTCACTGTTTTGGGGTCTCGGACTGATTTCCACGATTGACGAACCCCGAGGTGCGTTTATGTGTCGGTCATCAACACCCGCAGTTTTAGCCGATTCTGGCCCGTTCGTGGACTATTACTCACTTTTTTTGGGTCCCGGAGTGATTTCCACGATTGACGAACCCCGAGGTGCGTTTATGAGTCGGTAATCAACACCCGCAGTTTTGGTCGATTTTGGCCCGTTCGTGGACTATTACTCACTTTTTTGGGGTCCCGGACGGATTTACACGATTGCCGAACCCCGAGGTGCGTTTACGTGTCGGTCATCAACACCCGCACTTTTAGCCGATTCCGGCCCGTTTCGTGGACTATTACTCACTGTTTTGGGGTCCCGGAGTGATTTCCACGATTGACGAACCCCGAGGTGCGTTTACGTGTCGGTCATCAACACCCGCAGTTTTAGCCGATTCTGGCCCGTATCGTGGACTATTACTCACTTTTTTTGGGTCCCGGAGTGATTTCCACGATTGACGAATCCCGCGCTGCGTTTACGTGTCGGTCATCAACACCCGCAGTTTTGGCTGATTCTGGCCCGTATCGTGGACTATTACTCACTGTTTTGGGGTCCCGGAATGATTTCCACGATTGACGAACCCCGGGGTGCATTTACGTGTCGGTCACCAACACCCGCAGTTTTAGCCGATGCTGGCCCGTATCATGGACTATTACTCACTGTTTTGGGGTCCCGGAGTGATTTCCACGATTGATGAACCCCGGGGTGCGTTTACGTGTAGATCATCAGCACCCACAGTTTTGGCCGATTTTGGCCCGTTCGTGGACTATTACTCACTGTTTTGGGGTCCCGGACTGATTTCCACGATTGACGAACCCCGGGGTGCGTTTACGTGTCGGTCATCAACACCCGCAGTTTTGGCTGATTCTGGCCCGTATCGTGGACTATTACTCACTCTTTTGGGGTCCCAGAGTGATTTCCACGATTGACGAACCCCGGGCTGCGTTTACGTGTCGGTCATCAACACCCGCAGTTTTAACCGATTCTGGCCCGTATCGTGGACTATTACTCACTGTTTTGGGGTCCCGGAGTGATTTCCACGATTGATGAACCCCGGGTTGCGTTTACATGTCGATCGTCAACACAAGCTGTTTTGGCCGATTTTGGCCCGTTCGTGGACTATTACTCACTGTTTTGGGGTCCCGGACTGATTTCCACGATTGACGAACCCCGAGCTGCGTTTACGTGTCGGTCATCAACACCCACTGTTTTAGCCGATTCTGGCCCGTATCGTGTACTATTACTCACTGTTTTGGGGTCCCGGAGTGATTTCCATGATTGATGAACCCCGAGGTGCGTTTATGTGTCGGTCATCAACACCCGCAGTATTAGCCGATTCTGGCCCGTTTCGTGGACTATTACTCACTGTTTTTGGGTCCCGGAGTGATTTCCATGATTGACGAACCCCGGGCTGCGTTTACGTGTCTGTCATCAATACCCGCAGTTTTAGCCGATTCTGGCCCGTATCATGGACTATTACTCACTTTTATGGGTCCCGGAGTGATTTCCACGATTGATGAACACCGGGGTGCGTTTACATGTCGGTCATCAACACCCGCAGTTTTGGCCGATTTTGGCCCGTTCGTGGACTATTACTCACTGTTTTGGGGTCCCGGACTGATTTCCACGACTGACGAACCCCGGGGTGCGTTTACGTGTTGGCCATCAACACCCGCAGTATTGGCCGATTCCGGCCCGTATCGTGGACTATTACTCACTGTTTTGGGGTCCCAGAGTGATTTCCACGATTGACGAACCCCGGGCTGCGTTTACGTGTCGGTCATCAACACCCGAAGTTTTAGCCGATTCCGGCCCGTATCATGGACTATTACTTACTTTTTTTGGGTCCCGGAGTGATTTCCACGATTGACGAACCCCGAGCTGCGTTTACGTGTCGGTCATCAACACCCGCAGTTTTAGCCGATACTGGCCCGTATCATGGACTATTACTCACTGTTTTGGGGTCCCGGAGTGATTTCCACGATTGATGAACCCCGGGTTGCGTTTACATGTCGATCGTCAACACAAGCTGTTTTGGCCGATTTTGGCCCGTTCGTGGACTATTACTCACTGTTTTGGGGTCCCGGACTGATTTCCACGATTGACGAACCCCGAGCTGCGTTTACGTGTCGGTCATCATCACCCGCAGTTTTAGCCGATTCTGGCCCGTATCATGGACTATTACTCACTGTTTTGGGGTCCCGGAGTGATTTCCATGATTGACGAACCCCGAGGTGCGTTTATGTGTCGGTCATCAACGCCCGCAGTTTTAGCCGATTCTGGCCCGTTTCGTGGACTATTACTCACTGTTTTTGGGTCCCGGAGTGATTTCCACGATTGACGAACCCCGGGTTGCGTTTACGTGTCGGTCATTAACACCCGCAGTTTTGGCCGATTTTGGCCCGTTCGTGGACTATTACTCACTGTTTTGGGGTCCCGGACTGATTTCCACGATTGACGAACCCCGAGGTGCGTTTATGTCTCGGTCATCAACACCCGCAGTTTTAGCCGATTCTGGCCCGTTTCGTGGACTATTACTCACTGTTTTGGGGTCCCGGAGTGATTTCCACGATTGACGAACCCCGGGGTGCGTTTACGTCTCGGTCATCAACACCCGCAGTTTTGGTCGATTTTGGCCCGTTCGTGGACTATTACTCACTGTTTTGGGGTCCCGGACTGATTTCCACGATTGACGAACCCTGAGGTGCGTTTACGTGTCGGTCATCAACACCCGCAGTTTTAGCCGATTCTGGCCCGTTTCCTGGACTATTACTCACTGTTTTGGGGTCCCGGAGTGATTTCCACGATTGACGAACCCCGGGGTGCGTTTACGTGTCGGTCATTAACACCCTCAGTTTTGGCCGATTTCGGCCCGTATCATGGACTATTACTCACTGTTTTGGGGTCCCAGAGTGATTTCCACGATTGACGAACCCCGGGCTGCGTTTATGTGTCGGTCATCAACACCCGCAGTTTTAGCCGATTCTGGCCCGTATCATGGACTATTACTCACTGTTTTGGGGTCCCGGAGTGATTTCCACGATTGATGAACCCCGGGGTGCGTTTACATGTAGATCATCAGCACCCACAGTTTTGGCCGATTTTGGCCCGTATCATGGACTATTACTCACTTTTTTTGGGTCCCGGAGTGATTTCCATGATTGATGAACCCCGGGGTGCGTTTACATGTCAGTCATCAACGCCTGCAGTTTTGGCCGATTTTGGCCCGTTCGTGGACTATTACTCACTGTTTTGGGGTCCCGGAGTGATTTCCACGATTGACGAACCCCGGGGTGCGTTTACGTGTCGGTCATCAACAACCGCAGTTTTGGTCGATTTTGGCCCGTTCATGGACTATTACTCACTGTTTTGGGGTCCCGGACTGATTTCCACGATTGACGAACCCCGAGGTGCTTTTACGTGTCGGTCATCAACACCCGCAGTTTTAGCCGATTCCGGCCCGTTTCGTGGACTATTACTCACTATTTTGGGGTCCCGGAGTGATTTCCACGATTGACGAACCCCGGGGTGCGTTTACGTGTCGGTCATCAACACCCGCAGTTTTGGCCGATTTCGGCCCGTATCGTGCACTATTACTCACTGTTTTGGGGTCCCAGAGTGATTTCCATGATTGACGAACCCCGGGCTGCGTTTACGTGTCGGTCATCAATACCCGCAGTTTTAGCCGATTCTGGCCCGTATCATGAACTATTACTCACTTTTATGGGTCCCGGAGTGATTTCCACGATTGATGAACACCGGGGTGCGTTTACATGTCGGTCATCAGCACCCGCAGTTTTGGCCGATTTTGGCCCGTTCGTGGACTATTACTCACTGTTTTGGGGTCTCGGACTGATTTCCACGATTGACGAACCCCGAGGTGCGTTTATGTGTCGGTCATCAACACCCGCAGTTTTAGCCGATTCTGGCCCGTTTCGTGGACTATTACTCACTGTTTTGGGGTCCCGGAGTGATTTCCACGATTGGCGAACCCTGGGGTGCGTTTACGTGTCGGTCATCAACACCCGCAGTTTTGGCCGATTTCGGCCCGTATCGTGGACTATTACTCACTGTTTTGGGGTCCCAGAGTGATTTCCATGATTGACGAACCCCGGGCTGCGTTTACGTGTCGGTCATCAATACCCGCAGTTTTAGCCGATTCTGGCCCGTATCATGGACTATTACTCACTTTTTTGGGTCCCGGAGTGATTTCCACGATTGATGAACACCGGGGTGCGTTTACATGTCGGTCATCAACACCCGCAGTTTTGGCTGATTTTGGCCCGTTCGTGGACTATTACTCACTGTTTTTGGGTCCCGGACTGATTTCCACGACTGACGAACCCCGGGGTGCGTTTACGTGTCGGTCATCAACAGCCGCAGTTTTGGCCGATTCCGGCCCGTATCGTGGACTATTACTCACTGTTTTGGGGTCCCAGAGTGATTTCCACGATTGACGAACCTCGGGCTGCGTTTACGTGTCGGTCATCAACACCCGAAGTTTTAGCCAATTCCGGCCCGTATCATGGACTATTACTCACTTTTTTTGGGTCCCAGAGTGATTTCCACGATTGACGAACCCCGAGCTGCGTTTACGTGTCGGTCATCAACACCCGCAGTTTTAGCCGATTCTGGCCCGTATCGTGGACTATTACTCACTGTTTTGGGGTCCCGGAATGATTTCCACGATTGACGAACCCCGGGGTGCGTTTACGTGTCGGTCACCAACACCCGCAGTTTTAGCCGATTCTGGCCCGTATCATGGACTATTACTCACTGTTTTGGGGTCCCGGAGTGATTTCCACGATTGATGAACCCCGGGGTGCGTTTACATGTAGATCATCAGCACCCACAGTTTTGGCCGATTTTGGCCCGTTCGTGGACTATTACTCACTGTTTTGGGGTCCCGGACTGATTTCCACGATTGACGAACCCCGGGGTGCGTTTACGTGTCGGTCATCAACACCCGCAGTTTTGGCTGATTCTGGCCCGTATCGTGGACTATTACTCACTGTTTTGGTGTCCCAGAGTGATTTCCACGATTGACGAACCCCGGGCTGCGTTTCCGTGTCGGTCATCAACACCCGCAGTTTTAGCCGATTCTGGCCAGTATCATGGACTATTACTCACTTTTTTTGGGTCCCGGAGTGATTTCCATGATTGACGAACCCCGGGGTGCGTTTACATGTCAGTCATGAACGCCTGCAGTTTTGGCCGATTTTGGCCCGTTCGTGGACTATTACTCACTGTTTTGGGGTCCCGGACTGATTTCCACGATTGACGAACCACGGGGTTCGTTTACGTGTCGGTCATCAACACCCGCAGTTTTGGCCGATTCCGGCCCGTATCGTGGACTATTACTCACTGTTTTGGGGTCCCAGAGTGATTTCCACGATTGACGAACCCCGGGCTGCGTTTACGTGTCGGTCATCAACACCCGCAGTTTTAGCCGATTCTGGCCCGTATCGTGGACTATTACTCACTGTTTTGGGGTCCCGGAGTGATTTCCACGATTGATGAACCCCGGGTTGCGTTTACATGTCGATCGTCAACACAAGCTGTTTTGGCCGATTTTGGCCCGTTCGTGGACTATTACTCACTGTTTTGGGGTCCCGGACTGATTTCCACGATTGACGAACCCCGAGCTGCGTTTACGTGTCGGTCATCAACACCCACTGTTTTAGCCGATTCTGGCCCGTATCGTGTACTATTACTCACTGTTTTGGGGTCCCTCAGTGATTTCCACGATTGACGAACCCCGAGGTGCGTTTATGTGTCGGTCATCAACACCCGCAGTATTAGCCGATTCTGGCCCGTTTCGTGGACTATTTCTCACTGTTTTTGGGTCCCGGAGTGATTTCCACGATTGATGAACACCGGGGTGCGTTTACATGTCGGTCATCAACACCCGCAGTTTTGGCCGATTTTGGCCCGTTCGTGGACTATTACTCACTGTTTTGGGGTCCCGGACTGATTTCCACGACTGACGAACCCCGGGGTGCGTTTACGTGTTGGTCATCAACACCCGCAGTATTGGCCGATTCCGGCCCGTATCGTGGACTATTACTCACTGTTTTGGGGTCCCAGAGTGATTTCCACGATTGACGAACCCCGGGCTGCGTTTACGTGTCGGTCATCAACACCCGAAGTTTTAGCCGATTCCGGCCCATATCATGGACTATTACTCACTTTTTTTGGGTCCCGGAGTGATTTCCACGATTGACGAACCCCGAGCTGCGTTTACGTGTCGGTCATCAACACCCGCAGTTTTAGCCGATTCTGGCCCGTATCATGGACTATTACTCACTGTTTTGGGGTCCCGGAGTGATTTCCACGATTGATGAACCCCGGGTTGCGTTTACATGTCGATCGTCAACACAAGCTGTTTTGGCCGATTTTGGCCCGTTCGTGGACTATTACTTACTGTTTTGGGGTCCCGGACTGATTTCCACGATTGACGAACCCCGAGCTGCGTTTACGTGTCGGTCATCATCACCCGCAGTTTTAGCCGATTCTGGCCCGTATCATGGACTATTACTCACTGTTTTGGGGTCCCGGAGTGATTTCCATGATTGACGAACCCCGAGGTGCGTTTATGTGTCGGTCATCAACACCCGCAGTTTTAGCCGATTCTGGCCCGTTTCGTGGACTATTACTCACTGTTTTTGGGTCCCGGAGTGATTTCCACGATTGACGAACCCCGGGTTGCGTTTACGTGTCGGTCATTAACACCCGCAGTTTTGGCCGATTTTGGCCCGTTCGTGGACTATTACTCACTGTTTTGGGGTCCCGGACTGATTTCCACGATTGACGAACCCCGAGGTGCGTTTATGTCTCGGTCATCAACACCCGCAGTTTTAGCCGATTCTGGCCCGTTTCGTGGACTATTACTCACTGTTTTGGGGTCCCGGAGTGATTTCCACGATTGACGAACCCCGGGGTGCGTTTACGTCTCAGTCATCAACACCCGCAGTTTTGGTCGATTTTGGCCCGTTCGTGGACTATTACTCACTGTTTTGGGGTCCCGGACTGATTTCCACGATTGACGAACCCTGAGGTGCGTTTACGTGTCGGTCATCAACACCCGCAGTTTTAGCCGATTCTGGCCCGTTTCATGGACTATTACTCACTGTTTTGGGGTCCCGGAGTGATTTCCACGATTGACGAACCCCGGGGTGCGTTTACGTGTCGGTCATCAACACCCTCAGTTTTGGCCGATTTCGGCCCGTATCGTGGACTATTACTCACTGTTTTGGGGTCCCAGAGTGATTTCCATGATTGACGAACCCCGGGCTGCGTTTATGTGTCGGTCATCAACACCCGCAGTTTTAGCCGATTCTGGCCCGTATCATGGACTATTACTCACTGTTTTGGGGTCCCGGAGTGATTTCCACGATTGATGAACCCCGGGGTGCGTTTACATGTAGATCATCAGCACCCACAGTTTTGGCCGATTTTGGCCCGTTCGTGGACTATTACTCACTGTTTTTGGGTCCCGGACTGATTTCCACGATTGACGAACCCCGAGGTGCGTTTATGTGTCGGTCATCAACACCCGCAATTTTAGCCGATTCTGGCCCGTTTCGTGGACTATTACTCACTGTTTTGGGGTCCCGGAGTGATTTCCACGATTGACGAACCCCGGGGTGCGTTTACGTGTCGGTCATCAACAACCGCATTTTTTGTCGATTTTGGCCCGTTCATGGACTATTACTCACTGTTTTGGGGTCCCGGACTGATTTCCACGATTGACGAACCCCGAGGTGCATTTACGTGTCGGTCATCAACACCCGCAGTTTTAGCCGATTCCGGCCCGTTTCGTGGACTATTACTCACTATTTTGGGGTCCCGGAGTGATTTCCACGATTGACGAACCCCGGGGTGCGTTTACGTGTCGGTCATCAACACCCGCAGTTTTGGCCGATTTCGGCCCGTATCGTGCACTATTACTCACTGTTTTGGGGTCCCAGAGTGATTTCCATGATTGACGAACCCCGGGCTGCGTTTACGTGTCGGTCATCAATACCCGCAGTTTTAGCCGATTCTGGCCCGTATCATGAACTATTACTCACTTTTATGGGTCCCGGAGTGATTTCCACGATTGATGAACACCGGGGTGCGTTTACATGTCGGTCATCAACACCCGCAGTTTTGGCCGATTTTGGCCCGTTCGTGGACTATTACTCACTGTTTTGGGGTCTCGGACTGATTTCCACGATTGACGAACCCCGAGGTGCGTTTATGTGTCGGTCATCAACACCCGCAGTTTTAGCCGATTTTGGCCCGTTTCGTGGACTATTACTCACTGTTTTGGGGTCCCGGAGTGATTTCCACGATTGGCGAACCCTGGGGTGCGTTTACGTGTCGGTCATTAACACCCGCAGTTTTGGTCGATTTTGGCCCGTTCGTGGACTATTACTCACTGTTTTGGGGTCCCGGACTGATTTCCACGATTGACGAACCCCGGGGTGCGTTTACGTGTCGGTCATCAACACCCGCAGTTTTAGCCGATTCTGGCCCGTTTCGTGGACTATTACTCACTGTTTTTGGGTCCCGGAGTGATTTCCACGATTGACGAACCCTGGGGTGCGTTTACGTGTCGGTCATCAACACCCGCAGTTTTGGCCGATTTCGGCCCGTATCGTGGACTATTACTCACTGTTTTGGGGTCCGAGAGTGATTTCCATGATTGACGAACCCCGGGCTGCGTTTACGTGTCGGTCATCAATACCCGCAGTTTTAGCCGATTCTGGCCCGTATCATGGACTATTACTCACTTTTTTGGGTCCCGGAGTGATTTCCACGATTGATGAACACCGGGGTGCGTTTACATGTCGGTCATCAACACCCGCAGTTTTGGCTGATTTTGGCCCGTTCGTGGACTATTACTCACTGTTTTTGGGTCCCGGACTGATTTCCACGACCGAAGAACCCCGGGGTGCGTTTACGTGTCGGTCATCAACAGCCGCAGTTTTGGCCGATTCCGGCCCGTATCGTGGACTATTACTCACTGTTTTGGGGTCCCAGAGTGATTTCCACGATTGACGAACCTCGGGCTGCGTTTACGTGTCGGTCATCAACACCCGAAGTTTTAGCCAATTCCGGCCCGTATCATGGACTATTACTCACTTTTTTTGGGTCCCAGAGTGATTTCCACGAATGACGAACCCCGAGCTGCGTTTACGTGTCGGTCATCAACACCCGCAGTTTTAGCCGATTCTGGCCCGTATCGTGGACTATTACTCACTGTTTTGGGGTCCCGGAATGATTTCCACGATTGACGAACCCCGGGGTGCGTTTACGTGTCGGTCACCAACACCCGCAGTTTTAGCCGATTCTGGCCCGTATCATGGACTCACTGTTTTGGGGTCCCGGAGTGATTTCCACGATTGATGAACCCCGGGGTGCGTTTACATGTAGATCATCAGCACCCACAGTTTTGGCCGATTTTGGCCCGTTCGTGGACTATTACTCACTGTTTTGGGGTCCCGGACTGATTTCCACGATTGACGAACCCCGGGGTGCGTTTACGTGTCGGTCATCAACACCAGCAGTTTTGGCTGATTCTGGCCCGTATCGTGGACTATTACTCACTGTTTTGGGGTCCCAGAGTGATTTCCACGATTGACGAACCCCGGGCTGCGTTTACGTGTCGGTCATCAACACCCGCAGTTTTAGCCGATTCTGGCCAGTATCATGGACTATTACTCACTTTTTTTGGGTCCCGGAGTGATTTCCATGATTGATGAACCCCGGGGTGCGTTTACATGTCAGTCATCAACGCCTGCAGTTTTGGCCGATTTTGGCCCGTTCGTGGACTATTACTCACTGTTTTGGGGTCCCGGACTGATTTCCACGATTGACGAACCACGGGGTTCGTTTACGTGTCGGTCATCAACACCCGCAGTTTTGGCCGATTCCGGCCCGTATCGTGGACTATTACTCACTGTTTTGGGGTCCCAGAGTGATTTCCACGATTGACGAACCCCGGGCTGCGTTTACGTGTCGGTCATCAACACCCGCAGTTTTAGCCGATTCTGGCCCGTATCGTGGACTATTACTCACTGTTTTGGGGTCCCGGAGTGATTTCCACGATTGATGAACCCCGGGTTGCGTTTACATGTCGATCGTCAACACAAGCTGTTTTGGCCGATTTTGGCCCGTTCGTGGACTATTACTCACTGTTTTGGGGTCCCGGACTGATTTCCACGATTGACGAACCCCGAGCTGCGTTTACGTGTCGGTCATCAACACCCACTGTTTTAGCCGATTCTGGCCCGTATCGTGTACTATTACTCACTGTTTTGGGGTCCCGGAGTGATTTCCACGATTGACGAACCCCGAGGTGCGTTTATGTGTCGGTCATCAACACCCGCAGTATTAGCCGATTCTGGCCCGTTTCGTGGACTATTACTCACTGTTTTTGGGTCCCGGAGTGATTTCCATGATTGACGAACCCCGGGCTGCGTTTACGTGTCGGTCATCAATACCCGCAGTTTTAGCCGATTCTGGCCCGTATCATGGACTATTACTCACTTTTATGGGTCCCGGAGTGATTTCCACGATTGATGAACACCGGGGTGCGTTTACATGTCGGTCATCAACACCCGCAGTTTTGGCCGATTTTGGCCCGTTCGTGGACTATTACTCACTGTTTTGGGGTCCCGGACTGATTTCCACGACTGACGAACCCCGGTGTGCGTTTACGTGTCGGTCATCAACACCCGCAGTATTGGCCGATTCCGGCCCGTATCGTGGACTATTACTCACTGTTTTGGGGTCCCAGAGTGATTTCCACGATTGACGAACCCCGGGCTGCGTTTACGTGTCGGTCATCAACACCCGAAGTTTTAGCCGATTCCGGCCCGTATCATGGACTATTACTCACTTTTTTTGGGTCCCGGAGTGATTTCCACGATTGACGAACCCCGAGCTGCGTTTACGTGTCGGTCATCAACACCCGCAGTTTTAGCCGATTCTGGCCCGTATCGGGGACTATTACTCACTGTTTTGGGGTCCCGCAGTGATTTCCACGATTGATGAACCCCGGGTTGCGTTTACATGTCGATCGTCAACACAAGCTGTTTTGGCCGATTTTGGCCCGTTCGTGGACTATTACTCACTGTTTTGGGGTCCCGGACTGATTTCCACGATTGACGAACCCCGAGCTGCGTTTACGTGTCGGTCATCATCACCCGCAGTTTTAGCCAATTCTGGCCCGTATCATGGACTATTACTCACTGTTTTGGGGTCCCGGAGTGATTTCCATGATTGACGAACCCCGAGGTGCGTTTATGTGTCGGTCATCAACACCCGCAGTTTTAGCCGATTCTGGCCCTTTTCGTGGACTATTACTCACTGTTTTTGGGTCCCGGAGTGATTTCCACGATTGACGAACCCCGGGTTGCGTTTACGTGTCGGTCATTAACACCCGCAGTTTTGGCCGATTTTGGCCCTTTCGTGGACTATTACTCACTGTTTTGGGGTCCCGGACTAATTTCCACGATTGACGAACCCCGAGGTGCGTTTATGTCTCGGTCATCAACACCCGCAGTTTTAGCCGATTCTGGCCCGTTTCGTGGACTATTACTCACTGTTTTGGGGTCCCGGAGTGATTTCCACGATTGACGAACCCCGGGGTGCGTTTACGTCTCGGTCATCAACACCCGCAGTTTTGGTCGATTTTGGCCCGTTCGTGGACTATTACTCACTGTTTTGGGGTCCCGGACTGATTTCCACGATTGACGAACCCTGAGGTGCGTTTACGTGTCGGTCATCAACACCCGCAGTTTTAGCCGATTGTGGCTCGTTTCATGGACTATTACTCACTGTTTTGGGGTCCCGGAGTGATTTCCACGATTGACGAACCCCGGGGTGCGTTTACGTGTCGGTCATCAACACCCTCAGTTTTGGCCGATTTCGGCCCGTATCGTGGACTATTACTCACTGTTTTGGGGTCCCAGAGTGATTTCCATGATTGACGAACCCCGGGCTGCGTTTACGTGTCGGTCATCAATACCCGCAGTTTTAGCCGATTCTGGCCCGTATCATGGACTATTACTCACTTTTTTTGGGTCCCGGAGTGATTTCCACGATTGATGAACACCGGGGTGCGTTTACATGTCGGTCATCAACACCCGCAGTTTTGGCCGATTTTGGCCCGTTCGTGGACTATTACTCACTGTTTTGGGGTCCTGGACTGATTTCCACGACTGACGAACCCCGGGGTGCGTTTACATGTAGATCATCAGCACCCGCAGTTTTGGCCGATTTTGGCCCGTTCGTGGACTATTACTCACTGTTTTGGGGTCCCGGACTGATTTCCACGATTGACGAACCCCAAGGTGCGTTTTTGTGTCGGTCATCAACACCCGCAATTTTAGCCGATTCTGGCCCGTTTCGTGGACTATTACTCACTGTTTTGGGGTCCCGGAGTGATTTCCACGATGGACGAACCCCGGGGTGCGTTTACGTGTCGGTCATCAACACCCGCAGTTTTGGTCGATTTTGGCCCGTTCGTGGACTATTACTCACTGTTTTGGGGTCCCGGACTGATTTCCACGATTGACGAACCCCGAGGTGTGTTTATGTGTCGGTCATCAACACCCGCAGTTTTAGCCGATTCCGGCCTGTTTCGTGGACTATTACTCACTGTTTTGGGGTCCCGGAGTGATTTCCACGATTGACGAACCCCGGGGTGCGTTTACGTGTCGGTCATCAACAGCCGCAGTTTTGGCCGATTTCGGCCCGTATCGTGGACTATTACTCACTGTTTTGGGGTCCCAGAGTGATTTCCATGATTGACGAACCCCGGGCTGCGTTTACGTGTTGGTCATCAATACCCGCAGTTTTAGCCGATTCCGGCCCGTATCATGGACTATTACTCACTTTTTTGGGTCCCGAAGTGATTTCCACGATTGATGAACACCGGGGTGCGTTTACATGTCGGTCATCAACACCCGTAGTTTTGGCCGATTTTGGCCCGTTCGTGGATTATTACTCACTGTTTTGGGGTCCCGGACTGATTTCCACGACTGACAAACCCCGGGGTGCGTTTACGTGTAGGTCATCAACACCCGCAGTTTTGGCCGATTCCGGCCCGTATCATGGACTATTACTCACTGTTTTGGGGTCCCAGAATGATTTCCACGATTGACGAACCCCGGGCTGCGTTTACGTGTCGGTCATCACCACCCGAAGTTTTAGCCGATTCCGGCCCGTATCATGGACTATTACTCACTTTTTTTGGGTCCCGGAGTGATTTCCACGATTGACGAACCCCGAACTGCATTTACGTGTCGGTCATCAACACCCGCAGTTTTAGCCGATTCTGGCCCGTATCATGGACTATTACTCACTGTTTTGGGGTCCCGGAGTGGTTTCCACGATTGAGGAACCCCGGGTTGCGTTTACATGTCGATCATCAACACCCGCAGTTTTGGCCGATTTTGGCCCGTTCATGGACTATTACTCACTGTTTTGGGGTCCCGGACTGATTTCCACGATTGACGAACCCCGAGGTGCGTTTATGTGTCGGTCATCAACACCCGCAGTTTTAGCCGATTCTGGCCCGTTTCATGGACTATTACTCACTGTTTTGGGGTCCCGGAGTGATTTCCACGATTGACGAACCCCTGGGTGCGTTTACGTCTCGGTCATCAACACCCGCAGTTTTGGTCGATTTTGGCCCGTTCGTGGACTATTACTCACTGTTTTGGGGTCCCGGACTGATTTCCACGATTGACGAACCCTGAGGTGCGTTTACGTGTCGGTCATCAACACCCGCAGTTTTAGCCGATTCTGGCCCGTTTCATGGACTATTGCTCACTGTTTTGGGGTCCCGGAGTGATTTCCACGATTGACGAACCCCGGGGTGCGATTACGTGTCGGTCATCAACACCCTCAGTTTTGGCCGATTTCGGCCCGTATCGTGGACTATTACTCACTGTTTTGGGGTCCCAGAGTGATTTCCATGATTGACGAACCCCGGGCTGCATTTACGTGTCGGTCATCAATACCCGCAGTTTTAGCCGATTCTGGCCCGTATCATGGACTATTACTCACTTTTTTGGGTCCCGGAGTGATTTCCACGATTGATAAACACCGGGGTGCGTTTACATGTCGGTCATCAACACCCGCAGTTTTGGCCGATTTTGGCCCGTTCGTGGACTATTACTCACTGTTTTGGGGTCCCGGACTGATTTCCACGACTGACGAACCCCGGGGTGCGTTTACATGTAGATCATCAGCACCCGCAGTTTTGGCCGATTTTGGCCCGTTCGTGGACTATTACTCACTGTTTTGGGGTCCCGGACTGATTTCCACGATTGACGAACCCCGAGGTGCGTTTATGTGTCGGTCATCAACACCCGCAATTTTAGCCGATTCTGGCCCGTTTCGTGGACTATTACTCACTGTTTTGGGGTCCCGGAGTGATTTCCACGATGGACGAACCCCGGGGTGCGTTTACGTGTCGGTCATCAACACCCGCAGTTTTGGTCGATTTTGGCCCGTTCGTGGACTATTACTCACTGTTTTGGGGTCCCGGACTGATTTCCACGATTGACGAACCCCGAGGTGTGTTTATGTGTCGGTCATCAACACCCGCAGTTTTAGCCGATTCCGGCCTGTTTCGTGGACTATTACTCACTGTTTTGGGGTCCCGGAGTGATTTCCACGATTGACGAACCCCGGGGTGCGTTTACATGTCGGTCATCAACTGCCGCAGTTTTGGCCGATTTCGGCCCGTATCATGGACTATTACTCACTGTTTTGGGTTCCCAGAGTGATTTCCATGATTGACGAACCCCGGGCTGCGTTTACGTGTTGGTCATCAATACCCGCAGTTTTAGCCGATTCTGGCCCGTATCATGGACTATTACTCACTTTTTTGGGTCCCGAAGTGATTTCCACGATTGATGAACACCGGGGTGCGTTTACATGTCGGTCATCAACACCCGCAGTTTTGGCCGATTTTGGCCCGTTCGTCGACTATTACTCACTGTTTTGGGGTCCCGGACTGATTTCCACGACTGACCAACCCCGGGGTGCGTTTACGTGTAGGTCATCAACACCCGCAGTTTTGGCCGATTCCGGCCCGTATCGTGGACTATTACTCACTGTTTTGGGGTCCCAGAGTGATTTCCACGATTGACGAACCCCGGGCTGCGTTTACGTGTCGGTCATCAACACCCGAAGTTTTAGCCGATTCCGGACCGTATCATGGACTATTACTCACTTTTTTGGGTCCCGGAGTGATTTCCACGATTGACGAACCCCGAACTGCGTTTACGTGTCGGTCATCAACACCCGCAGTTTTAGCCGATTCTGGCTCGTATCGTGGACTATTACTCACTGTTTTGGGGTCCCGGAGTGGTTTCCACGATTGATGAACCCCGGGTTGCGTTTACATGTCGATCATCAACACCCGCTGTTTTGGCCGACTTTGGCCCGTTCGTGGACTATTACTCACTGTTTTGGGGTCCCGGACTGATTTCCACGATTGACGAACCCCGAGCTGCGTTTACGTGTCGGTCATCAACACCCGCAGTTTTAGCCGATTCTGGCCCGTATCGTGGACTATTACTCACTGTTTTGGGGTCCCGGAGTGATTTCCACGATTGACGAACCCCGAGGTGCGTTTATGTGTCGGTCATCAACACCCGTAGCTTTAGCCGATTCTGGCCCGTTTCGTGGACTATTACTCACTGTTTTTGGGTCCCGGAGTGATTTCCACGATTGACGAACCCCGGGGTGCGTTTACGTGTCGGTCATTAACACCCGCAGTTTTGGTGGATTTTGGCCCGTTCGTGGACTATTACTCACTGTTTTGGGGTCCCGGACTGATTTCCACGATTGACGAACCCCGAGGTGCGTTTACGTGTCGGTCATCAACACCCGCAGTTTTGGCCGATTCTGGCCCGTATCGTGGACTATTACTCATTGTTTTGGGGTCCCAGAGTGATTTCCACGATTGACGAACCCCGGGCTGCGTTTACATGTCGGTCATCAACACCCGCAGTTTTAGCCGATTCTGGCCCGTATCATGGATTATTTCTCACTGTTTTGGGGTCCCGGAGTGATTTCCACGATTGACGAACCCCGGGGTGCGTTTACGTGTCGGTCATCAACACCCTCAGTTTTGGCCGATTTCGGCCCGTATCGTGGACTATTACTCACTGTTTTGGGGTCCCAGAGTGATTTCCATGATTGACGAACCTCGGGCTGCGTTTACGTGTCGGTCATCAATACCCGCAGTTTTAGCCGATTCTGGCCCGTATCATGGACTATTACTCACTTTTTTGGGTCCCGGAGTGATTTCCACGATTGATGAACACGGGGTGCGTTTACATGTCGGTCATCAACACCCGCAGTTTTGGCCGATTTTGGCCCGTTCGTGGACTATTACTCACTGTCTTGGGGTCCCGGACTGATTTCCACGACTGACGAACCCCGGGGTGCGTTTACGTGTCGGTCATCAACACCCGCAGTTTTGGCCGAGTCCGGCCCGTATCGTGGACTATTACTCACTGTTTTGGGGTCCCAGAGTGATTTCCACGATTGACGAACCCCGGGCTGCGTTTACGTGTCGGTCATCAACACCCGAAGTTTTAGCCGATTCTGGCCCGTATCATGGACTATTACTCACTTTTTTTGGGTCCCGGAGTGATTTCCATGATTGACGAACCCCGAGCTGCGTTTACGTGTCGGTCATCAACACCCGCAGTTTTAGCCGATTCTGGCCCGTATCATGTACTATTACTCACTGTTTTGGGGTCCCGGAGTGATTTCCACGATTGACGAACCCCGGGGTGCGTTTACGTGTCGGTCATCAACACCCGCAGTTTTGGTCGATTTTGGCCCGTTCATGGACTATTACTCACTGTTTTGGGGTCCCGGACTGATTTCCACGATTGACGAACCCCGAGGTGCGTTTACGTGTCGGTCATCAACACCCGCAGTTTTAGCCGATTCCGGCCCGTTTCGTGGACTATTACTCACTGTTTTGGGGTCCCGGAGTGATTTCCACGATTGACGAACCCCAGGGTGCGTTTACGTGTCGGTCATCAACACCCTCAGTTTTGGCCGATTTCGGCCCGTATCGTGGACTATTACTCACTGTTTTGGGGTCCCAGAGTGATTTCCATGATTGACGAACCCCGGGCTGCGTTTACGTGTCGGTCATCAATACCCGCAGTTTTAGCCGATTCTGGCCCGTATCATGGACTATTACTCACTTTTTTGGGTCCCGGAGTGATTTCCACGATTGATGAACACCGGGGTGCGTTTACATGTCGGTCATCAACACCCGCAGTTTTGGCCGATTTTGGCCCGTTCGTGGACTATTACTCACTGTTTTGGGGTCCCGGACTGATTTCCACGACTGACGAACCCCGGGGTGCGTTTACATGTAGATCATCAGCACCCGCAGTTTTGGCCGATTTTGGCCCGTTCGTGGACTATTACTCACTGTTTTGGGGTCCCGGACTGATTTCCACGATTGACGAACCCCGAGGTGCGTTTATGTGTCGGTCATCAACACCCGCAATTTTAGCCGATTCTGGCCCGTTTCGTGGACTATTACTCACTGTTTTGGGGTCCCGGAGTGATTTCCACGATGGACGAACCCCGGGGTGCGTTTACGTGTCGGTCATCAACACCCGCAGTTTTGGTCGATTTTGGCCCGTTCGTGGACTATTACTCACTGTTTTGGGGTCCCGGACTGATTTCCACGATTGACGAACCCCGAGGTGTGTTTATGTGTCGGTCATCAACACCCGCAGTTTTAGCCGATTCCGGCCTGTTTCGTGGACTATTACTCACTGTTTTGGGGTCTCGGAGTGATTTCAACGATTGACGAACCCCGGGGTGCGTTTACATGTCGGTCATCAACAGCCGCAGTTTTGGCCGATTTCGGCCCGTATCATGGACTATTACTCACTGTTTTGGGGTCCCAGAGTGATTTCCATGATTGACGAACCCCGGGCTGCGTTTACGTGTTGGTCATCAATACCCGCAGTTTTAGCCGATTCTGGCCCGTATCATGGACTATTACTCACTTTTTTGGGTCCCGAAGTGATTTCCACGATTGATGAACACCGGGGTGCGTTTACATGTCGGTCATCAACACCCGCAGTTTTGGCCGATTTTGGCCCGTTCGTGGACTATTACTCACTGTTTTGGGGTCCCGGACTGATTTCCACGACTGACCAACCCCGGGGTGCGTTTACGTGTAGGTCATCAACACCCGCAGTTTTGGCCGATTCCGGCCCGTATCGTGGACTATTACTCACTGTTTTGGGGTCCCAGAGTGATTTCCACGATTGACGAACCCCGGGCTGCGTTTACGTGTCGGTCATCAACACCCGAAGTTTTAGCCGATTTCGGACCGTATCATGGACTATTACTCACTTTTTTTGGGTCCCGGAGTGATTTCCACGATTGACGAACCCCGAACTGCGTTTACGTGTCGGTCATCAACACCCGCAGTTTTAGCCGATTCTGGCTCGTATCGTGGACTATTACTCACTGTTTTGGGGTCCCGGAGTGGTTTCCACGATTGATGAACCCCGGGTTGCGTTTACGTGTCGGTCATCAACACCCGCAGTTTTAGCCGATTCCGGCCCGTTTCGTGGACTATTACTCACTGTTTTGGGGTCCCGGAGTGATTTCCACGATTGACGAACCCCGGGGTGCGTTTACGTGTCGGTCATCAACACCCTCAGTTTTGGCCGATTTCGGCCCGTATCGTGGACTATTACTCACTGTTTTGGGGTCCCAGAGTGATTTCCATGATTGACGAACCTCGGGCTGCGTTTACGTGTCGGTCATCAATACCCGCAGTTTTAGCCGATTCTGGCCCGTATCATGGACTATTACTCACTTTTTTGGGTCCCGGAGTGATTTCCACGATTGATGAATACGGGGTGCGTTTACATGTCGGTCATCAACACCCGCAGTTTTGGCCGATTTTGGCCCGTTCGTGGACTATTACTCACTGTTTTGGGGTCCCGGACTGATTTCCACGACTGACGAACCCCGGGGTGCGTTTACGTGTCGGTCATCAACACCCGCAGTTTTGGCCGATTCCGGCCCGTATCGTGGACTATTACTCACTGTTTTGGGGTCCTAGAGTGATTTCCACGATTGACGAACCCCGGGCTGCGTTTACGTGTCGGTCATCAATACCCGAAGTTTTAGCCGATTCCGGCCCGTATCATGGACTATTACTCACTTTTTTTGGGTCCCGGACTGATTTCCACGATTGACGAACCCCGAGCTACGTTTACGTGTCGGTCATCAACACCCGCAGTTTTAGCCGATTCTGGCCCGTATCGTGGACTATTACTCACTGTTTTGGGGTCCCGGAGTGATTTCCACGATTGACGAACCCCAGGGTGCGTTTACGTGTCGGTCATCAAGACCCGCAATTTTGGTCGATTTTGGCCCGTTCGTGGACTATTACTCACTGTTTTGGGGTCCCGGACTGATTTCCACGATTGACGAACCCCGAGGTGCGTTTACGTGTCGGTCATCAACACCCGCAGTTTTAGCCGATTCCGGCCCGTTTCGTGGACTATTACTCACTGTTTTGGGGTCCCGGAGTGATTTCCACGATTGACGAACCCCGGGGTGCGTTTACGTGTCGGTCATCAACACCCTCAGTTTTGGCCGATTTCGGCCCGTATCGTGGACTATTACTCACTGTTTTGGGGTCCCAGAGTGATTTCCATGATTGACGAACCTCGGGCTGCGTTTACGTGTCGGTCATCAATACCCGCAGTTTTAGCCGATTCTGGCCCGTATCATGGACTATTACTCACTTTTTTGGGTCCCGGAGTGATTTCCACGATTGATGAACACGGGGTGCGTTTACATGTCGGTCATCAACACCCGCAGTTTTGGCCGATTTTGGCCCGTTCGTGGACTATTACTCACTGTTTTGGGGTCCCGGACTGATTTCCACGACTGACGAACCCCGGGGTGCGTTTACGTGTCGGTCATCAACACCCGCAGTTTTGGCCGATTCCGGCCCGTATCGTGGACTATTACTCACTGTTTTGGGGTCCCAGAGTGATTTCCACGATTGACGAACCCCGGGCTGCGTTTACGTGTCGGTCATCAACACCCGAAGTTTTAGCCGATTCCGGCCCGTATCATGGACTATTACTCACTTTTTTTGGGTCCCGGACTGATTTCCACGATTGACGAACCCCGAGCTACGTTTACGTGTCGGTCATCAACACCCACAGTTTTAGCCGATTCTGGCCCGTATCGTGGACTATTACTCACTGTTTTGGGGTCCCGGAGTGATTTCCACGATTGATGAACCCCGGGTTGCGTTTACATGTCGATCATCAACACCCGCAGTTTTTGCCGATTTTGGCCCGTTCGTGGACTATTACTCACTGTTTTGGGGTCCCGGACTGATTTCCACGATTGACGAACCCCGAGGTGCGTTTATGTGTCTGTCATCAACATCCGCAGTTTTAGCCGATTCTGGCCCGTTTCGTGGACTATTACTCACTGTTTTGTGGTCCCGGAGTGATTTCCACGATTGACAAACCCCGGGGTGCGTTTACGTGTCGGTCATCAACACCCGCAGTTTTGGTCGATTTTGGCCCGTTCGTGGAACTCACTGTTTTGGCGTCCCGGACTGATTTCCACGATTGACGAACCCCGGGGTGCGTTTACGTGTCGGTCATCAACACCCGCAGTTTTGGCCCATTCCGGCCCGTATCATGGACTATTACTCACTGTTTTGGGGTCCCAGAGTGATTTCCACGATTGACGAACCCCGGGCTGCGTTTACGTGTCGGTCATCAACACCCGCAGTTTTAGCCGATTCTGGCCCGTATCATGGACTATTACTCACTTTTTTTTGGGTCCCGGAGTGATTTCCATGATTGATGAACCCCGGGGTGCGTTTACATGTCAGTCATCAACGCCTGCAGTTTTGGCCGATTTTGGCCCGTTCGTGGACTATTAGGGCTTGTTCGGTAACGCTCCGGCAGCCAGCTTCATCAACTTCGCGACTGGAGCTGTGCCGAACGCATTGACTCCGCGGAGTTCGAAATTGAGAAGCCAGCTGCACACGTAGTGTAAAAAACGGACGAGTTGAGAAGCCGGCCTTTTCCAGCTTTGGAAATTGAAGAAGTAGGAGTTGAGACATATTACAACCAGATGCCACCGCCAAGTGTGTCTGTAGCATACCGGTTCGGTTGTTCTGTTTCTCTCCCTCGATATTTTTCTCTCCTGCCCAACCAGATGCATGGGGTTAGCTGTAGGGAGCGAACGGACCGAACGATTTTGCAATTAGACTGGGCCACATGAGCTTAAATGGGCCGGAGGCCTGGTATAGCGACCAAATCAAGAAGCTACCGGTGCCGAACGATTTCCCAGTCGCCACATGAAGTGAGAAGCCACGCGAGAAGCCAGATTTGAGAAGTTTAGGAGAAGCTGGGTAGTTTCAGAACACGCCCTTACTCACTGTTTTGGGGTGCCGGACTGGTTTCCATGATTGACGAACCCTGAGGTGCATTTATGTGTCGGTCATCAACACCCGCAGTTTTACCCGATTCCGGCACGTTTCATGGACTATTACTCACTGTTTTGTGGTCCCGGTGTGATTTCCACGATTGACGAACCCCGGGGTGCGTTTACGTGTCGGTCATCAACACCTGCAGTTTTGGCCGATTTCGGCCCGTATCGTGGACTATTACTCACTGTTTTGGGGTCCCAGAGTGATTTCCATGATTGACGAACCCCAGGCTGCGTTTACGTGTCGGTCATCAACACTCGCAGTTTTAGCCGATTCTGGCACGTATCGTGGACTATCACTCACTTTTTTTGGGTCCCGGAGTGATTTCCACGATTGATGAACCCCGGGGTGCGTTTACATGTCGGTCATCAACACCCACAGTTTTGGCCAATTTTGGCCCGTTCGTGGACTATTACTCACTATTTTGGGGTCCCGGACTGATTTCCACGATTGACGAACCCCGGGGTGCGTTTACGTGTTGGTCATCAACACCCGCAGTTTTGGCCGATTCCGGCCCGTATCGTGGACTATTACTCACTGTTTTAGGGTCCCAGAGTGATTTCCACGATTGACGAACCCCGAGCTGCGTTTACGTGTCGGTCATCAACACCCGCAGTTTTAGCCGATTTTGGCCCGTATCGTGGACTATTACTCACTTTTTTTGGGTCCCGGAGTGATTTCCACGATTGACGAATCCCGAGCTGCGTTTACGTGTCGGTCATCAACACCCGCAGTTTTAGCCGATTCTGGCCCGTATCATGGACTATTACTCACTGTTTTGGGGTCCCGGAGTGATTTCCACGATTGATGAACCCCGGGGTGCGTTTACATGTCGATCATCAACACCCGCAGTTTTGGCCGATTTTGGCCCGTTCGTGGACTATTACTCACTGTTTTGGGGTCCCGGACTGATTTACACGATTGACGAACCCCGAGGTGCGTTTACGTGTCGGTCATCAACACCCGCAATTTTAGCCGATTCCGGCCTGTTTCGTGGACTATTACTCACTGTTTTGGGGTTCTGGAGTGATTTCCACGATTGACGAACCCCGGGGTGCGTTTACGAGTCGGTCATCAACACCCGCAGTTTTGGCCGATTTTGGCCCGTTCGTGGACTATTACTCACTGTTTTGGGGTCCCGGACTGATTTACACGATTGACGAACCCCGAGCTGCGTTTACGTGTCGGTCATCAACACCCGCAGTTTTAGCCGATTCTGGCCCGTATCATGTACTATTACTCACTGTTTTGGGGTCCCGGAGTGATTTCCACGATTGACGAACCCCGGGGTGCGTTTACGTGTCGGTCATCAACACCCGCAGTTTTGGTCGATTTTGGCCCGTTCATGGACTATTACTCACTGTTTTGGGGTCCCGGACTGATTTCCACGATTGACGAACCCCGAGGTGCGTTTACGTGTCGGTCATCAACACCCGCAGTTTTAGCCGATTCCGGCCCGTTTCGTGGACTATTACTCACTGTTTTGGGGTCCCGGAGTGATTTCCACGATTGACGGACCCCAGGGTGCGTTTACGTGTCGGTCATCAACACCCTCAGTTTTGGCCGATTTCGGCCCGTATCGTGGACTATTACTCACTGTTTTGGGGTCCCAGAGTGATTTCCATGATTGACGAACCCCGGGCTGCGTTTACGTGTCGGTCATCAATACCCGCAGTTTTAGCCGATTCTGGCCCGTATCATGGACTATTACTCACTTTTTTGGGTCCCGGAGTGATTTCCACGATTGATGAACACCGGGGTGCGTTTACATGTCGGTCATCAACACCCGCAGTTTTGGCCGATTTTGGCCCGTTCGTGGACTATTACTCACTGTTTTGGGGTCCCGGACTGATTTCCACGACTGACGAACCCCGGGGTGCGTTTACATGTAGATCATCAGCACCCGCAGTTTTGGCCCATTTTGGCCCGTTCGTGGACTATTACTCACTGTTTTGGGGTCCCGGACTGATTTCCACGATTGACGAACCCCGAGGTGCGTTTATGTGTCGGTCATCAACACCCGCAATTTTAGCCGATTCTGGCCCGTTTCGTGGACTATTACTCACTGTTTTGGGGTCCCGGAGTGATTTCCACGATGGACGAACCCCGGGGTGCGTTTACGTGTCGGTCATCAACACCCGCAGTTTTGGTCGATTTTGGCCCGTTCGTGGACTATTACTCACTGTTTTGGGGTCCCGGACTGATTTCCACGATTGACGAACCCCGAGGTGTGTTTATGTGTCGGTCATCAACACCCGCAGTTTTAGCCGATTCCGGCCTGTTTCGTGGACTATTACTCACTGTTTTGGGGTCTCGGAGTGATTTCAACGATTGACGAACCCCGGGGTGCGTTTACATGTCGGTCATCAACAGCCGCAGTTTTGGCCGATTTCGGCCCGTATCATGGACTATTACTCACTGTTTTGGGGTCCCAGAGTGATTTCCATGATTGACGAACCCCGGGCTGCGTTTACGTGTTGGTCATCAATACCCGCAGTTTTAGCCGATTCTGGCCCGTATCATGGACTATTACTCACTTTTTTGGGTCCCGAAGTGATTTCCACGATTGATGAACACCGGGGTGCGTTTACATGTCGGTCATCAACACCCGCAGTTTTGGCCGATTTTGGCCCGTTCGTGGACTATTACTCACTGTTTTGGGGTCCCGGACTGATTTCCACGACTGACCAACCCCGGGGTGCGTTTACGTGTAGGTCATCAACACCCGCAGTTTTGGCCGATTCCGGCCCGTATCGTGGACTATTACTCACTGTTTTGGGGTCCCAGAGTGATTTCCACGATTGACGAACCCCGGGCTGCGTTTACGTGTCGGTCATCAACACCCGAAGTTTTAGCCGATTTCGGACCGTATCATGGACTATTACTCACTTTTTTTGGGTCCCGGAGTGATTTCCACGATTGACGAACCCCGAACTGCGTTTACGTGTCGGTCATCAACACCCGCAGTTTTAGCCGATTCTGGCTCGTATCGTGGACTATTACTCACTGTTTTGGGGTCCCGGAGTGGTTTCCACGATTGATGAACCCCGGGTTGCGTTTACGTGTCGGTCATCAACACCCGCAGTTTTAGCCGATTCCGGCCCGTTTCGTGGACTATTACTCACTGTTTTGGGGTCCCGGAGTGATTTCCACGATTGAGGAACCCCGGGGTGCGTTTACGTGTCGGTCATCAACACCCTCAGTTTTGGCCGATTTCGGCCCGTATCGTGGACTATTACTCACTGTTTTGGGGTCCCAGAGTGATTTCCATGATTGACGAACCTCGGGCTGCGTTTACGTGTCGGTCATCAATACCCGCAGTTTTAGCCGATTCTGGCCCGTATCATGGACTATTACTCACTTTTTTGGGTCCCGGAGTGATTTCCACGATTGATGAATACGGGGTGCGTTTACATGTCGGTCATCAACACCCGCAGTTTTGGCCGATTTTGGCCCGTTCGTGGACTATTACTCACTGTTTTGGGGTCCCGGACTGATTTCCACGACTGACGAACCCCGGGGTGCGTTTACGTGTCGGTCATCAACACCCGCAGTTTTGGCCGATTCCGGCCCGTATCGTGGACTATTACTCACTGTTTTGGGGTCCTAGAGTGATTTCCACGATTGACGAACCCCGGGCTGCGTTTACGTGTCGGTCATCAATACCCGAAGTTTTAGCCGATTCCGGCCCGTATCATGGACTATTACTCACTTTTTTTGGGTCCCGGACTGATTTCCACGATTGACGAACCCCGAGCTACGTTTACGTGTCGGTCATCAACACCCGCAGTTTTAGCCGATTCTGGCCCGTATCGTGGACTATTACTCACTGTTTTGGGGTCCCGGAGTGATTTCCACGATTGACGAACCCCAGGGTGCGTTTACGTGTCGGTCATCAAGACCCGCAATTTTGGTCGATTTTGGCCCGTTCGTGGACTATTACTCACTGTTTTGGGGTCCCGGACTGATTTCCACGATTGACGAACCCCGAGGTGCGTTTACGTGTCGGTCATCAACACCCGCAGTTTTAGCCGATTCCGGCCCGTTTCGTGGACTATTACTCACTGTTTTGGGGTCCCGGAGTGATTTCCACGATTGACGAACCCCGGGGTGCGTTTACGTGTCGGTCATCAACACCCTCAGTTTTGGCCGATTTCGGCCCGTATCGTGGACTATTACTCACTGTTTTGGGGTCCCAGAGTGATTTCCATGATTGACGAACCTCGGGCTGCGTTTACGTGTCGGTCATCAATACCCGCAGTTTTAGCCGATTCTGGCCCGTATCATGGACTATTACTCACTTTTTTGGGTCCCGGAGTGATTTCCACGATTGATGAACACGGGGTGCGTTTACATGTCGGTCATCAACACCCGCAGTTTTGGCCGATTTTGGCCCGTTCGTGGACTATTACTCACTGTTTTGGGGTCCCGGACTGATTTCCACGACTGACGAACCCCGGGGTGCGTTTACGTGTCGGTCATCAACACCCGCAGTTTTGGCCGATTCCGGCCCGTATCGTGGACTATTACTCACTGTTTTGGGGTCCCAGAGTGATTTCCACGATTGACGAACCCCGGGCTGCGTTTACGTGTCGGTCATCAACACCCCCAGTTTTAGCCGATTCTGGCCCGTATCGTGGACTATTACTCACTGTTTTGGGGTCCCGGAGTGATTTCCACGATTGATGAACCCCGGGTTGCGTTTACATGTCGATCATCAACACCCGCTGTTTTGGCCGATTTTGGTCCGTTCGTGGACTATTACTCACTGTTTTGGGGTCCCGGACTGATTTCCACGATTGACGAACCCCGAGGTGCGTTTATGTGTCTGTCATCAACATCCGCAGTTTTAGCCGATTCTGGCCCGTTTCGTGGACTATTACTCACTGTTTTGTGGTCCCGGAGTGATTTCCACGATTGACAAACCCCGGGGTGCGTTTACGTGTCGGTCATCAACACCCGCAGTTTTGGTCGATTTTGGCCCGTTCGTGGAACTCACTGTTTTGGCGTCCCGGACTGATTTCCACGATTGACGAACCCCGGGGTGCGTTTACGTGTCGGTCATCAACACCCGCAGTTTTGGCCCATTCCGGCCCGTATCATGGACTATTACTCACTGTTTTGGGGTCCCAGAGTGATTTCCACGATTGACGAACCCCGGGCTGCGTTTACGTGTCGGTCATCAACACCCGCAGTTTTAGCCGATTCTGGCCCGTATCATGGACTATTACTCACTTTTTTTTGGGTCCCGGAGTGATTTCCATGATTGATGAACCCCGGGGTGCGTTTACATGTCAGTCATCAACGCCTGCAGTTTTGGCCGATTTTGGCCCGTTCGTGGACTATTAGGGCTTGTTCGGTAACGCTCCGGCAGCCAGCTTCATCAACTTCGCGACTGGAGCTGTGCCGAACGCATTGACTCCGCGGAGTTCGAAATTGAGAAGCCAGCTGCACACGTAGTGTAAAAAACGGACGAGTTGAGAAGCCGGCCTTTTCCAGCTTTGGAAATTGAAGAAGTAGGAGTTGAGACATATTACAACCAGATGCCACCGCCAAGTGTGTCTGTAGCATACCGGTTCGGTTGTTCTGTTTCTCTCCCTCGATATTTTTCTCTCCTGCCCAACCAGATGCATGGGGTTAGCTGTAGGGAGCGAACGGACCGAACGATTTTGCAATTAGACTGGGCCACATGAGCTTAAATGGGCCGGAGGCCTGGTATAGCGACCAAATCAAGAAGCTACCGGTGCCGAACGATTTCCCAGTCGCCACATGAAGTGAGAAGCCACGCGAGAAGCCAGATTTGAGAAGTTTAGGAGAAGCTGGGTAGTTTCAGAACACGCCCTTACTCACTGTTTTGGGGTGCCGGACTGGTTTCCATGATTGACGAACCCTGAGGTGCATTTATGTGTCGGTCATCAACACCCGCAGTTTTACCCGATTCCGGCACGTTTCATGGACTATTACTCACTGTTTTGTGGTCCCGGTGTGATTTCCACGATTGACGAACCCCGGGGTGCGTTTACGTGTCGGTCATCAACACCTGCAGTTTTGGCCGATTTCGGCCCGTATCGTGGACTATTACTCACTGTTTTGGGGTCCCAGAGTGATTTCCATGATTGACGAACCCCAGGCTGCGTTTACGTGTCGGTCATCAACACTCGCAGTTTTAGCCGATTCTGGCACGTATCGTGGACTATCACTCACTTTTTTTGGGTCCCGGAGTGATTTCCACGATTGATGAACCCCGGGGTGCGTTTACATGTCGGTCATCAACACCCACAGTTTTGGCCGATTTTGGCCCGTTCGTGGACTATTACTCACTATTTTGGGGTCCCGGACTGATTTCCACGATTGACGAACCCCGGGGTGCGTTTACGTGTTGGTCATCAACACCCGCAGTTTTGGCCGATTCCGGCCCGTATCGTGGACTATTACTCACTGTTTTAGGGTCCCAGAGTGATTTCCACGATTGACGAACCCCGGGCTGCGTTTACGTGTCGGTCATCAACACCCGCAGTTTTAGCCGATTTTGGCCCGTATCGTGGACTATTACTCACTTTTTTTGGGTCCCGGAGTGATTTCCACGATTGACGAATCCCGAGCTGCGTTTACGTGTCGGTCATCAACACCCGCAGTTTTAGCCGATTCTGGCCCGTATCATGGACTATTACTCACTGTTTTGGGGTCCCGGAGTGATTTCCACGATTGATGAACCCCGGGGTGCGTTTACATGTCGATCATCAACACCCGCAGTTTTGGCCGATTTTGGCCCGTTCGTGGACTATTACTCACTGTTTTGGGGTCCCGGACTGATTTACACGATTGACGAACCCCGAGGTGCGTTTACGTGTCGGTCATCAACACCCGCAATTTTAGCCGATTCCGGCCTGTTTCGTGGACTATTACTCACTGTTTTGGGGTTCTGGAGTGATTTCCACGATTGACGAACCCCGGGGTGCGTTTACGAGTCGGTCATCAACACCCGCAGTTTTGGTCGATTTTGGCCCGTTCGTGGACTATTACTCACTGTTTTGGGGTCCCGGACTGATTTCCACGATTGACGAACCCCGGGGTGCGTTTACGTGTCGGTCATCAACACCCGCAGTTTTAGCCGATTCCGGCCCGTTTCGTGGACTATTACTCACTATTTTGGGGTCCCGGAGTGATTTCCACGATTGACAAACCCCGGGGAGCGTTTACATGTCGATCATCAACACCCGCAGTTTTGGCCGATTTTGGCCCGTTCGTGGACTATTACTCACTGTTTTGGGGTCCCGGACTGATTTCCACGATTGACGAACCCCGGGGTGCGTTTACGTGTCGGTCATCAACACCCGCAGTTTTGGCCGATTCCGGCCCGTATCGTGGACTATCACTCACTTTTTTGGGTCCCGGAGTGATTTCCACGATTGACGAACCCCGGGCTGCGTTTACGAGTCGGTCATCAACACCCGCAGTTTTAGCCAATTCCGGCCCGTATCTCACTGTTTTGGGGTCCCAAAGTGATTTCCACGATTGACGAACCCCGGGCTGCGTTTACGTGTCGGTCATCATCACCCACAGTTTTAGCCGATTCCGGCCCGTATCGTGGACTATCACTCACTTTTTTTGGGTCCCAGAGTGATTTCCACGATTGACGAACCCCGAGCTGCGTTTAGATGTCGGTCATCAACACCCGCAGTTTTAGCCGATTCTGGCCCGTATCGTGGACTATTACTCACTGTTTTGGGGTCCTGGAGTGATTTCCACGATTGATGAACCCCGGGGTGCGTTTACATGTCGATCATCAACACCCGCGGTTTTGGCCGATTTTGGCCCGTTCGTGGACTATTACTCACTGTTTTGGGGTCCCGCACTGATTTGCACGATTGACGAACCCCGAGGTGCGTTTACGTGTCGGTCATCAACACCCGCACTTTTAGCCGATTCCGGCCCGTTTCGTGGACTATTACTCACTATTTTGGGGTCCCGGAGTGATTTCCACGATTGACGAACCCCGGGGTGCATTTACGTGTCGGTCATCAACACCCGCAGTTTTAGCCGATTCTGGCCCGTATCATGGACTATCACTCACTTTTTTTGGGTCCCGGAGTGATTTCCACGATTGACGAACCCCGGGCTGCGTTTACAAGTCGGTCATCAACACCCGCAGTTTTAGCCAATTCCGACCCGTATCTCACTGTTTTGGGGTCCCAGAGTGATTTTCACGATTGACGAACCCCGGGCTGCGTTTACGTGTCGATCATCATCACCCACAGTTTTAGCCGATTCCAGCCCGTATCGTGGACTATCACTCACTTTTTTTGGGTCCCAGAGTGATTTCCACGATTGACGAACCCCGGGCTGCGTTTACGTGTCGGTCATCAACACCCGCAGTTTTAGCCGATTCTGGCCCGTATCGTGGACTATTACTCACTTTTTTTGGGTCCCGGAGTGATTTCCACGATTGACGAATCCCGAGCTGCGTTTACGTGTCGGTCATCAACACCCGCAGTTTTAGCCGATTCTGGCCCGTATCATGGACTATTACTCACTGTTTTGGGGTCCCGGAGTGATTTCCATGATTGATGAACCCCGGGGTGCGTTTATATGTCGATCATCAACACCCGCAGTTTTGGCCGATTTTGGCCCGTTCGTGGACTATTGCTCACTGTTTTGGGGTCCCGGACTGATTTACACGATTGACGAACCCCGAGGTGCGTTTACGTGTCGATCATCAACACCCGCAGTTTTGGCCGATTTTGGCCCGTTCGTGGACTATTACTCACTGTTTTGGGGTCCCGCACTGATTTGCACGATTGACGAACCCCGAGGTGCGTTTACGTGTCGGTCATCAACACCCGCACTTTTAGCCGATTCCGGCCCGTTTCGTGGACTATTACTCACTATTTTGGGGTCCCGGAGTGATTTCCACGATTGACGAACCCCGGGGTGCATTTACGTGTCGGTCATCAACACCCGCAGTTTTAGCCGATTCTGGCCCGTATCATGGACTACCACTCACTTTTTTTGGGTCCCGGAGTGATTTCCACGATTGACGAACCCCGGGCTGCGTTTACGAGTCGGTCATCAACACCCGCAGTTTTAGCCAATTCCGACCCGTATCTCACTGTTTTGGGGTCCCAGAGTGATTTTCACGATTGACGAACCCCGGGCTGCGTTTACGTGTCGATCATCATCACCCACAGTTTTAGCCGATTCTAGCCCGTATCGTGGACTATCACTCACTTTTTTTGGGTCCCAGAGTGATTTCCACGATTGACGAACCCCGGGCTGCGTTTACGAGTCGGTCATCAACACCCGCAGTTTTAGCCGATTCTGGCCCGTATCGTGGACTATTACTCACTTTTTTTGGGTCCCGGAGTGATTTCCACGATTGACGAATCCCGAGCTGCGTTTACGTGTCGGTCATCAACACCCGCAGTTTTAGCCGATTCTGGCCCGTATCATGGACTATTACTCACTGTTTTGGGGTCCCAGAGTGATTTCCACGATTGATGAACCCCGGGGTGCGTTTATATGTCGATCATCAACACCCGCAGTTTTGGCCGATTTTGGCCCGTTCGTGGACTATTACTCACTGTTTTGGGGTCCCGGACTGATTTACACGATTGACGAACCCCGAGGTGCGTTTACGTGTCGGTCATCAACACCCGCAATTTTAGCCGATTCCGGCCCGTTTCATGCACTATTACTCACTGTTTTGGGGTCCCGGAGTGATTTCCACGATTGACAAACCCCGGGGTGCGTTTACATGTCGATCATCAACACCCGCAGTTTTGGCCGATTTTGGCCCATTCGTGGACTATTACTCACTGTTTTGGGGTCCCGGACTGATTTCCACGATTGACGAACCCCGGGGTGCGTTTACGTGTCGGTCATCAACACCCGCAGTTTTGGCCGATTCCGGCCCGTATCGTGGACTATCACTCACTGTTTTAGGGTCCCAGAGTGATTTCCACGATTGACGAACCCCGGGCTGCGTTTACGAGTCGGTCATCAACACCCGCAGTTTTAGCCAATTCCGGCCCGTATCTCACTGTTTTGTGGTCCCAGAGTGATTTCCACGATTGACGAACCCCGGGCTGCGTTTACGTGTCGGTCATCATCACCCACAGTTTTAGCCGATTCCGTCCCGTATCGTGGACTATCACTCACTATTTTGGGGTCCCGGAGTGATTTCCACGATTGACGAACCCCGGGGTGCATTTACGTGTCAGTCATCAACACCCGCAGTTTTAGCTGATTCTGGCCCGTATCATGGATTATTACTCACTGTTTTGGGGTCCAGGAGTGATTTCCACGATTGATGAACCCCGGGGTGCGTTTACATGTCGATCATCAACACCCGCAGTTTTAGCCGATTTTGGCCCGTTCTTGGACTATTACTCACTGTTTTGGGGTCCCGGACGGATTTACACGATTGCCGAACCCCGAGGTGCGTTTACGTGTCGGTCATCAACACCCGCAATTTTAGCCGATTCCGGCCCGTTTCGTGGACTATTACTCACTGTTTTGGGGTCCCGGAGTGATTTCCACGATTAACGAACCCCGGGGTGCGTTTATGAGTCGGTAATCAACACCCGCAGTTTTGGTCGATTTTGGCCCGTTCGTGGACTATTACTCACTTTTTTGGGGTCCCGGACGGATTTACACGATTGCCGAACCCCGGGCTGCGTTTACGTGTCGGTCATCAACACCCGCAGTTTTAGCCGATTCTGGCCCATATCGTGGACTATTACTCACTTTTTTTGGGTCCCGGAGTGATTTCCACGATTGACGAATCCCGAGCTGCGTTTACGTGTCGGTCATCAACACCCGCAGTTTTAGCCGATTCTGGCCCGTATCATGGACTATTACTCACTGTTTTGGGGTCCCGGAGTGATTTCCACGATTGATGAACCCCGGGGTGCGTTTATATGTCGATCATCAACACCCGCAGTTTTGGCCGATTTTGGCCCGTTCGTGGACTATTGCTCACTGTTTTGGGGTCCCGGACTGATTTACACGATTGACGAACCCCGAGGTGCGTTTACGTGTCGATCATCAACACCCGCAGTTTTGGCCGATTTTGGCCCGTTCGTGGACTATTAGTCACTGTTTTGGGGTCCCGCACTGATTTGCACGATTGACGAACCCCGAGGTGCGTTTACGTGTCGGTCATCAACACCCGCACTTTTAGCCGATTCCGGCCCGTTTCGTGGACTATTACTCACTATTTTGGGGTCCCGGAGTGATTTCCACGATTGACGAACCCCGGGGTGCATTTACGTGTCGGTCATCAACACCCGCAGTTTTAGCCGATTCTGGCCCGTATCATGGACTATTACTCACTTTTTTTGGGTCCCGGAGTGATTTCCACGATTGACGAACCCCGGGCTGCGTTTACAAGTCGGTCATCAACACCCGCAGTTTTAGCCAATTCCGACCCGTATCTCACTGTTTTGGGGTCCCAGAGTGATTTTCACGATTGACGAACCCCGGGCTGCGTTTACGTGTCGATCATCATCACCCACAGTTTTAGCCGATTCCAGCCCGTATCGTGGACTATCACTCACTTTTTTTGGGTCCCAGAGTGATTTCCACGATTGACGAACCCCGGGCTGCGTTTACGTGTCGGTCATCAACACCCGCAGTTTTAGCCGATTCTGGCCCGTATCGTGGACTATTACTCACTTTTTTTGGGTCCCGGAGTGATTTCCACGATTGACGAATCCCGAGCTGCGTTTACGTGTCGGTCATCAACACCCGCAGTTTTAGCCGATTCTGGCCCGTATCATGGACTATTACTCACTGTTTTGGGGTCCCGGAGTGATTTCCACGATTGATGAACCCCGGGGTGCGTTTATATGTCGATCATCAACACCCACAGTTTTGGCCGATTTTGGCCCGTTCGTGGACTATTGCTCACTGTTTTGGGGTCCCGGACTGATTTACACGATTGACGAACCCCGAGGTGCGTTTACGTGTCGATCATCAACACCCGCAGTTTTGGCCGATTTTGGCCCGTTCGTGGACTATTACTCACTGTTTTGGGGTCCCGCACTGATTTGCACGATTGACGAACCCCGAGGTGCGTTTACGTGTCGGTCATCAACACCCGCACTTTTAGCCGATTCCGGCCCGTTTCGTGGACTATTACTCACTATTTTGGGGTCCCGGAGTGATTTCCACGATTGACGAACCCCGGGGTGCATTTACGTGTCGGTCATCAACACCCGCAGTTTTAGCCGATTCTGGCCCGTATCATGGACTACCACTCACTTTTTTTGGGTCCCGGAGTGATTTCCACGATTGACGAACCCCGGGCTGCGTTTACGAGTCGGTCATCAACACCCGCAGTTTTAGCCAATTCCGACCCGTATCTCACTGTTTTGGGGTCCCAGAGTGATTTTCACGATTGACGAACCCCGGGCTGCGTTTACGTGTCGATCATCATCACCCACAGTTTTAGCCGATTCCAGCCCGTATCGTGGACTATCACTCACTTTTTTTGGGTCCCAGAGTGATTTCCACGATTGACGAACCCCGGGCTGCGTTTACGTGTCGGTCATCAACACCCGCAGTTTTAGCCGATTCTGGCCCGTATCGTGGACTATTACTCACTTTTTTTGGGTCCCGGAGTGATTTCCACGATTGACGAATCCCGAGCTGCGTTTACGTGTCGGTCATCAACACCCGCAGTTTTAGCCGATTCTGGCCCGTATCATGGACTATTACTCACTGTTTTGGGGTCCCGGAGTGATTTCCACGATTGATGAACCCCGGGGTGCGTTTATATGTCGATCATCAACACCCGCAGTTTTGGCCGATTTTGGCCCGTTCGTGGACTATTACTCACTGTTTTGGGGTCCCGGACTGATTTACACGATTGACGAACCCCGAGGTGCGTTTACGTGTCGGTCATCAACACCCGCAATTTTAGCCGATTCCGGCCCGTTTCATGCACTATTACTCACTGTTTTGGGGTCCCGGAGTGATTTCCACGATTGACAAACCCCGGGGTGCGTTTACATGTCGATCATCAACACCCGCAGTTTTGGCCGATTTTGGCCCATTCGTGGACTATTACTCACTGTTTTGGGGTCCCGGACTGATTTCCACGATTGACGAACCCCGGGGTGCGTTTACATGTCGGTCATCAACACCCGCAGTTTTGGCCGATTCCGGCCCGTATCGTGGACTATCACTCACTTTTTTTGGGTCCCGGAGTGATTTCCACGATTGACGAACCCCGGGCTGCGTTTACGAGTCGGTCATCAACACCCGCAGTTTTAGCCAATTCCGGCCCGTATCTCACTGTTTTGGGGTCCCAGAGTGATTTCCACGATTGACGAACCCCGGGCTGCGTTTACGTGTCGGTCATCATCACCCACAGTTTTAGCCGATTCCGTCCCGTATCGTGGACTATCACTCACTATTTTGGGGTCCCGGAGTGATTTCCACGATTGACGAACCCCGGGGTGCATTTACGTGTCAGTCATCAACACCCGCAGTTTTAGCTGATTCTGGCCCGTATCATGGACTATTACTCACTGTTTTGGGGTCCAGGAGTGATTTTCACGATTGACGAACCCCGGGCTGCGTTTACGTGTCGATCATCATCACCCACAGTTTTAGCCGATTCCAGCCCGTATCGTGGACTATCACTCACTTTTTTTGGGTCCCAGAGTGATTTCCACGATTGACGAACCCCGGGCTGCGTTTACGTGTCGGTCATCAACACCCGCAGTTTTAGCCGATTCTGGCCCGTATCGTGGACTATTACTCACTTTTTTTGGGTCCCGGAGTGATTTCCACGATTGACGAATCCCGAGCTGCGTTTACGTGTCGGTCATCAACACCCGCAGTTTTAGCCGATTCTGGCCCGTATCATGGACTATTACTCACTGTTTTGGGGTCCCGGAGTGATTTCCACGATTGATGAACCCCGGGGTGCGTTTATATGTCGATCATCAACACCCGCAGTTTTGGCCGATTTTGGCCCGTTCGTGGACTATTACTCACTGTTTTGGGGTCCCGGACTGATTTACACGATTGACGAACCCCGAGGTGCGTTTACGTGTCGGTCATCAACACCCGCAATTTTAGCCGATTCCGGCCCGTTTCATGCACTATTACTCACTGTTTTGGGGTCCCGGAGTGATTTCCACGATTGACAAACCCCGGGGTGCGTTTACATGTCGATCATCAACACCCGCAGTTTTGGCCGATTTTGGCCCATTCGTGGACTATTACTCACTGTTTTGGGGTCCCGGACTGATTTCCACGATTGACGAACCCCGGGGTGCGTTTACATGTCGGTCATCAACACCCGCAGTTTTGGCCGATTCCGGCCCGTATCGTGGACTATCACTCACTTTTTTTGGGTCCCGGAGTGATTTCCACGATTGACGAACCCCGGGCTGCGTTTACGAGTCGGTCATCAACACCCGCAGTTTTAGCCAATTCCGGCCCGTATCTCACTGTTTTGGGGTCCCAGAGTGATTTCCACGATTGACGAACCCCGGGCTGCGTTTACGTGTCGGTCATCATCACCCACAGTTTTAGCCGATTCCGTCCCGTATCGTGGACTATCACTCACTATTTTGGGGTCCCGGAGTGATTTCCACGATTGACGAACCCCGGGGTGCATTTACGTGTCAGTCATCAACACCCGCAGTTTTAGCTGATTCTGGCCCGTATCATGGACTATTACTCACTGTTTTGGGGTCCAGGAGTGATTTTCACGATTGACGAACCCCGGGCTGCGTTTACGTGTCGATCATCATCACCCACAGTTTTAGCCGATTCCAGCCCGTATCGTGGACTATCACTCACTTTTTTTGGGTCCCAGAGTGATTTCCACGATTGACGAACCCCGGGCTGCGTTTACGTGTCGGTCATCAACACCCGCAGTTTTAGCCGATTCTGGCCCGTATCGTGGACTATTACTCACTTTTTTTGGGTCCCGGAGTGATTTCCACGATTGACGAATCCCGAGCTGCGTTTACGTGTCGGTCATCAACACCCGCAGTTTTAGCCGATTCTGGCCCGTATCATGGACTATTACTCACTGTTTTGGGGTCCCGGAGTGATTTCCACGATTGATGAACCCCGGGGTGCGTTTATATGTCGATCATCAACACCCGCAGTTTTGGCCGATTTTGGCCCGTTCGTGGACTATTACTCACTGTTTTGGGGTCCCGGACTGATTTACACGATTGACGAACCCCGAGGTGCGTTTACGTGTCGGTCATCAACACCCGCAATTTTAGCCGATTCCGGCCCGTTTCATGCACTATTACTCACTGTTTTGGGGTCCCGGAGTGATTTCCACGATTGACAAACCCCGGGGTGCGTTTACATGTCGATCATCAACACCCGCAGTTTTGGCCGATTTTGGCCCATTCGTGGACTATTACTCACTGTTTTGGGGTCCCGGACTGATTTCCACGATTGACGAACCCCGGGGTGCGTTTACGTGTCGGTCATCAACACCCGCAGTTTTGGCCGATTCCGGCCCGTATCGTGGACTATCACTCACTTTTTTTGGGTCCCGGAGTGATTTCCACGATTGACGAACCCCGGGCTGCGTTTACGAGTCGGTCATCAACACCCGCAGTTTTAGCCAATTCCGGCCCGTATCTCACTGTTTTGGGGTCCCGGAGTGATTTCCACGATTGACGAACCCCGAGGTGCGTTTACGTGTCGGTCATCAACACCCGCAGTTTTAGCCGATTCTGGCCCGTATCGTGGACTATTACTCACTTTTTTTGGGTCCCGGAGTGATTTCCACGATTGACGAATCCCGAGCTGCGTTTACGTGTCGGTCATCAACACCCGCAGTTTTAGCCGATTCTGGCCCGTATCATGGACTATTACTCACTGTTTTGGGGTCCCGGAGTGATTTCCACGATTGACAAACCCCGGGGTGCGTTTACATGTCGATCATCAACACCCGCAGTTTTGGCCGATTTTGGCCCATTCGTGGACTATTACTCACTGTTTTGGGGTCCCGGACTGATTTCCACGATTGCCGAACCCCGAGGTGCGTTTACGTGTCGGTCATCAACACCCGCAATTTTAGCCGATTCCGGCCCGTTTCGTGGACTATTACTCACTGTTTTGGGGTCCCGGAGTGATTTCCACGATTAACGAACCCCGGGGTGCGTTTATGAGTCGGTAATCAACACCCGCAGTTTTGGTCGATTTTGGCCCGTTCGTGGACTATTACTCACTTTTTTGGGGTCCCGGACGGATTTACACGATTGCCGAACCCCGGGCTGCGTTTACGTGTCGGTCATCAACACCCGCAGTTTTAGCCGATTCTGGCCCGTATCATGGACTATTACTCACTGTTTTGGGGTCCCGGACTGATTTACACGATTGACGAACCCCGAGGTGCGTTTACGTGTCGGTCATCAACACCCGCAATTTTAGCCGATTCCGGCCCGTTTCATGCACTATTACTCACTGTTTTGGGGTCCCGGAGTGATTTCCACGATTGACAAACCCCGGGGTGCGTTTACATGTCGATCATCAACACCCGCAGTTTTGGCCGATTTTGGCCCATTCGTGGACTATTACTCACTGTTTTGGGGTCCCGGACTGATTTCCACGATTGACGAACCCCGGGGTGCGTTTACGTGTCGGTCATCAACACCCGCAGTTTTGGCCGATTCCGGCCCGTATCGTGGACTATCACTCACTGTTTTGGGGTCCCGCACTGATTTGCACGATTGACGAACCCCGAGGTGCGTTTACGTGTCGGTCATCAACACCCGCACTTTTAGCCGATTCCGGCCCGTATCTCACTGTTTTGGGGTCCCAGAGTGATTTCCACGATTGACGAACCCCGGGCTGCGTTTACGTGTCGGTCATCATCACCCACAGTTTTAGCCGATTCCGTCCCGTATCGTGGACTATCACTCACTATTTTGGGGTCCCGGAGTGATTTCCACGATTGACGAACCCCGGGGTGCATTTACGTGTCAGTCATCAACACCCGCAGTTTTAGCTGATTCTGGCCCGTATCATGGACTATTACTCACTGTTTTGGGGTCCAGGAGTGATTTCCACGATTGATGAACCCCGGGGTGCGTTTACATGTCGATCATCAACACCCGCAGTTTTAGCCGATTTTGGCCCGTTCTTGGACTATTACTCACTGTTTTGGGGTCCCGGACGGATTTACACGATTGCCGAACCCCGAGGTGCGTTTACGTGTCGGTCATCAACACCCGCAATTTTAGCCGATTCCGGCCCGTTTCGTGGACTATTACTCACTGTTTTGGGGTCCCGGAGTGATTTCCACGATTAACGAACCCCGAGGTGCGTTTATGAGTCGGTAATCAACACCCGCAGTTTTGGTCGATTTTGGCCCGTTCGTGGACTATTACTCACTTTTTTGGGGTCCCGGACGGATTTACACGATTGCCGAACCCCGAGGTGCGTTTACGTGTCGGTCATCAACACCCGCAATTTTAGCCGATTCCGGCCCGTTTCGTGGACTATTACTCACTGTTTTGGGGTCCCGGAGTGATTTCCACGATTGACGAACCCCGAGGTGCGTTTACGTGTCGGTCATCAACACCCGCAGTTTTAGCCGATTCTGGCCCGTATCGTGGACTATTACTCACTTTTTTTGGGTCCCGGAGTGATTTCCACGATTGACGAATCCCGAGCTGCGTTTACGTGTCGGTCATCAACACCCGCAGTTTTAGCCGATTCTGGCCCGTATCATGGACTATTACTCACTGTTTTGGGGTCCTGGAGTGATTTCCACGATTGATGAACCCCGGGGTGCGTTTACATGTCGATCATCAACACCCGCAGTTTTGGCCGATTTTGGCCCGTTCGTGGACTATTACTCACTGTTTTGGGGTCCCGGACTGATTTACACGATTGACGAACCCCGAGGTGCGTTTACGTGTCGGTCATCAACACCCGCAATTTTAGCCGATTCCGGCCCGTTTCGTGGACTATTACTCACTGTTTTGGGGTCCCTGAGTGATTTCCACGATTGACGAACCCCGAGGTGCGTTTACGTGTCGGTCATCAACACCCGCAGTTTTAGCCGATTCTGGCCCGTATCGTGGACTATTACTCACTTTTTTTGGGTCCCGGAGTGATTTCCACGATTGACGAATCCCGAGCTGCGTTTACGTGTCGGTCATCAACACCCGCAGTTTTAGCCGATTCTGGCCCGTATCATGGACTATTACTCACTGTTTTGGGGTCCCGGAGTGATTTCCACGATTGATGAACCCCGGGGTGCGTTTACATGTCGATCATCAACACCCGCAGTTTTGGCCGATTTTGGCCCGTTCGTGGACTATTACTCACTGTTTTGGGGTCCCGGACTGATTTACACGATTGACGAACCCCGAGGTGCGTTTACGTGTCGGTCATCAACACCCGCAATTTTAGCCGATTCCGGCCCGTTTCGTGGACTATTACTCACTGTTTTGGGGTTCTGGAGTGATTTCCACGATTGACGAACCCCGGGGTGCGTTTACGAGTCGGTCATCAACACCCGCAGTTTTGGTCGATTTTGGCCCGTTCGTGGACTATTACTCACTGTTTTGGGGTCCCGGACTGATTTCCACGATTGACGAACCCCGGGGTGCGTTTACGTGTCGGTCATCAACACCCGCAGTTTTAGCCGATTCCGGCCCGTTTCGTGGACTATTACTCACTGTTTTGGGGTCCCGGAGTGATTTCCACGATTGACGAACCCCGAGGTGCGTTTACGTGTCGGTCATCAACACCCGCAGTTTTAGCCGATTCTGGCCCGTATCGTGGACTATTACTCACTTTTTTTGGGTCCCGGAGTGATTTCCACGATTGACGAATCCCGAGCTGCGTTTACGTGTCGGTCATCAACACCCGCAGTTTTAGCCGATTCTGGCCCGTATCATGGACTATTACTCACTGTTTTGGGGTCCCGGAGTGATTTCCACGATTGATGAACCCCGGGGTGCGTTTACATGTCGATCATCAACACCCGCAGTTTTGGCCGATTTTGGCCCGTTCGTGGACTATTACTCACTGTTTTGGGGTCCCGGACTGATTTACACGATTGACGAACCCCGAGGTGCGTTTACGTGTCGGTCATCAACACCCGCAATTTTAGCCGATTCCGGCCCGTTTCGTGGACTATTACTCACTGTTTTGGGGTCCCTGAGTGATTTCCACGATTGACGAACCCCGAGGTGCGTTTACGTGTCGGTCATCAACACCCGCAGTTTTAGCCGATTCTGGCCCGTATCGTGGACTATTACTCACTTTTTTTGGGTCCCGGAGTGATTTCCACGATTGACGAATCCCGAGCTGCGTTTACGTGTCGGTCATCAACACCCGCAGTTTTAGCCGATTCTGGCCCGTATCATGGACTATTACTCACTGTTTTGGGGTCCCGGAGTGATTTCCACGATTGGTGAACCCCGGGGTGCGTTTACATGTCGATCATCAACACCCGCAGTTTTGGCCGATTTTGGCCCGTTCGTGGACTATTACTCACTGTTTTGGGGTCCCGGACTGATTTACACGATTGACGAACCCCGAGGTGCGTTTACGTGTCGGTCATCAACACCCGCAATTTTAGCCGATTCCGGCCCGTTTCGTGGACTATTACTCACTGTTTTGGGGTTCTGGAGTGATTTCCACGATTGACGAACCCCGGGGTGCGTTTACGAGTCGGTCATCAACACCCGCAGTTTTGGTCGATTTTGGCCCGTTCGTGGACTATTACTCACTGTTTTGGGGTCCCGGACTGATTTCCACGATTGACGAACCCCGGGGTGCGTTTACGTGTCGGTCATCAACACCCGCAGTTTTAGCCGATTCCGGCCCGTTTCGTGGACTATTACTCACTATTTTGGGGTCCCGGAGTGATTTCCACGATTGACAAACCCCGGGGTGCGTTTACATGTCGATCATCAACACCCGCAGTTTTGGCCGATTTTGGCCCGTTCGTGGACTATTACTCACTGTTTTGGGGTCCCGGACTGATTTCCACGATTGACGAACCCCGGGGTGCGTTTACGTGTCGGTCATCAACACCCGCAGTTTTGGCCGATTCCGGCCCGTATCGTGGACTATCACTCACTTTTTTTGGGTCCCGGAGTGATTTCCATGATTGACGAACCCCGGGCTGCGTTTACGAGTCGGTCATCAACACCCGCAGTTTTAGCCAATTCCGGCCCGTATCTCACTGTTTTGGGGTCCCAAAGTGATTTCCACGATTGACGAACCCCGGGCTGCGTTTACGTGTCGGTCATCATCACCCACAGTTTTAGCCGATTCCGGCCCGTATCGTGGACTATCACTCACTTTTTTTGGGTCCCAGAGTGATTTCCACGATTGACGAACCCCGAGCTGCGTTTAGATGTCGGTCATTAACACCCGCAGTTTTAGCCGATTCTGGCCCGTATCATGGACTATTACTCACTGTTTTGGGGTCCCGGAGTGATTTCCACGATTGATGAACCCCGGGGTGCGTTTAGATGTCGATCATCAACACCCGCAGTTTTGGCCGATTTTGGCCCGTTCGTGGACTATTACTCACTGTTTTGGGGTCCCGCACTGATTTGCACGATTGACGAACCCCGAGGTGCGTTTACGTGTCGGTCATCAACACCCGCACTTTTAGCCGATTCCGGCCCGTTTCGTGGACTATTACTCACTATTTTGGGGTCCCGGAGTGATTTCCACGATTGACGAACCCCGGGGTGCATTTACGTGTCGGTCATCAACACCCGCAGTTTTAGCCGATTCTGGCCCGTATCATGGACTATCACTCACTTTTTTTGGGTCCCGGAGTGATTTCCACGATTGACGAACCCCGGGCTGCGTTTACGAGTCGGTCATCAACACCCGCAGTTTTAGCCAATTCCGACCCGTATCTCACTGTTTTGGGGTCCCAGAGTGATTTTCACGATTGACGAACCCCGGGCTGCGTTTACGTGTCGATCATCATCACCCACAGTTTTAGCCGATTCCAATCCGTATCGTGGACTATCACTCACTTTTTTTGGGTCCCAGAGTGATTTCCACGATTGACGAACCCTGGGCTACGTTTACGTGTCGGTCATCAACACCCGCAGTTTTAGCCGATTCTGGCCCGTATTGTGGACTATTACTCACTTTTTTTGGGTCCCGGAGTGATTTCCACGATTGACGAATCCCGAGCTGCGTTTACGTGTCGGTCATCAACACCCGCAGTTTTAGCCGATTCTGGCCCGTATCATGGACTATTACTCACTGTTTTGGGGTCCCGGAGTGATTTCCACGATTGATGAACCCCGGGGTGCGTTTATATGTCGATCATCAACACCCGCAGTTTTGGCCGATTTTGGCCCGTTCGTGGACTATTACTCACTGTTTTGGGGTCCCGGACTGATTTACACGATTGACGAACCCCGAGGTGCGTTTACGTGTCGATCATCAACACCCGCAGTTTTGGCCGATTTTGGCCCGTTCGTGGACAATTACTCACTGTTTTGGGGTCCCGCACTGATTTGCACGATTGACGAACCCCGAGGTGCGTTTACGTGTCGGTCATCAACACCCGCACTTTTAGCCGATTCCGGCCCGTTTCGTGGACTATTACTCACTATTTTGGGGTCCCGGAGTGATTTCCACGATTGACGAACCCCGGGGTGCATTTACGTGTCGGTCATCAACACCCGCAGTTTTAGCCGATTCTGGCCCGTATCATGGAATATCACTCACTTTTTTTGGGTCCCGGAGTGATTTCCACGATTGACGAACCCCGGGCTGCGTTTACGAGTCGGTCATCAACACCCGCAGTTTTAGCCAATTCCGACCCGTATCTCACTGTTTTGGGGTCCCAGAGTGATTTTCACGATTGACGAACCCCGGGCTGCGTTTACGTGTCGATCATCATCACCCACAGTTTTAGCCGATTCCAGCCCGTATCGTGGACTATCACTCACTTTTTTTGGGTCCCAGAGTGATTTCCACGATTGACGAACCCCGGGCTGCGTTTACGTGTCGGTCATCAACACCCGCAGTTTTAGCCGATTCTGGCCCGTATCATGGACTATTACTCACTTTTTTTGGGTCCCGGAGTGATTTCCACGATTGACGAATCCCGAGCTGCGTTTACGTGTCGGTCATCAACACCCGCAGTTTTAGCCGATTCTGGCCCGTATCATGGACTATTACTCACTGTTTTGGGGTCCCGGAGTGATTTCCACGATTGATGAACCCCGGGGTGCGTTTATATGTCGATCATCAACACCCGCAGTTTTGGCTGATTTTGGCCCGTTCGTGGACTATTACTCACTGTTTTGGGGTCCCGGACTGATTTACACGATTGACGAACCCCGAGGTGCGTTTACGTGTCGGTCATCAACACCCGCAATTTTAGCCGATTCCGGCCCGTTTCATGCACTATTACTCACTGTTTTGGGGTCCCGGAGTGATTTCCACGATTGACAAACCCCGGGGTGCGTTTACATGTCGATCATCAACACCCGCAGTTTTGGCCGATTTTGGCCCATTCGTGGACTATTACTCACTGTTTTGGGGTCCTGGACTGATTTCCACGATTGACGAACCCCGGGGTGCGTTTACTTGTCGGTCATCAACACCCGCAGTTTTGGCCGATTCCGGCCCGTATCGTGGACTATCACTCACTTTTTTTGGGTCCCGGAGTGATTTCCACGATTGACGAACCCCGGGCTGCGTTTACGAGTCGGTCATCAACACCCGCAGTTTTAGCCAATTCCGGCCCGTATCTCACTGTTTTGGGGTCCCAGAGTGATTTCCGCGATTGACGAACCCCGGGCTGCGTTTACGTGTCGGTCATCATCACCCACAGTTTTAGCCGATTCCGTCCCGTATCGTGGACTATCACTCACTATTTTGGGGTCCCGGAGTGATTTCCACGATTGACGAACCCCGGGGTGCATTTACGTGTCGGTCATCAACACCCGCAGTTTTAGCCGATTCTGGCCCGTATCATGGACTATTACTCACTGTTTTGGGGTCCAGGACTGATTTCCACGATTGATGAACCCCGGGGTGCGTTAACATGTCGATCATCAACACCCGCAGTTTTAGCCGATTTTGGCCCGTTCGTGGACTATTACTCACTGTTTTGGGGTCCCGGACGGATTTACACGATTGCCGAACCCCGAGGTGCGTTTACGTGTCGGTCATCAACACCCGCAATTTTAGCCGATTCCGGCCCGTTTCGTGGACTATTACTCACTGTTTTGGGGTCCCGGAGTGATTTCCACGATTGACGAACCCCGGGGTGCGTTTATGAGTCGGTAATCAACACCCGCAGTTTTGGTCGATTTTGGCCCGTTCGTGGACTATTACTCACTTTTTTGGGGTCCCGGACGGATTTACACGATTGCCGAACCCCGAGGTGCGTTTACGTGTCGGTCATCAACACCCGCAATTTTAGCCGATTCCGGCCCGTTTCGTGGACTATTACTCACTGTTTTGGGGTCCCGGAGTGATTTCCACGATTGACGAACCCCGAGGTGCGTTTACGTGTCGGTCATCAACACCCGCAGTTTTAGCCGATTCTGGCCCGTATCGTGGACTATTACTCACTTTTTTTGGGTCCCGGAGTGATTTCCACGATTGACGAATCCCGAGCTGCGTTTACGTGTCGGTCATCAACACCCGCAGTTTTAGCCGATTCTGGCCCGTATCATGGACTATTACTCACTGTTTTGGGGTCCCGGAGTGATTTCCACGATTGATGAACCCCGGGGTGCGATTACATGTCGATCATCAACACCCGCAGTTTTGGCCGATTTTGGCCCGTTCGTGGACTATTACTCACTGTTTTGGGGTCCCGGACTGATTTACACGATTGACGAACCCCGAGGTGCGTTTACGTGTCGGTCATCAACACCCGCAATTTTAGCCGATTCCGGCCCGTTTCGTGGACTATTACTCACTGTTTTAGGGTCCCGGAGTGATTTCCACGATTGACAAACCCCGGGGTGCGTTTACATGTCGATCATCAACACCCGCAGTTTTGGCCGATTTTGGCCCATTCGTGGACTATTACTCACTGTTTTGGGGTCCTGGACTGATTTCCACGATTGACGAACCCCGGGGTGCGTTTACTTGTCGGTCATCAACACCCGCAGTTTTGGCCGATTCCGGCCCGTATCGTGGACTATCACTCACTTTTTTTGGGTCCCGGAGTGATTTCCACGATTGACGAACCCCGGGCTGCGTTTACGAGTCGGTCATCAACACCCGCAGTTTTAGCCAATTCCGGCCCGTATCTCACTGTTTTGGGGTCCCAGAGTGATTTCCGCGATTGACGAACCCCGGGCTGCGTTTACGTGTCGGTCATCATCACCCACAGTTTTAGCCGATTCCGTCCCGTATCGTGGACTATCACTCACTATTTTGGGGTCCCGGAGTGATTTCCACGATTGACGAACCCCGGGGTGCATTTACGTGTCGGTCATCAACACCCGCAGTTTTAGCCGATTCTGGCCCGTATCATGGACTATTACTCACTGTTTTGGGGTCCAGGACTGATTTCCACGATTGATGAACCCCGGGGTGCGTTAACATGTCGATCATCAACACCCGCAGTTTTAGCCGATTTTGGCCCGTTCGTGGACTATTACTCACTGTTTTGGGGTCCCGGACGGATTTACACGATTGCCGAACCCCGAGGTGCGTTTACGTGTCGGTCATCAACACCCGCAATTTTAGCCGATTCCGGCCCGTTTCGTGGACTATTACTCACTGTTTTGGGGTCCCGGAGTGATTTCCACGATTGACGAACCCCGGGGTGCGTTTATGAGTCGGTAATCAACACCCGCAGTTTTGGTCGATTTTGGCCCGTTCGTGGACTATTACTCACTTTTTTGGGGTCCCGGACGGATTTACACGATTGCCGAACCCCGAGGTGCGTTTACGTGTCGGTCATCAACACCCGCAATTTTAGCCGATTCCGGCCCGTTTCGTGGACTATTACTCACTGTTTTGGGGTCCCGGAGTGATTTCCACGATTGACGAACCCCGAGGTGCGTTTACGTGTCGGTCATCAACACCCGCAGTTTTAGCCGATTCTGGCCCGTATCGTGGACTATTACTCACTTTTTTTGGGTCCCGGAGTGATTTCCACGATTGACGAATCCCGAGCTGCGTTTACGTGTCGGTCATCAACACCCGCAGTTTTAGCCGATTCTGGCCCGTATCATGGACTATTACTCACTGTTTTGGGGTCCCGGAGTGATTTCCACGATTGATGAACCCCGGGGTGCGATTACATGTCGATCATCAACACCCGCAGTTTTGGCCGATTTTGGCCCGTTCGTGGACTATTACTCACTGTTTTGGGGTCCCGGACTGATTTACACGATTGACGAACCCCGAGGTGCGTTTACGTGTCGGTCATCAACACCCGCAATTTTAGCCGATTCCGGCCCGTTTCGTGGACTATTACTCACTGTTTTGGGGTTCTGGAGTGATTTCCACGATTGACGAACCCCGGGGTGCGTTTACGAGTCGGTCATCAACACCCGCAGTTTTGGTCGATTTTGGCCCGTTCGTGGACTATTACTCACTGTTTTGGGGTCCCGGACTGATTTCCACGATTGACGAACCCCGGGGTGCGTTTACGTGTCGGTCATCAACACCCGCAGTTTTAGCCGATTCCGGCCCGTTTCGTGGACTATTACTCACTATTTTGGGGTCCCGGAGTGATTTCCACGATTGACAAACCACGGGGTGCGTTTACATGTCGATCATCAACACTCGTAGTTTTGGCCGATTTTGGCCCGTTCGTGGACTATTACTCACTGTTTTGGTGTCCCGGAGTGATTTCCGCGATTGACGAACCCCGGGGTGCGTTTACGTGTCGGTCATCAACACCCGCAGTTTTGGCCGATTCCGGCCCATACCGTGGACTATCACTCACTTTTTTTGGGTCCCGGAGTGATTTCCACGATTGACGAACCCCGGGGTGCATTTACGTGTCGGTCATCAACACCCGCAGTTTTAGCCGATTCTGGCGCGTATCATGGACTATTACTCACTGTTTTGGGGTCCAGGAGTGATTTCCACGATTGATGAACCCCGGGGTGCGTTAACATGTCGATCATCAACACCCGCAGTTTTAGCCGATTTTGGCCCGTTCGTGGACTATTACTCACTGTTTTGGGGTCCCGGACGGATTTACACGATTGCCGAACCCCGAGGTGCGTTTACGTGTCGGTCATCAACACCCGCAATTTTAGCCGATTCCGGCCCGTTTCGTGGACTATTACTCACTGTTTTGGGGTCCCGGAGTGATTTCCACGATTGACGAACCCCGGGGTGCGTTTATGAGTCGGTAATCAACACCCGCAGTTTTGGTCGATTTTGGCCCGTTCGTGGACTATTACTCACTTTTTTGGGGTCCCGGACGGATTTACACGATTGCCGAACCCCTAGGTGCGTTTACGTGTCGGTCATCAACACCCGCAATTTTAGCCGATTCCGGCCCGTTTCGTGGACTATTACTCACTGTTTTGGGGTCCCGGAGTGATTTCCACGATTGACGAACCCCGAGGTGCGTTTACGTGTCGGTCATCAACACCCGCAGTTTTAGCCGATTCTGGCCCGTATCGTGGACTATTACTCACTTTTTTTGGGTCCCGGAGTGATTTCCACGATTGACGAATCCCGAACTGCGTTTACGTGTCGGTCATCAACACCCGCAGTTTTAGCCGATTCTGGCCCGTATCATGGACTATTACTCACTGTTTTGGGGTCCCGAAGTGATTTCCACGATTGATGAACCCCGGGGTGCGATTACATGTCGATCATCAACACCCGCAGTTTTGGCCGATTTTGGCCCGTTTCGTGGACTATTACTCACTGTTTTGGGGTTCTGGAGTGATTTCCACGATTGACGAACCCCGGGGTGCGTTTACGAGTCGGTCATCAACACCCGCAGTTTTGGTCGATTTTGGCCCGTTCGTGGACTATTACTCACTGTTTTGGGGTCCCGGACTGATTTCCACGATTGACGAACCCCGGGGTGCGTTTACGTGTCGGTCATCAACACCCGCAGTTTTAGCCGATTCCGGCCCGTTTCGTGGACTATTACTCACTATTTTGGGGTCCCGGAGTGATTTCCACGATTGACAAACCCCAGGGTGCGTTTACATGTCGATCATCAACACTCGTAGTTTTGGCCGATTTTGGCCCGTTCGTGGACTATTACTCACTGTTTTGGGGTCCCGGACTGATTTCCACGATTGACGAACCCCGGGGTGCGTTTACGTGTCGGTCATCAACACCCGCAGGTTTGGCCGATTCCGGCCCGTATCGTGGACTATCACTCACTTTTTTTGGGTCCCGGAGTGATTTCCACGATTGACGAACCCCGGGCTGCGTTTACGAGTCGGTCATCAACACCCGCAGTTTTAGCCAATTCCGGCCCGTATCTCACTGTTTTGGGGTCCCAAAGTGATTTCCACGATTGACGAACCCCGGGCTGCCTTTACGTGTCGGTCATCATCACCCACAGTTTTAGCCGATTCCGGCCCGTATCGTGGACTATCACTCACTTTTTTTGGGTCCCAGAGTGATTTCCACAATTGACGAACCCCGAGCTGCGTTTAGATGTCGATCATCAACACCCGCAGTTTTAGCCGATTCTGGCCTGTATCATGGACTATTACTCACTGTTTTGGGGTCCCGGAGTGATTTCCCCGATTGATGAACCCCGGGGTGCGTTTACATGTCGATCATCAACACCCGCAGTTTTGGCCGATTTTGGCCCGTTCGTGGACTATTACTCACTGTTTTGGGGTCCCGCACTGATTTGCACGATTGACGAACCCCGAGGTGCGTTTACGTGTCGGTCATCAACACCCGCACTTTTAGCCGATTCCGGCCCGTTTCGTGGACTATTACTCACTATTTTGGGGTCCCGGAGTGATTTCCACGATTGACGAACCCCGGGGTGCATTTACGTGTCGGTCATCAACGCCCGCAGTTTTAGCCGATTCTGGCCCGTATCATGGACTATCACTCACTTTTTTTGGGTCCCGGAGTGATTTCCACGATTGACGAACCCCGGGCTGCGTTTACGAGTCGGTCATCAACACCCGCAGTTTTAGCCAATTCCGACCCGTATCTCACTGCTTTGGGGTCCCAGAGTGATTTTCACGATTGACGAACCCCGGGCTGCGTTTACGTGTCGATCATCATCACCCACAGTTTTAGCCGATTCCAGCCCGTATCGTGGACTATCACTCACTTTTTTTGGGTCCCAGAGTGATTTCCACGATTGACGAACCCCGGGTTGCGTTTACGTGTCGGTCATCAACACCCGCAGTTTTAGCCGATTCTGGCCCGTATCGTGGACTATTACTCACTTTTTTTGGGTCCCGGAGTGATTTCCACGATTGACGAACCCCGAGCTGCGTTTACGTGTCGGTCATCAACACCCGCAGTTTTAGCCGATTCTGGCCCGTATCATGGACTATTACTCACTGTTTTGGGGTCCCGGAGTGATTTCCACGATTGATGAACCCCGGGGTGCGTTTATATGTCGATCATCAACACCCGCAGTTTTGGCCGATTTTGGCCCGTTCGTGGACTATTACTCACTGTTTTGGGGTCCCGGACTGATTTACACGATTGACGAACCCCGAGGTGCGTTTACGTGTCGGTCATCAACACCCGCAATTTTAGCCGATTCCGGCCTGTTTCGTGCACTATTACTCACTGTTTTGGGGTCCCGGAGTGATTTCCACGATTGACAAACCCCGGGGTGCGTTTACATGTCGATCATCAACACCCGCAGTTTTGGCCGATTTTGGCCCATTCGTGGACTATTACTCACTGTTTTGGGGTCCCGGACTGATTTCCACGATTGACGAACCCCGGGGTGCGTTTACGTGTCGGTCATCAACACCCGCAGTTTTGGCCGATTCCGGCCCGTATCGTGGACTATCACTCACTTTTTTTGGGTCCCGGAGTGATTTCCACGATTGACGAACCCCGGGCTGCGTTTGCGAGTCGGTCATCAACACCCGCAGTTTTAGCCAATTCCGGCCCGTATCTCACTGTTTTGGGGTCCCAGAGTGATTTCCACGATTGACGAACCCCGGGCTGCGTTTACGTGTCGGTCATCATCACCCACAGTTTTAGCCGATTCCGGCCCGTATCGTGGACTATCACTCACTATTTTGGGGTCCCGGAGTGATTTCCACGATTGACGAACCCCGGGGTGCATTTACGTGTTGGTCATCAACACCCGCAGTTTTAGCCGATTCTGGCCCGTATCATGGACTATTACTCACTGTTTTGGGGTCCCGGAGTGATTTCCACGATTGATGAACCCCGGGGTGCGTTTACATGTCGATCATCAACACCCGCAGTTTTAGCCGATTTTGGCCCGTTCGTGGACTATTACTCACTGTTTTGGGGTCCCGGACGGATTTACACGATTGCCGAACCCCGAGGTGCGTTTACGTGTCGGTCATCAACACCCGCAATTTTAGCCGATTCCGGCCCGTTTCGTGGACTATTACTCACTGTTTTGGGGTCCCGGAGTGATTTCCACGATTGACGAACCCCGGGGTGCGTTTACGAGTCGGTCATCAACACCCGCAGTTTTGGTCCATTTTGGCCCGTTCGTGGACTATTACTCACTGTTTTGGGGTCCCGGACTGATTTCCACGATTGACGAACCCCGGCGTGCGTTTACGTGTCGGTCATCAACACCCGCAGTTTTAGCCGATTCCGGCCCGTTTCGTGGACTATTACTCACTATTTTGGGTCCCGGAGTGATTTCCACGATTGACAAACCCCGGGGTTCGTTTACATGTCGATCATCAACACCCGCAGTTTTGGCCGATTTTGGGCCGTTCGTGGACTATTACTCACTGTTTTGGGGTCCCGGACTGATTTCCACGATTGACGAACCCCGGGGTGCGTTTACGTGTCGGTCATCAACACCCGCAGTTTTAGCCGATTCCGGCCCGTTTCGTGGACTATTACTCACTGTTTTGGGGTCCCGGAGTGATTTCCACGATTGATGAACCCCAGGGTGCGTTTACGTGTCGGTCATCAACACCTGCAGTTTTAGCCGATTCTGGCCCGTATCGTGGACTATTACTCACTTTTTTTGGGTCCCGGAGTGATTTCCATGATTGATGAACTCCGGGGTGCGTTTACGTGTCGGTCATCAACACCCGCAGTTTTGGCCGATTCTGGCCCGTATCATGGACTATTACTCACTTTTTTGGGTCCCGGAGTGATTTCCACGATTGACGAACCCCGAGGTGCGTTTACGTGTCAGTCATCAACTCCTGCAGTTTTGGCCGATTCCGGCCCGTTTCGTGGACTATTACTCACTATTTTGGGGTCCCGGAGTGATTTCCACGATTGACAAACCCCAGGGTGCGTTTACATGTCGATCATCAACACTCGTAGTTTTGGCCGATTTTGGCCCGTTCGTGGACTATTACTCACTGTTTTGGGGTCCCGGACTGATTTCCACGATTGACGAACCCCGGGGTGCGTTTACGTGTCGGTCATCAACACCCGCAGGTTTGGCCGATTCCGGCCCGTATCGTGGACTATCACTCACTTTTTTTGGGTCCCGGAGTGATTTCCACGATTGACGAACCCCGGGCTGCGTTTACGAGTCGGTCATCAACACCCGCAGTTTTAGCCAATTCCGGCCCGTATCTCACTGTTTTGGGGTCCCAAAGTGATTTCCACGATTGACGAACCCCGGGCTGCCTTTACGTGTCGGTCATCATCACCCACAGTTTTAGCCGATTCCGGCCCGTATCGTGGACTATCACTCACTTTTTTTGGGTCCCAGAGTGATTTCCACAATTGACGAACCCCGAGCTGCGTTTAGATGTCGATCATCAACACCCGCAGTTTTAGCCGATTCTGGCCCGTATCGTGGACTATTACTCACTGTTTTGGGGTCCCGGAGTGATTTCCCCGATTGATGAACCCCGGGGTGCGTTTACATGTCGATCATCAACACCCGCAGTTTTGGCCGATTTTGGCCCGTTCGTGGACTATTACTCACTGTTTTGGGGTCCCGCACTGATTTGCACGATTGACGAACCCCGAGGTGCATTTACGTGTCGGTCATCAACACCCGCACTTTTAGCCGATTCCGGCCCGTTTCGTGGACTATTACTCACTATTTTGGGGTCCCGGAGTGATTTCCACGATTGACGAACCCCGGGGTGCATTTACGTGTCGGTCATCAACGCCCGCAGTTTTAGCCGATTCTGGCCCGTATCATGGACTATCACTCACTTTTTTTGGGTCCCGGAGTGATTTCCACGATTGACGAACCCCGGGCTGCGTTTACGAGTCGGTCATCAACACCCGCAGTTTTAGCCAATTCCGACCCGTATCTCACTGTTTTGGGGTCCCAGAGTGATTTTCACGATTGACGAACCCCGGGCTGCGTTTACGTGTCGATCATCATCACCCACAGTTTTAGCCGATTCCAGCCCGTATCGTGGACTATCACTCACTTTTTTTGGGTCCCAGAGTGATTTCCACGATTGACGAACCCCGGGCTGCGTTTACGTGTCGGTCATCAACACCCGCAGTTTTAGCCGATTCTGGCCCGTATCGTGGACTATTACTCACTTTTTTTGGGTCCCGGAGTGATTTCCACGATTGACGAACCCCGAGCTGCGTTTACGTGTCGGTCATCAACACCCGCAGTTTTAGCCGATTCTGGCCCGTATCATGGACTATTACTCACTGTTTTGGGGTCCCGGAGTGATTTCCACGATTGATGAACCCCGGGGTGCGTTTACATGTCGATCATCAACACCCGCAGTTTTAGCCGATTTTGGCCCGTTCGTGGACTATTACTCACTGTTTTGGGGTCCCGGACGGATTTACACGATTGCCGAACCCCGAGGTGCGTTTACGTGTCGGTCATCAACACCCGCAATTTTAGCCGATTCCGGCCCGTTTCGTGGACTATTACTCACTGTTTTGGGGTCCCGGAGTGATTTCCACGATTGACGAACCCCGGGGTGCGTTTACGAGTCGGTCATCAACACCCGCAGTTTTGGTCCATTTTGGCCCGTTCGTGGACTATTACTCACTGTTTTGGGGTCCCGGACTGATTTCCACGATTGACGAACCCCGGCGTGCGTTTACGTGTCGGTCATCAACACCCGCAGTTTTAGCCGATTCCGGCCCGTTTCGTGGACTATTACTCACTATTTTGGGTCCCGGAGTGATTTCCACGATTGACAAACCCCGGGGTTCGTTTACATGTCGATCATCAACACCCGCAGTTTTGGCCGATTTTGGGCCGTTCGTGGACTATTACTCACTGTTTTGGGGTCCCGGACTGATTTCCACGATTGACGAACCCCGGGGTGTGTTTACGTGTCGGTCATCAACACCCGCAGTTTTAGCCGATTCCGGCCCGTATTGTGGACTATCACTCACTTTTTTTGGGTCCCGGAGTGATTTCCACGATTGACGAACCCCGGGCCGCGTTTACGAGTCGGTCATCAACACCCACAGTTTTAGCCAATTCCGGCCCGTATCTCACTGTTTTGGGGTCCCAGAGTGATTTCCACGATTGACGAACCGCGGGCTGCGTTTACGTGTCGATCATCATCACCCACAGTTTTAGCCGATTTCGGCCCGTATCGTGGACTATCACTCACTTTTTTTGGGTCCTAGAGTGATTTCCACGATTGACGAACCCCGAGCTGCGTTTAGATGTCGGTCATCAACACCCGCGGTTTTAGCCGATTCTGGCCCGTATCGTGGACTATTACTCACTTTTTTTGGGTCCCGGAGTGATTTCCACGATTGACGAATCCCGAGCTGCGTTTACGTGTCGGTCATCAACACCCGCAGTTTTAGCCGATTCTGGCCCATATCATAGACTATTACTCACTGTTTTGGGGTCCCGGAGTGATTTCCACGATTGATGAACCCCGGGGTGCGTTTACATGTCGATCATCAACACCCGCAGTTTTGGCCGATTTTGGCCCGTTCGTGGACTATTACTCACTGTTTTGGGGTCCCGGACTGATTTACACGATTGACGAACCCCGAGGTGCGTTTACGTGTCGGTCATCAACACCCGCAATTTTAGCCGATTCCGGCCCGTTTCATGCACTATTACTCACTGTTTTGGGGTCCCGGAGTGATTTCCACGATTGACGAACCCCGGGGTGCGTTTACGAGTCGGTCATCAACACCCGTAGTTTTGGTCCATTTTGGCCCGTTCGTGGACTATTACTCACTGTTTTGGGGTCCCGGACTGATTTCCACGATTGACGAACCCCGGGGTGCGTTTACGTGTCGGTCATCAACACCCGCAGTTTTAGCCGATTCCGGCCCGTTTCGTGGACTATTACTCACTATTTTGGGGTCCCGGAGTGATTTCCACGATTGACAAACCCCGGGGTGCGTTTACATGTCAATCATCAACACCCGCAGTTTTGGCTGATTTTGGCCCATTCGTGGACTATTACTCACTGTTTTGGGGTCCCGGACTGATTTCCACGATTGACGAACCCCGGGGTGCGTTTACGTGTCGGTCATCAACACCCGCAGTTTTGGCCGATTCCGGCCCGTATCGTGGACTATCACTCACTTTTTTTGGGTCTCGGAGTGATTTCCACGATTGACGAACCCCGGGCTGCGTTTACGAGTCGGTCATCAACACCCGCAGTTTTAGCCAATTCCGGCCCGTATCTCACTGTTTTGGGGTCCCAGAGTGATTTCCACGATTGACGAACCCCGGGCTGCGTTTACGTGTCGGTCATCATCACCCACAGTTTTAGCCGATTCCGGCCCGTATCGTGGACTATCACTCACTTTTTTTGGGTCCCAGAGTGATTTCCACGATTGACGAACCCCGAGCTGCGTTTAGATGTCGGTCATCAACACCCGCAGTTTTAGCCGATTCTGGCCCGTATCGTGGACTATTACTCACTGTTTTGGGGTCCCGGAGTGATTTCCACGATTGATGAACCCCGGGGTGCGTTTACATGTCGATCATCAACACCCGCAGTTTTGGCCGATTTTGGCCCGTTCGTGGACTATTACTCACTGTTTTGGGGTCCCGGACTGATTTCCACGATTGACGAACCCCGAGGTGCGTTTACGTGTCCGTCATCAACACCCGCAGTTTTAGCCGATTCCGGCCTGTTTTGTGGACTCACTATTTTGGGGTCCCGGAGTGATTTCCACGATTGACGAACCCCGGGGTGCATTTACGTGTCGGTCATCAACACCCGCAGTTTTAGCCGATTCTGGCCCGTATCATGGACTATTACTCACTGTTTTGGGGTCCCGGATTGATTTCCACGATTGATGAACCCCGGGGTGCGTTTACATGTCGATCATCAACACCCGCAGTTTTAGCCGATTTTGGCCCGTTCGTGGACTATTACTCACTGTTTTGGGGTCCCGGACGGATTTACACGATTGCCGAACCCCGAGGTGCGTTTACGTGTCGGTCATCAACACCCGCAATTTTAGCCGATTCTGGCCCGTTTCGTGGACTATTACTCACTGTTTTGGGGTCCCGGAGTGATTTCCACGATTGACGAACCCCGGGGTGCGTTTACGAGTCGGTCATCAACACCCGCAGTTTTGGTCGATTTTGGCCCGTTCGTGGACTATTACTCACTGTTTTGGGGTCCCGGACTGATTTCCACGATTGACGAACCCCGGGGTGCGTTTACGTGTCGGTCATCAACACCCGCAGTTTTAGCCGATTCCGGCCCGTATTGTGGACTATCACTCACTTTTTTTGGGTCCCGGAGTGATTTCCACGATTGACGAACCCCGGGCTGCGTTTACGAGTCGGTCATCAACACCCGCAGTTTTAGCCAATTCCGGCACATATCTCACTGTTTTGGGGTCCCAGAGTGATTTCCACGATTGACGAACCCCGGGCTGCGTTTACGTGTCGATCATCATCACCCACAGTTTTAGCCGATTCCGGCCCGTATCATGGACTATCACTCACTTTTTTTGGGTCCCAGAGTGATTTACACGATTGACGAACCCCGAGCTGCGTTTACATGTCGGTCATCAACACCCGCAGTTTTAGCCGATTCCGGCCCGTTTCGTGGACTATTACTCACTATTTTGGGGTCCCGGAGTGATTTCCACGATTGACCAACCCCGGGGTGCGTTTACATGTCGATCATCAACACCCGCAGTTTTGCCCGATTTTGGCCCGTTCGTGGACTATTACTCACTGTTTTGGGGTCCCGGACTGATTTCCACGATTGACGAACCCCGGGGTGCGTTTACGTGTCGGTCATCAACACCCGCAGTTTTAGCCGATTCCGGCCCGTATTGTGGACTATCACTCACTTTTTTTGGGTCCCGGAGTGATTTCCACGATTGACGAACCCCGAGCTGCGTTTAGATGTCGGTCATCAACACCCGCAGTTTTAGCCGATTCTGGCCCGTATCGTGGACTATTACTCACTGTTTTGGGGTCCCGGAGTGATTTCCACGATTGATGAACCCCGGGGTGCGTTTACATGTCGATCATCAACACCCGCAGTTTTGGCCGATTTTGGCCCGTTCGTGGACTATTACTCACTGTTTTGGGGTCCCGGACTGATTTCCACGATTGACGAACCCCGAGGTGCGTTTACGTGTCCGTCATCAACACCCGCAGTTTTAGCCGATTCCGGCCTGTTTTGTGGACTCACTATTTTGGGGTCCCGGAGTGATTTCCACGATTGACGAACCCCGGGGTGCATTTACGTGTCGGTCATCAACACCCGCAGTTTTAGCCGATTCTGGCCCGTATCATGGACTATTACTCACTGTTTTGGGGTCCCGGATTGATTTCCACGATTGATGAACCCCGGGGTGCGTTTACATGTCGATCATCAACACCCGCAGTTTTAGCCGATTTTGGCCCGTTCGTGGACTATTACTCACTGTTTTGGGGTCCCGGACGGATTTACACGATTGCCGAACCCCGAGGTGCGTTTACGTGTCGGTCATCAACACCCGCAATTTTAGCCGATTCTGGCCCGTTTCGTGGACTATTACTCACTGTTTTGGGGTCCCGGAGTGATTTCCACGATTGACGAACCCCGGGGTGCGTTTACGAGTCGGTCATCAACACCCGCAGTTTTGGTCGATTTTGGCCCGTTCGTGGACTATTACTCACTGTTTTGGGGTCCCGGACTGATTTCCACGATTGACGAACCCCGGGGTGCGTTTACGTGTCGGTCATCAACACCCGCAGTTTTAGCCGATTCCGGCCCGTATTGTGGACTATCACTCACTTTTTTTGGGTCCCGGAGTGATTTCCACGATTGACGAACCCCGGGCTGCGTTTACGAGTCGGTCATCAACACCCGCAGTTTTAGCCAATTCCGGCACATATCTCACTGTTTTGGGGTCCCAGAGTGATTTCCACGATTGACGAACCCCGGGCTGCGTTTACGTGTCGATCATCATCACCCACAGTTTTAGCCGATTCCGGCCCGTATCATGGACTATCACTCACTTTTTTTGGGTCCCAGAGTGATTTACACGATTGACGAACCCCGAGCTGCGTTTACATGTCGGTCATCAACACCCGCAGTTTTAGCCGATTCCGGCCCGTTTCGTGGACTATTACTCACTATTTTGGGGTCCCGGAGTGATTTCCACGATTGACCAACCCCGGGGTGCGTTTACATGTCGATCATCAACACCCGCAGTTTTGCCCGATTTTGGCCCGTTCGTGGACTATTACTCACTGTTTTGGGGTCCCGGACTGATTTCCACGATTGACGAACCCCGGGGTGCGTTTACGTGTCGGTCATCAACACCCGCAGTTTTAGCCGATTCTGGCCCGTATTGTGGACTATCACTCACTTTTTTTGGGTCCCGGAGTGATTTCCACGATTGACGAACCCCGGGGTGCGTTTACGAGTCGGTCATCAACACCCGCAGTTTTAGCCAATTCCGGCCCGTATCTCACTGTTTTGGGGTCCCAGAGTGATTTCCACGATTGACGAACCCCGGGCTGCGTTTACGTGTCGATCATCATCACCCACAGTTTTAGCTGATTCCGGCCCGTATCGTGGACTATCACTCACTTTTTTTGGGTCCCAGAGTGATTTCCATGATTGGCGAACGACGAGCTGCGTTTAGATGTCGGTCATCAACACTCGCAGTTTTGGCCGATTCCGGCCCGTATCGTGGACTATTACTCACTGTTTTGGGGTCCCAGAGTGATTTCCACGATTGACGAACCCCGGGCTGCGTTTACGTGTCGGCCATCAACACCCGCAGTTTTAGCCGATTCTGGCCCGTATCGTGGACTATTACTCACTGTTTTGGGGTCCCAGAGTGATTTCCACGATTGAAGAACCCTGGGGTGCGTTTACATGTCGATCATCAACACCCGCAGTTTTGGCCGATTTTGGCCCGTTCGTGGACTATTACTCACTGTTTTGGGGTCCCAGACGGATTTCCACGATTGGCGAATCCCGAGCTGCGTTTACATGTCGGTCACCAACACCCGCAGTTTTAGCAGATTCTGGCCCGTATCGTGGACTATTACTCACTGTTTTGGGGTCCCGGAGTGATTTCCACGATTGATGAACCCCGGGGTGCGTTTACATGTCGATCATCAACACCCGCAGTTTTGGCCGATTTTGGCCCGTTCGTGGACTATTACTCACTGGTTTGGGGTCCCGGACTGATTTCCACGATTGACGAACCCCGAGGTGCGTTTACGTGTCCGTCATCAACACCCGCAGTTTTAGCCGATTCCGGCCTGTTTCGTGGACTATTACTCACTATTTTGGGGTCCCGGAGTGATTTCCACGATTGACGAACCCCGGGGTGCATTTACGTGTCGGTCATCAACACTCGCAGTTTTAGCCGATTCTGGCCCGTATCGTGGACTATCACTCACTTTTTTTGGGTCCCGGAGTGATTTCCATGGTTGATGAACCCCGGGGTGCGTTTACATGTCGGTCATCAACACCCACAGTTTTGGCCGATTTTGGCCCGTTCGTGGACTATTACTCACTATTTTGGGGTCCCGGACTGATTTCCACGATTGACGAACCCCGGGGTGCGTTTACGTGTCGGTCATCAACACCCGCAGTTTTGGCCGATTCCGGCCCGTATCGTGGACTATTACTCACTGTTTTGGGGTCCCAGAGTGATTTCCACGATTGACGAACCCCGGGCTGCGTTTACGTGTCGGCCATCAACACCCGCAGTTTTAGCCGATTCCGGCCCGTATCGTGGACTATCACTCACTTTTTTTGGGTCCCGGAGTGATTTCCACGATTGACGAATCCCGAGCTGCGTTTACATGTCGGTCACCAACACCCGCAGTTTTAGCCGATTCTGGCCCGTATCATGGACTATTACTCACTGTTTTGGGGTCCCGGAGTGATTTCCACGATTGAAGAACCCCGGGGTGCGTTTACATGTCGATCATCAACACCCGCAGTTTTGGCCGATTTTGGCCCGTTCGTGGACTATTACTCACTGTTTTGGGGTCCTGGACTGATTTCCACGATTGACGAACCCCGAGGTGCGTTTACGTGTCGGTCATCAACACCCGCAGTTTTAGCCGATTCCGGCCCGTTTCGTGGACTATTACTCACTTTTTTTGGGTCCCGGAGTGATTTCCACGATTGACGAGCCCCGAGCTGCGTTTACGTGTCGGTCATCAACACCCGCAGTTTTAGCCGATTCTGGCCCGTATCGTGGACTATTACTCACTTTTTTTTGGTTCCCGGAGTGATTTCCACGATTGATGAACCCCGGGGTGCGTTTACATGTCAGTCATCAACACCCGCAGTTTTGGCCGATTTTGGCCCGTTCGTGGACTATTACTCACTGTTTTGGGGTCCCGGACTGATTTCCACGATTGACAAACCCCGGGGTGCGTTTACGTGTCGGTCATCATCACCCACAGTTTTAGCCGATTCCGGCCTGTATCGTGGACTATCACTCACTTTTTTTGGGTCCCAGAGTGATTTACACGATTGACGAACCCCGAGCTGCGTTTACATGTCGGTCATCAACACCCGCAGTTTTAGGCGATTCTGGCCCGTATCGTGGACTATTACTCACAGTTTTGGGGTCCCGGACTGATTTCCACGATTGACGAACCCCGAGGTGCGTTTACGTGTCGGTCATCAACACCCGAAGTTTTAGCCGATTCCGGCCCGTTTCGTGGACTATTACTCACTATTTTGGGGTCCCGGAGTGATTTCCACGATTGACGAACCCCGGGGTGCATTTACGTGTCGGTCATCAACACTCGCAGTTTTGGCCGATTTTGGCCCGTTCGTGGATTATTACTCACTGTTTTGGGGTCCCGGAGTGATTTCCACGATTGACGAACCCCGGGCTGCGTTTACGTGTCGGTCATCAACACCCGCAGTTTTAGCCGATTCTGGCCCGTATCATGGACTATTACTCACTTTTTTGGGTCCCGGAGTGATTTCCACGACTGATGAACTCCGGGGTGCGTTTACATGTCGGTCATCAACACCCGTAGTTTTTGCCGATTTTGGCCCGTTCGTGGACTATTACACATTGTTTTGGGGTCCCGGACTGATTTCCACGATTGACGAACCCCGGGGTGCCTTTACATGTCGGTCATCAACACCCGCAGTTTCGGCCGATTTTGGCCCGTTCGTGGACTATTACACATTGTTTTGGGGTCCCGGACTGATTTCCACGATTGACGAACCCCGGGGTGCCTTTACATGTCGGTCATCAACACCCGCAGTTTTGGCCGATTCTGGCCCGTATCATGGACTATTACTCACTGCTTTGGGTCCCAGAGTGATTTCCACGATTGACGAACCTCGGGCTGCGTTTACGTGTCGGTCATCAACACCCGCAGTTTTAGCCGATTCCGGCCCGTACCGTGGACTATTACTCACTTTTTTCGGTCCCGGAGTGATTTCCACGATTGACGAGCCCCGAGCTGCGTTTACGTGTCGGTCATCAACACCCGCAGTTTTAGCCGATTCTGGCCCGTATCGTGGACTATTACTCACTGTTTTCGGGTCCCGGAGTGATTTCCACGATTGATGAACCCCGGCGTGCGTTTACATGTCGATCATCAACACCCGCAGTTTTGGCCGATTTTGGCCCGTTCCTGGACTATTACTCATTGTTTTGGGGTCCCGGACTGATTTCCACGATTGACGAACCCCGAGGTGCGTTTACGTGTCGGTCATCAACACCCGCAGTTTTAGCCGATTCCGGCCCGTTTCGTGGACTATTACTCACTGTTTTGGGGTCCCAGAGTGATTTCCATAATTGACGAACCCCGGGGTGCGTTTACGTGTCGGTTACCAACACCCGCAGTTTTAGCCGATTCCGGCCCGTATCGTGGACTATCACTCACTTTTTTTGGGTCCCGGAGTGATTTCCACGATTGACGAACCCCGGGCTGCGTTTACGTGTTGGTCATCAAGACCCGCAGTTTTAGCCAATTCCGGCCCGTATCGTGGACTATTACTCACTGTTTTGGGGTCCCAGAGTGATTTCCACGATTGACGAACCCCGGGCTGCGTTTACGGGTCGGTCATCATCACCCACAGTTTTAGCAGATTCCGGCCTGTATCGTGGACTATCACTCACTTTTTTTGGGTCCCAGAGTGATTTACACGATTGACGAACCCCGAGCTGCGTTTACATGTCGGTCATCAACACCCGCAGTATTAGCCGATTCCGGCCCGTTTCGTGGACTATTACTCACTATTTTGGGGTCCCAGAGTGATTTCCACGATTGATAAACCCCGGGGTGTGTTTACATGTCGATCATCAACACCCGCAGTTTTGGCCGATTTTGGCCCGTTCGTGGACTATTACTCACTGTTTTGGGGTCCCGGACTGATTTCCACGATTGACGAACCCCGGGGTGCGTTTACGAGTCTGTCATCAACACCCGCAGTTTTAGCCGATTCCGGCCCGTATTGTGGACTATCACTCACTTTTTTGGGGTCCCGGAGTGATTTCCACGATTGACGAACCCCGGGCTGCGTTTACGAGTCGGTCATCAACACCCGCAGTTTTAGCCAATTCCGGCCCGTATCTCACTGTTTTGGGGTCCCAGAGTGATTTCCACGATTGACGAACCCCGGGCTGTGTTTACGTGTCGATCATCATCACCCACAGTTTTAGCTGATTCCGGCCCGTATCATGGACTATCACTCACTTTTTTTGGGTCCCAGAGTGATTTCCACGATTGGCGATCCCCGAGCTGCGTTTAGATGTCGGTCATCAACACCCGCAGTTTCGGCCGATTTTGGCCCGTTCGTGGACTATTACACATTGTTTTGGGGTCCCGGACTGATTTCCACGATTGACGAACCCCGGGGTGCCTTTACATGTCGGTCATCAACACCCGCAGTTTTGGCCGATTCTGGCCCGTATCATGGACTATTACTCACTGCTTTGGGTCCCAGAGTGATTTCCACGATTGACGAACCTCGGGCTGCGTTTACGTGTCGGTCATCAACACCCGCAGTTTTAGCCGATTCCGGCCCGTACCGTGGACTATTACTCACTTTTTTCGGTCCCGGAGTGATTTCCACGATTGACGAGCCCCGAGCTGCGTTTACGTGTCGGTCATCAACACCCGCAGTTTTAGCCGATTCTGGCCCGTATCGTGGACTATTACTCACTGTTTTCGGGTCCCGGAGTGATTTCCACGATTGATGAACCCCGGCGTGCGTTTACATGTCGATCATCAACACCCGCAGTTTTGGCCGATTTTGGCCCGTTCCTGGACTATTACTCATTGTTTTGGGGTCCCGGACTGATTTCCACGATTGACGAACCCCGAGGTGCGTTTACGTGTCGGTCATCAACACCCGCAGTTTTAGCCGATTCCGGCCCGTTTCGTGGACTATTACTCACTGTTTTGGGGTCCCAGAGTGATTTCCATGATTGACGAACCCCGGGGTGCGTTTACGTGTCGGTTACCAACACCCGCAGTTTTAGCCGATTCCGGCCCGTATCGTGGACTATCACTCACTTTTTTTGGGTCCCGGAGTGATTTCCACGATTGACGAACCCCGGGCTGCGTTTACGTGTTGGTCATCAAGACCCGCAGTTTTAGCCAATTCCGGCCCGTATCGTGGACTATTACTCACTGTTTTGGGGTCCGAGAGTGATTTCCACGATTGACGAACCCCGGGCTGCGTTTACGGGTCGGTCATCATCACCCACAGTTTTAGCAGATTCCGGCCTGTATCGTGGACTATCACTTACTTTTTTTGGGTCCCAGAGTGATTTACACGATTGACGAACCCCGAGCTGCGTTTACATGTCGGTCATCAACACCCGCAGTATTAGCCGATTCCGGCCCGTTTCGTGGACTATTACTCACTATTTTGGGGTCCCAGAGTGATTTCCACGATTGATAAACCCCGGGGTGCGTTTACATGTCGATCATCAACACCCGCAGTTTTGGCCGATTTTGGCCCGTTCGTGGACTATTACTCACTAATTTGGGGTCCCGAACTGATTTCCACGATTGACGAACCCCGGGGTGCGTTTACGAGTCTGTCATCAACACCCGCAGTTTTAGCCGATTCCGGCCCGTATTGTGGACTATCACTCACTTTTTTGGGGTCCCGGAGTGATTTCCACGATTGACGAACCCCGGGCTGCGTTTACGTGTCGGTCATCAACACCCGCAGTTTTAGCCGATTCTGGCCCGTATCATGGACTATTACTCACTTTTTTGGGTCCCGGAGTGATTTCCACGACTGATGAACTCCGGGGTGCGTTTACATGTCGGTCATCAACACCCGTAGTTTTTGCCGATTTTGGCCCGTTCGTGGACTATTACACATTGTTTTGGGGTCCCGGACTGATTTCCACGATTGACGAACCCCGGGGTGCCTTTACATGTCGGTCATCAACACCCGCAGTTTCGGCCGATTTTGGCCCGTTCGTGGACTATTACACATTGTTTTGGGGTCCCGGACTGATTTCCACGATTGACGAACCCCGGGGTGCCTTTACATGTCGGTCATCAACACCCGCAGTTTTGGCCGATTCTGGCCCGTATCATGGACTATTACTCACTGCTTTGGGTCCCAGAGTGATTTCCACGATTGACGAACCTCGGGCTGCGTTTACGTGTCGGTCATCAACACCCGCAGTTTTAGCCGATTCCGGCCCGTACCGTGGACTATTACTCACTTTTTTCGGTCCCGGAGTGATTTCCACGATTGACGAGCCCCGAGCTGCGTTTACGTGTCGGTCATCAACACCCGCAGTTTTAGCCGATTCTGGCCCGTATCGTGGACTATTACTCACTGTTTTCGGGTCCCGGAGTGATTTCCACGATTGATGAACCCCGGCGTGCGTTTACATGTCGATCATCAACACCCGCAGTTTTGGCCGATTTTGGCCCGTTCCTGGACTATTACTCATTGTTTTGGGGTCCCGGACTGATTTCCACGATTGACGAACCCCGAGGTGCGTTTACGTGTCGGTCATCAACACCCGCAGTTTTAGCCGATTCCGGCCCGTTTCGTGGACTATTACTCACTGTTTTGGGGTCCCAGAGTGATTTCCATAATTGACGAACCCCGGGGTGCGTTTACGTGTCGGTTACCAACACCCGCAGTTTTAGCCGATTCCGGCCCGTATCGTGGACTATCACTCACTTTTTTTGGGTCCCGGAGTGATTTCCACGATTGACGAACCCCGGGCTGCGTTTACGTGTTGGTCATCAAGACCCGCAGTTTTAGCCAATTCCGGCCCGTATCGTGGACTATTACTCACTGTTTTGGGGTCCCAGAGTGATTTCCACGATTGACGAACCCCGGGCTGCGTTTACGGGTCGGTCATCATCACCCACAGTTTTAGCAGATTCCGGCCTGTATCGTGGACTATCACTCACTTTTTTTGGGTCCCAGAGTGATTTACACGATTGACGAACCCCGAGCTGCGTTTACATGTCGGTCATCAACACCCGCAGTATTAGCCGATTCCGGCCCGTTTCGTGGACTATTACTCACTATTTTGGGGTCCCAGAGTGATTTCCACGATTGATAAACCCCGGGGTGCGTTTACATGTCGATCATCAACACCCGCAGTTTTGGCCGATTTTGGCCCGTTCGTGGACTATTACTCACTGTTTTGGGGTCCCGGACTGATTTCCACGATTGACGAACCCCGGGGTGCGTTTACGAGTCTGTCATCAACACCCGCAGTTTTAGCCGATTCCGGCCCGTATTGTGGACTATCACTCACTTTTTTGGGGTCCCGGAGTGATTTCCACGATTGACGAACCCCGGGCTGCGTTTACGAGTCGGTCATCAACACCCGCAGTTTTAGCCAATTCCGGCCCGTATCTCACTGTTTTGGGGTCCCAGAGTGATTTCCACGATTGACGAACCCCGGGCTGTGTTTACGTGTCGATCATCATCACCCACAGTTTTAGCTGATTCCGGCCCGTATCATGGACTATCACTCACTTTTTTTGGGTCCCAGAGTGATTTCCACGATTGGCGATCCCCGAGCTGCGTTTAGATGTCGGTCATCAACACCCGCAGTTTCGGCCGATTTTGGCCCGTTCGTGGACTATTACACATTGTTTTGGGGTCCCGGACTGATTTCCACGATTGACGAACCCCGGGGTGCCTTTACATGTCGGTCATCAACACCCGCAGTTTTGGCCGATTCTGGCCCGTATCATGGACTATTACTCACTGCTTTGGGTCCCAGAGTGATTTCCACGATTGACGAACCTCGGGCTGCGTTTACGTGTCGGTCATCAACACCCGCAGTTTTAGCCGATTCCGGCCCGTACCGTGGACTATTACTCACTTTTTTCGGTCCCGGAGTGATTTCCACGATTGACGAGCCCCGAGCTGCGTTTACGTGTCGGTCATCAACACCCGCAGTTTTAGCCGATTCTGGCCCGTATCGTGGACTATTACTCACTGTTTTCGGGTCCCGGAGTGATTTCCACGATTGATGAACCCCGGCGTGCGTTTACATGTCGATCATCAACACCCGCAGTTTTGGCCGATTTTGGCCCGTTCCTGGACTATTACTCATTGTTTTGGGGTCCCGGACTGATTTCCACGATTGACGAACCCCGAGGTGCGTTTACGTGTCGGTCATCAACACCCGCAGTTTTAGCCGATTCCGGCCCGTTTCGTGGACTATTACTCACTGTTTTGGGGTCCCAGAGTGATTTCCATGATTGACGAACCCCGGGGTGCGTTTACGTGTCGGTTACCAACACCCGCAGTTTTAGCCGATTCCGGCCCGTATCGTGGACTATCACTCACTTTTTTTGGGTCCCGGAGTGATTTCCACGATTGACGAACCCCGGGCTGCGTTTACGTGTTGGTCATCAAGACCCGCAGTTTTAGCCAATTCCGGCCCGTATCGTGGACTATTACTCACTGTTTTGGGGTCCCAGAGTGATTTCCACGATTGACGAACCCCGGGCTGCGTTTACGGGTCGGTCATCATCACCCACAGTTTTAGCAGATTCCGGCCTGTATCGTGGACTATCACTCACTTTTTTTGGGTCCCAGAGTGATTTACACGATTGACGAACCCCGAGCTGCGTTTACATGTCGGTCATCAACACCCGCAGTATTAGCCGATTCCGGCCCGTTTCGTGGACTATTACTCACTATTTTGGGGTCCCAGAGTGATTTCCACGATTGATAAACCCCGGGGTGCGTTTACATGTCGATCATCAACACCCGCAGTTTTGGCCGATTTTGGCCCGTTCGTGGACTATTACTCACTAATTTGGGGTCCCGAACTGATTTCCACGATTGACGAACCCCGGGGTGCGTTTACGAGTCTGTCATCAACACCCGCAGTTTTAGCCGATTCCGGCCCGTATTGTGGACTATCACTCACTTTTTTGGGGTCCCGGAGTGATTTCCACGATTGACGAACCCCGGGCTGCGTTTACGTGTCGGTCATCAACACCCGCAGTTTTAGCCGATTCTGGCCCGTATCATGGACTATTACTCACTTTTTTGGGTCCCGGAGTGATTTCCACGACTGATGAACTCCGGGGTGCGTTTACATGTCGGTCATCAACACCCGTAGTTTTTGCCGATTTTGGCCCGTTCGTGGACTATTACACATTGTTTTGGGGTCCCGGACTGATTTCCACGATTGACGAACCCCGGGGTGCCTTTACATGTCGGTCATCAACACCCGCAGTTTCGGCCGATTTTGGCCCGTTCGTGGACTATTACACATTGTTTTGGGGTCCCGGACTGATTTCCACGATTGACGAACCCCGGGGTGCCTTTACATGTCGGTCATCAACACCCGCAGTTTTGGCCGATTCTGGCCCGTATCATGGACTATTACTCACTGCTTTGGGTCCCAGAGTGATTTCCACGATTGACGAACCTCGGGCTGCGTTTACGTGTCGGTCATCAACACCCGCAGTTTTAGCCGATTCCGGCCCGTACCGTGGACTATTACTCACTTTTTTCGGTCCCGGAGTGATTTCCACGATTGACGAGCCCCGAGCTGCGTTTACGTGTCGGTCATCAACACCCGCAGTTTTAGCCGATTCTGGCCCGTATCGTGGACTATTACTCACTGTTTTCGGGTCCCGGAGTGATTTCCACGATTGATGAACCCCGGCGTGCGTTTACATGTCGATCATCAACACCCGCAGTTTTGGCCGATTTTGGCCCGTTCCTGGACTATTACTCATTGTTTTGGGGTCCCGGACTGATTTCCACGATTGACGAACCCCGAGGTGCGTTTACGTGTCGGTCATCAACACCCGCAGTTTTAGCCGATTCCGGCCCGTTTCGTGGACTATTACTCACTGTTTTGGGGTCCCAGAGTGATTTCCATAATTGACGAACCCCGGGGTGCGTTTACGTGTCGGTTACCAACACCCGCAGTTTTAGCCGATTCCGGCCCGTATCGTGGACTATCACTCACTTTTTTTGGGTCCCGGAGTGATTTCCACGATTGACGAACCCCGGGCTGCGTTTACGTGTTGGTCATCAAGACCCGCAGTTTTAGCCAATTCCGGCCCGTATCGTGGACTATTACTCACTGTTTTGGGGTCCCAGAGTGATTTCCACGATTGACGAACCCCGGGCTGCGTTTACGGGTCGGTCATCATCACCCACAGTTTTAGCAGATTCCGGCCTGTATCGTGGACTATCACTCACTTTTTTTGGGTCCCAGAGTGATTTACACGATTGACGAACCCCGAGCTGCGTTTACATGTCGGTCATCAACACCCGCAGTATTAGCCGATTCCGGCCCGTTTCGTGGACTATTACTCACTATTTTGGGGTCCCAGAGTGATTTCCACGATTGATAAACCCCGGGGTGCGTTTACATGTCGATCATCAACACCCGCAGTTTTGGCCGATTTTGGCCCGTTCGTGGACTATTACTCACTGTTTTGGGGTCCCGGACTGATTTCCACGATTGACGAACCCCGGGGTGCGTTTACGAGTCTGTCATCAACACCCGCAGTTTTAGCCGATTCCGGCCCGTATTGTGGACTATCACTCACTTTTTTGGGGTCCCGGAGTGATTTCCACGATTGACGAACCCCGGGCTGCGTTTACGAGTCGGTCATCAACACCCGCAGTTTTAGCCAATTCCGGCCCGTATCTCACTGTTTTGGGGTCCCAGAGTGATTTCCACGATTGACGAACCCCGGGCTGTGTTTACGTGTCGATCATCATCACCCACAGTTTTAGCTGATTCCGGCCCGTATCATGGACTATCACTCACTTTTTTTGGGTCCCAGAGTGATTTCCACGATTGGCGATCCCCGAGCTGCGTTTAGATGTCGGTCATCAACACCCGCAGTTTCGGCCGATTTTGGCCCGTTCGTGGACTATTACACATTGTTTTGGGGTCCCGGACTGATTTCCACGATTGACGAACCCCGGGGTGCCTTTACATGTCGGTCATCAACACCCGCAGTTTTGGCCGATTCTGGCCCGTATCATGGACTATTACTCACTGCTTTGGGTCCCAGAGTGATTTCCACGATTGACGAACCTCGGGCTGCGTTTACGTGTCGGTCATCAACACCCGCAGTTTTAGCCGATTCCGGCCCGTACCGTGGACTATTACTCACTTTTTTCGGTCCCGGAGTGATTTCCACGATTGACGAGCCCCGAGCTGCGTTTACGTGTCGGTCATCAACACCCGCAGTTTTAGCCGATTCTGGCCCGTATCGTGGACTATTACTCACTGTTTTCGGGTCCCGGAGTGATTTCCACGATTGATGAACCCCGGCGTGCGTTTACATGTCGATCATCAACACCCGCAGTTTTGGCCGATTTTGGCCCGTTCCTGGACTATTACTCATTGTTTTGGGGTCCCGGACTGATTTCCACGATTGACGAACCCCGAGGTGCGTTTACGTGTCGGTCATCAACACCCGCAGTTTTAGCCGATTCCGGCCCGTTTCGTGGACTATTACTCACTGTTTTGGGGTCCCAGAGTGATTTCCATGATTGACGAACCCCGGGGTGCGTTTACGTGTCGGTTACCAACACCCGCAGTTTTAGCCGATTCCGGCCCGTATCGTGGACTATCACTCACTTTTTTTGGGTCCCGGAGTGATTTCCACGATTGACGAACCCCGGGCTGCGTTTACGTGTTGGTCATCAAGACCCGCAGTTTTAGCCAATTCCGGCCCGTATCGTGGACTATTACTCACTGTTTTGGGGTCCCAGAGTGATTTCCACGATTGACGAACCCCGGGCTGCGTTTACGGGTCGGTCATCATCACCCACAGTTTTAGCAGATTCCGGCCTGTATCGTGGACTATCACTCACTTTTTTTGGGTCCCAGAGTGATTTACACGATTGACGAACCCCGAGCTGCGTTTACATGTCGGTCATCAACACCCGCAGTATTAGCCGATTCCGGCCCGTTTCGTGGACTATTACTCACTATTTTGGGGTCCCAGAGTGATTTCCACGATTGATAAACCCCGGGGTGCGTTTACATGTCGATCATCAACACCCGCAGTTTTGGCCGATTTTGGCCCGTTCGTGGACTATTACTCACTAATTTGGGGTCCCGGACTGATTTCCACGATTGACGAACCCCGGGGTGCGTTTACGAGTCTGTCATCAACACCCGCAGTTTTAGCCGATTCCGGCCCGTATTGTGGACTATCACTCACTTTTTTGGGGTCCCGGAGTGATTTCCACGATTGACGAACCCCGGGCTGCGTTTACGAGTCGGTCATCAACACCCGCAGTTTTAGCCAATTCCGGCCCGTATCTCACTGTTTTGGGGTCCCAGAGTGATTTCCACGATTGACGAACCCCGGGCTGCGTTTACGTGTCGATCATCATCACCCACAGTTTTAGCTGATTCCGGCCCGTATCATGGACTATCACTCACTTTTTTTGGGTCCCAGAGTGATTTCCACGATTGGCGATCCCCGAGCTGCGTTTAGATGTCGGTCATCAACACCCGCAGTTTCGGCCGATTTTGGCCCGTTCGTGGACTATTACACATTGTTTTGGGGTCCCGGACTGATTTCCACGATTGACGAACCCCGGGGTGCCTTTACATGTCGGTCATCAACACCCGCAGTTTTGGCCGATTCTGGCCCGTATCATGGACTATTACTCACTGTTTTGGGTCCCAGAGTGATTTCCACGATTGACGAACCTCGGGCTGCGTTTACGTGTCGGTCATCAACACCCGCAGTTTTAGCCGATTCCGGCCCGTACCGTGGACTATTACTCACTTTTTTCGGTCCCGGAGTGATTTCCACGATTGACGAGCCCCGAGCTGCGTTTACGTGTTGGTCATCAACACCCGCAGTTTTAGCCGATTTTGGCCCGTATCGTGGACTATTACTCACTGTTTTCGGGTCCCGGAGTGATTTCCACGATTGATGAACCCCGGCGTGCGTTTACATGTCGATCATCAACACCCGCAGTTTTGGCCGATTTTGGCCCGTTCCTGGACTATTACTCATTGTTTTGGGGTCCCGGACTGATTTCCACGATTGACGAACCCCGAGGTGCGTTTACGTGTCGGTCATCAACACCCGCAGTTTTAGCCGATTCCGGCCCGTTTCGTGGACTATTACTCACTGTTTTGGGGTCCCAGAGTGATTTCCATGATTGACGAACCCCGGGGTGCGTTTACGTGTCGGTTACCAACACCCGCAGTTTTAGCCGATTCCGGCCCGTATCGTGGACTATCACTCACTTTTTTTGGGTCCCGGAGTGATTTCCACGATTGACGAACCCCGGGCTGCGTTTACGTGTTGGTCATCAAGACCCGCAGTTTTAGCCAATTCCGGCCCGTATCGTGGACTATTACTCACTGTTTTGGGGTCCCAGAGTGATTTCCACGATTGACGAACCCCGGGCTGCGTTTACGGGTCGGTCATCATCACCCACAGTTTTAGCAGATTCCGGCCTGTATCGTGGACTATCACTCACTTTTTTTGGGTCCCAGAGTGATTTACACGATTGACGAACCCCGAGCTGCGTTTACATGTCGGTCATCAACACCCGCAGTATTAGCCGATTCCGGCCCGTTTCGTGGACTATTACTCACTATTTTGGGGTCCCAGAGTGATTTCCACGATTGATAAACCCCGGGGTGCGTTTACATGTCGATCATCAACACCCGCAGTTTTGGCCGATTTTGGCCCGTTCGTGGACTATTACTCACTGTTTTGGGGTCCCGGACTGATTTCCACGATTGACGAACCCCGGGGTGCGTTTACGAGTCTGTCATCAACACCCGCAGTTTTAGCCGATTCCGGCCCGTATTGTGGACTATCACTCACTTTTTTGGGGTCCCGGAGTGATTTCCACGATTGACGAACCCCGGGCTGCGTTTACGAGTCGGTCATCAACACCCGCAGTTTTAGCCAATTCCGGCCCGTATCTCACTGTTTTGGGGTCCCAGAGTGATTTCCACGATTGACGAACCCCGGGCTGCGTTTACGTGTCGATCATCATCACCCACAGTTTTAGCTGATTCCGGCCCGTATCATGGACTATCACTCACTTTTTTTGGGTCCCAGAGTGATTTCCACGATTGGCGATCCCCGAGCTGCGTTTAGATGTCGGTCATCAACACTCTTAGTTTTATCCGGTTCTGGCCCGTATCATGGACTATTACTCACTATTTTGGGGTCCCGGAGTGATCTCCACGATTGAAGAACCCCGGGGTGCGTTTACATGTCGATCATCAACACCCGCAGTTTTGGCCGATTTTGGCCCGTTCGTGGACTATTACTCACTGTTTTGGGGTCCCGGACTGATTTCCACGATTGACGAACCCCGAGGTGCGTTTACGTGTCGGTCATCAACACCCGCAGTTTTAGCCGATTCCGGCCCGTTTCGTGGACTATTACTCACTTTTTTTGGGTCCCGGAGTGATTTCCACGATTGACGAGCCCCGAGCTGCGTTTACGTGTCGGTCATCAACACCCGCAGTTTTAGCCGATTCAGGCCCCTATCGTGGACTATTACTCACTTTTTTTTGGTTCCCGGAGTGATTTCCACGATTGATGAACCCCGGGGTGCGTTTACATGTCGATCATCAACACCCGCAGTTTTGGCCGATTTTGGCCCGTTCGTGGACTATTACTCACTGTTTTGGGGTCCCGGACTGATTTCCACGATTGACGAACCCCGGGGTGCGTTTACGTGTCGGTCATCAACACCCGCAGTTTTAGCCGATTCCGGCCCGTATCGTGGACTATCACTCACTTTTTTTGGGTCCCGGAGTGATTTCCACGATTGACGAACCCCGGGCTGCGTTTATGTGTCGGTCATCAAGACCCGCAGTTTTAGCCAATTCCGGCCCGTATCGTGGACTATTACTCACTGTTTTGGGGTCCCAGAGTGATTTCCACGATTGACGAACCCCGGGCTGCGTTTACGTGTCGGTCATCATCACCCACAGTTTTAGCCGATTCCAGCCCGTATCGTGGACTATCACTCACTTTTTTTGGGTCCCAGAGTGATTTACACGATTGACGAACCCCGAGCTGCGTTTACATGTCGGTCATCAACACCCGCAGTTTTAGCCGATTCTGGCCCGTATCGTGGACTATTACTCACAGTTTTGGGGTTCCGGACTGATTTCCATGATTGACGAACCCCGAGGTGCGTTTACGTGTCGGTCATCAACACCCGCAGTTTTAGCCGATTTTGGTCCGTTCGTGGACTATTACTCACTGTTTTGGGGTCCCGGAGTGATTTCCACGATTGACGAACCCCGGGCTGCGTTTACGTGTCGGTCATCAACACCCGCAGTTTTAGCCGATTCTGGCCCGTATCGTGGACTATTACTCACTTTTTTGGGTCCCGGAGTGATTTCCACGACTGATGAACTCCGGGGTGCGTTTACATGTCGGTCATCAACACCCATAGTTTTGGCCGATTTTGGCCCGTTCGTGGACTATTACACATTGTTTTGGGGTCCCGGACTGATTTCCACGATTGACGAACCCCGGGGTGCCTTTACATGTCGGTCATCAACACCCGCAGTTTCGGCCGATTTTGGCCCGTTCGTGGACTATTACACATTGTTTTGGGGTCCCGGTCTGATTTCCACGATTGACGAACCCCGGGGTGCCTTTACATGTCGGTCATCAACACCCGCAGTTTTGGCCGATTCTGGCCCGTATCATGGACTATTACTCACTGTTTTGGGGTCCCAGAGTGATTTCCACGATTGACGAACCTCGGGCTGCGTTTACGTGTCGGTCATCAACACCCGCAGTTTTAGCCGATTCCGGCCCGTACCGTGGACTATTACTCACTTTTTTCGGTCCCGGAGTGATTTCCACGATTGACGAGCCTCGAGCTGCGTTTACGTGTCGGTCATCAACACCCGCAGTTTTAGCCGATTCTGGCCCGTATCGTGGACTATTACTCACTGTTTTAGGGTCCCGGAGTGATTTCCACGATTGATGAACCCCGGCGTGCGTTTACATGTCGATCATCAACACCCGCAGTTTTGGCCGATTTGGCCCGTTCCTGGACTATTACTCACTGTTTTGGGGTCCCGGACTGATTTCCACGATTGACGAACCCCGAGGTGCGTTTACGTGTCGGTCATCAACACCCGCAGTTTTAGCCGATTCCGGCCCGTTTCGTGGACTATTACTCACTGTTTTGGGGTCCCAGAGTGATTTCCATGATTGACGAACCCCGGGGTGCGTTTACGTGTCGGTTATCAACACCCGCAGTTTTAGCCGATTCCGGCCCGTATCGTGGACTATCACTCACTTTTTTTGGGTCCCGGAGTGATTTTCACGATTGACGAACCCCGGGCTGCGTTTACGTGTCGGTCATCAAGACCCGCAGTTTTAGCCAATTCCGGCCCGTATCGTGGACTATTACTCACTGTTTTGGGGTCCCAGAGTGATTTCCACGATTGACGAACCCCGGGCTGCGTTTACGGGTCGGTCATCATCACCCACAGTTTTAGCCGATTCCGGCCCGTATCGTGGACTATCACTCACTTTTTTTGGGTCCCAGAGTGATTTACACGATTGACGAACCCCGAGGTGCGTTTACGTGTCGGTCATCAACACCCGCAGTTTTAGCCGATTCCGGCCTGTTTCGTGGACTATTACTCACTATTTTGGGGTCCCGGAGTGATTTCCACGATTGACGAACCCCGGGGTGCGTTTACGTGTCGGTCATCAACACCCGCAGTTTTGGCCGATTCCGGCCCATATCATGGACTATTACTCACTGTTTTGGGGTCCCAGAGTGATTTCCACGATTGACGAACCCCGGGTTGCGTTTACGTGTCGGTCATCCAAACCCGCAGTTTTAGACGATTCCGGCCCGTATCATGGACTATTACTCACTTTTTTTGGGTCCCGGAGTGATTTCCACGATTGACGAACCCCGAGCTGCGTTTACGTGTCGGTCATCAACACCCGCAGTTTTAGCCGATTCTGGCCCGTATCGTGGACTATTACTCACTGTTTTGGGGTCCCGGAGTGATTTCCACGATTGAAGAACCCCGGGGTGCGTTTACATGTCGATCATCAACACCCGCAGTTTTGGCTGATTTTGGCCCGTTCATGGACTATTACTCACTGTTTCGGGGTCCCAGACTGATTTCCACGATTGACGAATCCCGAGCTGCGTTTACATGTCGGTCACCAACACCCGCAGTTTTAGCCGATTCTGGCCCGTATCGTGGACTATTACTCACTGTTTTGGGGTCCCGGAGTGATTTACACGATTGATGAACCCCGGGGTGCGTTTACATGTCGATCATCAACACCCGCAGTTTTGGCCGATTTTGGCCCGTTCGTGGACTATTACTCACTGTTTTGGGGTCAAGGACTGATTTCCACGGTTGACGAACCCCGAGGTGCGTTTACGTGTCCGTCATCAACACCCACAGTTTTAGCCGATTCCGGCCTGTTTCGTGGAATATTACTCACTATTTTGGGGTCCCGGAGTGATTTCCACGATTGACGAACCCCGGGGTGCGTTTACGTGTCGGTCATCAACACCCGCAGTTTTGGCCGATTCCGGCCCGTATCGTGGACTATTACTCACTGTTTTGGGGTCCCAGAGTGATTTACACGATTGACGAACCCCGAGCTGCGTTTACATGTCGGTCATCAAGACCCGCAGTATTAGCCGATTCCGGCCCGTTTCGTGGACTATTACTCACTATTTTGGGGTCCCGGAGTGATTTCCACGATTGATAAACCCCGGGGTGCGTTTACATGTCGATCATCAACACCCGCAGTTTTGGCCGATTTTGGCCCGTTCGTGGACTATTACTCACTGTTTTGGGGTCCCGGACTGATTTCCATGATTGACGAACCCTGGGGTGCGTTTACGAGTCTGTCATCAACACCCGCAGTTTTAGCCGATTCCGGCCCGTATTGTGGACTATCACTCACTTTTTTGGGGTCCCGGAGTGATTTCCACGATTGATGAACCCCGGCGTGCGTTTACATGTCGATCATCAACACCCGCAGTTTTGGCCGATTTGGCCCGTTCCTGGACTATTACTCACTGTTTTGGGGTCCCGACTGATTTCCACGATTGACGAACCCCGAGGTGCGTTTACGTGTCGGTCATCAACACCCGCAGTTTTAGCCGATTCCGGCCCGTTTCGTGGACTATTACTCACTGTTTTGGGGTCCCAGAGTGATTTCCATGATTGACGAACCCCGGGGTGCGTTTACGTGTCGGTTATCAACACCCGCAGTTTTAGCCGATTCCGGCCCGTATCGTGGACTATCACTCACTTTTTTTGGGTCCCGGAGTGATTTTCACGATTGACGAACCCCGGGCTGCGTTTACGTGTCGGTCATCAAGACCCGCAGTTTTAGCCAATTCCGGCCCGTATCGTGGACTATTACTCACTGTTTTGGGGTCCCAGAGTGATTTCCACGATTGACGAACCCCGGGCTGCGTTTACGGGTCGGTCATCATCACCCACAGTTTTAGCCGATTCCGGCCCGTATCGTGGACTATCACTCACTTTTTTTGGGTCCCAGAGTGATTTACACGATTGACGAACCCCGAGGTGCGTTTACGTGTCGGTCATCAACACCCGCAGTTTTAGCCGATTCCGGCCCGTTTCGTGGACTATTACTCACTATTTTGGGGTCCCGGAGTGATTTCCACGATTGACGAACCCCGGGGTGCGTTTACGTGTCGGTCATCAACACCCGCAGTTTTGGCCGATTCCGGCCCATATCATGGACTATTACTCACTGTTTTGGGGTCCCAGAGTGATTTCCACGATTGACGAACCCCGGGTTGCGTTTACGTGTCGGTCATCCAAACCCGCAGTTTTAGACGATTCCGGCCCGTATCATGGACTATTACTCACTTTTTTTGGGTCCCGGAGTGATTTCCACGATTGACGAACCCCGAGCTGCGTTTACGTGTCGGTCATCAACACCCGCAGTTTTAGCCGATTCTGGCCCGTATCGTGGACTATTACTCACTGTTTTGGGGTCCCGGAGTGATTTCTACGATTGAAGAACCCCGGGGTGCGTTTACATGTCGATCATCAACACCCGTAGTTTTGGCCGATTTTGGCCCGTTCATGGACTATTACTCACTGTTTCGGGGTCCCAGACTGATTTCCACGATTGACGAATCCCGAGCTGCGTTTACATGTCGGTCACCAACACCCGCAGTTTTAGCCGATTCTGGCCCGTATCGTGGACTATTACTCACTGTTTTGGGGTCCCGGAGTGATTTACACGATTGATGAACCCCGGGGTGCGTTTACATGTCGATCATCAACACCCGCAGTTTTGGCCGATTTTGGCCCGTTCGTGGACTATTACTCACTGTTTTGGGGTCAAGGACTGATTTCCACGGTTGACGAACCCCGAGGTGCGTTTACGTGTCCGTCATCAACACCCGCAGTTTTAGCCGATTCCGGCCTGTTTCGTGGAATATTACTCACTATTTTGGGGTCCCGGAGTGATTTCCACGATTGACGAACCCCGAGGAGCGTTTACGTGTCGGTCATCAACACCCGCAGTTTTGGCCGATTCCGGCCCGTATCGTGGACTATTACTCACTGTTTTGGGGTCCCAGAGTGATTTACACGATTGACGAACCCCGAGCTGCGTTTACATGTCGGTCATCAAGACCCGCAGTATTAGCCGATTCCGGCCCGTTTCGTGGACTATTACTCACTATTTTGGGGTCCCGGAGTGATTTCCACGATTGATAAACCCCGGGGTGCGTTTACATGTCGATCATCAACACCCGCAGTTTTGGCCGATTTTGGCCCGTTCGTGGACTATTACTCACTGTTTTGGGGTCCCGGACTGATTTCCACGATTGACGAACCCCGGGGTGCGTTTACGAGTCTGTCATCAACACCCGCAGTTTTAGCCGATTCCGGCCCGTATTGTGGACTATCACTCACTTTTTTGGGGTCCCGGAGTGATTTCCACGATTGACGAACCCCGGGCTGCGTTTACGAGTCGGTCATCAACACCCGCAGTTTTAGCCAATTCCGGCCCGTATCTCACTGTTTTGGGGTCCCAGAGTGATTTCCACGATTGACGAACCCCGGGCTGCGTTTACGTGTCGATCATCATCACCCACAGTTTTAGCTGATTCCGGCCCGTATCATGGACTATCACTCACTTTTTTTGGGTCCCAGAGTGATTTCCACGATTGGCGATCCCCGAGCTGCGTTTAGATGTCGGTCATCAACACTCGCAGTTTTATCCGATTCTGGCCCGTATCGTGGACTATTACTCACTGTTTTGGGGTCCCGGAGTGATTTCCACGATTGAAGAACCCCGGGGTGCGTTTACATGTCGATCATCAACACCCGCAGTTTTGGCCGATTTTGGCCCGTTCGTGGACTATTACTCACTGTTTTGGGGTCCCGGAGTGATTTCCACGATTGACGAACCCCGAGGTGCGTTTACGTGTCGGTCATCAACACCCGCAGTTTTAGCCGATTCCGGCCCGTTTCGTGGACTATTACTCACTTTTTTTGGGTCCCGGAGTGATTTCCACGATTGACGAGCCCCGAGCTGCGTTTACGTGTCGGTCATCAACACCCGCAGTTTTAGCCGATTCCGGCCCGTATCGTGGACTATCACTCACTTTTTTTGGGTCCCGGAGTGATTTTCACGATTGACGAACCCCGGGCTGCGTTTACGTGTCGGTCATCAAGACCCGCAGTTTTAGCCAATTCCGGCCCGTATCGTGGACTATTACTCACTGTTTTGGGGTCCCAGAGTGATTTCCACGATTGACGAACCCCGGGCTGCGTTTACGGGTCGGTCATCATCACCCACAGTTTTAGCCGATTCCGGCCCGTATCGTGGACTATCACTCACTTTTTTTGGGTCCCAGAGTGATTTACACGATTGACGAACCCCGAGGTGCGTTTACGTGTCGGTCATCAACACCCGCAGTTTTAGCCGATTCCGGCCCGTTTCGTGGACTATTACTCACTATTTTGGGGGTCCCGGAGTGATTTCCACGATTGACGAACCCCGGGGTGCGTTTACGTGTCGGTCATCAACACCCGCAGTTTTGGCCGATTCCGGCCCATATCATGGACTATTACTCACTGTTTTGGGGTCCCAGAGTGATTTCCACGATTGACGAACCCCGGGTTGCGTTTACGTGTCGGTCATCCAAACCCGCAGTTTTAGACGATTCCGGCCCGTATCATGGACTATTACTCACTTTTTTTGGGTCCCGGAGTGATTTCCACGATTGACGAACCCCGAGCTGCGTTTACGTGTCGGTCATCAACACCCGCAGTTTTAGCCGATTCTGGCCCGTATCGTGGACTATTACTCACTGTTTTGGGGTCCCGGAGTGATTTCTACGATTGAAGAACCCCGGGGTGCGTTTACATGTCGATCATCAACACCCGTAGTTTTGGCCGATTTTGGCCCGTTCATGGACTATTACTCACTGTTTCGGGGTCCCAGACTGATTTCCACGATTGACGAATCCCGAGCTGCGTTTACATGTCGGTCACCAACACCCGCAATTTTAGCCGATTCTGGCCCGTATCGTGGACTATTACTCACTGTTTTGGGGTCCCGGAGTGATTTACACGATTGATGAACCCCGGGGTGCGTTTACATGTCGATCATCAACACCCGCAGTTTTGGCCGATTTTGGCCCGTTCGTGGACTATTACTCACTGTTTTGGGGTCAAGGACTGATTTCCACGGTTGACGAACCCCGAGGTGCGTTTACGTGTCCGTCATCAACACCCGCAGTTTTAGCCGATTCCGGCCTGTTTCGTGGAATATTACTCACTATTTTGGGGTCCCGGAGTGATTTCCACGATTGACGAACCCCGAGGAGCGTTTACGTGTCGGTCATCAACACCCGCAGTTTTGGCCGATTCCGGCCCGTATCGTGGACTATTACTCACTGTTTTGGGGTCCCAGAGTGATTTACACGATTGACGAACCCCGAGCTGCGTTTACATGTCGGTCATCAAGACCCGCAGTATCAGCCGATTCCGGCCCGTTTCGTGGACTATTACTCACTATTTTGGGGTCCCGGAGTGATTTCCACGATTGATAAACCCCGGGGTGCGTTTACATGTCGATCATCAACACCCGCAGTTTTGGCCGATTTTGGCCCGTTCGTGGACTATTACTCACTGTTTTGGGGTCCCGGACTGATTTCCACGATTGACGAACCCCGGGGTGCGTTTACGAGTCTGTCATCAACACCCGCAGTTTTAGCCGATTCCGGCCCGTATTGTGGACTATCACTCACTTTTTTGGGGTCCCGGAGTGATTTCCACGATTGACGAACCCCGGGCTGCGTTTACGAGTCGGTCATCAACACCCGCAGTTTTAGCCAATTCCGGCCCGTATCTCACTGTTTTGGGGTCCCAGAGTGATTTCCACGATTGACGAACCCCGGGCTGCGTTTACGTGTCGATCATCATCACCCACAGTTTTAGCTGATTCCGGCCCGTATCATGGACTATCACTCACTTTTTTTGGGTCCCAGAGTGATTTCCACGATTGGCGATCCCCGAGCTGCGTTTAGATGTCGGTCATCAACACTCGCAGTTTTATCCGATTCTGGCCCGTATCGTGGACTATTACTCACTGTTTTGGGATCCCGGAGTGATTTCCACGATTGAAGAACCCCGGGGTGCGTTTACATGTCGATCATCAACACCCGCAGTTTTGGCCGATTTTGGCCCGTTCGTGGACTATTACTCACTGTTTTGGGGTCCCGGACTGATTTCCACGATTGACGAACCCCGAGGTGCGTTTACGTGTCGGTCATCAACACCCGCAGTTTTAGCCGATTCCGGCCCGTTTCGTGGACTATTACTCACTTTTTTTGGGTCCCGGAGTGATTTCCACGATTGACGAGCCCCGAGCTGCGTTTACGTGTCGGTCATCAACACCCGCAGTTTTAGCCGATTCTGGCCCGTATCGTGGACTATTACTCACTTTTTTTTGGTTCCCGGAGTGATTTCCACGATTGATGAACCCCGGGGTGCGTTTACATGTCGATCATCAACACCCGCAGTTTTGGCCGATTTTGGCCCGTTCGTGGACTATTACTCACTGTTTTGGGGTCCCGGACTGATTTCCACGATTGACGAACCCCGGGGTGCGTTTACGTGTCGGTCATCAACACCCGCAGTTTTAGCCGATTCCGGCCCGTATCGTGGACTATCACTCACTTTTTTTGGGTCCCGGAGTGATTTCCACGATTGACGAACCCCGGGCTGCGTTTACGTGTCGGTCATCAAGACCCGCAGTTTTAGCCAATTCCGGCCCGTATCGTGGACTATTACTCACTGTTTTGGGGTCCCAGAGTGATTTCCACGATTGACGAACCCCGGGCTGCGTTTACGTGTCGGTCATCATCACCCACAGTTTTAGCCGATTCCGGCCAGTATCGTGGACTATCACTCACTTTTTTTGGGTCCCAGAGTGATTTACACGATTGACGAACCCCGAGCTGCGTTTACATGTCGGTCATCAACACCCGCAGTTTTAGCCGATTCTGGCCCGTATCGTGGACTATTACTCACAGTTTTGGGGTTCCGGACTGATTTCCATGATTGACGAACCCCGAGGTGCGTTTACGTGTCGGTCATCAACACCCGCAGTTTTAGCCGATTTTGGCCCGTTCGTGGACTATTACTCACTGTTTTGGGGTCCCGGAGTGATTTCCACGATTGACGAACCCCGGGCTGCGTTTACGTGTCGGTCATCAACACCCGCAGTTTTAGCCGATTCTGGCCCGTATCGTGGACTATTACTCACTTTTTTGGGTCCCGGAGTGATTTCCACGACTGATGAACTCCGGGGTGCGTTTACATGTCGGTCATCAACACCCATAGTTTTGGCCGATTTTGGCCCGTTCGTGGACTATTACACATTGTTTTGGGGTCCCGGACTGATTTCCACGATTGACGAACCCCGGGGTGCCTTTACATGTCGGTCATCAACACCCGCAGTTTCGGCCGATTTTGGCCCGTTCGTGGACTATTACACATTGTTTTGGGGTCCCGGACTGATTTCCACGATTGACGAACCCCGGGGTGCCTTTACATGTCGGTCATCAACACCCGCAGTTTTGGCCGATTCTGGCCCGTATCATGGACTATTACTCACTGTTTTGGGGTCCCAGAGTGATTTCCACGATTGACGAACCTCGGGCTGCGTTTACGTGTCGGTCATCAACACCCGCAGTTTTAGCCGATTCCGGCCCGTACCGTGGACTATTACTCACTTTTTTCGGTCCCGGAGTGATTTCCACGATTGACGAGCCTCGAGCTGCGTTTACGTGTCGGTCATCAACACCCGCAGTTTTAGCCGATTCTGGCCCGTATCGTGGACTATTACTCACTGTTTTGGGGTCCCGGAGTGATTTCCACGATTGAAGAACCCCGGGGTGCGTTTACATGTCGATCATCAACACCCGCAGTTTTGGCCGATTTTGGCCCGTTCGTGGACTATTACTCACTGTTTTGGGGTCCCGGACTGATTTCCACGATTGACGAACCCCGAGGTGCGTTTACGTGTCGGTCATCAACACCCGCAGTTTTAGCCGATTCCGGCCCGTTTCGTGGACTATTACTCACTTTTTTTGGGTCCCGGAGTGATTTCCACGATTGACGAGCCCCGAGCTGCGTTTACGTGTCGGTCATCAACACCCGCAGTTTTAGCCGATTCTGGCCCGTATCGTGGACTATTACTCACTTTTTTTTGGTTCCCGGAGTGATTTCCACGATTGATGAACCCCGGGGTGCGTTTACATGTCGATCATCAACACCCGCAGTTTTGGCCGATTTTGGCCCGTTCGTGGACTATTACTCACTGTTTTGGGGTCCCGGACTGATTTCCACGATTGACGAACCCCGGGGTGCGTTTACGTGTCGGTCATCAACACCCGCAGTTTTAGCCGATTCCGGCCCGTATCGTGGACTATCACTCACTTTTTTTGGGTCCCGGAGTGATTTCCACGATTGACGAACCCCGGGCTGCGTTTACGTGTCGGTCATCAAGACCCGCAGTTTTAGCCAATTCCGGCCCGTATCGTGGACTATTACTCACTGTTTTGGGGTCCCAGAGTGATTTCCACGATTGACGAACCCCGGGCTGCGTTTACGTGTCGGTCATCATCACCCACAGTTTTAGCCGATTCCGGCCAGTATCGTGGACTATCACTCACTTTTTTTGGGTCCCAGAGTGATTTACACGATTGACGAACCCCGAGCTGCGTTTACATGTCGGTCATCAACACCCGCAGTTTTAGCCGATTCTGGCCCGTATCGTGGACTATTACTCACAGTTTTGGGGTTCCGGACTGATTTCCATGATTGACGAACCCCGAGGTGCGTTTACGTGTCGGTCATCAACACCCGCAGTTTTAGCCGATTTTGGCCCGTTCGTGGACTATTACTCACTGTTTTGGGGTCCCGGAGTGATTTCCACGATTGACGAACCCCGGGCTGCGTTTACGTGTCGGTCATCAACACCCGCAGTTTTAGCCGATTCTGGCCCGTATCGTGGACTATTACTCACTTTTTTGGGTCCCGGAGTGATTTCCACGACTGATGAACTCCGGGGTGCGTTTACATGTCGGTCATCAACACCCATAGTTTTGGCCGATTTTGGCCCGTTCGTGGACTATTACACATTGTTTTGGGGTCCCGGACTGATTTCCACGATTGACGAACCCCGGGGTGCCTTTACATGTCGGTCATCAACACCCGCAGTTTCGGCCGATTTTGGCCCGTTCGTGGACTATTACACATTGTTTTGGGGTCCCGGACTGATTTCCACGATTGACGAACCCCGGGGTGCCTTTACATGTCGGTCATCAACACCCGCAGTTTTGGCCGATTCTGGCCCGTATCATGGACTATTACTCACTGTTTTGGGGTCCCAGAGTGATTTCCACGATTGACGAACCTCGGGCTGCGTTTACGTGTCGGTCATCAACACCCGCAGTTTTAGCCGATTCCGGCCCGTACCGTGGACTATTACTCACTTTTTTCGGTCCCGGAGTGATTTCCACGATTGACGAGCCTCGAGCTGCGTTTACGTGTCGGTCATCAACACCCGCAGTTTTAGCCGATTCTGGCCCGTATCGTGGACTATTACTCACTGTTTTAGGGTCCCGGAGTGATTTCCATGATTGATGAACCCCGGCGTGCGTTTACATGTCGATCATCAACACCCGCAGTTTTGGCCGATTTGGCCCGTTCCTGGACTATTACTCACTGTTTTGGGGTCCCGGACTGATTTCCACGATTGACGAACCCCGAGGTGCGTTTACGTGTCGGTCATCAACACCCGCAGTTTTAGCCGATTCCGGCCCGTTTCGTGGACTATTACTCACTGTTTTAGGGTCCCGGAGTGATTTCCACGATTGATGAACCCCGGGGTGCGTTTACGTGTCGATCATCAACACCCGTAGTTTTGGCCGATTTTGGCCCGTTCGTGGACTATTACTCACTGTTTTGGGGTCCCGGACTGATTTCCACGATTGACGAACCCCGGGGTGCGTTTACGTGTCGGTCATCAACACCCGCAGTTTTAGCCGATTCCGGCCCGTATCGTGGACTATCACTCACTTTTTTTGGGTCCCGGAGTGATTTCCACGATTGACGAACCCCGGGCTGCGTTTACGTGTCGGTCATCAAGACCCGCAGTTTTAGCCAATTCCGGCCCGTATCGTGGACTATTACTCACTGTTTTGGGGTCCCAGAGTGATTTCCACGATTGACGAACCCCGGGCTGCGTTTACGGGTCGGTCATCATCACCCACAGTTTTAGCCGATTCCGGCCCGTATCGTGGACTATCACTCACTTTTTTTGGGTCCCAGAGTGATTTACACGATTGACGAACCCCGAGGTGCGTTTACGTGTCGGTCATCAACACCCGCAGTTTTAGCCGATTCCGGCCCGTTTCGTGGACTATTACTCACTATTTTGGGGTCCCGGAGTGATTTCCACGATTGACGAACCCCGGGGTGCGTTTACGTGTCGGTCATCAACACCCGCAGTTTCGGCCGATTCCGGCCCATATCATGGACTATTACTCACTGTTTTGGGGTCCCAGAGTGATTTCCACGATTGACGAACCCCGGGCTGCGTTTACGAGTCGGTCATCAACACCCGCAGTTTTAGCCAATTCCGGCCCGTATCTCACTGTTTTGGGGTCCCAGAGTGATTTCCACGATTGACGAACCCCGGGCTGCGTTTACGTGTCGATCATCATCACCCACAGTTTTAGCTGATTCCGGCCCGTATCATGGACTATCACTCACTTTTTTTGGGTCCCAGAGTGATTTCCACGATTGGCGATCCCCGAGCTGCGTTTAGATGTCGGTCATCAACACTCGCAGTTTTATCCGATTCTGGCCCGTATCGTGGACTATTACTCACTGTTTTGGGGTCCCGGAGTGATTTCCACGATTGAAGAACCCCGGGGTGCGTTTACATGTCGATCATCAACACCCGCAGTTTTGGCCGATTTTGGCCCGTTCGTGGACTATTACTCACTGTTTTGGGGTCCCGGACTGATTTCCACGATTGACGAACCCCGAGGTGCGTTTACGTGTCGGTCATCAACACCCGCAGTTTTAGCCGATTCCGGCCCGTTTCGTGGACTATTACTCACTTTTTTTGGGTCCCGGAGTGATTTCCACGATTGACGAGCCCCGAGCTGCGTTTACGTGTCGGTCATCAACACCCGCAGTTTTAGCCGATTCTGGCCCGTATCGTGGACTATTACTCACTTTTTTTTGGTTCCCGGAGTGATTTCCACGATTGATGAACCCCGGGGTGCGTTTACATGTCGATCATCAACACCCGCAGTTTTGGCCGATTTTGGCCCGTTCGTGGACTATTACTCACTGTTTTGGGGTCCCGGACTGATTTCCACGATTGACGAACCCCGGGGTGCGTTTACGTGTCGGTCATCAACACCCGCAGTTTTAGCCGATTCCGGCCCGTATCGTGGACTATCACTCACTTTTTTTGGGTCCCGCAGTGATTTCCACGATTGACGAACCCCGGGCTGCGTTTACGTGTCGGTCATCAAGACCCGCAGTTTTAGCCAATTCCGGCCCGTATCGTGGACTATTACTCACTGTTTTGGGGTCCCAGAGTGATTTCCACGATTGACGAACCCCGGGCTGCGTTTACGTGTCGGTCATCATCACCCACAGTTTTAGCCGATTCCGGCCAGTATCGTGGACTATCACTCACTTTTTTTGGGTCCCAGAGTGATTTACACGATTGACGAACCCCGAGCTGCGTTTACATGTCGGTCATCAACACCCGCAGTTTTAGCCGATTCTGGCCCGTATCGTGGACTATTACTCATAGTTTTGGGGTTCCGGACTGATTTCCATGATTGACGAACCCCGAGGTGCGTTTACGTGTCGGTCATCAACACCCGCAGTTTTAGCCGATTTTGGCCCGTTCGTGGACTATTACTCACTGTTTTGGGGTCCCGGAGTGATTTCCACGATTGACGAACCCCGGGCTGCGTTTACGTGTCGGTCATCAACACCCGCAGTTTTAGCCGATTCTGGCCCGTATCGTGGACTATTACTCACTTTTTTGGGTCCCGGAGTGATTTCCACGACTGATGAACTCCGGGGTGCGTTTACATGTCGGTCATCAACACCCATAGTTTTGGCCGATTTTGGCCCGTTCGTGGACTATTACACATTGTTTTGGGGTCCCGGACTGATTTCCACGATTGACGAACCCCGGGGTGCCTTTACATGTCGGTCATCAACACCCGCAGTTTCGGCCGATTTTGGCCCGTTCGTGGACTATTACACATTGTTTTGGGGTCCCGGACTGATTTCCACGATTGACGAACCCCGGGGTGCCTTTACATGTCGGTCATCAACACCCGCAGTTTTGGCCGATTCTGGCCCGTATCATGGACTATTACTCACTGTTTTGGGGTCCCAGAGTGATTTCCACGATTGACGAACCTCGGGCTGCGTTTACGTGTCGGTCATCAACACCCGCAGTTTTAGCCGATTCTGGCCCGTATCGTGGACTATTACTCACTGTTTTAGGGTCCCGGAGTGATTTCCACGATTGATGAACCCCGGCGTGCGTTTACATGTCGATCATCAACACCCGCAGTTTTGGCCGATTTGGCCCGTTCCTGGACTATTACTCACTATTTTGGGGTCCCGGACTGATTTCCACGATTGACGAACCCCGAGGTGCGTTTACGTGTCGGTCATCAACACCCGCAGTTTTAGCCGATTCCGGCCCGTTTCGTGGACTATTACTCACTGTTTTGGGGTCCCAGAGTGATTTCCATGATTGACGAACCCCGGGGTGCGTTTACGTGTCGGTTATCAACACCCGCAGTTTTAGCCGATTCCGGCCCGTATCGTGGACTATCACTCACTTTTTTTGGGTCCCGGAGTGATTTTCACGATTGACGAACCCCGGGCTGCGTTTACGTGTCGGTCATCAAGACCCGCAGTTTTAGCCAATTCCGGCCCGTATCGTGGACTATTACTCACTGTTTTGGGGTCCCAGAGTGATTTCCACGATTGACGAACCCCGGGCTGCGTTTACGGGTCGGTCATCATCACCCACAGTTTTAGCCGATTCCGGCCCGTATCGTGGACTATCACTCACTTTTTTTGGGTCCCAGAGTGATTTACACGATTGACGAACCCCGAGGTGCGTTTACGTGTCGGTCATCAACACCCGCAGTTTTAGCCGATTCCGGCCCGTTTCGTGGACTATTACTCACTATTTTGGGGTCCCGGAGTGATTTCCACGATTGACGAACCCCGGGGTGCGTTTACGTGTCGGTCATCAACACCCGCAGTTTTGGCCGATTCCGGCCCATATCATGGACTATTACTCACTGTTTTGGGGTCCCAGAGTGATTTCCACGATTGACGAACCCCGGGTTGCGTTTACGTGTCGGTCATCCAAACCCGCAGTTTTAGACGATTCCGGCCCGTATCATGGACTATTACTCACTTTTTTTGGGTCCCGGAGTGATTTCCACGATTGACGAACCCCGAGCTGCGTTTACGTGTCGGTCATCAACACCCGCAGTTTTAGCCGATTCTGGCCCGTATCGTGGACTATTACTCACTGTTTTGGGGTCCCGGAGTGATTTCCACGATTGAAGAACCCCGGGGTGCGTTTACATGTCGATCATCAACACCCGCAGTTTTGGCCGATTTTGGCCCGTTCATGGACTATTACTCACTGTTTCGGGGTCCCAGACTGATTTCCACGATTGACGAATCCCGAGCTGCGTTTACATGTCGGTCACCAACACCCGCAGTTTTAGCCGATTCTGGCCCATATCGTGGACTATTACTCACTGTTTTGGGGTCCCGGAGTGATTTACACGATTGATGAACCCCGGGGTGCGTTTACATGTCGATCATCAACACCCGCAGTTTTGGCCGATTTTGGCCCGTTCGTGGACTATTACTCACTGTTTTGGGGTCAAGGACTGATTTCCACGGTTGACGAACCCCGAGGTGCGTTTACGTGTCCGTCATCAACACCCGCAGTTTTAGCCGATTCCGGCCTGTTTCGTGGAATATTACTCACTATTTTGGGGTCCCGGAGTGATTTCCACGATTGACGAACCCCGGGGTGCGTTTACGTGTCGGTCATCAACACCCGCAGTTTTGGCCGATTCCGGCCCGTATCGTGGACTATTACTCACTGTTTTGGGGTCCCAGAGTGATTTACACGATTGACGAACCCCGAGCTGCGTTTACATGTCGGTCATCAAGACCCGCAGTATTAGCCGATTCCGGCCCGTTTCGTGGACTATTACTCACTATTTTGGGGTCCCGGAGTGATTTCCACGATTGATAAACCCCGGGGTGCGTTTACATGTCGATTATCAACACCCGCAGTTTTGGCCGATTTTGGCCCGTTCGTGGACTATTACTCACTGTTTTGGGGTCCCGGACTGATTTCCACGATTGACGAACCCCGGGGTGCGTTTACGAGTCTGTCATCAACACCCGCAGTTTTAGCCGATTCCGGCCCGTATTGTGGACTATCACTCACTTTTTTGGGGTCCCGGAGTGATTTCCACGATTGACGAACCCCGGGCTGCGTTTACGAGTCGGTCATCAACACCCGCAGTTTTAGCCAATTCTGGCCCGTATCTCACTGTTTTGGGGTCCCAGAGTGATTTCCACGATTGACGAACCCCGGGCTGCGTTTACGTGTCGATCATCATCACCCACAGTTTTAGCTGATTCCGGCCCGTATCATGGACTATCACTCACTTTTTTTGGGTCCCAGAGTGATTTCCACGATTGGCGATCCCCGAGCTGCGTTTAGATGTCGGTCATCAACACTCGCAGTTTTATCCGATTCTGGCCCGTATCGTGGACTATTACTCACTGTTTTGGGGTCCCGGAGTGATTTCCACGATTGAAGAACCCCGGGGTGCGTTTACATGTCGATCATCAACACCCGCAGTTTTGGCCGATTTTGGCCCGTTCGTGGACTATTACTCACTGTTTTGGGGTCCCGGACTGATTTCCACGATTGACGAACCCCGAGGTGCGTTTACGTGTCGGTCATCAACACCCGCAGTTTTAGCCGATTCCGGCCCGTTTCGTGGACTATTACTCACTTTTTTTGGGTCCCGGAGTGATTTCCACGATTGACGAGCCCCGAGCTGCGTTTACGTGTCGGTCATCAACACCCGCAGTTTTAGCCGATTCTGGCCCGTATCGTGGACTATTACTCACTTTTTTTTGGTTCCCGGAGAGATTTCCACGATTGATGAACCCCGGGGTGCGTTTACATGTCGATCATCAACACCCGCAGTTTTGGCCGATTTTGGCCCGTTCGTGGACTATTACTCACTGTTTTGGGGTCCCGGACTGATTTCCACGATTGACGAACCCCGGGGTGCGTTTACGTGTCGGTCATCAACACCCGCAGTTTTAGCCGATTCCGGCCCGTATCGTGGACTATCACTCACTTTTTTTGGGTCCCGGAGTGATTTCCACGATTGACGAACCCCGGGCTGCGTTTACGTGTCGGTCATCAAGACCCGCAGTTTTAGCCAATTCCGGCCCGTATCGTGGACTATTACTCACTGTTTTGGGGTCCCAGAGTGATTTCCACGATTGACGAACCCCGGGCTGTGTTTACGGGTCGGTCATCATCACCCACAGTTTTAGCCGATTCTGGCCCGTATCGTGGACTATCACTCACTTTTTTTGGGTCCCGGAGTGATTTCCATGATTGATGAACACCGGGGTGCGTTTACATGTCGGTCATCAACACCCACAGTTTTGGCCGATTTTGGCCCGTTCATGGACTATTACTCACTATTTTGGGGTCCCGGACTGATTTCCACGATTGACGAACCCCGGGGTGCGTTTACGTGTCGGTCATCAACACCCACAGTTTTGGCCGATTCCGGCCCGTATCGTGGACTATTACTCACTGTTTTGGGGTCCCAGAGTGATTTACACGATTGACGAACCCCGAGCTGCGTTTACATGTCGGTCATCAACACCCGCAGTATTAGCCGATTCCGGCCCGTTTCGTGGACTATTACTCACTATTTTGGGGTCCCGGAGTGATTTCCGCGATTGATAAACCCCGGGGTGCGTTTACATGTCGATCATCAACACCCGCAGTTTTGGCCGATTTTGGCCCGTTCGTGGACTATTACTCACTGTTTTGGGGTCCCGGACTGATTTCCACGATTGACGAACCCCGGGGTGCGTTTACGAGTCTGTCATCAACACCCGCAGTTTTAGCCGATTCCGGCCCGTATTGTGGACTATCACTCACTTTTTTGGGGTCCCGGAGTGATTTCCACGATTGACGAACCCCGGGCTGCGTTTACGAGTCGGTCATCAACACCCGCAGTTTTAGCCAATTCCGGCCCGTATCTCACTGTTTTGGGGTCCCAGAGTGATTTCCACGATTGACGAACCCCGGGCTGCGTTTACGTGTCGATCATCATCACCCACAGTTTTATCCGATTCTGGCCCGTATCATGGACTATTACTCACTGTTTTGGGGTCCCGGAGTGATTTCCACGATTGAAGAACCCCGGGGTGCGTTTACATGTCGATCATCAACACCCGCAGTTTTGGCCGATTTTGGCCCGTTCGTGGACTATTACTCACTGTTTTGGGGTCCCGGACTGATTTCCACGATTGACGAACCCCGAGGTGCGTTTACGTGTCGGTCATCAACACCCGCAGTTTTAGCCGATTCCGGCCCGTTTCGTGGACTATTACTCACTTTTTTTGGGTCCCGGAGTGATTTCCACGATTGACGAGCCCCGAGCTGCGTTTACGTGTCGGTCATCAACACCCGCAGTTTTAGCCGATTCTGGCCCGTATCGTGGACTATTACTCACTTTTTTTTGGTTCCCGGAGTGATTTCCACGATTGATGAACCCCGGGGTGCGTTTACATGTCGATCATCAACACCCGCAGTTTTGGCCGATTTTGGCCCGTTCGTGGACTATTACTCACTGTTTTGGGGTCCCGGACTGATTTCCACGATTGACGAACCCCGGGGTGCGTTTACGTGTCGGTCATCAACACCCGCAGTTTTAGCCGATTCCGGCCCGTATCGTGGACTATCACTCACTTTTTTTGGGTCCCGGAGTGATTTCCACGATTGACGAACCCCGGGCTGCGTTTACGTGTCGGTCATCAAGACCCGCAGTTTTAGCCAATTCCGGCCCGTATCATGGACTATTACTCACTGTTTTGGGGTCCCAGAGTGATTTCCACGATTGACGAACCCCGGGCTGCGTTTACGGGTCGGTCATCATCACCCACAGTTTTAGCCGATTCTGGCCCGTATCGTGGACTATCACTCACTTTTTTTGGGTCCCGGAGTGATTTCCATGATTGATGAACCCCGGGGTGCGTTTACATGTCGGTCATCAACACCCACAGTTTTGGCCGATTTTGGCCCGTTCGTGGACTATTACTCACTATTTTGGGGTCCCGGACTGATTTCCACGATTGACGAACCCCGGGGTGCGTTTACGTGTCGGTCATCAACACCCGCAGTTTTGGCCGATTCCGGCCCGTATTGTGGACTATTACTCACTGTTTTGGGGTCCCAGAGTGATTTACACGATTGACGAACCCCGAGCTGCGTTTACATGTCGGTCATCAACACCCGCAGTATTAGCCGATTCCGGCCCGTTTCGTGGACTATTACTCACTATTTTGGGGTCCCGGAGTGATTTCCACGATTGATAAACCCCGGGGTGCGTTTACATGTCGATCATCAACACCCGCAGTTTTGGCCGATTTTGGCCCGTTCGTGGACTATTACTCACTGTTTTGGGGTCCCGGACTGATTTCCACGATTGACGAACCCCGGGGTGCGTTTACGAGTCTGTCATCAACACCCGCAGTTTTAACCGATTCCGGCCCGTATTGTGGACTATCACTCACTTTTTTGGGGTCCCGGAGTGATTTCCACGATTGACGAACCCCGGGCTACGTTTACGAGTCGGTCATCAACACCCGCAGTTTTAGCCAATTCCGGCCCGTATCTCACTGTTTTGGGGTCCCAGAGTGATTTCCACGATTGACGAACCCCGGGCTGCGTTTACGTGTCGATCATCATCACCCACAGTTTTAGCTGATTCCGGCCCGTATCATGGACTATCACTCACTTTTTTTGGGTCCCAGAGTGATTTCCACGATTGGCGATCCCCGAGCTGCGTTTAGATGTCGGTCATCAACACTCGCAGTTTTATCCGATTCTGGCCCGTATCGTGGACTATTACTCACTGTTTTGGGGTCCCGGAGTGATTTCCACGATTGAAGAACCCCGGGGTGCGTTTACATGTCGATCATCAACACCCGCAGTTTTGGCCGATTTTGGCCCGTTCGTGGACTATTACTCACTGTTTTGGGGTCCCGGACTGATTTCCACGATTGACGAACCCCGAGGTGCGTTTACGTGTCGGTCATCAACACCCGCAGTTTTAGCCGATTCCGGCCCGTTTCGTGGACTATTACTCACTTTTTTTGGGTCCCGGAGTGATTTCCACGATTGACGAGCCCCGAGCTGCGTTTACGTGTCGGTCATCAACACCCGCAGTTTTAGCCGATTCTGGCCCGTATCGTGGACTATTACTCACTTTTTTTGGTTCCCGGAGTGATTTCCACGATTGATGAACCCCGGGGTGCGTTTACATGTCGATCATCAACACCCGCAGTTTTGGCCGATTTTGGCCCGTTCGTGGACTATTACTCACTGTTTTGGGGTCCCGGACTGATTTCCACGATTGACGAACCCCGGGGTGCGTTCACGTGTCGGTCATCAACACCCGCAGTTTTAGCCGATTCCGGCCCGTATCGTGGACTATCACTCACTTTTTTTCGGTCCCGGAGTGATTTCCACGATTGACGAACCCCGGGCTGCGTTTACGTGTCGGTCATCAAGACCCGCAGTTTTAGCCAATTCCGGCCCGTATCGTGGACTATTACTCACTGTTTTGGGGTCCCAGAGTGATTTCCACGATTGACGAACCCCGGGCTGCGTTTACGGGCCGGTCATCATCACCCACAGTTTTAGCCGATTCTGGCCCGTATCGTGGACTATCACTCACTTTTTTTGGGTCCTGGAGTGATTTCCATGATTGATGAACCCCGGGGTGCGTTTACATGTCGGTCATCAACACCCACAGTTTTGGCCGATTTTGGCCCGTTCGTGGACTATTACTCACTATTTTGGGGTCCCGTACTGATTTCCACGATTGACGAACCCCGGGGTGCGTTTACGTGTCGGTCATCAACACCCGCAGTTTTGGCCGATTCCGGCCCGTATCGTGGACTATTACTCACTGTTTTGGGGTCCCAGAGTGATTTACACGATTGACGAACCCCGAGCTGCGTTTACATGTCGGTCATCAACACCCGCAGTATTAGCCGATTCCGGCCCGTTTCGTGGACTATTACTCACTATTTTGGGGTCCCGGAGTGATTTCCACGATTGATAAACCCCGGGGTGCGTTTACATGTCGATCATCAACACCCGCAGTTTTGGCCGATTTTGGCCCGTTCGTGGACTATTACTCACTGTTTTGGGGTCCCGGACTGATTTCCACGATTGACGAACCCCGGGGTGCGTTTACGAGTCTGTCATCAACACCCGCAGTTTTAGCCGATTCCGGCCCGTATTGTGGACTATCACTCACTTTTTTGGGGTCCCGGAGTGATTTCCACGATTGACGAACCCCGGGCTGCGTTTACGAGTCGGTCATCAACACCCGCAGTTTTAGCCAATTCCGGCCCGTATCTCACTGTTTTGGGGTCCCAGAGTGATTTCCACGATTGACGAACCCCGGGCTGCGTTTACGTGTCGATCATCATCACCCACAGTTTTAGCTGATTCCGGCCCGTATCATGGACTATCACTCACTTTTTTTGGGTCCCAGAGTGATTTCCACGATTGGCGATCCCCGAGCTGCGTTTAGATGTCGGTCATCAACACTCGCAGTTTTATCCGATTCTGGCCCGTATCGTGGACTATTACTCACTGTTTTGGGGTCCCGGAGTGATTTCCACGATTGAAGAACCCCGGGGTGCGTTTACATGTCGATCATCAACACCCGCAGTTTTGGCCGATTTTGGCCCGTTCGTGGACTATTACTCACTGTTTTGGGGTCCCGGACTGATTTCCACGATTGACGAACCCCGAGGTGCGTTTACGTGTCGGTCATCAACACCCGCAGTTTTAGCCGATTCCGGCCCGTTTCGTGGACTATTACTCACTTTTTTTGGGTCCCGGAGTGATTTCCACGATTGACGAGCCCCGAGCTGCGTTTACGTGTCGGTCATCAACACCCGCAGTTTTAGCCGATTCTGGCCCGTATCGTGGACTATTACTCACTTTTTTTGGTTCCCGGAGTGATTTCCACGATTGATGAACCCCGGGGTGCGTTTACATGTCGATCATCAACACCCGCAGTTTTGGCCGATTTTGGCCCGTTCGTGGACTATTACTCACTGTTTTGGGGTCCCGGACTGATTTCCACGATTGACGAACCCCGGGGTGCGTTTACGTGTCGGTCATCAACACCCGCAGTTTTAGCCGATTCCGGCCCGTATCGTGGACTATCACTCACTTTTTTTCGGTCCCGGAGTGATTTCCACGATTGACGAACCCCGGGCTGCGTTTACGTGTCGGTCATCAAGACCCGCAGTTTTAGCCAATTCCGGCCCGTATCGTGGACTATTACTCACTGTTTTGGGGTCCCAGAGTGATTTCCACGATTGACGAACCCCGGGCTGCGTTTACGGGCCGGTCATCATCACCCACAGTTTTAGCCGATTCTGGCCCGTATCGTGGACTATCACTCACTTTTTTTGGGTCCTGGAGTGATTTCCATGATTGATGAACCCCGGGGTGCGTTTACATGTCGGTCATCAACACCCACAGTTTTGGCCGATTTTGGCCCGTTCGTGGACTATTACTCACTATTTTGGGGTCCCGTACTGATTTCCACGATTGACGAACCCCGGGGTGCGTTTACGTGTCGGTCATCAACACCCGCAGTTTTGGCCGATTCCGGCCCGTATCGTGGACTATTACTCACTGTTTTGGGGTCCCAGAGTGATTTACACGATTGACGAACCCCGAGCTGCGTTTACATGTCGGTCATCAACACCCGCAGTATTAGCCGATTCCGGCCCGTTTCGTGGACTATTACTCACTATTTTGGGGTCCCGGAGTGATTTCCACGATTGATAAACCCCGGGGTGCGTTTACATGTCGATCATCAACACCCGCAGTTTTGGCCGATTTTGGCCCGTTCGTGGACTATTACTCACTGTTTTGGGGTCCCGGACTGATTTCCACGATTGACGAACCCCGGGGTGCGTTTACGAGTCTGTCATCAACACCCGCAGTTTTAGCCGATTCCGGCCCGTATTGTGGACTATCACTCACTTTTTTGGGGTCCCGGAGTGATTTCCACGATTGACGAACCCCGGGCTGCGTTTACGAGTCGGTCATCAACACCCGCAGTTTTAGCCAATTCCGGCCCGTATCTCACTGTTTTGGGGTCCCAGAGTGATTTCCACGATTGACGAACCCCGGGCTGCGTTTACGTGTCGATCATCATCACCCACAGTTTTAGCTGATTCCGGCCCGTATCATGGACTATCACTCACTTTTTTTGGGTCCCAGAGTGATTTCCACGATTGGCGATCCCCGAGCTGCATTTAGATGTCGGTCATCAACACTCGCAGTTTTATCCGATTCTGGCCCGTATCATGGACTATTACTCACTGTTTTGGGGTCCCGGAGTGATTTCCACGATTGAAGAACCCCGGGGTGCGTTTACATGTCGATCATCAACACCCGCAGTTTTTGCCGATTTTGGCCCGTTCGTGGACTATTACTCACTGTTTTGGGGTCCCGGACTGATTTCCACGATTGACGAACCCCGAGGTGCGTTTACGTGTCGGTCATCAACACCCGCAGTTTTAGCCGATTCCGGCCCGTTTCGTGGACTATTACTCACTTTTTTTGGGTCCCGGAGTGATTTCCACGATTGACGAGCCCCGAGCTGCGTTTACGTGTCGGTCATCAACACCAGTAGTTTTAGCCGATTCTGGCCCGTATCGTGGACTATTACTCACTTTTTTTTGGTTCCCGGAGTGATTTCCACGATTGATGAATCCCGGGGTGCGTTTACATGTCGATCATCAACACCCGCAGTTTTGGCCGATTTTGGCCCGTTCGTGGACTATTACTCACTGTTTTGGGGTCCCGGACTGATTTCCACGATTGAAGAACCCCGGGGTGCGTTTACATGTCGATCATCAACACCCGCAGTTTTTGCCGATTTTGGCCCGTTCGTGGACTATTACTCACTGTTTTGGGGTCCCGGACTGATTTCCACGATTGACGAACCCCGAGGTGCGTTTACGTGTCGGTCATCAACACCCGCAGTTTTAGCCGATTCCGGCCCGTTTCGTGGACTATTACTCACTTTTTTTGGGTCCCGGAGTGATTCCCACGATTGACGAGCCCCGAGCTGCGTTTACGTGTCGGTCATCAACACCAGCAGTTTTAGCCGATTCTGGCCCGTATCGTGGACTATTACTCACTTTTTTGGGGTCCCGGACTGATTTCCACGATTGACGAACCCCGGGGTGCGTTTACGTGTCGGTCATCAACACCCGCAGTTTTAGCCGATTCCGGCCCGTATCGTGGACTATCACTCACTTTTTTTCGGTCCCGGAGTGATTTCCACGATTGACGAACCCCGGGCTGCGTTTACGTGTCGGTCATCAAGACCCGCAGTTTTAGCCAATTCCGGCCCGTATCGTGGACTATTACTCACTGTTTTGGGGTCCCAGAGTGATTTCCACGATTGACGAACCCCGGGCTGCGTTTACGGGCCGGTCATCATCACCCACAGTTTTAGCCGATTCTGGCCCGTATCGTGGACTATCACTCACTTTTTTTGGGTCCTGGAGTGATTTCCATGATTGATGAACCCCGGGGTGCGTTTACATGTCGGTCATCAACACCCACAGTTTTGGCCGATTTTGGCCCGTTCGTGGACTATTACTCACTATTTTGGGGTCCCGTACTGATTTCCACGATTGACGAACCCCGGGGTGCGTTTACGTGTCGGTCATCAACACCCGCAGTTTTGGCCGATTCCGGCCCGTATCGTGGACTATTACTCACTGTTTTGGGGTCCCAGAGTGATTTACACGATTGACGAACCCCGAGCTGCGTTTACATGTCGGTCATCAACACCCGCAGTATTAGCCGATTCCGGCCCGTTTCGTGGACTATTACTCACTATTTTGGGGTCCCGGAGTGATTTCCACGATTGATAAACCCCGGGGTGCGTTTACATGTCGATCATCAACACCCGCAGTTTTGGCCGATTTTGGCCCGTTCGTGGACTATTACTCACTGTTTTGGGGTCCCGGACTGATTTCCACGATTGACGAACCCCGGGGTGCGTTTACGAGTCTGTCATCAACACCCGTAGTTTTAGCCGATTCCGGCCCGTATTGTGGACTATCACTCACTTTTTTGGGGTCCCGGAGTGATTTCCACGATTGACGAACCCCGGGCTGCGTTTACGAGTCGGTCATCAACACCCGCAGTTTTAGCCAATTCCGGCCCGTATCTCACTGTTTTGGGGTCCCAGAGTGATTTCCACGATTGACGAACCCCGGGCTGCGTTTACGTGTCGATCATCATCACCCACAGTTTTAGCTGATTCCGGCCCGTATCATGGACTATCACTCACTTTTTTTGGGTCCCAGAGTGATTTCCACGATTGGCGATCCCCGAGCTGCATTTAGATGTCGGTCATCAACACTCGCAGTTTTATCCGATTCTGGCCCGTATCATGGACTATTACTCACTGTTTTGGGGTCCCGGAGTGATTTCCACGATTGAAGAACCCCGGGGTGCGTTTACATGTCGATCATCAACACCCGCAGTTTTTGCCGATTTTGGCCCGTTCGTGGACTATTACTCACTGTTTTGGGGTCCCGGACTGATTTCCACGATTGACGAACCCCGAGGTGCGTTTACGTGTCGGTCATCAACACCCGCAGTTTTAGCCGATTCCGGCCCGTTTCGTGGACTATTACTCACTTTTTTTGGGTCCCGGAGTGATTTCCACGATTGACGAGCCCCGAGCTGCGTTTACGTGTCGGTCATCAACACCAGCAGTTTTAGCCGATTCTGGCCCGTATCGTGGACTATTACTCACTTTTTTTTGGTTCCCGGAGTGATTTCCACGATTGATGAATCCCGGGGTGCGTTTACATGTCGATCATTAACACCCGCAGTTTTGGCCGATTTTGGCCCGTTCGTGGACTATTACTCACTGTTTTGGGGTCCCGGACTGATTTCCACGATTGAAGAACCCCGGGGTGCGTTTACATGTCGATCATCAACACCCGCAGTTTTTGCCGATTTTGGCCCGTTCGTGGACTATTACTCACTGTTTTGGGGTCCCGGACTGATTTCCACGATTGACGAACCCCGAGGTGCGTTTACGTGTCGGTCATCAACACCCGCAGTTTTAGCCGATTCCGGCCCGTTTCGTGGACTATTACTCACTTTTTTTGGGTCCCGGAGTGATTTCCACGATTGACGAGCCCCGAGCTGCGTTTACGTGTCGGTCATCAACACCAGCAGTTTTAGCCGATTCTGGCCCGTATCGTGGACTATTACTCACTTTTTTGGGGTCCCGGACTGATTTCCACGATTGACGAACCCCGGGGTGCGTTTACGTGTCGGTCATCAACACCCGCAGTTTTAGCCGATTCCGGCCCGTATCGTGGACTATCACTCACTTTTTTTCGGTCCCGGAGTGATTTCCACGATTGACGAACCCCGGGCTGCGTTTACGTGTCGGTCATCAAGACCCGCAGTTTTAGCCAATTCCGGCCCGTATCGTGGACTATTACTCACTGTTTTGGGGTCCCAGAGTGATTTCCACGATTGACGAACCCCGGGCTGCGTTTACGGGCCGGTCATCATCACCCACAGTTTTAGCCGATTCTGGCCCGTATCGTGGACTATCACTCACTTTTTTTGGGTCCTGGAGTGATTTCCATGATTGATGAACCCCGGGGTGCGTTTACATGTCGGTCATCAACACCCACAGTTTTGGCCGATTTTGGCCCGTTCGTGGACTATTACTCACTATTTTGGGGTCCCGTACTGATTTCCACGATTGACGAACCCCGGGGTGCGTTTACGTGTCGGTCATCAACACCCGCAGTTTTGGCCGATTCCGGCCCGTATCGTGGACTATTACTCACTGTTTTGGGGTCCCAGAGTGATTTACACGATTGACGAACCCCGAGCTGCGTTTACATGTCGGTCATCAACACCCGCAGTATTAGCCGATTCCGGCCCGTTTCGTGGACTATTACTCACTATTTTGGGGTCCCGGAGTGATTTCCACGATTGATAAACCCCGGGGTGCGTTTACATGTCGATCATCAACACCCGCAGTTTTGGCCGATTTTGGCCCGTTCGTGGACTATTACTCACTGTTTTGGGGTCCCGGACTGATTTCCACGATTGACGAACCCCGGGGTGCGTTTACGAGTCTGTCATCAACACCCGCAGTTTTAGCCGATTCCGGCCCGTATTGTGGACTATCACTCACTTTTTTGGGGTCCCGGAGTGATTTCCACGATTGACGAACCCCGGGCTGCGTTTACGAGTCGGTCATCAACACCCGCAGTTTTAGCCAATTCCGGCCCGTATCTCACTGTTTTGGGGTCCCAGAGTGATTTCCACGATTGACGAACCCCGGGCTGCGTTTACGTGTCGATCATCATCACCCACAGTTTTAGCTGATTCCGGCCCGTATCATGGACTATCACTCACTTTTTTTGGGTCCCAGAGTGATTTCCACGATTGGCGATCCCCGAGCTGCATTTAGATGTCGGTCATCAACACTCGCAGTTTTATCCGATTCTGGCCCGTATCATGGACTATTACTCACTGTTTTGGGGTCCCGGAGTGATTTCCACGATTGAAGAACCCCGGGGTGCGTTTACATGTCGATCATCAACACCCGCAGTTTTTGCCGATTTTGGCCCGTTCGTGGACTATTACTCACTGTTTTGGGGTCCCGGACTGATTTCCACGATTGACGAACCCCGAGGTGCGTTTACGTGTCGGTCATCAACACCCGCAGTTTTAGCCGATTCCGGCCCGTTTCGTGGACTATTACTCACTTTTTTTGGGTCCCGGAGTGATTTCCACGATTGACGAGCCCCGAGCTGCGTTTACGTGTCGGTCATCAACACCAGCAGTTTTAGCCGATTCTGGCCCGTATCGTGGACTATTACTCACTTTTTTTTGGTTCCCGGAGTGATTTCCACGATTGATGAATCCCGGGGTGCGTTTACATGTCGATCATCAACACCCGCAGTTTTGGCCGATTTTGGCCCGTTCGTGGACTATTACTCACTGTTTTGGGGTCCCGGACTGATTTCCACGATTGAAGAACCCCGGGGTGCGTTTACATGTCGATCATCAACACCCGCAGTTTTTGCCGATTTTGGCCCGTTCGTGGACTATTACTCACTGTTTTGGGGTCCCGGACTGATTTCCACGATTGACGAACCCCGAGGTGCGTTTACGTGTCGGTCATCAACACCCGCAGTTTTAGCCGATTCCGGCCCGTTTCGTGGACTATTACTCACTTTTTTTGGGTCCCGGAGTGATTTCCACGATTGACGAGCCCCGAGCTGCGTTTACGTGTCGGTCATCAACACCAGCAGTTTTAGCCGATTCTGGCCCGTATCGTGGACTATTACTCACTTTTTTTTGGTTCCCGGAGTGATTTCCACGATTGATGAATCCCGGGGTGCGTTTACATGTCGATCATCAACACCCGCAGTTTTGGCCGATTTTGGCCCGTTCGTGGACTATTACTCACTGTTTTGGGGTCCCGGACTGATTTCCACGATTGACGAACCCCGGGGTGCGTTTACGTGTCGGTCATCAACACCCGCAGTTTTAGCCGATTCCGGCCCGTATCGTGGACTATCACTCACTTTTTTTGGGTCCCGGAGTGATTTCCACGATTGACGAACCCCGGGCTGCGTTTACGTGTCGGTCATCAAGACCCGCAGTTTTAGCCAATTCCGGCCCGTATCGTGGACTATTACTCACTGTTTTGGGGTCCCAGAGTGATTTCCACGATTGACGAACCCCGGGCTGCGTTTACGTGTCGGTCATCATCACCCACAGTTTTAGCCGATTCCGGCCCGTATCGTGGACTATCAGTCACTTTTTTTGGGTCCCAGAGTGATTTACACGATTGACGAACCCCGAGCTGCGTTTACATGTCGGTCATCAACACCCGCAGTTTTAGCCGATTCTGGCCCATATCGTGGACTATTACTCACAGTTTTGGGGTTCCGGACTGATTTCCATGATTGACGAACCCCGAGGTGCGTTTACGTGTCGGTCATCAACACCCGCAGTTTTAGCCGATTTCGGCCCGTTTCGTGGACTATTACTCACTATTTTGGGGTCCCGGAGTGATTTCCACGATTGACGAACCCCGGGGTGCATTTACGTGTCGGTCATCAACACTCGCAGTTTTGGCCGATTTTGGCCAGTTCGTGGACTATTACTCACTGTTTTGGGGTCCCGGAGTGATTTCCACGATTGACGAACCCCGGGCTGCGTTTACGTGTCGGTCATCAACACCCGCAGTTTTAGCCGATTCTGGCCCGTATCGTGGACTATTACTCACTTTTTTGGGTCCCGGAGTGATTTCCACGACTGATGAACTCCGGGGTGCGTTTACATGTCGGTCATCAACACCCATAGTTTTGGCCGATTTTGGCCCGTTCGTGGACTATTACACATTGTTTTGGGGTCCCGGACTGATTTCCACGATTGACGAACCCCGGGGTGCCTTTACATGTCGGTCATCAACACCCGCAGTTTCGGCCGATTTTGGCCCGTTCGTGGACTATTACACATTGTTTTGGGGTCCCGGACTGATTTCCACGATTGACGAACCCCGGGGTGCCTTTACATGTCGGTCAACAACACCCGCAGTTTTGGCCGATTCTGGCCCGTATCATGGACTATTACTCACTGTTTTGGGGTCCCAGAGTGATTTCCACGATTGACGAACCTCGGGCTGCGTTTACGTGTCGGTCATCAACACCCGCAGTTTTAGCCGATTCCGGCCCGTACCGTGGACTATTACTCAGTTTTTTCGGTCCCGGAGTGATTTCCACGATTGACGAGCCTCGAGCTGCGTTTACGTGTCGGTCATCAACACCCGCAGTTTTAGCCGATTCTGGCCCGTATCGTGGACTATTACTCACTGTTTTGGGGTCCCGGAGTGATTTCCACGATTGATGAACCCCGGCGTGCGTTTACATGTCGATCATCAACACCCGCAGTTTTGGCCGATTTGGCCCGTTCCTGGACTATTACTCACTGTTTTGGGGTCCCAGACTGATTTCCACGATTGACGAACCCCGAGGTGCGTTTACGTGTCGGTCATCAACACCCGCAGTTTTAGCCGATTCCGGCCCGTTTCGTGGACTATTACTCACTGTTTTGGGGTCCCAGAGTGATTTCCATGATTGACGAACCCCGGGGTGCGTTTACGTGTCGGTTATCAACACCCGCAGTTTTAGCCGATTCCGGCCCGTATCGTGGACTATCACTCACTTTTTTGGGTCCCGGAGTGATTTTCACGATTGACGAACCCCGGGCTGCGTTTACGTGTCGGTCATCAAGACCCGCAGTTTTAGCCAATTCCGGCCTGTATCGTGGACTATTACTCACTGTTTTGGGGTCCGAGAGTGATTTCCACGATTGACGAACCCCGGGCTGCGTTTACGGGTCGGTCATCATCACCCACAGTTTTAGCCGATTCCGGCCCGTATCGTGGACTATCACTCACTTTTTTTGGGTCCCAGAGTGATTTACATGATTGACGAACCCCGAGGTGCGTTTACGTGTCGGTCATCAACACCCGCAGTTTTAGCCGATTCCGGCCCGTTTCGTGGACTATTACTCACTATTTTGGGGTCCCGGAGTGATTTCCACGATTGACGAACCCCGGGGTGCGTTTACGTGTCGGTCATCAACACCCGCAGTTTTGGCCGATTCCGGCCCATATCATGGACTATTACTCACTGTTTTGGGGTCCCAGAGTGATTTCCACGATTGACGAACCCCGGGTTGCGTTTACGTGTCGGTCATCAAAACCCGCAGTTTTAGACGATTCCGGCCCGTATCATGGACTATTACTCACTTTTTTTGGGTCCCGGAGTGATTTCCACGATTGACGAACCCCGAGCTGCGTTTACGTGTCGGTCATCAACACCCGCAGTTTTAGCCGATTCTGGCCCGTATCGTGGACTATTACTCACTGTTTTGGGGTCCCGGAGTGATTTCCACGATTGAAGAACCCCGGGGTGCGTTTACATGTCGATCATCAACACCCGCAGTTTTGGCCGATTTTGGCCCGTTCATGGACTATTACTCACTGTTTGGGGTCCCGGAGTGATTTCCACGATTGACGAACCCCGGGCTGCGTTTACGTGTCGGTCATCAACACCCGCAGTTTTAGCCGATTCTGGCCCGTATCGTGGACTATTACTCACTTTTTTGGGTCCCGGAGTGATTTCCACGACTGATGAACTCCGGGGTGCGTTTACATGTCGGTCATCAACACCCATAGTTTTGGCCGATTTTGGCCCGTTCGTGGACTATTACACATTGTTTTGGGGTCCCGGACTGATTTCCACGATTGACGAACCCCGGGGTGCCTTTACATGTCGGTCATCAACACCCGCAGTTTTGGCCGATTTTGGCCCGTTCGTGGACTATTACACATTGTTTTGGGGTCCCGGACTGATTTCCACGATTGACGAACCCCGGGGTGTCTTTACATGTCGGTCATCAACACCCGCAGTTTTGGCCGATTCTGGCCCGTATCATGGACTATTACTCACTGTTTTGGGGTCCCAGAGTGATTTCCACGATTGACGAACCTCGGGCTGCGTTTACGTGTCGGTCATCAACACCCGCAGTTTTAGCCGATTCCGGCCCGTACCATGGACTATTACTCACTTTTTTCGGTCCCGGAGTGATTTCCACGATTGACGAGCCTCGAGCTGCGTTTACGTGTCGGTCATCAACACCCGCAGTTTTAGCCGATTCTGGCCCGTATCGTGGACTATTACTCACTGTTTTGGGGTCCCGGAGTGATTTCCACGATTGATGAACCCCGGCGTGCGTTTACATGTCGATCATCAACACCCGCAGTTTTGGCCGATTTGGCCCGTTCCTGGACTATTACTCACTGTTTTGGGGTCCCGGACTGATTTCCACGATTGACGAACCCCGAGGTGCGTTTACGTGTCGGTCATCAACACCCGCAGTTTTAGCCGATTCCGGCCCGTTTCGTGGACTATTACTCACTGTTTTGGGGTCCCAGAGTGATTTCCATGATTGACGAACCCCGGGGTGCGTTTACGTGTCGGTTATCAACACCCGCAGTTTTAGCCGATTCCGGCCCGTATCGTGGACTATCACTCACTTTTTTTGGGTCCCGGAGTGATTTTCACGATTGACGAACCCCGGGCTGCGTTTACGTGTCGGTCATCAAGACCCGCAGTTTTAGCCAATTCCGGCCCATATCGTGGACTATTACTCACTGTTTTGGGGTCCCAGAGTGATTTCCACGATTGACGAACCCCGGGCTGCGTTTACGGGTCGGTCATCATCACCCACAGTTTTAGCCGATTCCGGCCCGTATCGTGGACTATCACTCACTTTTTTTGGGTCCCAGAGTGATTTACATGATTGACGAACCCCGAGGTGCGTTTACGTGTCGGTCATCAACACCCGCAGTTTTAGCCGATTCCGGCCCGTTTCGTGGACTATTACTCACTATTTTGGGGTCCCGGAGTGATTTCCACGATTGACGAACCCCGGGGTGCGTTTACGTGTCGGTCATGAACACCCGCAGTTTTGGCCGATTCCGGCCCATATCATGGACTATTACTCACTGTTTTGGGGTCCCAGAGTGATTTCCACGATTGACGAACCCCGGGTTGCGTTTACGTGTCGGTCATCAAAACCCGCAGTTTTAGACGATTCCGGCCCGTATCATGGACTATTACTCACTTTTTTTGGGTCCCGGAGTGATTTCCACGATTGACGAACCCCGAGCTGCGTTTACGTGTCGGTCATCAACACCCGCAGTTTTAGCCGATTCTGGCCCGTATCGTGGACTATTACTCACTGTTTTGGGGTCCCGGAGTGATTTCCACGATTGAAGAACCCCGGGGTGTGTTTACGTGTCGATCATCAACACCCGCAGTTTTGGCCGATTTTGGCCCGTTCATGGACTATTACTCACTGTTTTGGGGTCCCAGACTGATTTCCACGATTGACGAATCCCGAGCTGCGTTTACATGTCGGTCACCAACACCCGCAGTTTTAAACGATTCTGGCCCGTATCATGGACTATTACTCACTGTTTTGGGGTCCCGGAGTGATTTACACGATTGATGAACCCCGGGGTGCGTTTACATGTCGATCATCAACACCCGCAGTTTTGGCCGATTTTGGCCCGTTCGTGGACTATTACTCACTGTTTTGGGGTCAAGGACTGATTTCCACGATTGACGAACCCCGAGGTGCGTTTACGTGTCCGTCATCAACACCCGCAGTTTTAGCCGATTCCGGCCTGTTTCGTGGAATATTACTCACTATTTTGGGGTCCCAGAGTGATTTCCACGATTGACGAACCCCGGGTTGCGTTTACGTGTCGGTCATCAAAACCCGCAGTTTTAGACGATTCCGGCCCGTATCATGGACTATTACTCACTTTTTTTGGGTCCCGGAGTGATTTCCACGATTGACGAACCCCGAGCTGCGTTTACGTGTCGGTCATCAACACCCGCAGTTTTAGCCGATTCTGGCCCGTATCGTGGACTATTACTCACTGTTTTGGGGTCCCGGAGTGATTTCCACGATTGAAGAACCCCGGGGTGCGTTTACATGTCGATCATCAACACCCGCAGTTTTGGCCGATTTTGGCCCGTTCATGGACTATTACTCACTGTTTGGGGTCCCGGAGTGATTTCCACGATTGACGAACCCCGGGCTGCGTTTACGTGTCGGTCATCAACACCCGCAGTTTTAGCCGATTCTGGCCCGTATCGTGGACTATTACTCACTTTTTTGGGTCCCGGAGTGATTTCCACGACTGATGAACTCCGGGGTGCGTTTACATGTCGGTCATCAACACCCATAGTTTTGGCCGATTTTGGCCCGTTCGTGGACTATTACACATTGTTTTGGGGTCCCGGACTGATTTCCACGATTGACGAACCCCGGGGTGCCTTTACATGTCGGTCATCAACACCCGCAGTTTTGGCCGATTTTGGCCCGTTCGTGGACTATTACACATTGTTTTGGGGTCCCGGACTGATTTCCACGATTGACGAACCCCGGGGTGTCTTTACATGTCGGTCATCAACACCCGCAGTTTTGGCCGATTCTGGCCCGTATCATGGACTATTACTCACTGTTTTGGGGTCCCAGAGTGATTTCCACGATTGACGAACCTCGGGCTGCGTTTACGTGTCGGTCATCAACACCCGCAGTTTTAGCCGATTCCGGCCCGTACCATGGACTATTACTCACTTTTTTCGGTCCCGGAGTGATTTCCACGATTGACGAGCCTCGAGCTGCGTTTACGTGTCGGTCATCAACACCCGCAGTTTTAGCCGATTCTGGCCCGTATCGTGGACTATTACTCACTGTTTTGGGGTCCCGGAGTGATTTCCACGATTGATGAACCCCGGCGTGCGTTTACATGTCGATCATCAACACCCGCAGTTTTGGCCGATTTGGCCCGTTCCTGGACTATTACTCACTGTTTTGGGGTCCCGGACTGATTTCCACGATTGACGAACCCCGAGGTGCGTTTACGTGTCGGTCATCAACACCCGCAGTTTTAGCCGATTCCGGCCCGTTTCGTGGACTATTACTCACTGTTTTGGGGTCCCAGAGTGATTTCCATGATTGACGAACCCCGGGGTGCGTTTACGTGTCGGTTATCAACACCCGCAGTTTTAGCCGATTCCGGCCCGTATCGTGGACTATCACTCACTTTTTTTGGGTCCCGGAGTGATTTTCACGATTGACGAACCCCGGGCTGCGTTTACGTGTCGGTCATCAAGACCCGCAGTTTTAGCCAATTCCGGCCCATATCGTGGACTATTACTCACTGTTTTGGGGTCCCAGAGTGATTTCCACGATTGACGAACCCCGGGCTGCGTTTACGGGTCGGTCATCATCACCCACAGTTTTAGCCGATTCCGGCCCGTATCGTGGACTATCACTCACTTTTTTTGGGTCCCAGAGTGATTTACATGATTGACGAACCCCGAGGTGCGTTTACGTGTCGGTCATCAACACCCGCAGTTTTAGCCGATTCCGGCCCGTTTCGTGGACTATTACTCACTATTTTGGGGTCCCGGAGTGATTTCCACGATTGACGAACCCCGGGGTGCGTTTACGTGTCGGTCATGAACACCCGCAGTTTTGGCCGATTCCGGCCCATATCATGGACTATTACTCACTGTTTTGGGGTCCCAGAGTGATTTCCACGATTGACGAACCCCGGGTTGCGTTTACGTGTCGGTCATCAAAACCCGCAGTTTTAGACGATTCCGGCCCGTATCATGGACTATTACTCACTTTTTTTGGGTCCCGGAGTGATTTCCACGATTGACGAACCCCGAGCTGCGTTTACGTGTCGGTCATCAACACCCGCAGTTTTAGCCGATTCTGGCCCGTATCGTGGACTATTACTCACTGTTTTGGGGTCCCGGAGTGATTTCCACGATTGAAGAACCCCGGGGTGTGTTTACATGTCGATCATCAACACCCGCAGTTTTGGCCGATTTTGGCCCGTTCATGGACTATTACTCACTGTTTTGGGGTCCCAGACTGATTTCCACGATTGACGAATCCCGAGCTGCGTTTACATGTCGGTCACCAACACCCGCAGTTTTAAACGATTCTGGCCCGTATCATGGACTATTACTCACTGTTTTGGGGTCCCGGAGTGATTTACACGATTGATGAACCCCGGGGTGCGTTTACATGTCGATCATCAACACCCGCAGTTTTGGCCGATTTTGGCCCGTTCGTGGACTATTACTCACTGTTTTGGGGTCAAGGACTGATTTCCACGATTGACGAACCCCGAGGTGCGTTTACGTGTCCGTCATCAACACCCGCAGTTTTAGCCGATTCCGGCCTGTTTCGTGGAATATTACTCACTATTTTGGGGTCCCGGAGTGATTTCCACGATTGACGAACCCCGGGGTGCATTTACGTGTCGGTCATCAACACTCGCAGTTTTAGCCGATTCTGGCCCGTATCATGGACTATCACTCACTTTTTTTGGGTCCCGGAGTGATTTCCATGATTGATGAACCCCGGGGTGCGTTTACATGTCGGTCATCAACACCCACAGTTTTGGCCGATTTTGGCCCGTTCGTGGACTATTACTCACTATTTTGGGGTCCCGGACTGATTTCCACGATTGACGAACCCCGGGGTGCGTTTACGTGTCGGTCATCAACACCCGCAGTTTTGGCCGTTTCCGGCCCGTATCATGGACTATTACTCACTGTTTTGGGGTCCCAGAGTGATTTCCACGATTGACGAACCCCGGGCTGCGTTTACGTGTCGGCCATCAACACCCGCAGTTTTAGCCGATTCCGGCCGGTATCGTGGACTATCACTCACTTTTTTTGGGTCAAGGAGTGATTTCCACGATTGACGAATCCCGAGCTACGTTTACATGTCGGTCACCAACACCCGCAGTTTTAGCCGATTCTGGCCCGTATCGTGGACTATTACTCACTGTTTTGGGGTCCCGGAGTGATTTCCACGATTGAAGAACCCCGGGGTGCGTTTACATGTCGATCATCAACACCCGCAGTTTTGGCCGATTTTGGCCCGTTCGTGGACTATTACTCACTGTTTTGGGGTCCTGGACTGATTTCCACGATTGACGAACCCCGAGGTGCGTTTACGTGTCGGTCATCAACACCCGTAGTTTTAGCCGATTCCGGCCCGTTTCGTGGACTATTACTCACTTTTTTTGGGTCCCGGAGTGATTTCCACGATTGACGAGCCCCGAGCTGCGTTTACGTGTCGGTCATCAACACCCGCAGTTTTAGCCGATTCTGGCCCGTATCGTGGACTATTACTCACTTTTTTTTGGTTCCCGGAGTGATTTCCACGATTGATGAACCCCGGGGTGCGTTTACATGTCAGTCATCAACACCCGCAGTTTTGGCCGATTTTGGCCCGTTCGTGGACTATTACTCACTGTTTTGGGGTCCCGGACTGATTTCTACGATTGACGAACCCCGGGGTGCGTTTACGTGTCGGTCATCAACACCCGCAGTTTTAGCCGATTCCGGCCCGTATCGTGGACTATCACTCACTTTTTTTGGGTCCCGGAGTGATTTCCACGATTGACGAACCCCGGGCTGCGTTTACGTGTCGGTCATCAAGACCCGCAGTTTTAGCCAATTCCGGCCCGTATCGTGGACTATTACTCACTGTTTTGGGGTCCCAGAGTGATTTCCACGATTGACGAACCCCGGGCTACGTTTACGTGTCGGTCATCATCACCCACAGTTTAAGCCGATTCCGGCCCGTATCGTGGACTATCACTCACTTTTTTTGGGTCCCAGAGTGATTTACACGATTGACGAACCCCGAGCTGCGTTTACATGTCGGTCATCAACACCCGCAGTTTTAGCCGATTCTGGCCCGTATCGTGGACTATTACTCACAGTTTTGGGGTCCTGGACTGATTTCCACGATTGACGAACCCCGATGTGCGTTTACGTGTCGGTCATCAACACCCGCAGTTTTAGCCGATTCCAGCCCGTTTCGTGGACTATTACTCACTATTTTGGGGTCCCGGAGTGATTTCCACGATTGACGAACCCCGGGGTGCATTTACGTGTCGGTCATCAACACTCGCAGTTTTAGCCGATTCTGGCCCGTATCGTGGACTATCACTCACTGTTTTGGGGTCCCGGAGTGATTTCCACGATTGAAGAACCCCGGGGTGCGTTTACATGTCGATCATCAACACCCGCAGTTTTGGCCGATTTTGGCCCGTTCATGGACTATTACTCACTGTTTTGGGGTCCCAGACTGATTTCCACGATTGACGAATCCCGAGCTGCGTTTACATGTCGGTCACCAACACCCGCAGTTTTAGCCGATTCTGGCCCGTATCGTGGACTATTACTCACTGTTTTGGGGTCCCGGAGTGATTTACACGATTGATGAACCCCGGGGTGCGTTTACATGTCGATCATCAACACCCGCAGTTTTGGCCGATTTTGGCCCGTTCGTGGACTATTACTCACTGTTTTGGGGTCAAGGACTGATTTCCACGATTGACGAACCCCGAGGTGCGTTTACGTGTCCGTCATCAACACCCGCAGTTTTAGCCGATTCCGGCCTGTTTCGTGGAATATTACTCACTATTTTGGGGTCCCGGAGTGATTTCCACGATTGACGAACCCCGGGGTGCATTTACGTGTCGGTCATCAACACTCGCAGTTTTAGCCGATTCTGGCCCGTATCGTGGACTATCACTCACTTTTTTTGGGTCCCGGAGTGATTTCCATGATTGATGAACCCCGGGGTGCGTTTACATGTCGGTCATCAACACCCACAGTTTTGGCCGATTTTGGCCCGTTCGTGGACTATTACTCACTATTTTGGGGTCCCGGACTGATTTCCACGATTGACGAACCCCGGGGTGCGTTTACGTGTCGGTCATCAACACCCGCAGTTTTGGCCGATTCCGGCCCGTATCGTGGACTATTACTCACTGTTTTGGGGTCCCAGAGTGATTTCCACGATTGACGAACCCCGGGCTGCGTTTACGTGTCGGCCATCAACACCAGCAGTTTTAGCCGATTCCGGCCCGTATCGTGGACTATCACTCACTTTTTTTGGGTCAAGGAGTGATTTCCACGATTGACGAATCCCGAGCTGCGTTTACATGTCGGTCACCAACACCCGCAGTTTTAGCCGATTCTGGCCCGTATCGTGGACTATTACTCACTGTTTTGGGGTCCCGGAGTGATTTCCACGATTGAAGAACCCCGGGGTGTGTTTACATGTCGATCATCAACACCCGCAGTTTTGGCCGATTTTGGCCCGTTCATGGACTATTACTCACTGTTTTGGGGTCCCAGACTGATTTCCACGATTGACGAATCCCGAGCTGCGTTTACATGTCGGTCACCAACACCCGCAGTTTTAAACGATTCTGGCCCGTATCATGGACTATTACTCACTGTTTTGGGGTCCCGGAGTGATTTACACGATTGATGAACCCCGGGGTGCGTTTACATGTCGATCATCAACACCCGCAGTTTTGGCCGATTTTGGCCCGTTCGTGGACTATTACTCACTGTTTTGGGGTCAAGGACTGATTTCCACGATTGACGAACCCCGAGGTGCGTTTACGTGTCCGTCATCAACACCCGCAGTTTTAGCCGATTCCGGCCTGTTTCGTGGAATATTACTCACTATTTTGGGGTCCCGGAGTGATTTCCACGATTGACGAACCCCGGGGTGCATTTACGTGTCGGTCATCAACACTCGCAGTTTTAGCCGATTCTGGCCCGTATCATGGACTATCACTCACTTTTTTTGGGTCCCGGAGTGATTTCCATGATTGATGAACCCCGGGGTGCGTTTACATGTCGGTCATCAACACCCACAGTTTTGGCCGATTTTGGCCCGTTCGTGGACTATTACTCACTATTTTGGGGTCCCGGACTGATTTCCACGATTGACGAACCCCGGGGTGCGTTTACGTGTCGGTCATCAACACCCGCAGTTTTGGCCGATTCCGGCCCGTATCGTGGACTATTACTCACTGTTTTGGGGTCCCAGAGTGATTTCCACGATTGACGAACCCCGGGCTGCGTTTACGTGTCGGCCATCAACACCCGCAGTTTTAGCCGATTCCGGCCCGTATCGTGGACTATCACTCACTTTTTTTGGGTCAAGGAGTGATTTCCACGATTGACGAATCCCGAGCTACGTTTACATGTCGGTCACCAACACCCGCAGTTTTAGCCGATTCTGGCCCGTATCGTGGACTATTACTCACTGTTTTGGGGTCCCGGAGTGATTTCCACGATTGAAGAACCCCGGGGTGCGTTTACATGTCGATCATCAACACCCGCAGTTTTGGCCGATTTTGGCCCGTTCGTGGACTATTACTCACTGTTTTGGGGTCCTGGACTGATTTCCACGATTGACGAACCCCGAGGTGCGTTTACGTGTCGGTCATCAACACCCGCAGTTTTAGCCGATTCCGGCCCGTTTCGTGGACTATTACTCACTTTTTTTGGGTCCCGGAGTGATTTCCACGATTGACGAGCCCCGAGCTGCGTTTACGTGTCGGTCATCAACACCCGCAGTTTTAGCCGATTCTGGCCCGTATCGTGGACTATTACTCACTTTTTTTTGGTTCCCGGAGTGATTTCCACGATTGATGAACCCCGGGGTGCGTTTACATGTCAGTCATCAACACCCGCAGTTTTGGCCGATTTTGGCCCGTTCGTGGACTATTACTCACTGTTTTGGGGTCCCGGACTGATTTCTACGATTGACGAACCCCGGGGTGCGTTTACGTGTCGGTCATCAACACCCGCAGTTTTAGCCGATTCCGGCCCGTATCGTGGACTATCAGTCACTTTTTTTGGGTCCCGGAGTGATTTCCACGATTGACGAACCCCGGGCTGCGTTTACGTGTCGGTCATCAAGACCCGCAGTTTTAGCCAATTCCGGCCCGTATCGTGGACTATTACTCACTGTTTTGGGGTCCCAGAGTGATTTCCACGATTGACGAACCCCGGGCTACGTTTACGTGTCGGTCATCATCACCCACAGTTTAAGCCGATTCCGGCCCGTATCGTGGACTATCACTCACTTTTTTTGGGTCCCAGAGTGATTTACACGATTGACGAACCCCGAGCTGCGTTTACATGTCGGTCATCAACACCCGCAGTTTTAGCCGATTCTGGCCCGTATCGTGGACTATTACTCACAGTTTTGGGGTCCTGGACTGATTTCCACGATTGACGAACCCCGATGTGCGTTTACGTGTCGGTCATCAACACCCGCAGTTTTAGCCGATTCCAGCCCGTTTCGTGGACTATTACTCACTATTTTGGGGTCCCGGAGTGATTTCCACGATTGACGAACCCCGGGGTGCATTTACGTGTCGGTCATCAACACTCGCAGTTTTAGCCGATTCTGGCCCGTATCGTGGACTATCACTCACTGTTTTGGGGTCCCGGAGTGATTTCCACGATTGAAGAACCCCGGGGTGCGTTTACATGTCGATCATCAACACCCGCAGTTTTGGCCGATTTTGGCCCGTTCATGGACTATTACTCACTGTTTTGGGGTCCCAGACTGATTTCCACGATTGACGAATCCCGAGCTGCGTTTACATGTCGGTCACCAACACCCGCAGTTTTAGCCGATTCTGGCCCGTATCGTGGACTATTACTCACTGTTTTGGGGTCCCGGAGTGATTTACACGATTGATGAACCCCGGGGTGCGTTTACATGTCGATCATCAACACCCGCAGTTTTGGCCGATTTTGGCCCGTTCGTGGACTATTACTCACTGTTTTGGGGTCAAGGACTGATTTCCACGATTGACGAACCCCGAGGTGCGTTTACGTGTCCGTCATCAACACCCGCAGTTTTAGCCGATTCCGGCCTGTTTCGTGGAATATTACTCACTATTTTGGGGTCCCGGAGTGATTTCCACGATTGACGAACCCCGGGGTGCATTTACGTGTCGGTCATCAACACTCGCAGTTTTAGCCGATTCTGGCCCGTATCATGGACTATCACTCACTTTTTTTGGGTCCCGGAGTGATTTCCATGATTGATGAACCCCGGGGTGCGTTTACATGTCGGTCATCAACACCCACAGTTTTGGCCGATTTTGGCCCGTTCGTGGACTATTACTCACTATTTTGGGGTCCCGGACTGATTTCCACGATTGACGAACCCCGGGGTGCGTTTACGTGTCGGTCATCAACACCCGCAGTTTTGGCCGATTCCGGCCCGTATCGTGGACTATTACTCACTGTTTTGGGGTCCCAGAGTGATTTCCACGATTGACGAACCCCGGGCTGCGTTTACGTGTCGGCCATCAACACCCGCAGTTTTAGCCGATTCCGGCCCGTATCGTGGACTATCACTCACTTTTTTTGGGTCAAGGAGTGATTTCCACGATTGACGAATCCCGAGCTACGTTTACATGTCGGTCACCAACACCCGCAGTTTTAGCCGATTCTGGCCCGTATCGTGGACTATTACTCACTGTTTTGGGGTCCCGGAGTGATTTCCACGATTGAAGAACCCCGGGGTGCGTTTACATGTCGATCATCAACACCCGCAGTTTTGGCCGATTTTGGCCCGTTCGTGGACTATTACTCACTGTTTTGGGGTCCTGGACTGATTTCCACGATTGACGAACCCCGAGGTGCGTTTACGTGTCGGTCATCAACACCCGCAGTTTTAGCCGATTCCGGCCCGTTTCGTGGACTATTACTCACTTTTTTTGGGTCCCGGAGTGATTTCCACGATTGACGAGCCCCGAGCTGCGTTTACGTGTCGGTCATCAACACCCGCAGTTTTAGCCGATTCTGGCCCGTATCGTGGACTATTACTCACTTTTTTTTGGTTCCCGGAGTGATTTCCACGATTGATGAACCCCGGGGTGCGTTTACATGTCAGTCATCAACACCCGCAGTTTTGGCCGATTTTGGCCCGTTCGTGGACTATTACTCACTGTTTTGGGGTCCCGGACTGATTTCTACGATTGACGAACCCCGGGGTGCGTTTACGTGTCGGTCATCAACACCCGCAGTTTTAGCCGATTCCGGCCCGTATCGTGGACTATCACTCACTTTTTTTGGGTCCCGGAGTGATTTCCACGATTGACGAACCCCGGGCTGCGTTTACGTGTCGGTCATCAAGACCCGCAGTTTTAGCCAATTCCGGCCCGTATCGTGGACTATTACTCACTGTTTTGGGGTCCCAGAGTGATTTCCACGATTGACGAACCCCGGGCTACGTTTACGTGTCGGTCATCATCACCCACAGTTTAAGCCGATTCCGGCCCGTATCGTGGACTATCACTCACTTTTTTTGGGTCCCAGAGTGATTTACACGATTGACGAACCCCGAGCTGCGTTTACATGTCGGTCATCAACACCCGCAGTTTTAGCCGATTCTGGCCCGTATCGTGGACTATTACTCACAGTTTTGGGGTCCTGGACTGATTTCCACGATTGACGAACCCCGATGTGCGTTTACGTGTCGGTCATCAACACCCGCAGTTTTAGCCGATTCCAGCCTGTTTCGTGGACTATTACTCACTATTTTGGGGTCCCGGAGTGATTTCCACGATTGACGAACCCCGGGGTGCATTTACGTGTCGGTCATCAACACTCGCAGTTTTAGCCGATTCTGGCCCGTATCGTGGACTATCACTCACTGTTTTGGGGTCCCGGAGTGATTTCCACGATTGAAGAACCCCGGGGTGCGTTTACATGTCGATCATCAACACCCGCAGTTTTGGCCGATTTTGGCCCGTTCATGGACTATTACTCACTGTTTTGGGGTCCCAGACTGATTTCCACGATTGACGAATCCCGAGCTGCGTTTACATGTCGGTCACCAACACCCGCAGTTTTAGCCGATTCTGGCCCGTATCGTGGACTATTACTCACTGTTTTGGGGTCCCGGAGTGATTTACACGATTGATGAACCCCGGGGTGCGTTTACATGTCGATCATCAACACCCGCAGTTTTGGCCGATTTTGGCCCGTTCGTGGACTATTACTCACTGTTTTGGGGTCAAGGACTGATTTCCACGATTGACGAACCCCGAGGTGCGTTTACGTGTCCGTCATCAACACCCGCAGTTTTAGCCGATTCCGGCCTGTTTCGTGGAATATTACTCACTATTTTGGGGTCCCGGAGTGATTTCCACGATTGACGAACCCCGGGGTGCATTTACGTGTCGGTCATCAACACTCGCAGTTTTAGCCGATTCTGGCCCGTATCGTGGACTATCACTCACTGTTTTGGGGTCCCGGAGTGATTTCCACGATTGAAGAACCCCGGGGTGCGTTTACATGTCGATCATCAACACCCGCAGTTTTGGCCGATTTTGGCCCGTTCATGGACTATTACTCACTGTTTTGGGGTCCCAGACTGATTTCCACGATTGACGAATCCCGAGCTGCGTTTACATGTCGGTCACCAACACCCGCAGTTTTAGCCGATTCTGGCCCGTATCGTGGACTATTACTCACTGTTTTGGGGTCCCGGAGTGATTTACACGATTGATGAACCCCGGGGTGCGTTTACATGTCGATCATCAACACCCGCAGTTTTGGCCGATTTTGGCCCGTTCGTGGACTATTACTCACTGTTTTGGGGTCAAGGACTGATTTCCACGATTGACGAATCCCGAGCTACGTTTACATGTCGGTCACCAACACCCGCAGTTTTAGCCGATTCTGGCCCGTATCGTGGACTATTACTCACTGTTTTGGGGTCCCGGAGTGATTTCCACGATTGAAGAACCCCGGGGTGCGTTTACATGTCGATCATCAACACCCGCAGTTTTGGCCGATTTTGGCCCGTTCGTGGACTATTACTCACTGTTTTGGGGTCCTGGACTGATTTCCACGATTGACGAACCCCGAGGTGCGTTTACGTGTCGGTCATCAACACCCGCAGTTTTAGCCGATTCCGGCCCGTTTCGTGGACTATTACTCACTTTTTTTGGGTCCCGGAGTGATTTCCACGATTGACGAGCCCCGAGCTGCGTTTACGTGTCGGTCATCAACACCCGCAGTTTTAGCCGATTCTGGCCCGTATCGTGGACTATTACTCACTTTTTTTTGGTTCCCGGAGTGATTTCCACGATTGATGAACCCCGGGGTGCGTTTACATGTCAGTCATCAACACCCGCAGTTTTGGCCGATTTTGGCCCGTTCGTGGACTATTACTCACTGTTTTGGGGTCCCGGACTGATTTCTACGATTGACGAACCCCGGGGTGCGTTTACGTGTCGGTCATCAACACCCGCAGTTTTAGCCGATTCCGGCCCGTATCGTGGACTATCACTCACTTTTTTTGGGTCCCGGAGTGATTTCCACGATTGACGAACCCCGGGCTGCGTTTACGTGTCGGTCATCAAGACCCGCAGTTTTAGCCAATTCCGGCCCGTATCGTGGACTATTACTCACTGTTTTGGGGTCCCAGAGTGATTTCCACGATTGACGAACCCCGGGCTACGTTTACGTGTCGGTCATCATCACCCACAGTTTAAGCCGATTCCGGCCCGTATCGTGGACTATCACTCACTTTTTTTGGGTCCCAGAGTGATTTACACGATTGACGAACCCCGAGCTGCGTTTACATGTCGGTCATCAACACCCGCAGTTTTAGCCGATTCTGGCCCGTATCGTGGACTATTACTCACAGTTTTGGGGTCCTGGACTGATTTCCACGATTGACGAACCCCGATGTGCGTTTACGTGTCGGTCATCAACACCCGCAGTTTTAGCCGATTCCAGCCCGTTTCGTGGACTATTACTCACTATTTTGGGGTCCCGGAGTGATTTCCACGATTGACGAACCCCGGGGTGCATTTACGTGTCGGTCATCAACACTCGCAGTTTTAGCCGATTCTGGCCCGTATCGTGGACTATCACTCACTGTTTTGGGGTCCCGGAGTGATTTCCACGATTGAAGAACCCCGGGGTGCGTTTACATGTCGATCATCAACACCCGCAGTTTTGGCCGATTTTGGCCCGTTCATGGACTATTACTCACTGTTTTGGGGTCCCAGACTGATTTCCACGATTGACGAATCCCGAGCTGCGTTTACATGTCGGTCACCAACACCCGCAGTTTTAGCCGATTCTGGCCCGTATCGTGGACTATTACTCACTGTTTTGGGGTCCCGGAGTGATTTACACGATTGATGAACCCCGGGGTGCGTTTACATGTCGATCATCAACACCCGCAGTTTTGGCCGATTTTGGCCCGTTCGTGGACTATTACTCACTGTTTTGGGGTCAAGGACTGATTTCCACGATTGACGAACCCCGAGGTGCGTTTACGTGTCCGTCATCAACACCCGCAGTTTTAGCCGATTCCGGCCTGTTTCGTGGAATATTACTCACTATTTTGGGGTCCCGGAGTGATTTCCACGATTGACGAACCCCGGGGTGCATTTACGTGTCGGTCATCAACACTCGCAGTTTTAGCCGATTCTGGCCCGTATCGTGGACTATCACTCACTGTTTTGGGGTCCCGGAGTGATTTCCACGATTGAAGAACCCCGGGGTGCGTTTACATGTCGATCATCAACACCCGCAGTTTTGGCCGATTTTGGCCCGTTCATGGACTATTACTCACTGTTTTGGGGTCCCAGACTGATTTCCACGATTGACGAATCCCGAGCTGCGTTTACATGTCGGTCACCAACACCCGCAGTTTTAGCCGATTCTGGCCCGTATCGTGGACTATTACTCACTGTTTTGGGGTCCCGGAGTGATTTACACGATTGATGAACCCCGGGGTGCGTTTACATGTCGATCATCAACACCCGCAGTTTTGGCCGATTTTGGCCCGTTCGTGGACTATTACTCACTGTTTTGGGGTCCCGGAGTGATTTCCACGATTGAAGAACCCCGGGGTGCGTTTACATGTCGATCATCAACACCCGCAGTTTTGGCCGATTTTGGCCCGTTCATGGACTATTACTCACTGTTTTGGGGTCCCAGACTGATTTCCACGATTGACGAATCCCGAGCTGCGTTTACATGTCGGTCACCAACACCCGCAGTTTTAGCCGATTCTGGCCCGTATCGTGGACTATTACTCACTGTTTTGGGGTCCCGGAGTGATTTACACGATTGATGAACCCCGGGGTGCGTTTACATGTCGATCATCAACACCCGCAGTTTTGGCCGATTTTGGCCCGTTCGTGGACTATTACTCACTGTTTTGGGGTCAAGGACTGATTTCCACGATTGACGAATCCCGAGCTACGTTTACATGTCGGTCACCAACACCCGCAGTTTTAGCCGATTCTGGCCCGTATCGTGGACTATTACTCACTGTTTTGGGGTCCCGGAGTGATTTCCACGATTGAAGAACCCCGGGGTGCGTTTACATGTCGATCATCAACACCCGCAGTTTTGGCCGATTTTGGCCCGTTCGTGGACTATTACTCACTGTTTTGGGGTCCTGGACTGATTTCCACGATTGACGAACCCCGAGGTGCGTTTACGTGTCGGTCATCAACACCCGCAGTTTTAGCCGATTCCGGCCCGTTTCGTGGACTATTACTCACTTTTTTTGGGTCCCGGAGTGATTTCCACGATTGACGAGCCCCGAGCTGCGTTTACGTGTCGGTCATCAACACCCGCAGTTTTAGCCGATTCTGGCCCGTATCGTGGACTATTACTCACTTTTTTTTGGTTCCCGGAGTGATTTCCACGATTGATGAACCCCGGGGTGCGTTTACATGTCAGTCATCAACACCCGCAGTTTTGGCCGATTTTGGCCCGTTCGTGGACTATTACTCACTGTTTTGGGGTCCCGGACTGATTTCTACGATTGACGAACCCCGGGGTGCGTTTACGTGTCGGTCATCAACACCCGCAGTTTTAGCCGATTCCGGCCCGTATCGTGGACTATCACTCACTTTTTTTGGGTCCCGGAGTGATTTCCACGATTGACGAACCCCGGGCTGCGTTTACGTGTCGGTCATCAAGACCCGCAGTTTTAGCCAATTCCGGCCCGTATCGTGGACTATTACTCACTGTTTTGGGGTCCCAGAGTGATTTCCACGATTGACGAACCCCGGGCTACGTTTACGTGTCGGTCATCATCACCCACAGTTGAAGCCGATTCCGGCCCGTATCGTGGACTATCACTCACTTTTTTTGGGTCCCAGAGTGATTTACACGATTGACGAACCCCGAGCTGCGTTTACATGTCGGTCATCAACACCCGCAGTTTTAGCCGATTCTGGCCCGTATCGTGGACTATTACTCACAGTTTTGGGGTCCTGGACTGATTTCCACGATTGACGAACCCCGATGTGCGTTTACGTGTCGGTCATCAACACCCGCAGTTTTAGCCGATTCCAGCCCGTTTCGTGGACTATTACTCACTATTTTGGGGTCCCGGAGTGATTTCCACGATTGAAGAACCCCGGGGTGCGTTTACATGTCGATCATCAACACCCGCAGTTTTGGCCGATTTTGGCCCGTTCATGGACTATTACTCACTGTTTTGGGGTCCCAGACTGATTTCCACGATTGACGAATCCCGAGCTGCGTTTACATGTCGGTCACCAACACCCGCAGTTTTAGCCGATTCTGGCCCGTATCGTGGACTATTACTCACTGTTTTGGGGTCCCGGAGTGATTTACACGATTGATGAACCCCGGGGTGCGTTTACATGTCGATCATCAACACCCGCAGTTTTGGCCGATTTTGGCCCGTTCGTGGACTATTACTCACTGTTTTGGGGTCCCGGAGTGATTTCCACGATTGAAGAACCCCGGGGTGCGTTTACATGTCGATCATCAACACCCGCAGTTTTGGCCGATTTTGGCCCGTTCATGGACTATTACTCACTGTTTTGGGGTCCCAGACTGATTTCCACGATTGACGAATCCCGAGCCGCGTTTACATGTCGGTCACCAACACCCGCAGTTTTAGCCGATTCTGGCCCGTATCGTGGACTATTACTCACTGTTTTGGGGTCCCGGAGTGATTTACACGATTGATGAACCCCGGGGTGCGTTTACATGTCGATCATCAACACCCGCAGTTTTGGCCGATTTTGGCCCGTTCGTGGACTATTACTCACTGTTTTGGGGTCAAGGAGTGATTTCCACGATTGACGAATCCCGAGCTACGTTTACATGTCGGTCACCAACACCCGCAGTTTTAGCCGATTCTGGCCCGTATCGTGGACTATTACTCACTGTTTTGGGGTCCCGGAGTGATTTCCACGATTGAAGAACCCCGGGGTGCGTTTACATGTCGATCATCAACACCCGCAGTTTTGGCCGATTTTGGCCCGTTCGTGGACTATTACTCACTGTTTTGGGGTCCCGGACTGATTTCTACGATTGACGAACCCCGGGGTGCGTTTACGTGTCGGTCATCAACACCCGCAGTTTTAGCCGATTCCGGCCCGTATCGTGGACTATCACTCACTTTTTTTGGGTCCCGGAGTGATTTCCACGATTGACGAACCCCGGGCTGCGTTTACGTGTCGGTCATCAAGACCCGCAGTTTTAGCCAATTCCGGCCCGTATCGTGGACTATTACTCACTGTTTTGGGGTCCCAGAGTGATTTCCACGATTGACGAACCCCGGGCTACGTTTACGTGTCGGTCATCATCACCCACAGTTGAAGCCGATTCCGGCCCGTATCGTGGACTATCACTCACTTTTTTTGGGTCCCAGAGTGATTTACACGATTGACGAACCCCGAGCTGCGTTTACATGTCGGTCATCAACACCCGCAGTTTTAGCCGATTCTGGCCCGTATCGTGGACTATTACTCACAGTTTTGGGGTCCTGGACTGATTTCCACGATTGACGAACCCCGATGTGCGTTTACGTGTCGGTCATCAACACCCGCAGTTTTAGCCGATTCCAGCCCGTTTCGTGGACTATTACTCACTATTTTGGGGTCCCGGAGTGATTTCCACGATTGACGAACCCCGGGGTGCATTTACGTGTCGGTCATCAACACTCGCAGTTTTAGCCGATTCTGGCCCGTATCGTGGACTATCACTCACTGTTTTGGGGTCCCGGAGTGATTTCCACGATTGAAGAACCCCGGGGTGCGTTTACATGTCGATCATCAACACCCGCAGTTTTGGCCGATTTTGGCCCGTTCATGGACTATTACTCACTGTTTTGGGGTCCCAGACTGATTTCCACGATTGACGAATCCCGAGCTGCGTTTACATGTCGGTCACCAACACCCGCAGTTTTAGCCGATTCTGGCCCGTATCGTGGACTATTACTCACTGTTTTGGGGTCCCGGAGTGATTTACACGATTGATGAACCCCGGGGTGCGTTTACATGTCGATCATCAACACCCGCAGTTTTGGCCGATTTTGGCCCGTTCGTGGACTATTACTCACTGTTTTGGGGTCAAGGACTGATTTCCACGATTGACGAACCCCGAGGTGCGTTTACGTGTCCGTCATCAACACCCGCAGTTTTAGCCGATTCCGGCCTGTTGCGTGGAATATTACTCACTATTTTGGGGTCCCGGAGTGATTTCCACGATTGACGAACCCCGGGGTGCATTTACGTGTCGGTCATCAACACTCGCAGTTTTAGCCGATTCTGGCCCGTATCGTGGACTATCACTCACTTTTTTTGGGTCCCGGAGTGATTTCCATGATTGATGAACCCCGGGGTGCGTTTACATGTCGGTCATCAACACCCACAGTTTTGGCCGATTTTGGCCCGTTCGTGGACTATTACTCACTATTTTGGGGTCCCGGACTGATTTCCACGATTGACGAACCCCGGGGTGCGTTTACGTGTCGGTCATCAACACCCGCAGTTTTGGCCGATTCCGGCCCGTATCGTGGACTATTACTCACTGTTTTGGGGTCCCAGAGTGATTTCCACGATTGACGAACCCCGGGCTGCGTTTACGTGTCGGCCATCAACACCAGCAGTTTTAGCCGATTCCAGCCCGTATCGTGGACTATCACTCACTTTTTTTGGGTCAAGGAGTGATTTCCACGATTGACGAATCCCGAGCTGCGTTTACATGTCGGTCACCAACACCCGCAGTTTTAGCCGATTCTGGCCCGTATCGTGGACTATTACTCACTGTTTTGGGGTCCCGGAGTGATTTCCACGATTGAAGAACCCCGGGGTGCGTTTACATGTCGATCATCAACACCCGCAGTTTTGGCCGATTTTGGCCCGTTCGTGGACTATTACTCACTGTTTTGGGGTCCTGGACTGATTTCCACGATTGACGAACCCCGAGGTGCGTTTACGTGTCGGTCATCAACACCCGCAGTTTTAGCCGATTCCGGCCCGTTTCGTGGACTATTACTCACTTTTTTTGGGTCCCGGAGTGATTTCCACGATTGACGAGCCCCGAGCTGCGTTTACGTGTCGGTCATCAACACCCGCAGTTTTAGCCGATTCTGGCCCGTATCGTGGACTATTACTCACTTTTTTTTGGTTCCCGGAGTGATTTCCACGATTGATGAACCCCGGGGTGCGTTTACATGTCAGTCATCAACACCCGCAGTTTTGGCCGATTTTGGCCCGTTCGTGGACTATTACTCACTGTTTTGGGGTCCCGGACTGATTTCTACGATTGACGAACCCCGGGGTGCGTTTACGTGTCGGTCATCAACACCCGCAGTTTTAGCCGATTCCGGCCCGTATCGTGGACTATCACTCACTTTTTTTGGGTCCCGGAGTGATTTCCACGATTGACGAACCCCGGGCTGCGTTTACGTGTCGGTCATCAAGACCCGCAGTTTTAGCCAATTCCGGCCCGTATCGTGGACTATTACTCACTGTTTTGGGGTCCCAGAGTGATTTCCACGATTGACGAACCCCGGGCTACGTTTACGTGTCGGTCATCATCACCCACAGTTTAAGCCGATTCCGGCCCGTATCGTGGACTATCACTCACTTTTTTTGGCTCCCAGAGTGATTTACACGATTGACGAACCCCGAGCTGCGTTTACATGTCGGTCATCAACACCCGCAGTTTTAGCCGATTCTGGCCCGTATCGTGGACTATTACTCACAGTTTTGGGGTCCTGGACTGATTTCCACGATTGACGAACCCCGATGTGCGTTTACGTGTCGGTCATCAACACCCGCAGTTTTAGCCGATTCCAGCCCGTTTCGTGGACTATTACTCACTATTTTGGGGTCCCGGAGTGATTTCCACGATTGACGAACCCCGGGGTGCATTTACGTGTCGGTCATCAACACTCGCAGTTTTAGCCGATTCTGGCCCGTATCGTGGACTATCACTCACTGTTTTGGGGTCCCGGAGTGATTTCCACGATTGAAGAACCCCGGGGTGCGTTTACATGTCGATCATCAACACCCGCAGTTTTGGCCGATTTTGGCCCGTTCATGGACTATTACTCACTGTTTTGGGGTCCCAGACTGATTTCCACGATTGACGAATCCCGAGCTGCGTTTACATGTCGGTCACCAACACCCACAGTTATAGCCGATTCTGGCCCGTATCGTGGACTATTACTCACTGTTTTGGGGTCCCGGAGTGATTTACACGATTGATGAACCCCGGGGTGCGTTTACATGTCGATCATCAACACCCGCAGTTTTGGCCGATTTTGGCCCGTTCGTGGACTATTACTCACTGTTTTGGGGTCAAGGACTGATTTCCACGATTGACGAACCCCGAGGTGCGTTTACGTGTCCGTCATCAACACCCGCAGTTTTAGCCGATTCCGGCCTGTTTCGTGGAATATTACTCACTATTTTGGGGTCCCGGAGTGATTTCCACGATTGACGAACCCCGGGGTGCATTTACGTGTCGGTCATCAACACTCGCAGTTTTAGCCGATTCTGGCCCGTATCGTGGACTATCACTCACTGTTTTGGGGTCCCGGAGTGATTTCCACGATTGAAGAACCCCGGGGTGCGTTTACATGTCGATCATCAACACCCGCAGTTTTGGCCGATTTTGGCCCGTTCATGGACTATTACTCACTGTTTTGGGGTCCCAGACTGATTTCCACGATTGACGAATCCCGAGCTGCGTTTACATGTCGGTCACCAACACCCGCAGTTTTAGCCGATTCTGGCCCGTATCGTGGACTATTACTCACTGTTTTGGGGTCCCGGAGTGATTTACACGATTGATGAACCCCGGGGTGCGTTTACATGTCGATCATCAACACCCGCAGTTTTGGCCGATTTTGGCCCGTTCGTGGACTATTACTCACTGTTTTGGGGTCAAGGACTGATTTCCACGATTGACGAACCCCGAGGTGCGTTTACGTGTCCGTCATCAACACCCGCAGTTTTAGCCGATTCCGGCCTGTTGCGTGGAATATTACTCACTATTTTGGGGTCCCGGAGTGATTTCCACGATTGACGAACCCCGGGGTGCATTTACGTGTCGGTCATCAACACTCGCAGTTTTAGCCGATTCTGGCCCGTATCGTGGACTATCACTCACTTTTTTTGGGTCCCGGAGTGATTTCCATGATTGATGAACCCCGGGGTGCGTTTACATGTCGGTCATCAACACCCACAGTTTTGGCCGATTTTGGCCCGTTCGTGGACTATTACTCACTATTTTGGGGTCCCGGACTGATTTCCACGATTGACGAACCCCGGGGTGCGTTTACGTGTCGGTCATCAACACCCGCAGTTTTGGCCGATTCCGGCCCGTATCGTGGACTATTACTCACTGTTTTGGGGTCCCAGAGTGATTTCCACGATTGACGAACCCCGGGCTGCGTTTACGTGTCGGCCATCAACACCAGCAGTTTTAGCCGATTCCAGCCCGTATCGTGGACTATCACTCACTTTTTTTGGGTCAAGGAGTGATTTCCACGATTGACGAATCCCGAGCTGCGTTTACATGTCGGTCACCAACACCCGCAGTTTTAGCCGATTCTGGCCCGTATCGTGGACTATTACTCACTGTTTTGGGGTCCCGGAGTGATTTCCACGATTGAAGAACCCCGGGGTGCGTTTACATGTCGATCATCAACACCCGCAGTTTTGGCCGATTTTGGCCCGTTCGTGGACTATTACTCACTGTTTTGGGGTCCTGGACTGATTTCCACGATTGACGAACCCCGAGGTGCGTTTACGTGTCGGTCATCAACACCCGCAGTTTTAGCCGATTCCGGCCCGTTTCGTGGACTATTACTCACTTTTTTTGGGTCCCGGAGTGATTTCCACGATTGACGAGCCCCGAGCTGCGTTTACGTGTCGGTCATCAACACCCGCAGTTTTAGCCGATTCTGGCCCGTATCGTGGACTATTACTCACTTTTTTTTGGTTCCCGGAGTGATTTCCACGATTGATGAACCCCGGGGTGCGTTTACATGTCAGTCATCAACACCCGCAGTTTTGGCCGATTTTGGCCCGTTCGTGGACTATTACTCACTGTTTTGGGGTCCCGGACTGATTTCTACGATTGACGAACCCCGGGGTGCGTTTACGTGTCGGTCATCAACACCCGCAGTTTTAGCCGATTCCGGCCCGTATCGTGGACTATCACTCACTTTTTTTGGGTCCCGGAGTGATTTCCACGATTGACGAACCCCGGGCTGCGTTTACGTGTCGGTCATCAAGACCCGCAGTTTTAGCCAATTCCGGCCCGTATCGTGGACTATTACTCACTGTTTTGGGGTCCCAGAGTGATTTCCACGATTGACGAACCCCGGGCTACGTTTACGTGTCGGTCATCATCACCCACAGTTTAAGCCGATTCCGGCCCGTATCGTGGACTATCACTCACTTTTTTTGGCTCCCAGAGTGATTTACACGATTGACGAACCCCGAGCTGCGTTTACATGTCGGTCATCAACACCCGCAGTTTTAGCCGATTCTGGCCCGTATCGTGGACTATTACTCACAGTTTTGGGGTCCTGGACTGATTTCCACGATTGACGAACCCCGATGTGCGTTTACGTGTCGGTCATCAACACCCGCAGTTTTAGCCGATTCCAGCCCGTTTCGTGGACTATTACTCACTATTTTGGGGTCCCGGAGTGATTTCCACGATTGACGAACCCCGGGGTGCATTTACGTGTCGGTCATCAACACTCGCAGTTTTAGCCGATTCTGGCCCGTATCGTGGACTATCACTCACTGTTTTGGGGTCCCGGAGTGATTTCCACGATTGAAGAACCCCGGGGTGCGTTTACATGTCGATCATCAACACCCGCAGTTTTGGCCGATTTTGGCCCGTTCATGGACTATTACTCACTGTTTTGGGGTCCCAGACTGATTTCCACGATTGACGAATCCCGAGCTGCGTTTACATGTCGGTCACCAACACCCACAGTTATAGCCGATTCTGGCCCGTATCGTGGACTATTACTCACTGTTTTGGGGTCCCGGAGTGATTTACACGATTGATGAACCCCGGGGTGCGTTTACATGTCGATCATCAACACCCGCAGTTTTGGCCGATTTTGGCCCGTTCGTGGACTATTACTCACTGTTTTGGGGTCAAGGACTGATTTCCACGATTGACGAACCCCGAGGTGCGTTTACGTGTCCGTCATCAACACCCGCAGTTTTAGCCGATTCCGGCCTGTTTCGTGGAATATTACTCACTATTTTGGGGTCCCGGAGTGATTTCCACGATTGACGAACCCCGGGGTGCATTTACGTGTCGGTCATCAACACTCGCAGTTTTAGCCGATTCTGGCCCGTATCGTGGACTATCACTCACTTTTTTTGGGTCCCGGAGTGATTTCCATGATTGATGAACCCCGGGGTGCGTTTACATGTCGGTCATCAACACTCACAGTTTTGGCCGATTTTGGCCCGTTCGTGGACTATTACTCACTATTTTGGGGTCCCGGACTGATTTCCACGATTGACGAACCCCGGGGTGCGTTTACGTGTCGGTCATCAACACCCGCAGTTTTGGCCGATTCCGGCCCGTATCGTGGACTATTACTCACTGTTTTGGGGTCCCAGAGTGATTTCCACGATTGACGAACCCCGGGCTGCGTTTACGTGTCGGCCATCAACACCAGCAGTTTTAGCCGATTCCGGCCCGTATCGTGGACTATCACTCACTTTTTTTGGGTCAAGGAGTGATTTCCACGATTGACGAATCCCGAGCTGCGTTTACATGTCGGTCACCAACACCCGCAGTTTTAGCCGATTCTGGCCCGTATCGTGGACTATTACTCACTGTTTTGGGGTCCCGGAGTGATTTCCACGATTGAAGAACCCCGGGGTGCGTTTACATGTCGATCATCAACACCCGCAGTTTTGGCCGATTTTGGCCCGTTCGTGGACTATTACTCACTGTTTTGGGGTCCTGGACTGATTTCCACGATTGACGAACCCCGAGGTGCGTTTACGTGTCGGTCATCAACACCCGCAGTTTTAGCCGATTCCGGCCCGTTTCGTGGACTATTACTCACTTTTTTTGGGTCCCGGAGTGATTTCCACGATTGACGAGCCCCGAGCTGCGTTTACGTGTCGGTCATCAACACCCGCAGTTTTAGCCGATTCTGGCCCGTATCGTGGACTATTACTCACTTTTTTTTGGTTCCCGGAGTGATTTCCACGATTGATGAACCCCGGGGTGCGTTTACATGTCAGTCATCAACACCCGCAGTTTTGGCCGATTTTGGCCCGTTCGTGGACTATTACTCACTGTTTTGGGGTCCCGGACTGATTTCTACGATTGACGAACCCCGGGGTGCGTTTACGTGTCGGTCATCAACACCCGCAGTTTTAGCCGATTCCGGCCCGTATCGTGGACTATCACTCACTTTTTTTGGGTCCCGGAGTGATTTCCACGATTGACGAACCCCGGGCTGCGTTTACGTGTCGGTCATCAAGACCCGCAGTTTTAGCCAATTCCGGCCCGTATCGTGGACTATTACTCACTGTTTTGGGGTCCCAGAGTGATTTCCACGATTGACGAACCCCGGGCTACGTTTACGTGTCGGTCATCATCACCCACAGTTTAAGCCGATTCCGGCCCGTATCGTGGACTATCACTCACTTTTTTTGGCTCCCAGAGTGATTTACACGATTGACGAACCCCGAGCTGCGTTTACATGTCGGTCATCAACACCCGCAGTTTTAGCCGATTCTGGCCCGTATCGTGGACTATTACTCACAGTTTTGGGGTCCTGGACTGATTTCCACGATTGACGAACCCCGATGTGCGTTTACGTGTCGGTCATCAACACCCGCAGTTTTAGCCGATTCCAGCCCGTTTCGTGGACTATTACTCACTATTTTGGGGTCCCGGAGTGATTTCCACGATTGACGAACCCCGGGGTGCATTTACGTGTCGGTCATCAACACTCGCAGTTTTAGCCGATTCTGGCCCGTATCGTGGACTATCACTCACTGTTTTGGGGTCCCGGAGTGATTTCCACGATTGAAGAACCCCGGGGTGCGTTTACATGTCGATCATCAACACCCGCAGTTTTGGCCGATTTTGGCCCGTTCATGGACTATTACTCACTGTTTTGGGGTCCCAGACTGATTTCCACGATTGACGAATCCCGAGCTGCGTTTACATGTCGGTCACCAACACCCACAGTTATAGCCGATTCTGGCCCGTATCGTGGACTATTACTCACTGTTTTGGGGTCCCGGAGTGATTTACACGATTGATGAACCCCGGGGTGCGTTTACATGTCGATCATCAACACCCGCAGTTTTGGCCGATTTTGGCCCGTTCGTGGACTATTACTCACTGTTTTGGGGTCAAGGACTGATTTCCACGATTGACGAACCCCGAGGTGCGTTTACGTGTCCGTCATCAACACCCGCAGTTTTAGCCGATTCCGGCCTGTTTCGTGGAATATTACTCACTATTTTGGGGTCCCGGAGTGATTTCCACGATTGACGAACCCCGGGGTGCATTTACGTGTCGGTCATCAACACTCGCAGTTTTAGCCGATTCTGGCCCGTATCGTGGACTATCACTCACTTTTTTTGGGTCCCGGAGTGATTTCCATGATTGATGAACCCCGGGGTGCGTTTACATGTCGGTCATCAACACCCACAGTTTTGGCCGATTTTGGCCCGTTCGTGGACTATTACTCACTATTTTGGGGTCCCGGACTGATTTCCACGATTGACGAACCCCGGGGTGCGTTTACGTGTCGGTCATCAACACCCGCAGTTTTGGCCGATTCCGGCCCGTATCGTGGACTATTACTCACTGTTTTGGGGTCCCAGAGTGATTTCCACGATTGACGAACCCCGGGCTGCGTTTACGTGTCGGCCATCAACACCAGCAGTTTTAGCCGATTCCGGCCCGTATCGTGGACTATCACTCACTTTTTTTGGGTCAAGGAGTGATTTCCACGATTGACGAATCCCGAGCTGCGTTTACATGTCGGTCACCAACACCCGCAGTTTTAGCCGATTCTGGCCCGTATCGTGGACTATTACTCACTGTTTTGGGGTCCCGGAGTGATTTACACGATTGATGAACCCCGGGGTGCGTTTACATGTCGATCATCAACACCCGCAGTTTTGGCCGATTTTGGCCCGTTCGTGGACTATTACTCACTGTTTTGGGGTCAAGGACTGATTTCCACGATTGACGAACCCCGAGGTGCGTTTACGTGTCGGTCATCAACACCCGCAGTTTTAGCCGATTCCGGCCCGTTTCGTGGACTATTACTCACTTTTTTTGGGTCCCGGAGTGATTTCCACGATTGACGAGCCCCGAGCTGCGTTTACGTGTCGGTCATCAACACCCGCAGGTTTAGCCGATTCTGGCCCGTATCGTGGACTATTACTCACTTTTTTTGGGTCCCGGAGTGATTTCCATGATTGATGAACCCCGGGGTGCGTTTACATGTCGGTCATCAACACCCACAGTTTTGGCCGATTTTGGCCCGTTCGTGGACTATTACTCACTATTTTGGGGTCCCGGACTGATTTCCACGATTGACGAACCCCGGGGTGCGTTTACGTGTCGGTCATCAACACCCGCAGTTTTGGCCGATTCCGGCCCGTATCGTGGACTATTACTCACTGTTTTGGGGTCCCAGAGTGATTTCCACGATTGACGAACCCCGGGCTGCGTTTACGTGTCGGCCATCAACACCAGCAGTTTTAGCCGATTCCGGCCCGTATCGTGGACTATCACTCACTTTTTTTGGGTCAAGGAGTGATTTCCACGATTGACGAATCCCGAGCTGCGTTTACATGTCGGTCACCAACACCCGCAGTTTTAGCCGATTCTGGCCCGTATCGTGGACTATTACTCACTGTTTTGGGGTCCCGGAGTGATTTCCACGATTGAAGAACCCCGGGGTGCGTTTACATGTCGATCATCAACACCCGCAGTTTTGGCCGATTTTGGCCCGTTCGTGGACTATTACTCACTGTTTTGGGGTCCTGGACTGATTTCCACGATTGACGAACCCCGAGGTGCGTTTACGTGTCGGTCATCAACACCCGCAGTTTTAGCCGATTCCGGCCCGTTTCGTGGACTATTACTCACTATTTTGGGGTCCCGGAGTGATTTCCACGATTGACGAGCCCCGAGCTGCGTTTACGTGTCGGTCATCAACACCCGCAGGTTTAGCCGATTCTGGCCCGTATCGTGGACTATTACTCACTTTTTTTTGGTTCCCGGAGTGATTTCCACGATTGATGAACCCCGGGGTGCGTTTACATGTCAGTCATCAACACCCGCAGTTTTGGCCGATTTTGGCCCGTTCGTGGACTATTACTCACTATTTTGGGGTCCCGGACTGATTTCCACGATTGACGAACCCCGGGGTGCGTTTACGTGTCGGTCATCAACACCCGCAGTTTTGGCCGATTCCGGCCCGTATCGTGGACTATTACTCACTGTTTTGGGGTCCCAGAGTGATTTCCACGATTGACGAACCCCGGGCTGCGTTTACGTGTCGGCCATCAACACCAGCAGTTTTAGCCGATTCCGGCCCGTATCGTGGACTATCACTCACTTTTTTTGGGTCAAGGAGTGATTTCCACGATTGACGAATCCCGAGCTGCGTTTACATGTCGGTCACCAACACCCGCAGTTTTAGCCGATTCTGGCCCGTATCGTGGACTATTACTCACTGTTTTGGGGTCCCGGAGTGATTTCCACGATTGAAGAACCCCGGGGTGCGTTTACATGTCGATCATCAACACCCGCAGTTTTGGCCGATTTTGGCCCGTTCGTGGACTATTACTCACTGTTTTGGGGTCCTGGACTGATTTCCACGATTGACGAACCCCGAGGTGCGTTTACGTGTCGGTCATCAACACCCGCAGTTTTAGCCGATTCCGGCCCGTTTCGTGGACTATTACTCACTATTTTGGGGTCCCGGAGTGATTTCCACGATTGACGAGCCCCGAGCTGCGTTTACGTGTCGGTCATCAACACCCGCAGGTTTAGCCGATTCTGGCCCGTATCGTGGACTATTACTCACTTTTTTTTGGTTCCCGGAGTGATTTCCACGATTGATGAACCCCGGGGTGCGTTTACATGTCAGTCATCAACACCCGCAGTTTTGGCCGATTTTGGCCCGTTCGTGGACTATTACTCACTGTTTTGGGGTCCCGGACTGATTTCTACGATTGACGAACCCCGGGGTGCGTTTACGTGTCGGTCATCAACACCCGCAGTTTTAGCCGATTCCGGCCCGTATCGTGGACTATCACTCACTTTTTTTGGGTCCCGGAGTGATTTCCACGATTGACGAACCCCGGGCTGCGTTTACGTGTCGGTCATCAAGACCCGCAGTTTTAGCCAATTCCGGCCCGTATCGTGGACTATTACTCACTGTTTTGGGGTCCCAGAGTGATTTCCACGATTGACGAACCCCGGGCTACGTTTACGTGTCGGTCATCATCACCCACAGTTTTAGCCGATTCCGGCCCGTATCGTGGACTATCACTCACTTTTTTGGGGTCCCAGAGTGATTTACACGATTGACGAACCCCGAGCTGCGTTTACATGTCGGTCATCAACACCCGCAGTTTTAGCCGATTCTGGCCCGTATCGTGGACTATTACTCACTGTTTTGGGGTCCTGGACTGATTTCCACGATTGACGAACCCCGATGTGCGGTTACGTGTCGGTCATCAACACCCGCAGTTTTAGCCGATTCCGGCCCGTTTCGTGGACTATTACTCACTATTTTGGGGTCCCGGAGTGATTTCCACGATTGACGAACCCCGGGGTGCATTTACGTGTCGGTCATCAACACTCGCAGTTTTGGCCGATTTTTGCCTGTTCGTGGACTATTACTCACTGTTTTGGGGTCCCGGAGTGATTTCCACGATTGACGAACCCCGGGCTGCGTTTACGTGTCGGTCATCAACACCCGCAGTTTTAGCCGATTCTGGCCCGTATCTTGGACTATCACTCACTTTTTTTGGGTCCCGGAGTGATTTCCATGATTGATGAACCCCGGGGTGCGTTTACATGTCGGTCATCAACAACCACAGTTTTGGCCGATTTTGGCCCGTTCGTGGACTATTACTCACTATTTTGGGGTCCCGGACTGATTTCCACGATTGACGAACCCCGGGGTGCGTTTACGTGTCGGTCATCAACACCCGCAGTTTTGGCCGATTCCGGCCCGTATCGTGGACTATTACTCACTGTTTTGGGGTCCTAGAGTGATTTCCACGATTGACGAACCCCGGGCTGCGTTTACGTGTCGGCCATCAACACCCGCAGTTTTAGCCGATTCCGGCCCGTATCGTGGACTATCACTCACTTTTTTTGGGTCAAGGAGTGATTTCCACGATTGACGAATCCCGAGCTGCGTTTACATGTCGGTCACCAACACCCGCAGTTTTAGCCGATTCTGGCCCGTATCGTGGACTATTACTCACTGTTTTGGGGTCCCGGAGTGATTTCCACGATTGAAGAACCCCGGGGTGCGTTTACATGTCGATCATCAACACCCGTAGTTTTGGCCGATTTTGGCCCGTTCGTGGACTATTACTCACTGTTTTGGGGTCCTGGACTGATTTCCACGATTGACGAACCCCGAGGTGCGTTTACGTGTCGGTCATCAACACCCGCAGTTTTAGCCGATTCCGGCCCGTTTCGTGGACTATTACTCACTTTTTTTGGGTCCCGGAGTGATTTCCACGATTGACGAGCCCCGAGCTGCGTTTACGTGTCGGTCATCAACACCCGCAGTTTTAGCCGATTCTGGCCCGTATCGTGGACTATTACTCACTTTTTTTTGGTTCCCGGAGTGATTTCCACGATTGATGAACCCCGGGGTGCGTTTACATGTCAGTCATCAACACCCGCAGTTTTGGCCGATTTTGGCCCGTTCGTGGACTATTACTCACTGTTTTGGGGTCCCGGACTGATTTCTACGATTGACGAACCCCGGGGTGCGTTTACGTGTCGGTCATCAACACCCGCAGTTTTAGCCGATTCCGGCCCGTATCGTGGACTATCACTCACTTTTTGGGTCCCGGAGTGATTTCCACGATTGACGAACCCCGGGCTGCATTTACGTGTCGGTCATCAAGACCCGCAGTTTTAGCCAATTCCGGCCCGTATCGTGGACTATTACTCACTGTTTTGGGGTCCCAGAGTGATTTCCACGATTGACGAACCCCGGGCTACGTTTACGTGTCGGTCATCATCACCCACAGTTTTAGCCGATTCCGGCCCGTATCGTGGACTATCACTCACTTCTTTTGGGTCCCAGAGTGATTTACACGATTGACGATCCCCGAGCTGCGTTTACATGTCGGTCATCAACACCCGCAGTTTTAGCCGATTCTGGCCCGTATCGTGGACTATTACTCACAGTTTTGGGGTCCTGGACTGATTTCCACGATTGACGAACCCCGATGTGCGTTTACGTGTCGGTCATCAACACCCGCAGTTTTAGCCGATTCCGGCCCGTTTCGTGGACTATTACTCACTATTTTGGGGTCCCGGAGTGATTTCCACGATTGACGAACCCCGGGGTGCATTTACGTGTCGGTCATCAACACTCGCAGTTTTAGCCGATTCTGGCCCGTATCGTGGACTATCACTCACTTTTTTTGGGTCCCGGAGTGATTTCCATGATTGATGAACCCCGGGGTGCGTTTACATGTCGGTCATCAACACCCACAGTTTTGGCCGATTTTGGCCCGTTCGTGGACTATTACTCACTATTTTGGGGTCCCGGACTGATTTCCACGATTGACGAACCCCGGGGTGCGTTTACGTGTCGGTCATCAACACCCGCAGTTTTGGCCGATTCCGGCCCGTATCGTGGACTATTACTCACTGTTTTGGGGTCCCGGAGTGATTTCCACGATTGAAGAACCCCGGGGTGCGTTTACATGTCGATCATCAACACCCGCAGTTTTGGCCGATTTTGGCCCGTTCGTGGACTATTACTCACTGTTTTGGGGTCCTGGACTGATTTCCACGATTGACGAACCCCGAGGTGCGTTTACGTGTCGGTCATCAACACCCGCAGTTTTAGCCGATTCCGGCCCGTTTCGTGGACTATTACTCACTTGTTTTGGGTCCCGGAGTGATTTCCACGATTGACGAGCCCCGAGCTGCGTTTACGTGTCGGTCATCAACACCCGCAGTTTTAGCCGATTCTGGCCCGTATCGTGGACTATTACTCACTTTTTTTTGGTTCCCGGAGTGATTTCCACGATTGATGAACCCCGGGGTGCGTTTACATGTCAGTCATCAACACCCGCAGTTTTGGCCGATTTTGGCCCGTTCGTGGACTATTACTCACTGTTTTGGGGTCCCGGACTGATTTCTACGATTGACGAACCCCGGGGTGCGTTTACGTGTCGGTCATCAACACCCGCAGTTTTAGCCGATTCCGGCCCGTATCGTGGACTATCACTCACTTTTTTTGGGTCCCGGAGTGATTTCCACGATTGACGAACCCCGGGCTGCGTTTACGTGTCGGTCATCAAGACCCGCAGTTTTAGCCAATTCCGGCCCGTATCGTGGACTATTACTCACTGTTTTGGGGTCCCAGAGTGATTTCCACGATTGACGAACCCCGGGCTACGTTTACGTGTCGGTCATCATCACCCACAGTTTAAGCCGATTCCGGCCCGTATCGTGGACTATCACTCACTTTTTTTGGGTCCCAGAGTGATTTACACGATTGACGAACCCCGAGCTGCGTTTACATGTCGGTCATCAACACCCGCAGTTTTAGCCGATTCTGGCCCGTATCGTGGACTATTACTCACAGTTTTGGGGTCCTGGACTGATTTCCACGATTGACGAACCCCGATGTGCGTTTACGTGTCGGTCATCAACACCCGCAGTTTTAGCCGATTCCAGCCCGTTTCGTGGACTATTACTCACTATTTTGGGGTCCCGGAGTGATTTCCACGATTGACGAACCCCGGGGTGCATTTACGTGTCGGTCATCAACACTCGCAGTTTTAGCCGATTCTGGCCCGTATCGTGGACTATCACTCACTGTTTTGGGGTCCCGGAGTGATTTCCACGATTGAAGAACCCCGGGGTGCGTTTACATGTCGATCATCAACACCCGCAGTTTTGGCCGATTTTGGCCCGTTCATGGACTATTACTCACTGTTTTGGGGTCCCAGACTGATTTCCACGATTGACGAATCCCGAGCTGCGTTTACATGTCGGTCACCAACACCCGCAGTTTTAGCCGATTCTGGCCCGTATCGTGGACTATTACTCACTGTTTTGGGGTCCCGGAGTGATTTACACGATTGATGAACCCCGGGGTGCGTTTACATGTCGATCATCAACACCCGCAGTTTTGGCCGATTTTGGCCCGTTCGTGGACTATTACTCACTGTTTTGGGGTCAAGGACTGATTTCCACGATTGACGAACCCCGAGGTGCGTTTACGTGTCCGTCATCAACACCCGCAGTTTTAGCCGATTCCGGCCTGTTTCGTGGAATATTACTCACTATTTTGGGGTCCCGGAGTGATTTCCACGATTGACGAACCCCGGGGTGCATTTACGTGTCGGTCATCAACACTCGCAGTTTTAGCCGATTCTGGCCCGTATCGTGGACTATCACTCACTTTTTTTGGGTCCCGGAGTGATTTCCATGATTGATGAACCCCGGGGTGCGTTTACATGTCGGTCATCAACACCCACAGTTTTGGCCGATTTTGGCCCGTTCGTGGACTATTACTCACTATTTTGGGGTCCCGGACTGATTTCCACGATTGACGAACCCCGGGGTGCGTTTACGTGTCGGTCATCAACACCCGCAGTTTTGGCCGATTCCGGCCCGTATCGTGGACTATTACTCACTGTTTTGGGGTCCTAGAGTGATTTCCACGATTGACGAACCCCGGGCTGCGTTTACGTGTCGGCCATCAACACCCGCAGTTTTAGCCGATTCCGGCCCGTATCGTGGACTATCACTCACTTTTTTTGGGTCAAGGAGTGATTTCCACGATTGACGAATCCCGAGCTGCGTTTACATGTCGGTCACCAACACCCGCAGTTTTAGCCGATTCTGGCCCGTATCGTGGACTATTACTCACTGTTTTGGGGTCCCGGAGTGATTTCCACGATTGAAGAACCCCGGGGTGCGTTTACATGTCGATCATCAACACCCGCAGTTTTGGCCGATTTTGGCCCGTTCGTGGACTATTACTCACTGTTTTGGGGTCCTGGACTGATTTCCACGATTGACGAACCCCGAGGTGCGTTTACGTGTCGGTCATCAACACCCGCAGTTTTAGCCGATTCCGGCCCGTTTCGTGGACTATTACTCACTTTTTTTGGGTCCCGGAGTGATTTCCACGATTGACGAGCCCCGAGCTGCGTTTACGTGTCGGTCATCAACACCCGCAGTTTTAGCCGATTCTGGCCCGTATCGTGGACTATTACTCACTTTTTTTTGGTTCCCGGAGTGATTTCCACGATTGATGAACCCCGGGGTGCGTTTACATGTCAGTCATCAACACCCGCAGTTTTGGCCGATTTTGGCCCGTTCGTGGACTATTACTCACTGTTTTGGGGTCCCGGACTGATTTCTACGATTGACGAACCCCGGGGTGCGTTTACGTGTCGGTCATCAACACCCGCAGTTTTAGCCGATTCCGGCCCGTATCGTGGACTATCACTCACTTTTTTTGGGTCCCGGAGTGATTTCCACGATTGACGAACCCCGGGCTGCGTTTACGTGTCGGTCATCAAGACCCGCAGTTTTAGCCAATTCCGGCCCGTATCGTGGACTATTACTCACTGTTTTGGGGTCCCAGAGTGATTTCCACGATTGACGAACCCCGGGCTACGTTTACGTGTCGGTCATCATCACCCACAGTTTTAGCCGATTCCGGCCCGTATCATGGACTATCACTCACTTCTTTTGGGTCCCAGAGTGATTTACACGATTGACGAACCCCGAGCTGCGTTTACATGTCGGTCATCAACACCCGCAGTTTTAGCCGATTCTGGCCCGTATCGTGGACTATTACTCACAGTTTTGGGGTCCTGGACTGATTTCCACGATTGACGAACCCCGATGTGCGTTTACGTGTCGGTCATCAACACCCGCAGTTTTAGCCGATTCCGGCCCGTTTCGTGGACTATTACTCACTATTTTGGGGTCCCGGAGTGATTTCCACGATTGACGAACCCCGGGGTGCATTTACGTGTCGGTCATCAACACTCGCAGTTTTGGCCGATTTTTGCCTGTTCGTGGACTATTACTCACTGTTTTGGGGTCCCGGAGTGATTTCCACGATTGACGAACCCCGGGCTGCGTTTACGTGTCGGTCATCAACACCCGCAGTTTTAGCCGATTCTGGCCCGTATCGTGGACTATTACTCACTTTTTTGGGTCCCGGAGTGATTTCCACGACTGATGAACTCCGGGGTGCGTTTACATGTCGGTCATCAACACCCGTAGTTTTGGCCGATTTTGGCCCGTTCGTGGACTATTACACATTGTTTTGGGGTCCCGGACTGATTTCCACGATTGACGAACCCCGGGGTGCCTTTACATGTCGGTCATCAACACCCGCAGTTTCGGCCGATTTTGGCCCGTTCGTGGACTATTACACATTGTTTTGGGGTCCCGGACTGATTTCCACGATTGACGAACCCCGGGGTGCGTTTACATGTCGGTCATCAACACCCACAGTTTTGGCCGATTTTGGCCCGTTCGTGGACTATTACTCACTATTTTGGGGTCCCGGACTGATTTCCACGATTGACGAACCCCGGGGTGCGTTTACGTGTCGGTCATCAACACCCGCAGTTTTGGCCGATTCCGGCCCGTATCGTGGACTATTACTCACTGTTTTGGGGTCCCAGAGTGATTTCCACGATTGACGAACCCCGGGCTGCGTTTACGTGTCGGCCATCAACACCAGCAGTTTTAGCCGATTCCGGCCCGTATCGTGGACTATCACTCACTTTTTTTGGGTCAAGTAGTGATTTCCACGATTGACGAATCCCGAGCTGCGTTTACATGTCGGTCACCAACACCCGCAGTTTTAGCCGATTCTGGCCCGTATCGTGGACTATTACTCACTGTTTTGGGGTCCCGGAGTGATTTCCACGATTGACGAACCCCGGGCTGCGTTTACGTGTCGGTCATCAACACCCGCAGTTTTAGCCGATTCTGGCCCGTATCTTGGACTATCACTCACTTTTTTTGGGTCCCGGAGTGATTTCCATGATTGATGAACCCCGGGGTGCGTTTACATGTCGGTCATCAACACCCACAGTTTTGACCGATTTTGGCCCGTTCATGGACTATTACTCACTATTTTGGGGTCCCGGACTGATTTCCACGATTGACGAACCCCGGGGTGCGTTTACGTGTCGGTCATCAACACCCGCAGTTTTGGCCGATTCCGGCCCGTATCGTGGACTATTACTCACTGTTTTGGGGTCCCAGAGTGATTTCCACGATTGACGAACCCCGGGCTGCGTTTACGTGTCGGCCATCAACACCCGCAGTTTTAGCCGATTCCGGCCCGTATCGTGGACTATCACTCACTTTTTTTGGGTCAAGGAGTGATTTCCACGATTGACGAATCCCGAGCTGCGTTTACATGTCGGTCACCAACACCCGCAGTTTTAGCCGATTCTGGCCCGTATCGTGGACTATTACTCACTGTTTTGGGGTCCCGGAGTGATTTCCACGATTGAAGAACCCCGGGGTGCGTTTACATGTCGATCATCAACACCCGCAGTTTTGGCCGATTTTGGCCCGTTCGTGGACTATTACTCACTGTTTTGGGGTCCTGGACTGATTTCCACGGTTGACGAACCCCGAGGTGCGTTTACGTGTCGGTCATCAACACCCGCAGTTTTAGCCGATTCCGGCCCGTTTCGTGGACTATTACTCACTTTTTTTGGGTCCCGGAGTGATTTCCACGATTGACGAGCCCCGAGCTGCGTTTACGTGTCGGTCATCAACACCCGCAGTTTTAGCCGATTCTGGCCCGTATCGTGGACTATTACTCACTTTTTTTGGTTCCCGGAGTGATTTCCACGATTGATGAACCCCGGGGTGCGTTTACATGTCAGTCATCAACACCCGCAGTTTTGGCCGATTTTGGCCCGTTCGTGGACTATTACTCACTATTTTGGGGTCCCGGACTGATTTCTACGATTGACGAACCCCGGGGTGCGTTTACGTGTCCGTCATCAACACCCGCAGTTTTAGCCGATTCCGGCCCGTATCGTGGACTATCACTCACTTTTTTTGGGTCCCGGAGTGATTTCCACGATTGACGAACCCCGGGCTGCGTTTACGTGTCGGTCATCAAGACCCGCAGTTTTAGCCAATTCCGGCCCGTATCGTGGACTATTACTCACTGTTTTGGGGTCCCAGAGTGATTTCCACGATTGACGAACCCCGGGCTACGTTTACGTGTCGGTCATCATCACCCACAGTTTTAGCCGATTCCGGCCCGTATCGTGGACTATCACTCACTTTTTTTGGGTCCCAGAGTGATTTACACGATTGACGAACCCCGAGCTGCGTTTACATGTCGGTCATCAACACCCGCAGTTTTAGCCGATTCTGGCCTGTATCGTGGACTATTACTCACAGTTTTGGGGTCCTGGACTGATTTCCACGATTGACGAACCCCGATGTGCGTTTACGTGTCGGTCATCAACACCCGCAGTTTTAGCCGATTCCGGCCCGTTTCGTGGACTATTACTCACTATTTTTGGGTCCCGGAGTGATTTCCACGATTGACGAACCCCGGGGTGCATTTACGTGTCGGTCATCAACACTCGCAGTTTTGGCCGATTTTTGCCTGTTCGTGGACTATTACTCACTGTTTTGGGGTCCCGGAGTGATTTCCACGATTGACGAACCCCGGGCTGCGTTTACGTGTCGGTCATCAACACCCGCAGTTTTAGCCGATTCTGGCCCGTATCGTGGACTATTACTCACTTTTTTGGGTCCCGGAGTGATTTCCACGACTGATGAACTCCGGGGTGCGTTTACATGTCGGTCATCAACACCCGTAGTTTTGGCCGATTTTGGCCCGTTCGTGGACTATTACACATTGTTTTGGGGTCCCGGACTGATTTCCACGATTGACGAACCCCGGGGTGCCTTTACATGTCGGTCATCAACACCCGCAGTTTCGGCCGATTTTGGCCCGTTCGTGGACTATTACACATTGTTTTGGGGTCCCGGACTGATTTCCACGATTGACGAACTCCGGGGTGCCTTTACATGTCGGTCATCAACACCCGCAGTTTTCGCCGATTCTGGCCCGTATCATGGACTATTACTCACTGTTTTGGGGTCCCAGAGTGATTTCCACGATTGACGAACCTCGGGCTGCGTTTACGTGTCGGTCATCAACACCCGCAGTTTTAGCCGATTCCGGCCCGTACCGTGGACTATTACTCACTTTTTTCGGTCCCGGAGTGATTTCCACGATTGACGAGCCCCGAGCTGCGTTTACGTGTCGGTCATCAACACCCGCAGTTTTAGCCGATTCTGGCCCGTATCGTGGACTATCACTCACTTTTTTTGGGTCCCGGAGTGATTTCCATGATTGATGAACCCCGGGGTGCGTTTACATGTCGGTCATCAACACCCACAGTTTTGGCCGATTTTGGCCCGTTCGTGGACTATTACTCACTATTTTGGGGTCCCGGACTGATTTCCACGATTGACGAACCCCGGGGTGCGTTTACGTGTCGGTCATCAACACCCGCAGTTTTGGCCGATTCCGGCCCGTATCGTGGACTATTACTCACTGTTTTGGGGTCCCAGAGTGATTTCCACGATTGACGAACCCCGGGCTGCGTTTACGTGTCGGCCATCAACACCAGCAGTTTTAGCCGATTCCGGCCCGTATCGTGGACTATCACTCACTTTTTTTGGGTCAAGGAGTGATTTCCACGATTGACGAATCCCGAGCTGCGTTTACATGTCGGTCACCAACACCCGCAGTTTTAGCCGATTCTGGCCCGTATCGTGGACTATTACTCACTGTTTTGGGGTCCCGGAGTGATTTCCACGATTGAAGAACCCCGGGGTGCGTTTACATGTCGATCATCAACACCCGCAGTTTTGGCCGATTTTGGCCCGTTCGTGGACTATTACTCACTGTTTTGGGGTCCTGGACTGATTTCCACGATTGACGAACCCCGAGGTGCGTTTACGTGTCGGTCATCAACACCCGCAGTTTTAGCCGATTCCGGCCCGTTTCGTGGACTATTACTCACTTTTTTTGGGTCCCGGAGTGATTTCCACGATTGACGAGCCCCGAGCTGCGTTTACGTGTCGGTCATCAACACCCGCAGTTTTAGCCGATTCTGGCCCGTATCGTGGACTATTACTCACTTTTTTTTGGTTCCCGGAGTGATTTCCACGATTGATGAACCCCGGGGTGCGTTTACATGTCAGTCATCAACACCCGCAGTTTTGGCCGATTTTGGCCCGTTCGTGGACTATTACTCACTGTTTTGGGGTCCCGGACTGATTTCTACGATTGACGAACCCCGGGGTGCGTTTACGTGTCGGTCATCAACACCCGCAGTTTTAGCCGATTCCGGCCCGTATCGTGGACTATCACTCACTTTTTTTGGGTCCCGGAGTGATTTCCACGATTGACGAACCCCGGGCTGCGTTTACGTGTCGGTCATCAAGACCCGCAGTTTTAGCCAATTCCGGCCCGTATCGTGGACTATTACTCACTGTTTTGGGGTCCCAGAGTGATTTCCACGATTGACGAACCCCGGGCTACGTTTACGTGTCGGTCATCATCACCCACAGTTTTAGCCGATTCCGGCCCGTATCGTGGACTATCACTCACTTTTTTGGGGTCCCAGAGTGATTTACACGATTGACGAACCCCGAGCTGCGTTTACATGTCGGTCATCAACACCCGCAGTTTTAGCCGATTCTGGCCCGTATCGTGGACTATTACTCACAGTTTTGGGGTCCTGGACTGATTTCCACGATTGACGAACCCCGATGTGCGTTTACGTGTCGGTCATCAACACCCACAGTTTTAGCCGATTCCGGCCCGTTTCGTGGACTATTACTCACTATTTTGGGGTCCCGGAGTGATTTCCACGATTGACGAACCCCGGGGTGCATTTACGTGTCGGTCATCAACACTCGCAGTTTTGGCCGATTTTTGCCTGTTCGTGGACTATTACTCACTGTTTTGGGGTCCCGGAGTGATTTCCACGATTGACGAACCCCGGGCTGCGTTTACGTGTCGGTCATCAACACCCGCAGTTTTAGCCGATTCTGGCCCGTATCTTGGACTATCACTCACTTTTTTTGGGTCCCGGAGTGATTTCCATGATTGATGAACCCCGGGGTGCGTTTACATGTCGGTCATCAACACCCACAGTTTTGGCCGATTTTGGCCCGTTCGTGGACTATTACTCACTATTTTGGGGTCCCGGACTGATTTCTACGATTGACGAACCCCGGGGTGCGTTTACGTGTCCGTCATCAACACCCGCAGTTTTAGCCGATTCCGGCCCGTATCGTGGACTATCACTCACTTTTTTTGGGTCCCGGAGTGATTTCCACGATTGACGAACCCCGGGCTGCGTTTACGTGTCGGTCATCAAGACCCGCAGTTTTAGCCAATTCCGGCCCGTATCGTGGACTATTACTCACTGTTTTGGGGTCCCAGAGTGATTTCCACGATTGACGAACCCCGGGCTACGTTTACGTGTCGGTCATCATCACCCACAGTTTTAGCCGATTCCGGCCCGTATCGTGGACTATCACTCACTTTTTTTGGGTCCCAGAGTGATTTACACGATTGACGAACCCCGAGCTGCGTTTACATGTCGGTCATCAACACCCGCAGTTTTAGCCGATTCTGGCCTGTATCGTGGACTATTACTCACAGTTTTGGGGTCCTGGACTGATTTCCACGATTGACGAACCCCGATGTGCGTTTACGTGTCGGTCATCAACACCCGCAGTTTTAGCCGATTCCGGCCCGTTTCGTGGACTATTACTCACTATTTTTGGGTCCCGGAGTGATTTCCACGATTGACGAACCCCGGGGTGCATTTACGTGTCGGTCATCAACACTCGCAGTTTTGGCCGATTTTTGCCTGTTCGTGGACTATTACTCACTGTTTTGGGGTCCCGGAGTGATTTCCACGATTGACGAACCCCGGGCTGCGTTTACGTGTCGGTCATCAACACCCGCAGTTTTAGCCGATTCTGGCCCGTATCGTGGACTATTACTCACTTTTTTGGGTCCCGGAGTGATTTCCACGACTGATGAACTCCGGGGTGCGTTTACATGTCGGTCATCAACACCCGTAGTTTTGGCCGATTTTGGCCCGTTCGTGGACTATTACACATTGTTTTGGGGTCCCGGACTGATTTCCACGATTGACGAACCCCGGGGTGCCTTTACATGTCGGTCATCAACACCCGCAGTTTCGGCCGATTTTGGCCCGTTCGTGGACTATTACACATTGTTTTGGGGTCCCGGACTGATTTCCACGATTGACGAACTCCGGGGTGCCTTTACATGTCGGTCATCAACACCCGCAGTTTTCGCCGATTCTGGCCCGTATCATGGACTATTACTCACTGTTTTGGGGTCCCAGAGTGATTTCCACGATTGACGAACCTCGGGCTGCGTTTACGTGTCGGTCATCAACACCCGCAGTTTTAGCCGATTCCGGCCCGTACCATGGACTATTACTCACTTTTTTCGGTCCCGGAGTGATTTCCACGATTGACGAGCCCCGAGCTGCGTTTACGTGTCGGTCATCAACACCCGCAGTTTTAGCCGATTCTGGCCCGTATCGTGGACTATCACTCACTTTTTTTGGGTCCCGGAGTGATTTCCATGATTGATGAACCCCGGGGTGCGTTTACATGTCGGTCATCAACACCCACAGTTTTGGCCGATTTTGGCCCGTTCGTGGACTATTACTCACTATTTTGGGGTCCCGGACTGATTTCCACGATTGACGAACCCCGGGGTGCGTTTACGTGTCGGTCATCAACACCCGCAGTTTTGGCCGATTCCGGCCCGTATCGTGGACTATTACTCACTGTTTTGGGGTCCCAGAGTGATTTCCACGATTGACGAACCCCGGGCTGCGTTTACGTGTCGGCCATCAACACCAGCAGTTTTAGCCGATTCCGGCCCGTATCGTGGACTATCACTCACTTTTTTTGGGTCAAGGAGTGATTTCCACGATTGACGAATCCCGAGCTGCGTTTACATGTCGGTCACCAACACCCGCAGTTTTAGCCGATTCTGGCCCGTATCGTGGACTATTACTCACTGTTTTGGGGTCCCGGAGTGATTTCCACGATTGAAGAACCCCGGGGTGCGTTTACATGTCGATCATCAACACCCGCAGTTTTGGCCGATTTTGGCCCGTTCGTGGACTATTACTCACTGTTTTGGGGTCCTGGACTGATTTCCACGATTGACGAACCCCGAGGTGCGTTTACGTGTCGGTCATCAACACCCGCAGTTTTAGCCGATTCCGGCCCGTTTCGTGGACTATTACTCACTTTTTTTGGGTCCCGGAGTGATTTCCACGATTGACGAGCCCCGAGCTGCGTTTACGTGTCGGTCATCAACACCCGCAGTTTTAGCCGATTCTGGCCCGTATCGTGGACTATTACTCACTTTTTTTTGGTTCCCGGAGTGATTTCCACGATTGATGAACCCCGGGGTGCGTTTACATGTCAGTCATCAACACCCGCAGTTTTGGCCGATTTTGGCCCGTTCGTGGACTATTACTCACTGTTTTGGGGTCCCGGACTGATTTCTACGATTGACGAACCCCGGGGTGCGTTTACGTGTCGGTCATCAACACCCGCAGTTTTAGCCGATTCCGGCCCGTATCGTGGACTATCACTCACTTTTTTTGGGTCCCGGAGTGATTTCCACGATTGACGAACCCCGGGCTGCGTTTACGTGTCGGTCATCAAGACCCGCAGTTTTAGCCAATTCCGGCCCGTATCGTGGACTATTACTCACTGTTTTGGGGTCCCAGAGTGATTTCCACGATTGACGAACCCCGGGCTACGTTTACGTGTCGGTCATCATCACCCACAGTTTTAGCCGATTCCGGCCCGTATCGTGGACTATCACTCACTTTTTTGGGGTCCCAGAGTGATTTACACGATTGACGAACCCCGAGCTGCGTTTACATGTCGGTCATCAACACCCGCAGTTTTAGCCGATTCTGGCCCGTATCGTGGACTATTACTCACAGTTTTGGGGTCCTGGACTGATTTCCACGATTGACGAACCCCGATGTGCGTTTACGTGTCGGTCATCAACACCCACAGTTTTAGCCGATTCCGGCCCGTTTCGTGGACTATTACTCACTATTTTGGGGTCCCGGAGTGATTTCCACGATTGACGAACCCCGGGGTGCATTTACGTGTCGGTCATCAACACTCGCAGTTTTGGCCGATTTTTGCCTGTTCGTGGACTATTACTCACTGTTTTGGGGTCCCGGAGTGATTTCCACGATTGACGAACCCCGGGCTGCGTTTACGTGTCGGTCATCAACACCCGCAGTTTTAGCCGATTCTGGCCCGTATCTTGGACTATCACTCACTTTTTTTGGGTCCCGGAGTGATTTCCATGATTGATGAACCCCGGGGTGCGTTTACATGTCGGTCATCAACACCCACAGTTTTGGCCGATTTTGGCCCGTTCGTGGACTATTACTCACTATTTTGGGGTCCCGGACTGATTTCCACGATTGACGAACCCCGGGGTGCGTTTACGTGTCGGTCATCAACACCCGCAGTTTTGGCCGATTCCGGCCCGTATCGTGGACTATCACTCACTTTTTTGGGGTCCCGGAGTGATTTCCACGATTGACGAGCCCCGAGCTGCGTTTACGTGTCGGTCATCAACACCCGCAGTTTTAGCCGATTCTGGCCCGTATCGTGGACTATTACTCACTTTTTTTTGGTTCCCGGAGTGATTTCCACGATTGATGAACCCCGGGGTGCGTTTACATGTCAGTCATCAACACCCGCAGTTTTGGCCGATTTTGGCCCGTTCGTGGACTATTACTCACTGTTTTGGGGTCCCGGACTGATTTCTATGATTGACGAACCCCGGGGTGCGTTTACGTGTCGGTCATCAACACCCGCAGTTTTAGCCGATTCCGGCCCGTATCGTGGACTATCACTCACTTTTTTTGGGTCCCGGAGTGATTTCCACGATTGACGAACCCCGGGCTGCGTTTACGTGTCGGTTATCAAGACCCGCAGTTTTAGCCAATTCCGGCCCGTATCGTGGACTATTACTCACTGTTTTGGGGTCCCAGAGTGATTTCCACGATTGACGAACCCCGGGCTACGTTTACGTGTCGGTCATCATCACCCACAGTTTTAGCCGATTCCGGCCCGTATCGTGGACTATCACTCACTTTTTTGGGGTCCCAGAGTGATTTACACGATTGACGAACCCCGAGCTGCGTTTACATGTCGGTCATCAACACCCGCAGTTTTAGCCGATTCTGGCCCGTATCGTGGACTATTACTCACAGTTTTGGGGTCCTGGACTGATTTCCACGATTGACGAACCCCGATGTGCGTTTACGTGTCGGTCATCAACACCCACAGTTTTAGCCGATTCCGGCCCGTTTCGTGGACTATTACTCACTATTTTGGGGTCCCGGAGTGATTTCCACGATTGACGAACCCCGGGGTGCATTTACGTGTCGGTCATCAACACTCGCAGTTTTGGCCGATTTTTGCCTGTTCGTGGACTATTACTCACTGTTTTGGGATCCCGGAGTGATTTCCACGATTGACGAACCCCGGGCTGCGTTTACGTGTCGGTCATCAACACCCGCAGTTTTAGCCGATTCTGGCCCGTATCTTGGACTATCACTCACTTTTTTTGGGTCCCGGAGTGATTTCCATGATTGATGAACCCCGGGGTGCGTTTACATGTCGGTCATCAACACCCACAGTTTTGGCCGATTTTGGCCCGTTCGTGGACTATTACTCACTATTTTGGGGTCCCGGACTGATTTCCACGATTGACGAACCCCGGGGTGCGTTTACGTGTCGGTCATCAACACCCGCAGTTTTGGCCGATTCCGGCCCGTATCGTGGACTATTACTCACTGTTTTGGGGTCCCAGAGTGATTTCCACGATTGACGAACCCCGGGCTGCGTTTACGTGTCGGTCATCAACACCCGCAGTTTTAGCCGATTCCGGCCCGTACCGTGGACTATTACTCACTTTTTTCGGTCCTGGAGTGATTTCCACGATTGACGAGCCCCGAGCTGCGTTTACGTGTCGGTCATCAACACCCGCAGTTTTAGCCGATTCTGGCCCGTATCGTGGACTATCACTCACTTTTTTTGGGTCCCGGAGTGATTTCCATGATTGATGAACCCCGGGGTGCGTTTACATGTCGGTCATCAACACCCACAGTTTTGGCCGATTTTGGCCCGTTCGTGGACTATTACTCACTATTTTGGGGTCCCGGACTGATTTCCACGATTGACGAACCCCGGGGTGCGTTTACGTGTCGGTCATCAACACCCGCAGTTTTGGCCGATTCCGGCCCGTATCGTGGACTATTACTCACTGTTTTGGGGTCCCAGAGTGATTTCCACGATTGACGAACCCCGGGCTGCGTTTACGTGTCGGCCATCAACACCAGCAGTTTTAGCCGATTCCGGCCCGTATCGTGGACTATCACTCACTTTTTTTGGGTCAAGGAGTGATTTCCACGATTGACGAACCCCGGGCTGCGTTTACGTGTCGGTCATCAACACCCGCAGTTTTAGCCGATTCCGGCCCGTATCGTGGACTATCACTCACTTTTTTTGGGTCCCGGAGTGATTTCCACGATTGACGAACCCCGGGCTGCGTTTACGTGTCGGTTATCAAGACCCGCAGTTTTAGCCAATTCCGGCCCGTATCGTGGACTATTACTCACTGTTTTGGGGTCCCAGAGTGATTTCCACGATTGACGAACCCCGGGCTACGTTTACGTGTCGGTCATCATCACCCACAGTTTTAGCCGATTCCGGCCCGTATCGTGGACTATCACTCACTTTTTTGGGGTCCCAGAGTGATTTACACGATTGACGAACCCCGAGCTGCGTTTACATGTCGGTCATCAACACCCGCAGTTTTAGCCGATTCTGGCCCGTATCGTGGACTATTACTCACAGTTTTGGGGTCCTGGACTGATTTCCACGATTGACGAACCCCGATGTGCGTTTACGTGTCGGTCATCAACACCCACAGTTTTAGCCGATTCCGGCCCGTTTCGTGGACTATTACTCACTATTTTGGGGTCCCGGAGTGATTTCCACGATTGACGAACCCCGGGGTGCGTTTACGTGTCGGTCATCAACACTCGCAGTTTTGGCCGATTTTTGCCTGTTCGTGGACTATTACTCACTGTTTTGGGATCCCGGAGTGATTTCCACGATTGACGAACCCCGGGCTGCGTTTACGTGTCGGTCATCAACACCCGCAGTTTTAGCCGATTCTGGCCCGTATCTTGGACTATCACTCACTTTTTTTGGGTCCCGGAGTGATTTCCATGATTGATGAACCCCGGGGTGCGTTTACATGTCGGTCATCAACACCCACAGTTTTGGCCGATTTTGGCCCGTTCGTGGACTATTACTCACTATTTTGGGGTCCCGGACTGATTTCCACGATTGACGAACCCCGGGGTGCGTTTACGTGTCGGTCATCAACACCCGCAGTTTTGGCCGATTCCGGCCCGTATCGTGGACTATTACTCACTGTTTTGGGGTCCCAGAGTGATTTCCACGATTGACGAACCCCGGGCTGCGTTTACGTGTCGGTCATCAACACCCGCAGTTTTAGCCGATTCCGGCCCGTACCGTGGACTATTACTCACTTTTTTCGGTCCCGGAGTGATTTCCACGATTGACGAGCCCCGAGCTGCGTTTACGTGTCGGTCATCAACACCCGCAGTTTTAGCCGATTCTGGCCCGTATCGTGGACTATCACTCACTTTTTTTGGGTCCCGGAGTGATTTCCATGATTGATGAACCCCGGGGTGCGTTTACATGTCGGTCATCAACACCCACAGTTTTGGCCGATTTTGGCCCGTTCGTGGACTATTACTCACTATTTTGGGGTCCCGGACTGATTTCCACGATTGACGAACCCCGGGGTGCGTTTACGTGTCGGTCATCAACACCCGCAGTTTTGGCCGATTCCGGCCCGTATCGTGGACTATTACTCACTGTTTTGGGGTCCCAGAGTGATTTCCACGATTGACGAACCCCGGGCTGCGTTTACGTGTCGGCCATCAACACCAGCAGTTTTAGCCGATTCCGGCCCGTATCGTGGACTATCACTCACTTTTTTTGGGTCAAGGAGTGATTTCCACGATTGACGAACCCCGGGCTGCGTTTACGTGTCGGTCATCAACACCCGCAGTTTTAGCCGATTCCGGCCCGTATCGTGGACTATCACTCACTTTTTTTGGGTCCCGGAGTGATTTCCACGATTGACGAACCCCGGGCTGCGTTTACGTGTCGGTTATCAAGACCCGCAGTTTTAGCCAATTCCGGCCCGTATCGTGGACTATTACTCACTGTTTTGGGGTCCCAGAGTGATTTCCACGATTGACGAACCCCGGGCTACGTTTACGTGTCGGTCATCATCACCCACAGTTTTAGCCGATTCCGGCCCGTATCGTGGACTATCACTCACTTTTTTGGGGTCCCAGAGTGATTTACACGATTGACGAACCCCGAGCTGCGTTTACATGTCGGTCATCAACACCCGCAGTTTTAGCCGATTCTGGCCCGTATCGTGGACTATTACTCACAGTTTTGGGGTCCTGGACTGATTTCCACGATTGACGAACCCCGATGTGCGTTTACGTGTCGGTCATCAACACCCACAGTTTTAGCCGATTCCGGCCCGTTTCGTGGACTATTACTCACTATTTTGGGGTCCCGGAGTGATTTCCACGATTGACGAACCCCGGGGTGCATTTACGTGTCGGTCATCAACACTCGCAGTTTTGGCCGATTTTTGCCTGTTCGTGGACTATTACTCACTGTTTTGGGATCCCGGAGTGATTTCCACGATTGACGAACCCCGGGCTGCGTTTACGTGTCGGTCATCAACACCCGCAGTTTTAGCCGATTCTGGCCCGTATCTTGGACTATCACTCACTTTTTTTGGGTCCCGGAGTGATTTCCATGATTGATGAACCCCGGGGTGCGTTTACATGTCGGTCATCAACACCCACAGTTTTGGCCGATTTTGGCCCGTTCGTGGACTATTACTCACTATTTTGGGGTCCCGGACTGATTTCCACGATTGACGAACCCCGGGGTGCGTTTACGTGTCGGTCATCAACACCCGCAGTTTTGGCCGATTCCGGCCCGTATCGTGGACTATTACTCACTGTTTTGGGGTCCCAGAGTGATTTCCACGATTGACGAACCCCGGGCTGCGTTTACGTGTCGGCCATCAACACCAGCAGTTTTAGCCGATTCCGGCCCGTATCGTGGACTATCACTCACTTTTTTTGGGTCAAGGAGTGATTTCCACGATTGACGAACCCCGGGCTGCGTTTACGTGTCGGTCATCAACACCCGCAGTTTTAGCCGATTCCGGCCCGTATCGTGGACTATCACTCACTTTTTTTGGGTCCCGGAGTGATTTCCACGATTGACGAACCCCGGGCTGCGTTTACGTGTCGGTTATCAAGACCCGCAGTTTTAGCCAATTCCGGCCCGTATCGTGGACTATTACTCACTGTTTTGGGGTCCCAGAGTGATTTCCACGATTGACGAACCCCGGGCTACGTTTACGTGTCGGTCATCATCACCCACAGTTTTAGCCGATTCCGGCCCGTATCGTGGACTATCACTCACTTTTTTGGGGTCCCAGAGTGATTTACACGATTGACGAACCCCGAGCTGCGTTTACATGTCGGTCATCAACACCCGCAGTTTTAGCCGATTCTGGCCCGTATCGTGGACTATTACTCACAGTTTTGGGGTCCTGGACTGATTTCCACGATTGACGAACCCCGATGTGCGTTTACGTGTCGGTCATCAACACCCACAGTTTTAGCCGATTCCGGCCCGTTTCGTGGACTATTACTCACTATTTTGGGGTCCCGGAGTGATTTCCACGATTGACGAACCCCGGGGTGCATTTACGTGTCGGTCATCAACACTCGCAGTTTTGGCCGATTTTTGCCTGTTCGTGGACTATTACTCACTGTTTTGGGATCCCGGAGTGATTTCCACGATTGACGAACCCCGGGCTGCGTTTACGTGTCGGTCATCAACACCCGCAGTTTTAGCCGATTCTGGCCCGTATCTTGGACTATCACTCACTTTTTTTGGGTCCCGGAGTGATTTCCATGATTGATGAACCCCGGGGTGCGTTTACATGTCGGTCATCAACACCCACAGTTTTGGCCGATTTTGGCCCGTTCGTGGACTATTACTCACTATTTTGGGGTCCCGGACTGATTTCCACGATTGACGAACCCCGGGGTGCGTTTACGTGTCGGTCATCAACACCCGCAGTTTTGGCCGATTCCGGCCCGTATCGTGGACTATTACTCACTGTTTTGGGGTCCCAGAGTGATTTCCACGATTGACGAACCCCGGGCTGCGTTTACGTGTCGGTCATCAACACCCGCAGTTTTAGCCGATTCCGGCCCGTACCGTGGACTATTACTCACTTTTTTCGGTCCCGGAGTGATTTCCACGATTGACGAGCCCCGAGCTGCGTTTACGTGTCGGTCATCAACACCCGCAGTTTTAGCCGATTCTGGCCCGTATCGTGGACTATCACTCACTTTTTTTGGGTCCCGGAGTGATTTCCATGATTGATGAACCCCGGGGTGCGTTTACATGTCGGTCATCAACACCCACAGTTTTGGCCGATTTTGGCCCGTTCGTGGACTATTACTCACTATTTTGGGGTCCCGGACTGATTTCCACGATTGACGAACCCCGGGGTGCGTTTACGTGTCGGTCATCAACACCCGCAGTTTTGGCCGATTCCGGCCCGTATCGTGGACTATTACTCACTGTTTTGGGGTCCCAGAGTGATTTCCACGATTGACGAACCCCGGGCTGCGTTTACGTGTCGGCCATCAACACCAGCAGTTTTAGCCGATTCCGGCCCGTATCGTGGACTATCACTCACTTTTTTTGGGTCAAGGAGTGATTTCCACGATTGACGAATCCCGAGCTGCGTTTACATGTCGGTCACCAACACCCGCAGTTTTAGCCGATTCTGGCCCGTATCGTGGACTATTACTCACTGTTTTGGGGTCCCGGAGTGATTTCCACGATTGAAGAACCCCAGGGTGCGTTTACATGTCGATCATCAACACCCGCAGTTTTGGCCGATTTTGGCCCGTTCGTGGACTATTACTCACTGTTTTGGGGTCCTGGACTGATTTCCACGATTGACGAACCCCGAGGTGCGTTTACGTGTCGGTCATCAACACCCGCAGTTTTAGCCGATTCCGGCCCGTTTCGTGGACTATTACTCACTTTTTTTGTGTCCCGGAGTGATTTCCACGATTGACGAGCCCCGAGCTGCGTTTACGTGTCGGTCATCAACACCCGCAGTTTTAGCCGATTCTGGCCCGTATCGTGGACTATTACTCACTTTTTTTTGGTTCCCGGAGTGATTTCCACGATTGATGAACCCCGGGGTGCGTTTACATGTCAGTCATCAACACCCGCAGTTTTGGCCGATTTTGGCCCGTTCGTGGACTATTACTCACTGTTTTGGGGTCCCGGACTGATTTCTACGATTGACGAACCCCGGGGTGCGTTTACGTGTCGGTCATCAACACCCGCAGTTTTAGCCGATTCCGGCCCGTATCGTGGACTATCACTCACTTTTTTTGGGTCCCGGAGTGATTTCCACGATTGACGAACCCCGGGCTGCGTTTACGTGTCGGTCATCAAGACCCGCAGTTTTAGCCAATTCCGGCCCGTATCGTGGACTATTACTCACTGTTTTGGGGTCCCAGAGTGATTTCCACGATTGACGAACCCCGGGCTACGTTTACGTGTCGGTCATCATCACCCACAATTTTAGCCGATTCCGGCCCGTATCGTGGACTATCACTCACTTTTTTGGGGTCCCAGAGTGATTTACACGATTGACGAACCCCGAGCTGCGTTTACATGTCGGTCATCAACACCCGCAGTTTTAGCCGATTCTGGCCCGTATCGTGGACTATTACTCACAGTTTTGGGGTCCTGGACTGATTTCCACGATTGACGAACCCCGATGTGCGTTTACGTGTCGGTCATCAACACCCGCAGTTTTAGCCGATTCCGGCCCGTTTCGTGGACTATTACTCACTATTTTGGGGTCCCGGAGTGATTTCCACGATTGACGAACCCCGGGGTGCATTTACGTGTCGGTCATCAACACTCGCAGTTTTGGCCGATTTTTGCCTGTTCGTGGACTATTACTCACTGTTTTGGGGTCCCGGAGTGATTTTCACGATTGACGAACCCCGGGCTGCGTTTACGTGTCGGTCATCAACACCCGCAGTTTTAGCCGATTCTGGCCCGTATCTTGGACTATCACTCACTTTTTTTGGGTCCCGGAGTGATTTCCATGATTGATGAACCCCGGGGTGCGTTTACATGTCGGTCATCAACACCCGCAGTTTTGGCCGATTCCGGCCCGTATCGTGGACTATTACTCACTGTTTTGGGGTCCCAGAGTGATTTCCACGATTGACGAACCCCGGGCTGCGTTTACGTGTCGGCCATCAACACCCGCAGTTTTAGCCGATTCCGGCCCGTATCGTGGACTATCACTCACTTTTTTTGGGTCAAGGAGTGATTTCCATGATTGACGAATCCCGAGCTGCGTTTACATGTCGGTCACCAACACCCGCAGTTTTAGCCGATTCTGGCCCGTATCGTGGACTATTACTCACTATTTTGGGGTCCCGGAGTGATTTCCACGATTGAAAACCCCGGGGTGCGTTTACATGTCGATCATCAACACCCGCAGTTTTGGCCGATTTTGGCCCGTTCGTGGACTATTACTCACTGTTTTGGGGTCCTGGACTGATTTCCACGATTGACGAACCCCGAGGTGCGTTTACGTGTCGGTCATCAACACCCGCAGTTTTAGCCGATTCCGGCCCGTTTCGTGGACTATTACTCACTTTTTTTGGGTCCCGGAGTGATTTCCACGATTGACGAGCCCCGAGCTGCGTTTACGTGTCGGTCATCAACACCCGCAGTTTTGGCCGATTCCGGCCCGTATCGTGGACCATTACTCACTGTTTTGGGGTCCCAGAGTGATTTCCACGATTGACGAACCCCGGGCTGCGTTTACGTGTCGGCCATCAACACCAGCAGTTTTAGCCGATTCCGGCCCGTATCGTGGACTATCACTCACTTTTTTTGGGTCAAGGAGTGATTTCCACGATTGACGAATCCCGAGCTGCGTTTACATGTCGGTCACCAACACCCGCAGTTTTAGCCGATTCTGGCCCGTATCGTGGACTATTACTCACTGTTTTGGGGTCCCGGAGTGATTTCCACGATTGAAGAACCCCAGGGTGCGTTTACATGTCGATCATCAACACCCGCAGTTTTGGCCGATTTTGGCCCGTTCGTGGACTATTACTCACTGTTTTGGGGTCCTGGACTGATTTCCACGATTGACGAACCCCGAGGTGCGTTTACGTGTCGGTCATCAACACCCGCAGTTTTAGCCGATTCCGGCCCGTTTCGTGGACTATTACTCACTTTTTTTGTGTCCCGGAGTGATTTCCACGATTGACGAGCCCCGAGCTGCGTTTACGTGTCGGTCATCAACACCCGCAGTTTTAGCCGATTCTGGCCCGTATCGTGGACTATTACTCACTTTTTTTTGGTTCCCGGAGTGATTTCCACGATTGATGAACCCCGGGGTGCGTTTACATGTCAGTCATCAACACCCGCAGTTTTGGCCGATTTTGGCCCGTTCGTGGACTATTACTCACTGTTTTGGGGTCCCGGACTGATTTCTACGATTGACGAACCCCGGGGTGCGTTTACGTGTCGGTCATCAACACCCGCAGTTTTAGCCGATTCCGGCCCGTATCGTGGACTATCACTCACTTTTTTTGGGTCCCGGAGTGATTTCCACGATTGACGAACCCCGGGCTGCGTTTACGTGTCGGTCATCAAGACCCGCAGTTTTAGCCAATTCCGGCCCGTATCGTGGACTATTACTCACTGTTTTGGGGTCCCAGAGTGATTTCCACGATTGACGAACCCCGGGCTACGTTTACGTGTCGGTCATCATCACCCACAATTTTAGCCGATTCCGGCCCGTATCGTGGACTATCACTCACTTTTTTGGGGTCCCAGAGTGATTTACACGATTGACGAACCCCGAGCTGCGTTTACATGTCGGTCATCAACACCCGCAGTTTTAGCCGATTCTGGCCCGTATCGTGGACTATTACTCACAGTTTTGGGGTCCTGGACTGATTTCCACGATTGACGAACCCCGATGTGCGTTTACGTGTCGGTCATCAACACCCGCAGTTTTAGCCGATTCCGGCCCGTTTCGTGGACTATTACTCACTATTTTGGGGTCCCGGAGTGATTTCCACGATTGACGAACCCCGGGGTGCATTTACGTGTCGGTCATCAACACTCGCAGTTTTGGCCGATTTTTGCCTGTTCGTGGACTATTACTCACTGTTTTGGGGTCCCGGAGTGATTTTCACGATTGACGAACCCCGGGCTGCGTTTACGTGTCGGTCATCAACACCCGCAGTTTTAGCCGATTCTGGCCCGTATCTTGGACTATCACTCACTTTTTTTGGGTCCCGGAGTGATTTCCATGATTGATGAACCCCGGGGTGCGTTTACATGTCGGTCATCAACACCCGCAGTTTTGGCCGATTCCGGCCCGTATCGTGGACTATTACTCACTGTTTTGGGGTCCCAGAGTGATTTCCACGATTGACGAACCCCGGGCTGCGTTTACGTGTCGGCCATCAACACCCGCAGTTTTAGCCGATTCCGGCCCGTATCGTGGACTATCACTCACTTTTTTTGGGTCAAGGAGTGATTTCCATGATTGACGAATCCCGAGCTGCGTTTACATGTCGGTCACCAACACCCGCAGTTTTAGCCGATTCTGGCCCGTATCGTGGACTATTACTCACTATTTTGGGGTCCCGGAGTGATTTCCACGATTGAAAACCCCGGGGTGCGTTTACATGTCGATCATCAACACCCGCAGTTTTGGCCGATTTTGGCCCGTTCGTGGACTATTACTCACTGTTTTGGGGTCCTGGACTGATTTCCACGATTGACGAACCCCGAGGTGCGTTTACGTGTCGGTCATCAACACCCGCAGTTTTAGCCGATTCCGGCCCGTTTCGTGGACTATTACTCACTTTTTTTGGGTCCCGGAGTGATTTCCACGATTGACGAGCCCCGAGCTGCGTTTACGTGTCGGTCATCAACACCCGCAGTTTTGGCCGATTCCGGCCCGTATCGTGGACTATTACTCACTGTTTTGGGGTCCCAGAGTGATTTCCACGATTGACGAACCCCGGGCTGCGTTTACGTGTCGGCCATCAACACCAGCAGTTTTAGCCGATTCCGGCCCGTATCGTGGACTATCACTCACTTTTTTTGGGTCAAGGAGTGATTTCCACGATTGACGAATCCCGAGCTGCGTTTACATGTCGGTCACCAACACCCGCAGTTTTAGCCGATTCTGGCCCGTATCGTGGACTATTACTCACTGTTTTGGGGTCCCGGAGTGATTTCCACGATTGAAGAACCCCAGGGTGCGTTTACATGTCGATCATCAACACCCGCAGTTTTGGCCGATTTTGGCCCGTTCGTGGACTATTACTCACTGTTTTGGGGTCCTGGACTGATTTCCACGATTGACGAACCCCGAGGTGCGTTTACGTGTCGGTCATCAACACCCGCAGTTTTAGCCGATTCCGGCCCGTTTCGTGGACTATTACTCACTTTTTTTGTGTCCCGGAGTGATTTCCACGATTGACGAGCCCCGAGCTGCGTTTACGTGTCGGTCATCAACACCCGCAGTTTTAGCCGATTCTGGCCCGTATCGTGGACTATTACTCACTTTTTTTTGGTTCCCGGAGTGATTTCCACGATTGATGAACCCCGGGGTGCGTTTACATGTCAGTCATCAACACCCGCAGTTTTGGCCGATTTTGGCCCGTTCGTGGACTATTACTCACTGTTTTGGGGTCCCGGACTGATTTCTACGATTGACGAACCCCGGGGTGCGTTTACGTGTCGGTCATCAACACCCGCAGTTTTAGCCGATTCCGGCCCGTATCGTGGACTATCACTCACTTTTTTTGGGTCCCGGAGTGATTTCCACGATTGACGAACCCCGGGCTGCGTTTACGTGTCGGTCATCAAGACCCGCAGTTTTAGCCAATTCCGGCCCGTATCGTGGACTATTACTCACTGTTTTGGGGTCCCAGAGTGATTTCCACGATTGACGAACCCCGGGCTACGTTTACGTGTCGGTCATCATCACCCACAATTTTAGCCGATTCCGGCCCGTATCGTGGACTATCACTCACTTTTTTGGGGTCCCAGAGTGATTTACACGATTGACGAACCCCGAGCTGCGTTTACATGTCGGTCATCAACACCCGCAGTTTTAGCCGATTCTGGCCCGTATCGTGGACTATTACTCACAGTTTTGGGGTCCTGGACTGATTTCCACGATTGACGAACCCCGATGTGCGTTTACGTGTCGGTCATCAACACCCGCAGTTTTAGCCGATTCCGGCCCGTTTCGTGGACTATTACTCACTATTTTGGGGTCCCGGAGTGATTTCCACGATTGACGAACCCCGGGGTGCATTTACGTGTCGGTCATCAACACTCGCAGTTTTGGCCGATTTTTGCCTGTTCGTGGACTATTACTCACTGTTTTGGGGTCCCGGAGTGATTTTCACGATTGACGAACCCCGGGCTGCGTTTACGTGTCGGTCATCAACACCCGCAGTTTTAGCCGATTCTGGCCCGTATCTTGGACTATCACTCACTTTTTTTGGGTCCCGGAGTGATTTCCATGATTGATGAACCCCGGGGTGCGTTTACATGTCGGTCATCAACACCCGCAGTTTTGGCCGATTCCGGCCCGTATCGTGGACTATTACTCACTGTTTTGGGGTCCCAGAGTGATTTCCACGATTGACGAACCCCGGGCTGCGTTTACGTGTCGGCCATCAACACCCGCAGTTTTAGCCGATTCCGGCCCGTATCGTGGACTATCACTCACTTTTTTTGGGTCAAGGAGTGATTTCCATGATTGACGAATCCCGAGCTGCGTTTACATGTCGGTCACCAACACCCGCAGTTTTAGCCGATTCTGGCCCGTATCGTGGACTATTACTCACTATTTTGGGGTCCCGGAGTGATTTCCACGATTGAAAACCCCGGGGTGCGTTTACATGTCGATCATCAACACCCGCAGTTTTGGCCGATTTTGGCCCGTTCGTGGACTATTACTCACTGTTTTGGGGTCCTGGACTGATTTCCACGATTGACGAACCCCGAGGTGCGTTTACGTGTCGGTCATCAACACCCGCAGTTTTAGCCGATTCCGGCCCGTTTCGTGGACTATTACTCACTTTTTTTGGGTCCCGGAGTGATTTCCACGATTGACGAGCCCCGAGCTGCGTTTACGTGTCGGTCATCAACACCCGCAGTTTTAGCCGATTCTGGCCCGTATCATGGACTATTACTCACTTTTTTTTGGTTCCCGGAGTGATTTCCACGATTGATGAACCCCGGGGTGCGTTTACATGTCAGTCATCAACACCCGCAGTTTTGGCCGATTTTGGCCCGTTCGTGGACTATTACTCACTGTTTTGGGGTCCCGGAGTGATTTCTACGATTGAAGAACCCCGGGGTGCGTTTACGTGTCGGTCATCAACACCCGCAGTTTTGGCCGATTTCGGCCCGTATCGTGGACTATCACTCACTTTTTTTGGGTCCCGGAGTGATTTCCACGATTGACGAACCCCGGGCTGCGTTTACGTGTCGGTCATCAAGACCCGCAGTTTTAGCCAATTCCGGCCCGTATCGTGGACTATTACTCACTGTTTTGGGGTCCCAGAGTGATTTCCACGATTGACGAACCCCGGGCTACGTTTACGTGTCGGTCATCATCACCCACAGTTTTAGCCGATTCCGGCCCGTATCGTGGACTATCACTCACTTTTTTTGGGTCCCAGAGTGATTTACACGATTGACGAACCCCGAGCTGCGTTTACATGTCGGTCATCAACACCCGCAGTTTTAGCCGATTCTGGCCCGTATCGTGGACTATTACTCACAGTTTTGGGGTCCTGGACTGATTTCCATGATTGACGAACCCCGATGTGCGTTTACGTGTCGGTCATCAACACCCGCAGTTTTAGCCGATTCCGGCCCGTTTCGTGGACTATTACTCACTATTTTGGGGTCCCGGAGTGATTTCCACGATTGACGAACCCCGGGGTGCATTTACGTGTCGGTCATCAACACTCGCAGTTTTGGCCGATTTTTGCCTGTTCGTGGACTATTACTCACTGTTTTGGGGTCCCGGAGTGATTTCCACGATTGACGAACCCCGGGCTGCGTTTACGTGTCGGTCATCAACACCCGCAGTTTTAGCCGATTCTGGCCCGTATCGTGGACTATTACTCACTTTTTTGGGTCCCGGAGTGATTTCCACGACTGATGAACTCCGGGGTGCGTTTACATGTCGGTCATCAACACCCGTAGTTTTGGCCGATTTTGGCCCGTTCGTGGACTATTACACATTGTTTTGGGGTCCCGGACTGATTTCCACGATTGACGAACCCCGGGGTGCCTTTACATGTCGGTCATCAACACCCGCAGTTTCGGCCGATTTTGGCCCGTTCGTGGACTATTACACATTGTTTTGGGGTCCCGGACTGATTTCCACGATTGACGAACTCCGGGGTGCCTTTACATGTCGGTCATCAACACCCGCAGTTTTCGCCGATTCTGGCCCGTATCATGGACTATTACTCACTGTTTTGGGGTCCCAGAGTGATTTCCACGATTGACGAACCTCGGGCTGCGTTTACGTGTCGGTCATCAACACCCGCAGTTTTAGCCGATTCCGGCCCGTATCGTGGACTATCACTCACTTTTTTGGGGTCCCAGAGTGATTTACACGATTGACAAACCCCGAGCTGCGTTTACATGTCGGTCATCAACACCCGCAGTTTTAGCCGATTCTGGCCCGTATCGTGGACTATTACTCACAGTTTTGGGGTCCTGGACTGATTTCCACGATTGACGAACCCCGATGTGCGTTTACGTGTCGGTCATCAACACCCGCAGTTTTAGCCGATTCCGGCCCGTTTCGTGGACTATTACTCACTATTTTGGGGTCCCGGAGTGATTTCCACGATTGACGAACCCCGGGGTGCATTTACGTGTCGGTCATCAACACTCGCAGTTTTGGCCGATTTTTGCCTGTTCGTGGACTATTACTCACTGTTTTGGGGTCCCGGAGTGATTTCCACGATTGACGAACCCCGGGCTGCGTTTACGTGTCGGTCATCAACACCCGCAGTTTTAGCCGATTCTGGCCCGTATCGTGGACTATTACTCACTTTTTTGGGTCCCGGAGTGATTTCCACGACTGATGAACTCCGGGGTGCGTTTACATGTCGGTCATCAACACCCGTAGTTTTGGCCGATTTTGGCCCGTTCGTGGACTATTACACATTGTTTTGGGGTCCCGGACTGATTTCCACGATTGACGAACCCCGGGGTGCCTTTACATGTCGGTCATCAACACCCGCAGTTTCGGCCGATTTTGGCCCGTTCGTGGACTATTACACATTGTTTTGGGGTCCCGGACTGATTTCCACGATTGACGAACTCCGGGGTGCCTTTACATGTCGGTCATCAACACCCGCAGTTTTCGCCGATTCTGGCCCGTATCATGGACTATTACTCACTGTTTTGGGGTCCCAGAGTGATTTCCACGATTGACGAACCTCGGGCTGCGTTTACGTGTCGGTCATCAACACCCGCAGTTTTAGCCGATTCCGGCCCGTATCGTGGACTATCACTCACTTTTTTGGGGTCCCAGAGTGATTTACACGATTGACAAACCCCGAGCTGCGTTTACATGTCGGTCATCAACACCCGCAGTTTTAGCCGATTCTGGCCCGTATCGTGGACTATTACTCACAGTTTTGGGGTCCTGGACTGATTTCCACGATTGACGAACCCCGATGTGCGTTTACGTGTCGGTCATCAACACCCGCAGTTTTAGCCGATTCCGGCCCGTTTCGTGGACTATTACTCACTATTTTGGGGTCCCGGAGTGATTTCCACGATTGACGAACCCCGGGGTGCATTTACGTGTCGGTCATCAACACTCGCAGTTTTGGCCGATTTTGGCCCGTTCGTGGACTATTACTCACTGTTTTGGGGTCCTGGACTGATTTCCACGATTGACGAACCCCGAGGTGCGTTTACGTGTCGGTCATCAACACCCGCAGTTTTAGCCGATTCCGGCCCGTTTCGTGGACTATTACTCACTTTTTTTGGGTCCCGGAGTGATTTCCACGATTGACGAGCCCCGAGCTGCGTTTACGTGTCGGTCATCAACACCCGCAGTTTTAGCCGATTCTGGCCCGTATCATGGACTATTACTCACTTTTTTTTGGTTCCCGGAGTGATTTCCACGATTGATGAACCCCGGGGTGCGTTTACATGTCAGTCATCAACACCCGCAGTTTTGGCCGATTTTGGCCCGTTCGTGGACTATTACTCACTGTTTTGGGGTCCCGGAGTGATTTCTACGATTGAAGAACCCCGGGGTGCGTTTACGTGTCGGTCATCAACACCCGCAGTTTTGGCCGATTCCGGCCCGTATCGTGGACTATCACTCACTTTTTTTGGGTCCCGGAGTGATTTCCACGATTGACGAACCCCGGGCTGCGTTTACGTGTCGGTCATCAAGACCCGCAGTTTTAGCCAATTCCGGCCCGTATCGTGGACTATTACTCACTGTTTTGGGGTCCCAGAGTGATTTCCACGATTGACGAACCCCGGGCTACGTTTACGTGTCGGTCATCATCACCCACAGTTTTAGCCGATTCCGGCCCGTATCGTGGACTATCACTCACTTTTTTTGGGTCCCAGAGTGATTTACACGATTGACGAACCCCGAGCTGCGTTTACATGTCGGTCATCAACACCCGCAGTTTTAGCCGATTCTGGCCCGTATCGTGGACTATTACTCACAGTTTTGGGGTCCTGGACTGATTTCCATGATTGACGAACCCCGATGTGCGTTTACGTGTCGGTCATCAACACCCGCAGTTTTAGCCGATTCCGGCCCGTTTCGTGGACTATTACTCACTATTTTGGGGTCCCGGAGTGATTTCCACGATTGACGAACCCCGGGGTGCATTTACGTGTCGGTCATCAACACTCGCAGTTTTGGCCGATTTTTGCCTGTTCGTGGACTATTACTCACTGTTTTGGGGTCCCGGAGTGATTTCCACGATTGACGAACCCCGGGCTGCGTTTACGTGTCGGTCATCAACACCCGCAGTTTTAGCCGATTCTGGCCCGTATCGTGGACTATTACTCACTTTTTTGGGTCCCGGAGTGATTTCCACGACTGATGAACTCCGGGGTGCGTTTACATGTCGGTCATCAACACCCGTAGTTTTGGCCGATTTTGGCCCGTTCGTGGACTATTACACATTGTTTTGGGGTCCCGGACTGATTTCCACGATTGACGAACCCCGGGGTGCCTTTACATGTCGGTCATCAACACCCGCAGTTTCGGCCGATTTTGGCCCGTTCGTGGACTATTACACATTGTTTTGGGGTCCCGGACTGATTTCCACGATTGACGAACTCCGGGGTGCCTTTACATGTCGGTCATCAACACCCGCAGTTTTCGCCGATTCTGGCCCGTATCATGGACTATTACTCACTGTTTTGGGGTCCCAGAGTGATTTCCACGATTGACGAACCTCGGGCTGCGTTTACGTGTCGGTCATCAACACCCGCAGTTTTAGCCGATTCCGGCCCGTATCGTGGACTATCACTCACTTTTTTGGGGTCCCAGAGTGATTTACACGATTGACGAACCCCGAGCTGCGTTTACATGTCGGTCATCAACACCCGCAGTTTTAGCCGATTCTGGCCCGTATCGTGGACTATTACTCACAGTTTTGGGGTCCTGGACTGATTTCCACGATTGACGAACCCCGATGTGCGTTTACGTGTCGGTCATCAACACCCGCAGTTTTAGCCGATTCCGGCCCGTTTCGTGGACTATTACTCACTATTTTGGGGTCCCGGAGTGATTTCCACGATTGACGAACCCCGGGGTGTATTTACGTGTCGGTCATCAACACTCGCAGTTTTGGCCGATTTTTGCCTGTTCGTGGACTATTACTCACTGTTTTGGGGTCCCGGAGTGATTTCCACGATTGACGAACCCCGGGCTGCGTTTACGTGTCGGTCATCAACACCCGCAGTTTTAGCCGATTCTGGCCCGTATCGTGGACTATTACTCACTTTTTTGGGTCCCGGAGTGATTTCCACGACTGATGAACTCCGGGGTGCGTTTACATGTCGGTCATCAACACCCGTAGTTTTGGCCGATTTTGGCCCGTTCGTGGACTATTACACATTGTTTTGGGGTCCCGGACTGATTTCCACGATTGACGAACCCCGGGGTGCCTTTACATGTCGGTCATCAACACCCGCAGTTTCGGCCGATTTTGGCCCGTTCGTGGACTATTACACATTGTTTTGGGGTCCCGGACTGATTTCCACGATTGACGAACTCCGGGGTGCCTTTACATGTCGGTCATCAACACCCGCAGTTTTCGCCGATTCTGGCCCGTATCATGGACTATTACTCACTGTTTTGGGGTCCCAGAGTGATTTCCACGATTGACGAACCTCGGGCTGCGTTTACGTGTCGGTCATCAACACCCGCAGTTTTAGCCGATTCCGGCCCGTACCGTGGACTATTACTCACTTTTTTCGGTCCCGGAGTGATTTCCACGATTGACGAGCCCCGAGCTGCGTTTACGTGTCGGTCATCAACACCCGCAGTTTTAGCCGATTCTGGCCCGTATCGTGGACTATTACTCACTGTTTTGGGGTCCCGGAGTGATTTCCACGATTGATGAACCCCGGCGTGCGTTTACATGTCGATCATCAACACCCGCAGTTTTGGCCGATTTTGGCCCGTTCCTGGACTAGTACTCACTGTTTTGGGGTCCCGGACTGATTTCCACGATTGACGAACCCCGAGGTGCGTTTACGTGTCGGTCATCAACACCCGCAGTTTTAGCCGATTCCGGCCCGTTTCGTGGACTATTACTCACTGTTTTGGGGTCCCAGAGTGATTTCCACGATTGACGAACCCCGGGCTACGTTTACGTGTCGGTCATCATCACCCACAGTTTTAGCCGATTCCGGCCCGTATCGTGGACTATCACTCACTTTTTTGGGGTCCCAGAGTGATTTACACGATTGACGAACCCCGAGCTGCGTTTACATGTCGGTCATCAACACCCGCAGTTTTAGCCGATTCTGGCCCGTATCGTGGACTATTACTCACAGTTTTGGGGTCCTGGACTGATTTCCACGATTGACGAACCCCGATGTGCGTTTACGTGTCGGTCATCAACACCCGCAGTTTTAGCCGATTCCGGCCCGTTTTGTGGACTATTACTCACTATTTTGGGGTCCCGGAGTGATTTCCACGATTGACGAACCCCGGGGTGCATTTACGTGTCGGTCATCAACACTCGCAGTTTTGGCCGATTTTTGCCTGTTCGTGGACTATTACTCACTGTTTTGGGGTCCCGGAGTGATTTCCACGATTGACGAACCCCGGGCTGCGTTTACGTGTCGGTCATCAACACCCGCAGTTTTAGCCGATTCTGGCCCGTATCGTGGACTATTACTCACTTTTTTGGGTCCCGGAGTGATTTCCACGACTGATGAACTCCGGGGTGCGTTTACATGTCGGTCATCAACACCCGTAGTTTTGGCCGATTTTGGCCCGTTCGTGGACTATTACACATTGTTTTGGGGTCCCGGACTGATTTCCACGATTGACGAACCCCGGGGTGCCTTTACATGTCGGTCATCAACACCCGCAGTTTCGGCCGATTTTGGCCCGTTCGTGGACTATTACACATTGTTTTGGGGTCCCGGACTGATTTCCACGATTGACGAACTCCGGGGTGCCTTTACATGTCGGTCATCAACACCCGCAGTTTTCGCCGATTCTGGCCCGTATCATGGACTATTACTCACTGTTTTGGGGTCCCAGAGTGATTTCCACGATTGACGAACCTCGGGCTGCGTTTACGTGTCGGTCATCAACACCCGCAGTTTTAGCCGATTCCGGCCCGTATCGTGGACTATCACTCACTTTTTTGGGGTCCCAGAGTGATTTACACGATTGACGAACCCCGAGCTGCGTTTACATGTCGGTCATCAACACCCGCAGTTTTAGCCGATTCTGGCCCGTATCGTGGACTATTACTCACAGTTTTGGGGTCCTGGACTGATTTCCACGATTGACGAACCCCGATGTGCGTTTACGTGTCGGTCATCAACACCCGCAGTTTTAGCCGATTCCGGCCCGTTTCGTGGACTATTACTCACTATTTTGGGGTCCCGGAGTGATTTCCACGATTGACGAACCCCGGGGTGTATTTACGTGTCGGTCATCAACACTCGCAGTTTTGGCCGATTTTTGCCTGTTCGTGGACTATTACTCACTGTTTTGGGGTCCCGGAGTGATTTCCACGATTGACGAACCCCGGGCTGCGTTTACGTGTCGGTCATCAACACCCGCAGTTTTAGCCGATTCTGGCCCGTATCGTGGACTATTACTCACTTTTTTGGGTCCCGGAGTGATTTCCACGACTGATGAACTCCGGGGTGCGTTTACATGTCGGTCATCAACACCCGTAGTTTTGGCCGATTTTGGCCCGTTCGTGGACTATTACACATTGTTTTGGGGTCCCGGACTGATTTCCACGATTGACGAACCCCGGGGTGCCTTTACATGTCGGTCATCAACACCCGCAGTTTCGGCCGATTTTGGCCCGTTCGTGGACTATTACACATTGTTTTGGGGTCCCGGACTGATTTCCACGATTGACGAACTCCGGGGTGCCTTTACATGTCGGTCATCAACACCCGCAGTTTTCGCCGATTCTGGCCCGTATCATGGACTATTACTCACTGTTTTGGGGTCCCAGAGTGATTTCCACGATTGACGAACCTCGGGCTGCGTTTACGTGTCGGTCATCAACACCCGCAGTTTTAGCCGATTCCGGCCCGTACCGTGGACTATTACTCACTTTTTTCGGTCCCGGAGTGATTTCCACGATTGACGAGCCCCGAGCTGCGTTTACGTGTCGGTCATCAACACCCGCAGTTTTAGCCGATTCTGGCCCGTATCGTGGACTATTACTCACTGTTTTGGGGTCCCGGAGTGATTTCCACGATTGATGAACCCCGGCGTGCGTTTACATGTCGATCATCAACACCCGCAGTTTTGGCCGATTTTGGCCCGTTCCTGGACTAGTACTCACTGTTTTGGGGTCCCGGACTGATTTCCACGATTGACGAACCCCGAGGTGCGTTTACGTGTCGGTCATCAACACCCGCAGTTTTAGCCGATTCCGGCCCGTTTCGTGGACTATTACTCACTGTTTTGGGGTCCCAGAGTGATTTCCACGATTGACGAACCCCGGGCTACGTTTACGTGTCGGTCATCATCACCCACAGTTTTAGCCGATTCCGGCCCGTATCGTGGACTATCACTCACTTTTTTGGGGTCCCAGAGTGATTTACACGATTGACGAACCCCGAGCTGCGTTTACATGTCGGTCATCAACACCCGCAGTTTTAGCCGATTCTGGCCCGTATCGTGGACTATTACTCACAGTTTTGGGGTCCTGGACTGATTTCCACGATTGACGAACCCCGATGTGCGTTTACGTGTCGGTCATCAACACCCGCAGTTTTAGCCGATTCCGGCCCGTTTTGTGGACTATTACTCACTATTTTGGGGTCCCGGAGTGATTTCCACGATTGACGAACCCCGGGGTGCATTTACGTGTCGGTCATCAACACTCGCAGTTTTGGCCGATTTTTGCCTGTTCGTGGACTATTACTCACTGTTTTGGGGTCCCGGAGTGATTTCCACGATTGACGAACCCCGGGCTGCGTTTACGTGTCGGTCATCAACACCCGCAGTTTTAGCCGATTCTGGCCCGTATCGTGGACTATTACTCACTTTTTTGGGTCCCGGAGTGATTTCCACGACTGATGAACTCCGGGGTGCGTTTACATGTCGGTCATCAACACCCGTAGTTTTGGCCGATTTTGGCCCGTTCGTGGACTATTACACATTGTTTTGGGGTCCCGGACTGATTTCCACGATTGACGAACCCCGGGGTGCCTTTACATGTCGGTCATCAACACCCGCAGTTTCGGCCGATTTTGGCCCGTTCGTGGACTATTACACATTGTTTTGGGGTCCCGGACTGATTTCCACGATTGACGAACTCCGGGGTGCCTTTACATGTCGGTCATCAACACCCGCAGTTTTCGCCGATTCTGGCCCGTATCATGGACTATTACTCACTGTTTTGGGGTCCCAGAGTGATTTCCACGATTGACGAACCTCGGGCTGCGTTTACGTGTCGGTCATCAACACCCGCAGTTTTAGCCGATTCCGGCCCGTACCGTGGACTATTACTCACTTTTTTCGGTCCCGGAGTGATTTCCACGATTGACGAGCCCCGAGCTGCGTTTACGTGTCGGTCATCAACACCCGCAGTTTTAGCCGATTCTGGCCCGTTTCGTGGACTATTACTCACTGTTTTGGGGTCCCGGAGTGATTTCCATGATTGATGAACCCCGGCGTGCGTTTACATGTCGATCATCAACACCCGCAGTTTTGGCCGATTTTGGCCTGTTCCTGGACTAGTACTCACTGTTTTGGGGTCCCGGACTGATTTCCACGATTGACGAACCCCGAGGTGCGTTTACGTGTCGGTCATCAACACCCGCAGTTTTAGCCGATTCCGGCCCGTTTCGTGGACTATTACTCACTGTTTTGGGGTCCCAGAGTGATTTCCACGATTGACGAACCCCGGGCTACGTTTACGTGTCGGTCATCATCACCCACAGTTTTAGCCGATTCCGGCCCGTATCGTGGACTATCACTCACTTTTTTGGGGTCCCAGAGTGATTTACACGATTGACGAACCCCGAGCTGCGTTTACATGTCGGTCATCAACACCCGCAGTTTTAGCCGATTCTGGCCCGTATCGTGGACTATTACTCACAGTTTTGGGGTCCTGGACTGATTTCCACGATTGACGAACCCCGATGTGCGTTTACGTGTCGGTCATCAACACCCGCAGTTTTAGCCGATTCCGGCCCGTTTTGTGGACTATTACTCACTATTTTGGGGTCCCGGAGTGATTTCCACGATTGACGAACCCCGGGGTGCATTTACGTGTCGGTCATCAACACTCGCAGTTTTGGCCGATTTTTGCCTGTTCGTGGACTATTACTCACTGTTTTGGGGTCCCGGAGTGATTTCCACGATTGACGAACCCCGGGCTGCGTTTACGTGTCGGTCATCAACACCCGCAGTTTTAGCCGATTCTGGCCCGTATCGTGGACTATTACTCACTTTTTTGGGTCCCGGAGTGATTTCCACGACTGATGAACTCCGGGGTGCGTTTACATGTCGGTCATCAACACCCGTAGTTTTGGCCGATTTTGGCCCGTTCGTGGACTATTACACATTGTTTTGGGGTCCCGGACTGATTTCCACGATTGACGAACCCCGGGGTGCCTTTACATGTCGGTCATCAACACCCGCAGTTTCGGCCGATTTTGGCCCGTTCGTGGACTATTACACATTGTTTTGGGGTCCCGGACTGATTTCCACGATTGACGAACTCCGGGGTGCCTTTACATGTCGGTCATCAACACCCGCAGTTTTCGCCGATTCTGGCCCGTATCATGGACTATTACTCACTGTTTTGGGGTCCCAGAGTGATTTCCACGATTGACGAACCTCGGGCTGCGTTTACGTGTCGGTCATCAACACCCGCAGTTTTAGCCGATTCCGGCCCGTACCGTGGACTATTACTCACTTTTTTCGGTCCCGGAGTGATTTCCACGATTGACGAGCCCCGAGCTGCGTTTACGTGTCGGTCATCAACACCCGCAGTTTTAGCCGATTCTGGCCCGTATCGTGGACTATTACTCACTGTTTTGGGGTCCCGGAGTGATTTCCACGATTGATGAACCCCGGCGTGCGTTTACATGTCGATCATCAACACCCGCAGTTTTGGCCGATTTTGGCCCGTTCCTGGACTAGTACTCACTGTTTTGGGGTCCCGGACTGATTTCCACGATTGACGAACCCCGAGGTGCGTTTACGTGTCGGTCATCAACACCCGCAGTTTTAGCCGATTCCGGCCCGTTTCGTGGACTATTACTCACTGTTTTGGGGTCCCAGAGTGATTTCCACGATTGACGAACCCCGGGCTACGTTTACGTGTCGGTCATCATCACCCACAGTTTTAGCCGATTCCGGCCCGTATCGTGGACTATCACTCACTTTTTTGGGGTCCCAGAGTGATTTACACGATTGACGAACCCCGAGCTGCGTTTACATGTCGGTCATCAACACCCGCAGTTTTAGCCGATTCTGGCCCGTATCGTGGACTATTACTCACAGTTTTGGGGTCCTGGACTGATTTCCACGATTGACGAACCCCGATGTGCGTTTACGTGTCGGTCATCAACACCCGCAGTTTTAGCCGATTCCGGCCCGTTTTGTGGACTATTACTCACTATTTTGGGGTCCCGGAGTGATTTCCACGATTGACGAACCCCGGGGTGCATTTACGTGTCGGTCATCAACACTCGCAGTTTTGGCCGATTTTTGCCTGTTCGTGGACTATTACTCACTGTTTTGGGGTCCCGGAGTGATTTCCACGATTGACGAACCCCGGGCTGCGTTTACGTGTCGGTCATCAACACCCGCAGTTTTAGCCGATTCTGGCCCGTATCGTGGACTATTACTCACTTTTTTGGGTCCCGGAGTGATTTCCACGACTGATGAACTCCGGGGTGCGTTTACATGTCGGTCATCAACACCCGTAGTTTTGGCCGATTTTGGCCCGTTCGTGGACTATTACACATTGTTTTGGGGTCCCGGACTGATTTCCACGATTGACGAACCCCGGGGTGCCTTTACATGTCGGTCATCAACACCCGCAGTTTCGGCCGATTTTGGCCCGTTCGTGGACTATTACACATTGTTTTGGGGTCCCGGACTGATTTCCACGATTGACGAACTCCGGGGTGCCTTTACATGTCGGTCATCAACACCCGCAGTTTTCGCCGATTCTGGCCCGTATCATGGACTATTACTCACTGTTTTGGGGTCCCAGAGTGATTTCCACGATTGACGAACCTCGGGCTGCGTTTACGTGTCGGTCATCAACACCCGCAGTTTTAGCCGATTCCGGCCCGTACCGTGGACTATTACTCACTTTTTTCGGTCCCGGAGTGATTTCCACGATTGACGAGCCCCGAGCTGCGTTTACGTGTCGGTCATCAACACCCGCAGTTTTAGCCGATTCTGGCCCGTATCGTGGACTATTACTCACTGTTTTGGGGTCCCGGAGTGATTTCCATGATTGATGAACCCCGGCGTGCGTTTACATGTCGATCATCAACACCCGCAGTTTTGGCCGATTTTGGCCTGTTCCTGGACTAGTACTCACTGTTTTGGGGTCCCGGACTGATTTCCACGATTGACGAACCCCGAGGTGCGTTTACGTGTCGGTCATCAACACCCGCAGTTTTAGCCGATTCCGGCCCGTTTCGTGGACTATTACTCACTGTTTTGGGGTCCCAGAGTGATTTCCACGATTGACGAACCCCGGGCTACGTTTACGTGTCGGTCATCATCACCCACAGTTTTAGCCGATTCCGGCCCGTATCGTGGACTATCACTCACTTTTTTGGGGTCCCAGAGTGATTTACACGATTGACGAACCCCGAGCTGCGTTTACATGTCGGTCATCAACACCCGCAGTTTTAGCCGATTCTGGCCCGTATCGTGGACTATTACTCACAGTTTTGGGGTCCTGGACTGATTTCCACGATTGACGAACCCCGATGTGCGTTTACGTGTCGGTCATCAACACCCGCAGTTTTAGCCGATTCCGGCCCGTTTTGTGGACTATTACTCACTATTTTGGGGTCCCGGAGTGATTTCCACGATTGACGAACCCCGGGGTGCATTTACGTGTCGGTCATCAACACTCGCAGTTTTGGCCGATTTTTGCCTGTTCGTGGACTATTACTCACTGTTTTGGGGTCCCGGAGTGATTTCCACGATTGACGAACCCCGGGCTGCGTTTACGTGTCGGTCATCAACACCCGCAGTTTTAGCCGATTCTGGCCCGTATCGTGGACTATTACTCACTTTTTTGGGTCCCGGAGTGATTTCCACGACTGATGAACTCCGGGGTGCGTTTACATGTCGGTCATCAACACCCGTAGTTTTGGCCGATTTTGGCCCGTTCGTGGACTATTACACATTGTTTTGGGGTCCCGGACTGATTTCCACGATTGACGAACCCCGGGGTGCCTTTACATGTCGGTCATCAACACCCGCAGTTTCGGCCGATTTTGGCCCGTTCGTGGACTATTACACATTGTTTTGGGGTCCCGGACTGATTTCCACGATTGACGAACTCCGGGGTGCCTTTACATGTCGGTCATCAACACCCGCAGTTTTCGCCGATTCTGGCCCGTATCATGGACTATTACTCACTGTTTTGGGGTCCCAGAGTGATTTCCACGATTGACGAACCTCGGGCTGCGTTTACGTGTCGGTCATCAACACCCGCAGTTTTAGCCGATTCCGGCCCGTACCGTGGACTATTACTCACTTTTTTCGGTCCCGGAGTGATTTCCACGATTGACGAGCCCCGAGCTGCGTTTACGTGTCGGTCATCAACACCCGCAGTTTTAGCCGATTCTGGCCCGTATCGTGGACTATTACTCACTGTTTTGGGGTCCCGGAGTGATTTCCATGATTGATGAACCCCGGCGTGCGTTTACATGTCGATCATCAACACCCGCAGTTTTGGCCGATTTTGGCCTGTTCCTGGACTAGTACTCACTGTTTTGGGGTCCCGGACTGATTTCCACGATTGACGAACCCCGAGGTGCGTTTACGTGTCGGTCATCAACACCCGCAGTTTTAGCCGATTCCGGCCCGTTTCGTGGACTATTACTCACTGTTTTGGGGTCCCAGAGTGATTTCCACGATTGACGAACCCCGGGCTACGTTTACGTGTCGGTCATCATCACCCACAGTTTTAGCCGATTCCGGCCCGTATCGTGGACTATCACTCACTTTTTTGGGGTCCCAGAGTGATTTACACGATTGACGAACCCCGAGCTGCGTTTACATGTCGGTCATCAACACCCGCAGTTTTAGCCGATTCTGGCCCGTATCGTGGACTATTACTCACAGTTTTGGGGTCCTGGACTGATTTCCACGATTGACGAACCCCGATGTGCGTTTACGTGTCGGTCATCAACACCCGCAGTTTTAGCCGATTCCGGCCCGTTTCGTGGACTATTACTCACTATTTTGGGGTCCCGGAGTGATTTCCACGATTGACGAACCCCGGGGTGCATTTACGTGTCGGTCATCAACACTCGCAGTTTTGGCCGATTTTTGCCTGTTCGTGGACTATTACTCACTGTTTTGGGGTCCCGGAGTGATTTCCACGATTGACGAACCCCGGGCTGCGTTTACGTGTCGGTCATCAACACCCGCAGTTTTAGCCGATTCTGGCCCGTATCGTGGACTATTACTCACTTTTTTGGGTCCCGGAGTGATTTCCACGACTGATGAACTCCGGGGTGCGTTTACATGTCGGTCATCAACACCCGTAGTTTTGGCCGATTTTGGCCCGTTCGTGGACTATTACACATTGTTTTGGGGTCCCGGACTGATTTCCACGATTGACGAACCCCGGGGTGCCTTTACATGTCGGTCATCAACACCCGCAGTTTCGGCCGATTTTGGCCCGTTCGTGGACTATTACACATTGTTTTGGGGTCCCGGACTGATTTCCACGATTGACGAACTCCGGGGTGCCTTTACATGTCGGTCATCAACACCCGCAGTTTTCGCCGATTCTGGCCCGTATCATGGACTATTACTCACTGTTTTGGGGTCCCAGAGTGATTTCCACGATTGACGAACCTCGGGCTGCGTTTACGTGTCGGTCATCAACACCCGCAGTTTTAGCCGATTCCGGCCCGTACCGTGGACTATTACTCACTTTTTTCGGTCCCGGAGTGATTTCCACGATTGACGAGCCCCGAGCTGCGTTTACGTGTCGGTCATCAACACCCGCAGTTTTAGCCGATTCTGGCCCGTATCGTGGACTATTACTCACTGTTTTAGGGTCCCGGAGTGATTTCCATGATTGATGAACCCCGGCGTGCGTTTACATGTCGATCATCAACACCCGCAGTTTTGGCCGATTTTGGCCTGTTCCTGGATTAGTACTCACTGTTTTGGGGTCCCGGACTGATTTCCATGATTGACGAACCCCGAGGTGCGTTTACGTGTCGGTCATCAACACCCGCAGTTTTAGCCGATTCCGGCCCGTTTCGTGGACTATTACTCACTGTTTTGGGGTCCCAGAGTGATTTCCACGATTGACGAACCCCGGGCTACGTTTACGTGTCGGTCATCATCACCCACAGTTTTAGCCGATTCCGGCCCGTATCGTGGACTATCACTCACTTTTTTGGGGTCCCAGAGTGATTTACACGATTGACGAACCCCGAGCTGCGTTTACATGTCGGTCATCAACACCCGCAGTTTTAGCCGATTCTGGCCCGTATCGTGGACTATTACTCACAGTTTTGGGGTCCTGGACTGATTTCCACGATTGACGAACCCCGATGTGCGTTTACGTGTCGGTCATCAACACCCGCAGTTTTAGCCGATTCCGGCCCGTTTCGTGGACTATTACTCACTATTTTGGGGTCCCGGAGTGATTTCCACGATTGACGAACCCCGGGGTGCATTTACGTGTCGGTCATCAACACTCGCAGTTTTGGCCGATTTTTGCCTGTTCGTGGACTATTACTCACTGTTTTGGGGTCCCGGAGTGATTTCCACGATTGACGAACCCCGGGCTGCGTTTACGTGTCGGTCATCAACACCCGCAGTTTTAGCCGATTCTGGCCCGTATCGTGGACTATTACTCACTTTTTTGGGTCCCGGAGTGATTTCCACGACTGATGAACTCCGGGGTGCGTTTACATGTCGGTCATCAACACCCGTAGTTTTGGCCGATTTTGGCCCGTTCGTGGACTATTACACATTGTTTTGGGGTCCCGGACTGATTTCCACGATTGACGAACCCCGGGGTGCCTTTACATGTCGGTCATCAACACCCGCAGTTTCGGCCGATTTTGGCCCGTTCGTGGACTATTACACATTGTTTTGGGGTCCCGGACTGATTTCCACGATTGACGAACTCCGAGGTGCCTTTACATGTCGGTCATCAACACCCGCAGTTTTCGCCGATTCTGGCCCGTATCATGGACTATTACTCACTGTTTTGGGGTCCCAGAGTGATTTCCACGATTGACGAACCTCGGGCTGCGTTTACGTGTCGGTCATCAACACCCGCAGTTTTAGCCGATTCCGGCCCGTACCGTGGACTATTACTCACTTTTTTCGGTCCCGGAGTGATTTCCACGATTGACGAGCCCCGAGCTGCGTTTACGTGTCGGTCATCAACACCCGCAGTTTTAGCCGATTCTGGCCCGTATCGTGGACTATTACTCACTGTTTTGGGGTCCCGGAGTGATTTCCACGATTGATGAACCCCGGCGTGCGTTTACATGTCGATCATCAACACCCGCAGTTTTGGCCGATTTTGGCCCGTTCCTGGACTAGTACTCACTGTTTTGGGGTCCCGGACTGATTTCCACGATTGACGAACCCCGAGGTGCGTTTACGTGTCGGTCATCAACACCCGCAGTTTTAGCCGATTCCGGCCCGTTTCGTGGACTATTACTCACTGTTTTGGGGTCCCAGAGTGATTTCCACGATTGACGAACCCCGGGCTACGTTTACGTGTCGGTCATCATCACCCACAGTTTTAGCCGATTCCGGCCCGTATCATGGACTATCACTCACTTTTTTGGGGTCCCAGAGTGATTTACACGATTGACGAACCCCGAGCTGCGTTTACATGTCGGTCATCAACACCCGCAGTTTTAGCCGATTCTGGCCCGTATCGTGGACTATTACTCACAGTTTTGGGGTCCTGGACTGATTTCCACGATTGACGAACCCCGATGTGCGTTTACGTGTCGGTCATCAACACCCGCAGTTTTAGCCGATTCCGGCCCGTTTCGTGGACTATTACTCACTATTTTGGGGTCCCGGAGTGATTTCCACGATTGACGAACCCCGGGGTGCATTTACGTGTCGGTCATCAACACTCGCAGTTTTGGCCGATTTTTGCCTGTTCGTGGACTATTACTCACTGTTTTGGGGTCCCGGAGTGATTTCCACGATTGACGAACCCCGGGCTGCGTTTACGTGTCGGTCATCAACACCCGCAGTTTTAGCCGATTCTGGCCCGTATCGTGGAATATTACTCACTTTTTTGGGTCCCGGAGTGATTTCCACGACTGATGAACTCCGGGGTGCGTTTACATGTCGGTCATCAACACCCGTAGTTTTGGCCGATTTTGGCCCGTTCGTCGACTATTACACATTGTTTTGGGGTCCCGGACTGATTTCCACGATTGACGAACCCCGGGGTGCCTTTACATGTCGGTCATCAACACCCGCAGTTTCGGCCGATTTTGGCCCGTTCGTGGACTATTACACATTGTTTTGGGGTCCCGGACTGATTTCCACGATTGACGAACTCCGGGGTGCCTTTACATGTCGGTCATCAACACCCGCAGTTTTCGCCGATTCTGGCCCGTATCATGGACTATTACTCACTGTTTTGGGGTCCCAGAGTGATTTCCACGATTGACGAACCTCGGGCTGCGTTTACGTGTCGGTCATCAACACCCGCAGTTTTAGCCGATTCCGGCCCGTACCGTGGACTATTACTCACTTTTTTCGGTCCCGGAGTGATTTCCACGATTGACGAGCCCCGAGCTGCGTTTACGTGTCGGTCATCAACACCCGCAGTTTTAGCCGATTCTGGCCCGTATCGTGGACTATTACTCACTGTTTTGGGGTCCCGGAGTGATTTCCACGATTGATGAACCCCGGCGTGCGTTTACATGTCGATCATCAACACCCGCAGTTTTGGCCGATTTTGGCCCGTTCCTGGACTAGTACTCACTGTTTTGGGGTCCCGGACTGATTTCCACGATTGACGAACCCCGAGGTGCGTTTACGTGTCGGTCATCAACACCCGCAGTTTTAGCCGATTCCGGCCCGTTTCGTGGACTATTACTCACTGTTTTGGGGTCCCAGAGTGATTTCCACGATTGACGAACCCCGGGCTACGTTTACGTGTCGGTCATCATCACCCACAGTTTTAGCCGATTCCGGCCCGTATCGTGGACTATCACTCACTTTTTTGGGGTCCCAGAGTGATTTACACGATTGACGAACCCCGAGCTGCGTTTACATGTCGGTCATCAACACCCGCAGTTTTAGCCGATTCTGGCCCGTATCGTGGACTATTACTCACAGTTTTGGGGTCCTGGACTGATTTCCACGATTGACGAACCCCGATGTGCGTTTACGTGTCGGTCATCAACACCCGCAGTTTTAGCCGATTCCGGCCCGTTTCGTGGACTATTACTCACTGTTTTGGGGTCCCAGAGTGATTTCCACGATTGACGAACCCCGGGCTACGTTTACGTGTCGGTCATCATCACCCACAATTTTAGCCGATTCCGGCCCGTATCGTGGACTATCACTCACTTTTTTGGGGTCCCAGTGATTTACACGATTGACGAACCCCGAGCTGCGTTTACATGTCGGTCATCAACACCCGCAGTTTTAGCCGATTCTGGCCCGTATCGTGGACTATTACTCACAGTTTTGGGGTCCTGGACTGATTTCCACGATTGACGAACCCCGATGTGCGTTTACGTGTCGGTCATCAACACCCGCAGTTTTAGCCGATTCCGGCCCGTTTCGTGGACTATTACTCACTATTTTGGGGTCCCGGAGTGATTTCCACGATTGACGAACCCCGGGGTGCATTTACGTGTCGGTCATCAACACTCGCAGTTTTGGCCGATTTTTGCCTGTTCGTGGACTATTACTCACTGTTTTGGGGTCCCGGAGTGATTTCCACGATTGACGAACCCCGGGCTGCGTTTACGTGTCGGTCATCAACACCCGCAGTTTTAGCCGATTCTGGCCCGTATCTTGGACTATCACTCACTTTTTTTGGGTCCCGGAGTGATTTCCATGATTGATGAACCCCGGGGTGCGTTTACATGTCGGTCATCAACACCCACAGTTTTGGCCGATTTTGGCCCGTTCGTGGACTATTACTCACTATTTTGGGGTCCCGGACTGATTTCCACGATTGACGAACCCCGGGGTGCGTTTACGTGTCGGTCATCAACACCCGCAGTTTTGGCCGTTTCCGGCCCGTATCGTGGACTATTACTCACTGTTTTGGGGTCCCAGAGTGATTTCCACGATTGACGAACCCCGGGCTGCGTTTACGTGTCGGCCATCAACACCCGCAGTTTTAGCCGATTCCGGCCCGTATCGTGGACTATCACTCACTTTTTTTGGGTCAAGGAGTGATTTCCACGATTGACGAATCCCGAGCTGCGTTTACATGTCGGTCACCAACACCCGCAGTTTTAGCCGATTCTGGCCCGTATCGTGGACTATTACTCACTGTTTTGGGGTCCCGGAGTGATTTCCACGATTGAAGAACCCCGGGGTGCGTTTACATGTCGATCATCAACACCCGCAGTTTTGGCCGATTTTGGCCCGTTCGTGGACTATTACTCACTGTTTTGGGGTCCTGGACTGATTTCCACGATTGACGAACCCCGAGGTGCGTTTACGTGTCGGTCATCAACACCCGCAGTTTTAGCCGATTCCGGCCCGTTTCGTGGACTATTACTCACTTTTTTTGGGTCCCGGAGTGATTTCCACGATTGACGAGCCCCGAGCTGCGTTTACGTGTCGGTCATCAACACCCGCAGTTTTAGCCGATTCTGGCCCGTATCGTGGACTATTACTCACTGTTTTGGGGTCCCAGAGTGATTTCCACGATTGACGAACCCCGGGCTACGTTTACGTGTCGGTCATCATCACCCACAGTTTTAGCCGATTCCGGCCCGTATCGTGGACTATCACTCACTTTTTTTGGGTCCCAGAGTGATTTACACGATTGACGAACCCCGAGCTGCGTTTACATGTCGGTCATCAACACCCGCAGTTTTAGCCGATTCTGGCCCGTATCGTGGACTATTACTCACAGTTTTGGGGTCCTGGACTGATTTCCACGATTGACGAACCCCGATGTGCGTTTACGTGTCGGTCATCAACACCCGCAGTTTTAGCCGATTCCGGCCCGTTTCGTGGACTATTACTCACTATTTTGGGGTCCCGGAGTGATTTCCACGATTGACGAACCCCGGGGTGCATTTACGTGTCGGTCATCAACACCCGCAGTTTTCGCCGATTCTGGCCCGTATCATGGACTATTACTCACTGTTTTGGGGTCCCAGAGTGATTTCCACGATTGACGAACCTCGGGCTGCGTTTACGTGTCGGTCATCAACACCCGCAGTTTTAGCCGATTCCGGCCCGTACCGTGGACTATTACTCACTTTTTTCGGTCCCGGAGTGATTTCCACGATTGACGAGCCCCGAGCTGCGTTTACGTGTCGGTCATCAACACCCGCAGTTTTAGCCGATTCTGGCCCGTATCGTGGACTATTACTCACTGTTTTGGGGTCCCGGAGTGATTTCCACGATTGATGAACCCCGGCGTGCGTTTACATGTCGATCATCAACACCCGCAGTTTTGGCCGATTTTGGCCCGTTCCTGGACTAGTACTCACTGTTTTGGGGTCCCGGACTGATTTCCACGATTGACGAACCCCGAGGTGCGTTTACGTGTCGGTCATCAACACCCGCAGTTTTAGCCGATTCCGGCCCGTTTCGTGGACTATTACTCACTGTTTTGGGGTCCCAGAGTGATTTCCACGATTGACGAACCCCGGGCTACGTTTACGTGTCGGTCATCATCACCCACAGTTTTAGCCGATTCCGGCCCGTATCGTGGACTATCACTCACTTTTTTGGGGTCCCAGAGTGATTTACACGATTGACGAACCCCGAGCTGCGTTTACATGTCGGTCATCAACACCCGCAGTTTTAGCCGATTCTGGCCCGTATCGTGGACTATTACTCACAGTTTTGGGGTCCTGGACTGATTTCCACGATTGACGAACCCCGATGTGCGTTTACGTGTCGGTCATCAACACCCGCAGTTTTAGCCGATTCCGGCCCGTTTCGTGGACTATTACTCACTGTTTTGGGGTCCCAGAGTGATTTCCACGATTGACGAACCCCGGGCTACGTTTACGTGTCGGTCATCATCACCCACAATTTTAGCCGATTCCGGCCCGTATCGTGGACTATCACTCACTTTTTTGGGGTCCCAGTGATTTACACGATTGACGAACCCCGAGCTGCGTTTACATGTCGGTCATCAACACCCGCAGTTTTAGCCGATTCTGGCCCGTATCGTGGACTATTACTCACAGTTTTGGGGTCCTGGACTGATTTCCACGATTGACGAACCCCGATGTGCGTTTACGTGTCGGTCATCAACACCCGCAGTTTTAGCCGATTCCGGCCCGTTTCGTGGACTATTACTCACTATTTTGGGGTCCCGGAGTGATTTCCACGATTGACGAACCCCGGGGTGCATTTACGTGTCGGTCATCAACACTCGCAGTTTTGGCCGATTTTTGCCTGTTCGTGGACTATTACTCACTGTTTTGGGGTCCCGGAGTGATTTCCACGATTGACGAACCCCGGGCTGCGTTTACGTGTCGGTCATCAACACCCGCAGTTTTAGCCGATTCTGGCCCGTATCTTGGACTATCACTCACTTTTTTTGGGTCCCGGAGTGATTTCCATGATTGATGAACCCCGGGGTGCGTTTACATGTCGGTCATCAACACCCACAGTTTTGGCCGATTTTGGCCCGTTCGTGGACTATTACTCACTATTTTGGGGTCCCGGACTGATTTCCACGATTGACGAACCCCGGGGTGCGTTTACGTGTCGGTCATCAACACCCGCAGTTTTGGCCGTTTCCGGCCCGTATCGTGGACTATTACTCACTGTTTTGGGGTCCCAGAGTGATTTCCACGATTGACGAACCCCGGGCTGCGTTTACGTGTCGGCCATCAACACCCGCAGTTTTAGCCGATTCCGGCCCGTATCGTGGACTATCACTCACTTTTTTTGGGTCAAGGAGTGATTTCCACGATTGACGAATCCCGAGCTGCGTTTACATGTCGGTCACCAACACCCGCAGTTTTAGCCGATTCTGGCCCGTATCGTGGACTATTACTCACTGTTTTGGGGTCCCGGAGTGATTTCCACGATTGAAGAACCCCGGGGTGCGTTTACATGTCGATCATCAACACCCGCAGTTTTGGCCGATTTTGGCCCGTTCGTGGACTATTACTCACTGTTTTGGGGTCCTGGACTGATTTCCACGATTGACGAACCCCGAGGTGCGTTTACGTGTCGGTCATCAACACCCGCAGTTTTAGCCGATTCCGGCCCGTTTCGTGGACTATTACTCACTTTTTTTGGGTCCCGGAGTGATTTCCACGATTGACGAGCCCCGAGCTGCGTTTACGTGTCGGTCATCAACACCCGCAGTTTTAGCCGATTCTGGCCCGTATCGTGGACTATTACTCACTGTTTTGGGGTCCCAGAGTGATTTCCACGATTGACGAACCCCGGGCTACGTTTACGTGTCGGTCATCATCACCCACAGTTTTAGCCGATTCCGGCCCGTATCGTGGACTATCACTCACTTTTTTTGGGTCCCAGAGTGATTTACACGATTGACGAACCCCGAGCTGCGTTTACATGTCGGTCATCAACACCCGCAGTTTTAGCCGATTCTGGCCCGTATCGTGGACTATTACTCACAGTTTTGGGGTCCTGGACTGATTTCCACGATTGACGAACCCCGATGTGCGTTTACGTGTCGGTCATCAACACCCGCAGTTTTAGCCGATTCCGGCCCGTTTCGTGGACTATTACTCACTATTTTGGGGTCCCGGAGTGATTTCCACGATTGACGAACCCCGGGGTGCATTTACGTGTCGGTCATCAACACTCGCAGTTTTGGCCGATTTTTGCCTGTTCGTGGACTATTACTCACTGTTTTGGGGTCCCGGAGTGATTTCCACGATTGACGAACCCCGGGCTGCGTTTACGTGTCGGTCATCAACACCCGCAGTTTTAGCCGATTCTGGCCCGTATCTTGGACTATCACTCACTTTTTTTGGGTCCCGGAGTGATTTCCATGATTGATGAACCCCGGGGTGCGTTTACATGTCGGTCATCAACACCCACAGTTTTGGCCGATTTTGGCCCGTTCGTGGACTATTACTCACTATTTTGGGGTCCCGGACTGATTTCCACGATTGACGAACCCCGGGGTGCGTTTACGTGTCGGTCATCAACACCCGCAGTTTTGGCCGATTCCGGCCCGTATCGTGGACTATTACTCACTGTTTTGGGGTCCCAGAGTGATTTCCACGATTGACGAACCCCGGGCTGTGTTTACGTGTCGGCCATCAACACCCGCAGTTTTAGCCGATTCCGGTCCGTATCGTGGACTATCACTCACTTTTTTTGGGTCAAGGAGTGATTTCCACGATTGACGAATCCCGAGCTGCGTTTACATGTCGGTCACCAACACCCGCAGTTTTAGCCGATTCTGGCCCGTATCGTGGACTATTACTCACTGTTTTGGGGTCCCGGAGTGATTTCCACGATTGAAGAACCCCGGGGTGCGTTTACATGTCGATCATCAACACCCGCAGTTTTGGCCGATTTTGGCCCGTTCGTGGACTATTACTCACTGTTTTGGGGTCCTGGACTGATTTCCACGATTGACGAACCCCGAGGTTCGTTTACGTGTCGGTCATCAACACCCGCAGTTTTAGCCGATTCCGGCCCGTTTCGTGGACTATTACTCACTTTTTTTGGGTCCCGGAGTGATTTCCACGATTGACGAGCCCCGAGCTGCGTTTACGTGTCGGTCATCAACACCCGCAGTTTTAGCCGATTCTGGCCCGTATCGTGGACTATTACTCACTTTTTTTGGTTCCCGGAGTGATTTCCACGATTGATGAACCCCGGGGTGCGTTTACATGTCAGTCATCAACACCCGCAATTTTGGCCGATTTTGGCCCGTTCGTGGACTATTACTCACTGTTTTGGGGTCCCGGAGTGATTTCTACGATTGAAGAACCCCGGGGTGCGTTTACGTGTCGGTCATCAACACCCGCAGTTTTGGCCGATTCCGGCCCGTATCGTGGACTATCACTCACTTTTTTTGGGTCCCGGAGTGATTTCCACGATTGACGAACCCCGGGCTGCGTTTACGTGTCGGTCATCAAGACCCGCAGTTTTAGCCAATTCCGGCCCGTATCGTGGACTATTACTCACTGTTTTGGGGTCCCAGAGTGATTTCCACGATTGACGAACCCCGGGCTACGTTTACGTGTCGGTCATCATCACCCACAGTTTTAGCCGATTCCGGCCCGTATCGTGGACTATCACTCACTTTTTTTGGGTCCCAGAGTGATTTACACGATTGACGAACCCCGAGCTGCGTTTACATGTCGGTCATCAACACCCGCAGTTTTAGCCGATTCTGGCCCGTATCGTGGACTATTACTCACAGTTTTGGGGTCCTGGACTGATTTCCACGATTGACGAACCCCGATGTGCGTTTACGTGTCGGTCCTCAACACCCGCAGTTTTAGCCGATTCCGGCCCGTTTCGTGGACTATTACTCACTATTTTGGGGTCCCGGAGTGATTTCCACGATTGACGAACCCCGGGGTGCATTTACGTGTCGGTCATCAACACTCGCAGTTTTGGCCGATTTTTGCCTGTTCGTGGACTATTACTCACTGTTTTGGGGTCCCGGAGTGATTTCCACGATTGACGAACCCCGGGGTGCGTTTACGTGTCGGTCATCAACACCCGCAGTTTTAGCCGATTCTGGCCCGTATCGTGGACTATTACTCACTTTTTTGGGTCCCGGAGTGATTTCCACGACTGATGAACTCCGGGGTGCGTTTACATGTCGGTCATCAACACCCGTAGTTTTGGCCGATTTTGGCCCGTTCGTGGACTATTACACATTGTTTTGGGGTCCCGGACTGATTTCCACGATTGACGAACCCCGGGGTGCCTTTACATGTCGGTCATCAACACCCGCAGTTTCGGCCGATTTTGGCCCGTTCGTGGACTATTACACATTGTTTTGGGGTCCCGGACTGATTTCCACGATTGACGAACTCCGGGGTGCCTTTACATGTCGGTCATCAACACCCGCAGTTTTCGCCGGTTCTGGCCCGTATCATGGACTATTACTCACTGTTTTGGGGTCCCAGAGTGATTTCCACGATTGACGAACCTCGGGCTGCGTTTACGTGTCGGTCATCAACACCCGCAGTTTTAGCCGATTCCGGCCCGTACCGTGGACTATTACTCACTTTTTTCGGTCCCGGAGTGATTTCCACGATTGACGAGCCCCGAGCTGCGTTTACGTGTCGGTCATCAACACCCGCAGTTTTAGCCGATTCTGGCCCGTATCGTGGACTATTACTCACTGTTTTGGGGTCCCGGAGTGATTTCCACGATTGATGAACCCCGGCGTGCGTTTACATGTCGATCATCAACACCCGCAGTTTTGGCCGATTTTGGCCCGTTCCTGGACTAGTACTCACTGTTTTGGGGTCCCGGACTGATTTCCACGATTGACGAACCCCGAGGTGCGTTTACGTGTCGGTCATCAACACCCGCAGTTTTAGCCGATTCCGGCCCGTTTCGTGGACTATTACTCACTGTTTTGGGGTCCCAGAGTGATTTCCACGATTGACGAACCCCGGCCTACGTTTACGTGTCGGTCATCATCACCCACAGTTTTAGCCGATTCCGGCCCGTATCGTGGACTATCACTCACTTTTTTGGGGTCCCAGAGTGATTTACACGATTGACGAACCCCGAGCTGCGTTTACATGTCGGTCATCAACACCCGCAGTTTTAGCCGATTCTGGCCCGTATCGTGGACTATTACTCACAGTTTTGGGGTCCTGGACTGATTTCCACGATTGACGAACCCCGATGTGCGTTTACGTGTCGGTCATCAACACCCGCAGTTTTAGCCGATTCCGGCCCGTTTCGTGGACTATTACTTACTATTTTGGGGTCCCGGAGTGATTTCCACGATTGACGAACCCCGGGGTGCATTTACGTGTCGGTCATCAACACTCGCAGTTTTGGCCGATTTTTGCCTGTTCGTGGACTATTACTCACTGTTTTGGGGTCCCGGAGTGATTTCCACGATTGACGAACCCCGGGGTGCGTTTACGTGTCGGTCATCAACACCCGCAGTTTTAGCCGATTCTGGCCCGTATCGTGGACTATTACTCACTTTTTTGGGTCCCGGAGTGATTTCCACGACTGATGAACTCCGGGGTGCGTTTACATGTCGGTCATCAACACCCGTAGTTTTGGCCGATTTTGGCCCGTTCGTGGACTATTACACATTGTTTTGGGGTCCCGGACTGATTTCCACGATTGACGAACCCCGGGGTGCCTTTACATGTCGGTCATCAACACCCGCAGTTTCGGCCGATTTTGGCCCGTTCGTGGACTATTACACATTGTTTTGGGGTCCCGGACTGATTTCCACGATTGACGAACTCCGGGGTGCCTTTACATGTCGGTCATCAACACCCGCAGTTTTCGCCGGTTCTGGCCCGTATCATGGACTATTACTCACTGTTTTGGGGTCCCAGAGTGATTTCCACGATTGACGAACCTCGGGCTGCGTTTACGTGTCGGTCATCAACACCCGCAGTTTTAGCCGATTCCGGCCCGTACCGTGGACTATTACTCACTTTTTTCGGTCCCGGAGTGATTTCCACGATTGACGAGCCCCGAGCTGCGTTTACGTGTCGGTCATCAACACCCGCAGTTTTAGCCGATTCTGGCCCGTATCGTGGACTATTACTCACTGTTTTGGGGTCCCGGAGTGATTTCCACGATTGATGAACCCCGGCGTGCGTTTACATGTCGATCATCAACACCCGCAGTTTTGGCCGATTTTGGCCCGTTCCTGGACTAGTACTCACTGTTTTGGGGTCCCGGACTGATTTCCACGATTGACGAACCCCGAGGTGCGTTTACGTGTCGGTCATCAACACCCGCAGTTTTAGCCGATTCCGGCCCGTTTCGTGGACTATTACTCACTGTTTTGGGGTCCCAGAGTGATTTCCACGATTGACGAACCCCGGCCTACGTTTACGTGTCGGTCATCATCACCCACAGTTTTAGCCGATTCCGGCCCGTATCGTGGACTATCACTCACTTTTTTGGGGTCCCAGAGTGATTTACACGATTGACGAACCCCGAGCTGCGTTTACATGTCGGTCATCAACACCCGCAGTTTTAGCCGATTCTGGCCCGTATCGTGGACTATTACTCACAGTTTTGGGGTCCTGGACTGATTTCCACGATTGACGAACCCCGATGTGCGTTTACGTGTCGGTCATCAACACCCGCAGTTTTAGCCGATTCCGGCCCGTTTCGTGGACTATTACTCACTATTTTGGGGTCCCGGAGTGATTTCCACGATTGACGAACCCCGGGGTGCATTTACGTGTCGGTCATCAACACTCGCAGTTTTGGCCGATTTTTGCCTGTTCGTGGACTATTACTCACTGTTTTGGGGTCCCGGAGTGATTTCCACGATTGACGAACCCCGGGCTGCGTTTACGTGTCGGTCATCAACACCCGCAGTTTTAGCCGATTCTGGCCCGTATCTTGGACTATCACTCACTTTTTTTGGGTCCCGGAGTGATTTCCATGATTGATGAACCCCGGGGTGCGTTTACATGTCGGTCATCAACACCCACAGTTTTGGCCGATTTTGGCCCGTTCGTGGACTATTACTCACTATTTTGGGGTCCCGGACTGATTTCCACGATTGACGAACCCCGGGGTGCGTTTACGTGTCGGTCATCAACACCCGCAGTTTTGGCCGATTCCGGCCCGTATCGTGGACTATTACTCACTGTTTTGGGGTCCCAGAGTGATTTCCACGATTGACGAACCCCGGGCTGCGTTTACGTGTCGGCCATCAACACCCGCAGTTTTAGCCGATTCCGGCCCGTATCATGGACTATCACTCACTTTTTTTGGGTCAAGGAGTGATTTCCACGATTGACGAATCCCGAGCTGCGTTTACATGTCGGTCACCAACACCCGCAGTTTTAGCCGATTCTGGCCCGTATCGTGGACTATTACTCACTGTTTTGGGGTCCCGGAGTGATTTCCACGATTGAAGAACCCCGGGGTGCGTTTACATGTCGATCATCAACACCCGCAGTTTTGGCCGATTTTGGCCCGTTCGTGGACTATTACTCACTGTTTTGGGGTCCTGGACTGATTTCCACGATTGACGAACCCCGAGGTGCGTTTACGTGTCGGTCATCAACACCCGCAGTTTTAGCCGATTCCGGCCCGTTTCGTGGACTATTACTCACTTTTTTTGGGTCCCGGAGTGATTTCCACGATTGACGAGCCCCGAGCTGCGTTTACGTGTCGGTCATCAACACCCGCAGTTTTAGCCGATTCTGGCCCGTATCGTGGACTATTACTCACTTTTTTTTGGTTCCCGGAGTGATTTCCACGATTGATGAACCCCGGGGTGCGTTTACATGTCAGTCATCAACACCCGCAGTTTTGGCCGATTTTGGCCCGTTCGTGGACTATTACTCACTGTTTTGGGGTCCCGGAGTGATTTCTACGATTGAAGAACCCCGGGGTGCGTTTACGTGTCGGTCATCAACACCCGCAGTTTTGGCCGATTCCGGCCCGTATCGTGGACTATCACTCACTTTTTTTGGGTCCCGGAGTGATTTCCACGATTGACGAACCCCGGGCTGCGTTTACGTGTCGGTCATCAAGACCCGCAGTTTTAGCCAATTCCGGCCCGTATCGTGGACTATTACTCACTGTTTTGGGGTCCTAGAGTGATTTCCACGATTGACGAACCCCGGGCTACGTTTACGTGTCGGTCATCATCACCCACAGTTTTAGCCGATTCCGGCCCGTATCGTGGACTATCACTCACTTTTTTTGGGTCCCAGAGTGATTTACACGATTGACGAACCCCGAGCTGCGTTTACATGTCGGTCATCAACACCCGCAGTTTTAGCCGATTCTGGCCCGTATCGTGGACTATTACTCACAGTTTTGGGGTCCTGGACTGATTTCCACGATTGACGAACCCCGATGTGCGTTTACGTGTCGGTCATCAACACCCGCAGTTTTAGCCGATTCCGGCCCGTTTCGTGGACTATTACTCACTATTTTGGGGTCCCGGAGTGATTTCCACGATTGACGAACCCCGGGGTGCATTTACGTGTCGGTCATCAACACTCGCAGTTTTGGCCGATTTTTGCCTGTTCGTGGACTATTACTCACTGTTTTGGGGTCCCGGAGTGATTTCCACGATTGACGAACCCCGGGCTGCGTTTACGTGTCGGTCATCAACACCCGCAGTTTTAGCCGATTCTGGCCCGTATCTTGGACTATCACTCACTTTTTTTGGGTCCCGGAGTGATTTCCATGATTGATGAACCCCGGGGTGCGTTTACATGTCGGTCATCAACACCCACAGTTTTGGCCGATTTTGGCCCGTTCGTGGACTATTACTCACTATTTTGGGGTCCCGGACTGATTTCCACGATTGACGAACCCCGGGGTGCGTTTACGTGTCGGTCATCAACACCCGCAGTTTTGGCCGATTCCGGCCCGTATCGTGGACTATTACTCACTGTTTTGGGGTCCCAGAGTGATTTCCACGATTGACGAACCCCGGGCTGCGTTTACGTGTCGGCCATCAACACCCGCAGTTTTAGCCGATTCCGGCCCGTATCGTGGACTATCACTCACTTTTTTTGGGTCAAGGAGTGATTTCCACGATTGACGAATCCCGAGCTGCGTTTACATGTCGGTCACCAACACCCGCAGTTTTAGCCGATTCTGGCCCGTATCGTGGACTATTACTCACTGTTTTGGGGTCCCGGAGTGATTTCCACGATTGAAGAACCCCGTGGTGCGTTTACATGTCGATCATCAACACCCGCAGTTTTGGCCGATTTTGGCCCGTTCGTGGACTATTACTCACTGTTTTGGGGTCCTGGACTGATTTCCACGATTGACGAACCCCGAGGTGCGTTTACGTGTCGGTCATCAACACCCGCAGTTTTAGCCGATTCCGGCCCGTTTCGTGGACTATTACTCACTTTTTTGGGTCCCGGAGTGATTTCCACGATTGACGAGCCCCGAGCTGCGTTTACGTGTCGGTCATCAACACCCGCAGTTTTAGCCGATTCTGGCCCGTATCGTGGACTATTACTCACTTTTTTTTGGTTCCCGGAGTGATTTCCACGATTGATGAACCCTGGGGTGCGTTTACATGTCAGTCATCAACACCCGCAGTTTTGGCCGATTTTGGCCCGTTCGTGGACTATTACTCACTGTTTTGGGGTCCCGGAGTGATTTCTACGATTGAAGAACCCCGGGGTGCGTTTACGTGTCGGTCATCAACACCTGCAGTTTTGGCCGATTCCGGCCCGTATCGTGGACTATCACTCACTTTTTTTGGGTCCCGGAGTGATTTCCACGATTGACGAACCCCGGGCTGCGTTTACGTGTCGGTCATCAAGACCCGCAGTTTTAGCCAATTCCGGCCCGTATCGTGGACTATTACTCACTGTTTTGGGGTCCCAGAGTGATTTCCACGATTGACGAACCCCGGGCTACGTTTACGTGTCGGTCATCATCACCCACAGTTTTAGCCGATTCCGGCCCGTATCGTGGACTATCACTCACTTTTTTGGGTCCCAGAGTGATTTACACGATTGACGAACCCCGAGCTGCGTTTACATGTCGGTCATCAACACCCGCAGTTTTAGCCGATTCTGGCCCGTATCGTGGACTATTACTCACAGTTTTGGGGTCCTGGACTGATTTCCACGATTGACGAACCCCGATGTGCGTTTACGTGTCGGTCATCAACACCCGCAGTTTTAGCCGATTCCGGCCCGTTTCGTGGACTATTACTCACTATTTTGGGGTCCCGGAGTGATTTCCACGATTGACGAACCCCGGGGTGCATTTACGTGTCGGTCATCAACACTCGCAGTTTTGGCCGATTTTTGCCTGTTCGTGGACTATTACTCACTGTTTTGGGGTCCCGGAGTGATTTCCACGATTGACGAACCCCGGGCTGCGTTTACGTGTCGGTCATCAACACCCGCAGTTTTAGCCGATTCTGGCCCGTATCATGGACTATTACTCACTTTTTTGGGTCCCGGAGTGATTTCCACGACTGATGAACTCCGGGGTGCGTTTACATGTCGGTCATCAACACCCGTAGTTTTGGCCGATTTTGGCCCGTTCGTGGACTATTACACATTGTTTTGGGGTCCCGGACTGATTTCCACGATTGACGAACCCCGGGGTGCCTTTACATGTCGGTCATCAACACCCGCAGTTTCGGCCGATTTTGGCCCGTTCGTGGACTATTACACATTGTTTTGGGGTCCCGGACTGATTTCCACGATTGACGAACTCCGGGGTGCCTTTACATGTCGGTCATCAACACCCGCAGTTTTCGCCGATTCTGGCCCGTATCATGGACTATTACTCACTGTTTTGGGGTCCCAGAGTGATTTCCACGATTGACGAACCTCGGGCTGCGTTTACGTGTCGGTCATCAACACCCGCAGTTTTAGCCGATTCCGGCCCGTACCGTGGACTATTACTCACTTTTTTCGGTCCCGGAGTGATTTCCACGATTGACGAGCCCCGAGCTGCGTTTACGTGTCGGTCATCAACACCCGCAGTTTTAGCCGATTCTGGCCCGTATCGTGGACTATTACTCACTGTTTTGGGGTCCCGGAGTGATTTCCACGATTGATGAACCCCGGTGTGCGTTTACATGTCGATCATCAACACCCGCAGTTTTGGCCGATTTTGGCCCGTTCCTGGACTAGTACTCACTGTTTTGGGGTCCCGGACTGATTTCCACGATTGACGAACCCCGAGGTGCGTTTACGTGTCGGTCATCAACACCCGCAGTTTTAGCCGATTCCGGCCCGTTTCGTGGACTATTACTCACTGTTTTGGGGTCCCAGAGTGATTTCCATGATTGACGAACCCCGGGGTGCGTTTACATGTCGGTTATCAACACCCGCAGTTTTAGCCGATTCCGGCCCGTATCGTGGACTATCACTCACTTTTTTTGGGTCCCGGAGTGATTTCCACGATTGACGAACCCCGGGCTGCGTTTACGTGTCGGTCATCAAGACCCGCAGTTTTAGCCAATTCCGGCCCGTATCGTGGACTATTACTCACTGTTTTGGGGTCCCAGAGTGATTTCCACGATTGACGAACCCCGGGCTGCGTTTACGGGTCGGTCATCATCACCCAAAGTTTTAGCCGATTCTGGCCTGTATCGTGGACTATCACTCACTTTTTTTGGGTCCCAGAGTGATTTACACGATTGACGAACCCCGAGCTGCGTTTACGTGTCGGTCATCAACACCCGCAGTTTTGGCCGATTCCGGCCCGTTTCGTGGACTATTACTCACTCTTTTGGGGTCCCGGAGTGATTTCCACGATTGACGAACCCCGGGGTGCGTTTACGTGTCGGCCATCAACAATCGCAGTTTTGGCCGATTTTGGCCCGTTCGTGGACTATTACTCACTGTTTTGGGGTCCCGGACTGATTTCCACGATTGACGAACCCCGAGGTGCGTTTACGTGTCGGTCATCAACACCCGCAGTTTTAGCCGATTCTGGCCCGTTCGTGGACTATTACTCACTGTTTTGGGGTCCCGGAGTGATTTCCACGATTGACGAACCCCGGGGTGCGTTTACGTGTCGGTCATCAACACCCGCAGTTTTGGCCGATTTTGGCCCGTTCGTGGACTATTACTCACTGTTTTGGGGTCCCGGACTGATTTCCACGATTGACGAACCCCGAGGTGCGTTTACGTGTCGGTCATCAAGAATCGCAGTTTTAGCCGATTTTGGCCCGTTCCTGGACTATTACTCACTGTTTTGGGGTCCCGGACTGATTTCCACGATTGACGAACCCCGAGGTGCGTTTACGTGTCGGTCATCAACACCCGCAGTTTTGGCCGATTTTGGCCCGTTCGTGGACTATTACTCACTGTTTTGGGGTCCCGGACTGATTTCCACGATTGACGAACCCCGAGGTGCGTTTACGTGTCGGTCATCAACACCCGCAGTTTTAGCCGATTCCGGCCCGTTTTGTGGACTATTACTCACTGTTTTGGGGTCCCGGAGTGATTTCCACGATTGACGAACCCCGGGGTGCGTTTACGTGTCGGTCATCAACACCTGCAGTTTTAGCCGATTCTGGCCCGTATCGTGGACTATTACTCACTTTTTTTCGGTCCCGGAGTGATTTCCATGATTGATGAACTCCGGGGTGCATTTACGTGTCGGTCATCAACACCCGCAGTTTTGGCCGATTCCGGCTCGTTTCGTGGACTATTACTCACTGTTTTGGGGTCCCGGAGTGATTTCCACGATTGACGAACCCCGAGGTGCGTTTACGTGTCGGTCATCAACACCCGCAGTTATAGCCGATTCTGGCCCGTATCGTGGACTATTACTCACTTTTTTTGGGTCCCGGAGTGATTTCCATGATTGAAGAACTCCGGGGTGCGTTTACGTGTCGGTCATCAACACCCGCAGTTTTGGCCGATTCCGGCTCGTTTCGTGGACTATTACTCACTGTTTTGGGGTCCCGGACTGATTTCCACGATTGACGAACCCCGGGGTGCGTTTACGTGTCGGTCATCAACACCCGCAGTTTTAGCCGATTCTGGCCCGTATCGTGGACTATTACTCACTTTTTTTGGGTCCCGGAGTGATTTCCATGATTGATGAACTCCGGGGTGCGTTTACGTGTCGGTCATCAACACCCACAGTTTTGGCCGATTCCGGCCCGTTTCGTGGACTATTACTCACTGTTTTGGGGTCCCGGAGTGATTTCCACGATTGACGAACCCCGGGGTGCGTTTACGTGTCGGTCATCAACAATCGCAGTTTTTGCCGATTTTTGCCCGTTCGTGGACTATTACTCACTGTTTTGGGGTCCCGGACTGATTTCCACGATTGACGAACCCCGAGGTGCGTTTACGTGTCGGTCATCAACACCCAAAGTTTTAGCCGATTCTGGCCTGTATCGTGGACTATCACTCACTTTTTTTGGGTCCCAGAGTGATTTACACGATTGACGAACCCCGAGCTGCGTTTACGTGTCGGTCATCAACACCCGCAGTTTTGGCCGATTCCGGCCCGTTTCGTGGACTATTACTCACTCTTTTGGGGTCCCGGAGTGATTTCCACGATTGACGAACCCCGAGGTGCGTTTACGTGTCGGTCATCAAGAATCGCAGTTTTGGCCGATTTTGGCCCGTTCGTGGACTATTACTCACTGTTTTGGGGTCCCGGACTGATTTCCACGATTGACGAACCCCGAGGTGCGTTTACGTGTCGGTCATCAAGAATCGCAGTTTTGGCCGATTTTGGCCCGTTCGTGGACTATTACTCACTGTTTTGGGGTCCCGGACTGATTTCCACGATTGACGAACCCCGAGGTGCGTTTACGTGTCGGTCATCAACACCCGCAGTTTTAGCCGATTCTGGCCCGTTCATGGACTATTACTCATTGTTTTGGGGTCCCGGAGTGATTTCCACGATTGACGAACCCCGGGGTGCGTTTACGTGTCGGTCATCAACAATCGCAGTTTTGGCCGATTTTGGCCCGTTCTTGGACTATTACTCACTGTTTTGGGGTCCCGGACTGATTTCCACGATTGACGAACCCCGAGGTGCGTTTACGTGTCGGTCATCACCACCCGCAGTTTTTGCCGATTTTTGCCCGTTCGTGGACTATTACTCACTGTTTTCGGGTCCCGGACTGATTTCCACGATTGACGAACCCCGAGGTGCGTTTACGTGTCGGTCATCAACACCTGCAGTTTTAGCCGATTCCGGCCCGTTTTGTGGACTATTACTCACTGTTTTGGGGTCCCGGAGTAATTTCCACGATTGACGAACCCCGGGGTGCGTTTACGTGTCGGTCATCAACACCCGCAGTTTTAGCCGATTCTGGCCCGTATCATGGACTAGTACTCACTTTTTTGGGTCCCGGAGTGATTTCCACGACTGATGAACTCCGGGGTGCGTTTACATGTCGGTCATCAACACCCGCAGTTTTGGCCGATTCCGGCTCGTTTCGTGGACTATTACTCACTGTTTTGGGGTCCCGGAGTGATTTCCACGATTGACGAACCCCGGGGTGCGTTTACGTGTCGGTCATCAACACCCGCAGTTTTAGCCGATTCTGGCCCGTATCGTGGACTATTACTCACTTTTTTTGGGTCCCGGAGTGATTTCCATGATTGATGAACTCCGGGTGCGTTTACGTGTCGGTCATCAATACCCGCAGTTTTGGCCGATTCCAGCTCGTTTCGTGGACTATTACTCACTGTTTTGGGGTCCCGGAGTGATTTCCACGATTGACGAACCCCGGGGTGCGTTTACGTGTCGGTCATCAACACCCGCAGTTTTGGCTGATTTTGGCCCGTTCGTGGACTATTACTCACTGTTTTGGGGTCCCGGACTGATTTCCACGATTGACGAACCCCGAGGTGCGTTTACGTGTCGGTCATCAAGAATCGCAGTTTTGGCCGATTTTGGCCCGTTCATGGACTATTACTCACTGTTTTGGGGTCCCGGACTGATTTCCACGATTGACGAACCCCGAGGTGCGTTTACGTGTCGGTCATCGACACCCGCAGTTTTAGCCGATTCTGGCCCGTTCATGGACTATTACTCATTGTTTTGGGGTCCCGGAGTGATTTCCACGATTGACGAACCCCGGGGTGCGTTTACGTGTCGGTCATCAACAATCGCAGTTTTGGCCGATTTTGGCCCGTTCGTGGACTATTACTCACTGTTTTGGGGTCCCGGACTGATTTCCACGATTGACGAACCCCGAGGTGCGTTTACGTGTCGGTCATCACCACCCGCAGTTTTTGCCGATTTTTGCCCGTTCGTGGACTATTACTCACTGTTTTGGGGTCCCGGACTGATTTCCACGATTGACGAACCCCGAGGTGCGTTTACGTGTCGGTCATCAACACCCGCAGTTTTAGCCGATTCCGGCCCGTTTTGTGGACTATTACTCACTGTTTTGGGGTCCCGGAGTAATTTCCACGATTGACGAACCCCGGGGTGCGTTTACGTGTCGGTCATCAACACCTGCAGTTTTAGCCGATTCTGGCCCGTATCGTGGACTATTACTCACTTTTTTTTGGGTCCCGGAGTGATTTCCATGATTGATGAACTCCGGGGTGCATTTACGTGTCGGTCATCAACACCCGCAGTTTTGGCCGATTCCGGCTCGTTTCGTGGACTATTACTCACTGTTTTGGGGTCCCGGAGTGATTTCCACGATTGACGAACCCCGGGGTGCGTTTACGTGTCGGTCATCAACACCCGCAGTTTTAGCCGATTCTGGCCCGTATCGTGGACTATTACTCACTTTTTTTGGGTCCCGGAGTGATTTCCATGATTGATGAACTCCGGGGTGCGTTTACGTGTCGGTCATCAATACCCGCAGTTTTGGCCGATTCCAGCTCGTTTCGTGGACTATTACTCACTGTTTTGGGGTCCCGGAGTGATTTCCACGATTGACGAACCCCGGGGTGCGTTTACGTGTCGGTCATCAACACCTGCAGTTTTAGCCGATTCTGGCCCGTATCGTGGACTATTACTCACTTTTTTTGGGTCCCGGAGTGATTTCCATGATTGATGAACTCCGGCGTGCGTTTACGTGTCGGTCATAAACACCCGCAGTTTTGGCCGATTCCAGCTCGTTTCGTGGACTATTACTCACTGTTTTGGGGTCCCGGAGTGATTTCCACGATTGACGAACCCCGGGGTGCGTTTACGTGTCGGTCATCAACACCCGCAGTTTTGGCCGATTTTGGCCCGTTCGTGGACTATTACTCACTGTTTTGGGGTCCCGGACTGATTTCCACGATTGACGAACCCCGAGGTGCGTTTACGTGTCGGTCATCAAGAATCGCAGTTTTGGCCGATTTTGGCCCGTTCGTGGACTATTACTCACTGTTTTGGGGTCCCGGACTGATTTCCACGATTGACGAACCCCGAGGTGCGTTTACGTGTCGGTCATCACCACCCGCAGTTTTTGCCGATTTTTGCCCGTTCGTGGACTATTACTCACTGTTTTCGGGTCCCGGACTGATTTCCACGATTGACGAACCCCGAGGTGCGTTTACGTGTCGGTCATCAACACCTGCAGTTTTAGCCGATTCCGGCCCGTTTTGTGGACTATTACTCACTGTTTTGGGGTCCCGGAGTAATTTCCACGATTGACGAACCCCGGGGTGCGTTTACGTGTCGGTCATCAACACCTGCAGTTTTAGCCGATTCTGGCCCGTATCGTGGACTATTACTCACTTTTTTTGGGTCCCGGAGTGATTTCCATGATTGATGAACTCCGGGGTGCATTTACGTGTCGGTCATCAACACCCGCAGTTTTGGCCGATTCCGGCTCGTTTCGTGGACTATTACTCACTGTTTTGGGGTCCCGGAGTGATTTCCACGATTGACGAACCCCGGGGTGCGTTTACGTGTCGGTCATCAACACCCGCAGTTTTAGCCGATTCTGGCCCGTATCATGGACTATTACTCACTTTTTTTGGGTCCCGGAGTGATTTCCATGATTGATGAACTCCGGGGTGCGTTTACGTGTCGGTCATCAATACCCGCAGTTTTGGCCGATTCCAGCTCGTTTCGTGGACTATTACTCACTGTTTTGGGGTCCCGGAGTGATTTCCACGATTGACGAACCCCGGGGTGCGTTTACGTGTCGGTCATCAACACTCGCAGTTTTGGCCGATTTTTGCCCGTTCGTGGACTATTACTCACTGTTTTGGGGTCCCGGACTGATTTCCACGATTGACAAACCCCGAGGTGCGTTTACGTGTCGGTTATCAACTCCCGCAGTTTTAGCCGATTCTGGCCCATTCGTGGACTATTACTCACTGTTTTGGGGTCCCGGAGTGATTTCCACGATTGACGAACCTCGGGGTGCGTTTACGTGTCGGTCATCAACACCCGCAGTTTTGGCCGATTTTGGCCCGTTCGTGGACTATTACTCACTGTTTTGGGGTCCCGGACTGATTTCCACGATTGACGAACCCCGAGGTGCGTTTACGTGTCGGTCATCAACACCCGCAGTTTTAGCCGATTCCGGCCCGTTTTGTGGACTATTACTCACTGTTTTGGGGTCCCGGAGTAATTTCCACGATTGACGAACCCCGGGGTGCGTTTACGTGTCGGTCATCAACACCTGCAGTTTTGGCCGATTCTGGCCCGTATCGTGGACTATTACTCACTTTTTTTGGGTCCCGGAGTGATTTCCATGATTGATGAACTCCGGGGTGCATTTACGTGTCGGTCATCAACACCCGCAGTTTTGGCCGATTCCGGCTCGTTTCTTGGACTATTACTCACTGTTTTGGGGTCCCGGAGTGATTTCCACGATTGACGAACCCCGAGGTGCGTTTACGTGTCGGTCATCAACACCCGCAGTTTTGGCTGATTTTGGCCCGTTCGTGGACTATTACTCACTGTTTTGGGGTCCCGGACTGATTTCCACGATTGACGAACCCCGAGGTGCGTTTACGTGTCGGTCATCAAGAATCGCAGTTTTGGCCGATTTTGGCCCGTTCGTGGACTATTACTCACTGTTTTGGGGTCCCGGACTGATTTCCACGATTGACGAACCCCGAGGTGCGTTTACGTGTCGGTCATCAACACCCGCAGTTTTAGCCGATTCTGGCCCGTTCATGGACTATTACTCATTGTTTTGGGGTCCCGGAGTGATTTCCACGATTGACGAACCCCGGGGTGCGTTTACGTGTCGGTCATCAACAATCGCAGTTTTGGCCGATTTTGGCCCGTTCGTGGACTATTACTCACTGTTTTGGGGTCCCGGACTGATTTCCACGATTGACGAACCCCGAGGTGCGTTTACGTGTCGGTCATCACCACCCGCAGTTTTTGCCGATTTTTGCCCGTTCGTGGACTATTACTCACTGTTTTCGGGTCCCGGACTGATTTCCACGATTGACGAACCCCGAGGTGCGTTTACGTGTCGGTCATCAACACCCGCAGTTTTAGCCGATTCCGGCCCGTTTTGTGGACTATTACTCACTGTTTTGGGGTCCCGGAGTAATTTCCACGATTGACGAACCCCGGGGTGCGTTTACGTGTCGGTCATCAACACCTGCAGTTTTAGCCGATTCGGGCCCGTATCGTGGACTATTACTCACTTTTTTTGGGTCCCGGAGTGATTTCCATGATTGATGAACTCCGGGGTGCATTTACGTGTCGGTCATCAACACCCGCAGTTTTGGCCGATTCCGGCTCGTTTCGTGGACTATTACTCACTGTTTTGGGGTCCCGGAGTGATTTCCACGATTGACGAACCCCGGGGTGCGTTTACGTGTCGGTCATCAACACCCGCAGTTTTAGCCGATTCTGGCCCGTATCGTGGACTATTACTCACTTTTTTTGGGTCCCGGAGTGATTTCCATGATTGATGAACTCCGGGGTGCGTTTACGTGTCGGTCATCAACACCCGCAGTTTTGGCCGATTCCAGCTCGTTTCGTGGACTATTACTCACTGTTTTGGGGTCCCGGAGTGATTTCCACGATTGACGAACCCCGGGGTGCGTTTACGTGTCGGTCATCAACACTCGCAGTTTTGGCCGATTTTTGCCCGTTCGTGGACTATTACTCACTGTTTTGGGGTCCCGGACTGATTTCCACGATTGACAAACCCCGAGGTGCGTTTACGTGTCGGTTATCAACTCCCGCAGTTTTAGCCGATTCTGGCCCATTCGTGGACTATTACTCACTGTTTTGGGGTCCCGGAGTGATTTCCACGATTGACGAACCTCGGGGTGCGTTTACGTGTCGGTCATCAACACCCGCAGTTTTGGCCGATTTTGGCCCGTTCGTGGACTATTACTCACTGTTTTGGGGTCCCGGACTGATTTCCACGATTGACGAACCCCGAGGTGCGTTTACGTGTCGGTCATCAACACCCGCAGTTTTAGCCGATTCCGGCCCGTTTTGTGGACTATTACTCACTGTTTTGGGGTCCCGGAGTAATTTCCACGATTGACGAACCCCGGGGTGCGTTTACGTGTCGGTCATCAACACCTGCAGTTTTGGCCGATTCTGGCCCGTATCGTGGACTATTACTCACTTTTTTTGGGTCCCGGAGTGATTTCCATGATTGATGAACTCCGGGGTGCATTTACGTGTCGGTCATCAACACCCGCAGTTTTGGCCGATTCCGGCTCGTTTCGTGGACTATTACTCACTGTTTTGGGGTCCCGGAGTGATTTCCACGATTGACGAACCCCGAGGTGCGTTTACGTGTCGGTCATCAACACCCGCAGTTTTGGCTGATTTTGGCCCGTTCGTGGACTATTACTCACTGTTTTGGGGTCCCGGACTGATTTCCACGATTGACGAACCCCGAGGTGCGTTTACGTGTCGGTCATCAAGAATCGCAGTTTTGGCCGATTTTGGCCCGTTCGTGGACTATTACTCACTGTTTTGGGGTCCCGGACTGATTTCCACGATTGACGAACCCCGAGGTGCGTTTACGTGTCGGTCATCAACACCCGCAGTTTTAGCCGATTCTGGCCCGTTCATGGACTATTACTCATTGTTTTGGGGTCCCGGAGTGATTTCCACGATTGACGAACCCCGGGGTGCGTTTACGTGTCGGTCATCAACAATCGCAGTTTTGGCCGATTTTGGCCCGTTCGTGGACTATTACTCACTGTTTTGGGGTCCCGGACTGATTTCCACGATTGACGAACCCCGAGGTGCGTTTACGTGTCGGTCATCACCACCCGCAGTTTTTGCCGATTTTTGCCCGTTCGTGGACTATTACTCACTGTTTTCGGGTCCCGGACTGATTTCCACGATTGACGAACCCCGAGGTGCGTTTACGTGTCGGTCATCAACACCCGCAGTTTTAGCCGATTCCGGCCCGTTTTGTGGACTATTACTCACTGTTTTGGGGTCCCGGAGTAATTTCCACGATTGACGAACCCCGGGGTGCGTTTACGTGTCGGTCATCAACACCTGCAGTTTTAGCCGATTCTGGCCCGTATCGTGGACTATTACTCACTTTTTTTGGGTCCCGGAGTGATTTCCATGATTGATGAACTCCGGGGTGCATTTACGTGTCGGTCATCAACACCCGCAGTTTTGGCCGATTCCGGCTCGTTTCGTGGACTATTACTCACTGTTTTGGGGTCCCGGAGTGATTTCCACGATTGACGAACCCCGGGGTGCGTTTACGTGTCGGTCATCAACACCCGCAGTTTTAGCCGATTCTGGCCCGTATCGTGGACTATTACTCACTTTTTTTGGGTCCCGGAGTGATTTCCATGATTGATGAACTCCGGGGTGCGTTTACGTGTCGGTCATCAACACCCGCAGTTTTGGCCGATTCCAGCTCGTTTCGTGGACTATTACTCACTGTTTTGGGGTCCCGGAGTGATTTCCACGATTGACGAACCCCGGGGTGCGTTTACGTGTCGGTCATCAACACTCGCAGTTTTGGCCGATTTTTGCCCGTTCGTGGACTATTACTCACTGTTTTGGGGTCCCGGACTGATTTCCACGATTGACAAACCCCGAGGTGCGTTTACGTGTCGGTTATCAACTCCCGCAGTTTTAGCCGATTCTGGCCCATTCGTGGACTATTACTCACTGTTTTGGGGTCCCGGAGTGATTTCCACGATTGACGAACCTCGGGGTGCGTTTACGTGTCGGTCATCAACACCCGCAGTTTTGGCCGATTTTGGCCCGTTCGTGGACTATTACTCACTGTTTTGGGGTCCCGGACTGATTTCCACGATTGACGAACCCCGAGGTGCGTTTACGTGTCGGTCATCAACACCCGCAGTTTTAGCCGATTCCGGCCCGTTTTGTGGACTATTACTCACTGTTTTGGGGTCCCGGAGTAATTTCCACGATTGACGAACCCCGGGGTGCGTTTACGTGTCGGTCATCAACACCTGCAGTTTTGGCCGATTCTGGCCCGTATCGTGGACTATTACTCACTTTTTTTGGGTCCCGGAGTGATTTCCATGATTGATGAACTCCGGGGTGCATTTACGTGTCGGTCATCAACACCCGCAGTTTTGGCCGATTCCGGCTCGTTTCGTGGACTATTACTCACTGTTTTGGGGTCCCGGAGTGATTTCCACGATTGACGAACCCCGAGGTGCGTTTACGTGTCGGTCATCAACACCCGCAGTTTTGGCTGATTTTGGCCCGTTCGTGGACTATTACTCACTGTTTTGGGGTCCCGGACTGATTTCCACGATTGACGAACCCCGAGGTGCGTTTACGTGTCGGTCATCAAGAATCGCAGTTTTGGCCGATTTTGGCCCGTTCGTGGACTATTACTCACTGTTTTGGGGTCCCGGACTGATTTCCACGATTGACGAACCCCGAGGTGCGTTTACGTGTCGGTCATCAACACCCGCAGTTTTAGCCGATTCTGGCCCGTTCATGGACTATTACTCATTGTTTTGGGGTCCCGGAGTGATTTCCACGATTGACGAACCCCGGGGTGCGTTTACGTGTCGCTCATCAACAATCGCAGTTTTGGCCGATTTTGGCCCGTTCGTGGACTATTACTCACTGTTTTGGGGTCCCGGACTGATTTCCACGATTGACGAACCCCGAGGTGCGTTTACGTGTCGGTCATCACCACCCGCAGTTTTTGCCGATTTTTGCCCGTTCGTGGACTATTACTCACTGTTTTCGGGTCCCGGACTGATTTCCACGATTGACGAACCCCGAGGTGCGTTTACGTGTCGGTCATCAACACCCGCAGTTTTAGCCGATTCCGGCCCGTTTTGTGGACTATTACTCACTGTTTTGGGGTCCCGGAGTAATTTCCACGATTGACGAACCCCGGGGTGCGTTTACGTGTCGGTCATCAACACCTGCAGTTTTAGCCGATTCTGGCCCGTATGGTGGACTATTACTCACTTTTTTTGGGTCCCGGAGTGATTTCCATGATTGATGAACTCCGGGGTGCATTTACGTGTCGGTCATCAACACCCGCAGTTTTGGCCGATTCCGGCTCGTTTCGTGGACTATTACTCACTGTTTTGGGGTCCCGGAGTGATTTCCACGATTGACGAACCCCGGGGTGCGTTTACGTGTCGGTCATCAACACCCGCAGTTTTAGCCGATTCTGGCCCGTATCGTGGACTATTACTCACTTTTTTTGGGTCCCGGAGTGATTTCCATGATTGATGAACTCCGGGGTGCGTTTACGTGTCGGTCATCAATACCCGCAGTTTTGGCCGATTCCAGCTCGTTTCGTGGACTATTACTCACTGTTTTGGGGTCCCGGAGTGATTTCCACGATTGACGAACCCCGGGGTGCGTTTACGTGTCGGTCATCAACACTCGCAGTTTTGGCCGATTTTTGCCCGTTCGTGGACTATTACTCACTGTTTTGGGGTCCCGGACTGATTTCCACGATTGACAAACCCCGAGGTGCGTTTACGTGTCGGTTATCAACTCCCGCAGTTTTAGCCGATTCTGGCCCATTCGTGGACTATTACTCACTGTTTTGGGGTCCCGGAGTGATTTCCACGATTGACGAACCTCGGGGTGCGTTTACGTGTCGGTCATCAACACCCGCAGTTTTGGCCGATTTTGGCCCGTTCGTGGACTATTACTCACTGTTTTGGGGTCCCGGACTGATTTCCACGATTGACGAACCCCGAGGTGCGTTTACGTGTCGGTCATCAACACCCGCAGTTTTAGCCGATTCCGGCCCGTTTTGTGGACTATTACTCACTGTTTTGGGGTCCCGGAGTAATTTCCACGATTGACGAACCCCGGGGTGCGTTTACGTGTCGGTCATCAACACCTGCAGTTTTGGCCGATTCTGGCCCGTATCGTGGACTATTACTCACTTTTTTTGGGTCCTGGAGTGATTTCCATGATTGATGAACTCCGGGGTGCATTTACGTGTCGGTCATCAACACCCGCAGTTTTGGCCGATTCCGGCTCGTTTCGTGGACTATTACTCACTGTTTTGGGGTCCCGGAGTGATTTCCACGATTGACGAACCCCGAGGTGCGTTTACGTGTCGGTCATCAACACCCGCAGTTTTGGCCGATTTTGGCCCGTTCGTGGACTATTACTCACTGTTTTGGGGTCCCGGACTGATTTCCACGATTGACGAACCCCGAGGTGCGTTTACGTGTCGGTCATCAAGAATCGCAGTTTTGGCCGATTTTGGCCCGTTCGTGGACTATTACTCACTGTTTTGGGGTCTCGGACTGATTTCCACGATTGACGAACCCCGAGGTGCGTTTACGTGTCGGTCATCAACACCCGCAGTTTTAGCCGATTCTGGCCCGTTCATGGACTATTACTCATTGTTTTGGGGTCCCGGAGTGATTTCCACGATTGACGAACCCCGGGGTGCGTTTACGTGTCGGTCATCAACAATCGCAGTTTTGGCCGATTTTGGCCCGTTCGTGGACTATTACTCACTGTTTTGGGGTCCCGGACTGATTTCCACGATTGACGAACCCCGAGGTGCGTTTACGTGTCGGTCATCACCACCCGCAGTTTTTGCCGATTTTTGCCCGTTCGTGGACTATTACTCACTGTTTTCGGGTCCCGGACTGATTTCCACGATTGACGAACCCCGAGGTGCGTTTACGTGTCGGTCATCAACACCCGCAGTTTTAGCCGATTCCGGCCCGTTTTGTGGACTATTACTCACTGTTTTGGGGTCCCGGAGTAATTTCCACGATTGACGAACCCCGGGGTGCGTTTACGTGTCGGTCATCAACACCTGCAGTTTTAGCCGATTCTGGCCCGTATCGTGGACTATTACTCACTTTTTTTGGGTCCCGGAGTGATTTCCATGATTGATGAACTCCGGGGTGCATTTACGTGTCGGTCATCAACACCCGCAGTTTTGGCCGATTCCGGCTCGTTTCGTGGACTATTACTCACTGTTTTGGGGTCCCGGAGTGATTTCCACGATTGACGAACCCCGGGGTGCGTTTACGTGTCGGTCATCAACACCCGCAGTTTTAGCCGATTCTGGCCCGTATCGTGGACTATTACTCACTTTTTTTGGGTCCCGGAGTGATTTCCATGATTGATGAACTCCGGGGTGCGTTTACGTGTCGGTCATCAATACCCGCAGTTTTGGCCGATTCCAGCTCGTTTCGTGGACTATTACTCACTGTTTTGGGGTCCCGGAGTGATTTCCACGATTGACGAACCCCGGGGTGCGTTTACGTGTCGGTCATCAACACTCGCAGTTTTGGCCGATTTTTGCCCGTTCGTGGACTATTACTCACTGTTTTGGGGTCCCGGACTGATTTCCACGATTGACAAACCCCGAGGTGCGTTTACGTGTCGGTTATCAACTCCCGCAGTTTTAGCCGATTCTGGCCCATTCGTGGACTATTACTCACTGTTTTGGGGTCCCGGAGTGATTTCCACGATTGACGAACCTCGGGGTGCGTTTACGTGTCGGTCATCAACACCCGCAGTTTTGGCCGATTTTGGCCCGTTCGTGGACTATTACTCACTGTTTTGGGGTCCCGGACTGATTTCCACGATTGACGAACCCCGAGGTGCGTTTACGTGTCGGTCATCAACACCCGCAGTTTTAGCCGATTCCGGCCCGTTTTGTGGACTATTACTCACTGTTTTGGGGTCCCGGAGTAATTTCCACGATTGACGAACCCCGGGGTGCGTTTACGTGTCGGTCATCAACACCTGCAGTTTTAGCCGATTCTGGCCCGTATCGTGGACTATTACTCACTTTTTTTGGGTCCCGGAGTGATTTCCATGATTGATGAACTCCGGGGTGCATTTACGTGTCGGTCATCAACACCCGCAGTTTTGGCCGATTCCGGCTCGTTTCGTGGACTATTACTCACTGTTTTGGGGTCCCGGAGTGATTTCCACGATTGACGAACCCCGGGGTGCGTTTACGTGTCGGTCATCAACACCCGCAGTTTTAGCCGATTCTGGCCCGTATCGTGGACTATTACTCACTTTTTTTGGGTCCCGGAGTGATTTCCATGATTGATGAACTCCGGGGTGCGTTTACGTGTCGGTCATCAATACCCGCAGTTTTGGCCGATTCCAGCTCGTTTCGTGGACTATTACTCACTGTTTTGGGGTCCCGGAGTAATTTCCACGATTGACGAACCCCGGGGTGCGTTTACGTGTCGGTCATCAACACTCGCAGTTTTGGCCGATTTTTGCCCGTTCGTGGACTATTACTCACTGTTTTGGGGTCCCGGACTGATTTCCACGATTGACAAACCCCGAGGTGCGTTTACGTGTCGGTTATCAACTCCCGCAGTTTTAGCCGATTCTGGCCCATTCGTGGACTATTACTCACTGTTTTGGGGTCCCGGAGTGATTTCCACGATTGACGAACCTCGGGGTGCGTTTACGTGTCGGTCATCAACACCCGCAGTTTTGGCTGATTTTGGCCCGTTCGTGGACTATTACTCACTGTTTTGGGGTCCCGGACTGATTTCCACGATTGACGAACCCCGAGGTGCGTTTACGTGTCGGTCATCAACACCCGCAGTTTTAGCCGATTCCGGCCCGTTTTGTGGACTATTACTCACTGTTTTGGGGTCCCGGAGTAATTTCCACGATTGACGAACCCCGCGGTGCGTTTACGTGTCGGTCATCAACACCTGCAGTTTTAGCCGATTCTGGCCCGTATCGTGGACTATTACTCACTTTTTTTGGGTCCCGGAGTGATTTCCATGATTGATGAACTCCGGGGTGCATTTACATGTCGGTCATCAACACCCGCAGTTTTGGCCGATTCCGGCTCGTTTCGTGGACTATTACTCACTGTTTTGGGGTCCCGGAGTGATTTCCACGATTGACGAACCCCGGGGTACGTTTACGTGACGGTCATCAACACCCGCAGTTTTAGCCGATTTTGGCCCGTATCGTGCACTATTACTCACTTTTTTTTGGGTCCCGGAGTGATTTCCAAGATTGATGAACTCCGGGGTGCGTTTACGTGTCGGTCATCAACACCCGCAGTTTTAGCCGATTCTGGCCCGTATCGTGGACTATTACTCACTTTTTTTGGGTCCCGGAGTGATTTCCATGATTGATGAACTCCGGGGTGCGTTTACGTGTCGGTCATCAATACCCGCAGTTTTGGCCAATTCCAGCTCGTTTCGTGGACTATTACTCACTGTTTTGGGGTCCCGGAGTGATTTCCACGATTGACGAACCCCGGGGTGCGTTTACGTGTCGGTCATCAACACCTGCAGTTTTAGCCGATTCTGGCCCGTATCGTGGACTATTACTCACTTTTTTTGGGTCCCGGAGTGATTTCCATGATTGATGAACTCCGGCGTGCGTTTACGTGTCGGTCATAAACACCCGCAGTTTTGGCCGATTCCAGCTCGTTTCGTGGACTATTACTCACTGTTTTCGGGTCCCGGACTGATTTCCACGATTGACGAACCCCGAGGTGCGTTTACGTGTCGGTCATCAACACCCGCAGTTTTAGCCGATTCCGGCCCGTTTTGTGGACTATTACTCACTGTTTTGGGGTCCCGGAGTAATTTCCACGATTGACGAACCCCGGGGTGCGTTTACGTGTCGGTCATCAACACCTGCAGTTTTAGCCGATTCTGGCCCGTATCGTGGACTATTACTCACTTTTTTTGGGTCCCGGAGTGATTTCCATGATTGATGAACTCCGGGGTGCATTTACGTGTCGGTCATCAACACCCGCAGTTTTGGCCGATTCCGGCTCGTTTCGTGGACTATTACTCACTGTTTTGGGGTCCCGGAGTGATTTCCACGATTGACGAACCCCGGGGTGCGTTTACGTGTCGGTCATCAACACCCGCAGTTTTAGCCGATTCTGGCCCGTATCGTGGACTATTACTCACTTTTTTTGGGTCCCGGAGTGATTTCCATGATTGATGAACTCCGGGGTGCGTTTACGTGTCGGTCATCAATACCCGCAGTTTTGGCCGATTCCAGCTCGTTTCGTGGACTATTACTCACTGTTTTGGGGTCCCGGAGTGATTTCCACGATTGACGAACCCCGGGGTGCGTTTACGTGTCGGTCATCAACACCCGCAGTTTTAGCCGATTCCGGCCCGTTTTGTGGACTATTACTCACTGTTTTGGGGTCCCGGAGTAATTTCCACGATTGACGAACCCCGGGGTGCGTTTACGTGTCGGTCATCAACACCTGCAGTTTTAGCCGATTCTGGCCCGTATCGTGGACTATTACTCACTTTTTTTGGGTCCCGGAGTGATTTCCATGATTGATGAACTCCGGGGTGCGTTTACGTGTCGGTCATCAATACCCGCAGTTTTGGCCGATTCCAGCTCGTTTCGTGGACTATTACTCACTGTTTTGGGGTCCCGGAGTGATTTCCACGATTGACGAACCCCGGGGTGCGTTTACGTGTCGGTCATCAACACTCGCAGTTTTGGCCGATTTTTGCCCGTTCGTGGACTATTACTCACTGTTTTGGGGTCCCGGACTGATTTCCACGATTGACAAACCCCGAGGTGCGTTTACGTGTCGGTTATCAACTCCCGCAGTTTTAGCCGATTCTGGCCCATTCGTGGACTATTACTCACTGTTTTGGGGTCCCGGAGTGATTTCCACGATTGACGAACCTCGGGGTGCGTTTACGTGTCGGTCATCAACACCCGCAGTTTTGGCCGATTTTGGCCCGTTCGTGGACTATTACTCACTGTTTTGGGGTCCCGGACTGATTTCCACGATTGACGAACCCCGAGGTGCGTTTACGTGTCGGTCATCAACACCCGCAGTTTTAGCCGATTCCGGCCCGTTTTGTGGACTATTACTCACTGTTTTGGGGTCCCGGAGTAATTTCCACGATTGACGAACCCCGGGGTGCGTTTACGTGTCGGTCATCAACACCTGCAGTTTTAGCCGATTCTGGCCCGTATCGTGGACTATTACTCACTTTTTTTGGGTCCCGGAGTGATTTCCATGATTGATGAACTCCGGGGTGCATTTACGTGTCGGTCATCAACACCCGCAGTTTTGGCCGATTCCGGCTCGTTTCGTGGACTATTACTCACTGTTTTGGGGTCCCGGAGTGATTTCCACGATTGACGAACCCCGGGGTGCGTTTACGTGTCGGTCATCAACACCCGCAGTTTTAGCCGATTCTGGCCCGTATCGTGGACTATTACTCACTTTTTTTGGGTCCCGGAGTGATTTCCATGATTGATGAACTCCGGGGTGCGTTTACGTGTCGGTCATCAATACCCGCAGTTTTGGCCGATTCCAGCTCGTTTCGTGGACTATTACTCACTGTTTTGGGGTCCCGGAGTAATTTCCACGATTGACGAACCCCGGGGTGCGTTTACGTGTCGGTCATCAACACTCGCAGTTTTGGCCGATTTTTGCCCGTTCGTGGACTATTACTCACTGTTTTGGGGTCCCGGACTGATTTCCACGATTGACAAACCCCGAGGTGCGTTTACGTGTCGGTTATCAACTCCCGCAGTTTTAGCCGATTCTGGCCCATTCGTGGACTATTACTCACTGTTTTGGGGTCCCGGAGTGATTTCCACGATTGACGAACCTCGGGGTGCGTTTACGTGTCGGTCATCAACACCCGCAGTTTTGGCTGATTTTGGCCCGTTCGTGGACTATTACTCACTGTTTTGGGGTCCCGGACTGATTTCCACGATTGACGAACCCCGAGGTGCGTTTACGTGTCGGTCATCAACACCCGCAGTTTTAGCCGATTCCGGCCCGTTTTGTGGACTATTACTCACTGTTTTGGGGTCCCGGAGTAATTTCCACGATTGACGAACCCCGCGGTGCGTTTACGTGTCGGTCATCAACACCTGCAGTTTTAGCCGATTCTGGCCCGTATCGTGGACTATTACTCACTTTTTTTGGGTCCCGGAGTGATTTCCATGATTGATGAACTCCGGGGTGCATTTACATGTCGGTCATCAACACCCGCAGTTTTGGCCGATTCCGGCTCGTTTCGTGGACTATTACTCACTGTTTTGGGGTCCCGGAGTGATTTCCACGATTGACGAACCCCGGGGTACGTTTACGTGACGGTCATCAACACCCGCAGTTTTAGCCGATTTTGGCCCGTATCGTGCACTATTACTCACTTTTTTTTGGGTCCCGGAGTGATTTCCAAGATTGATGAACTCCGGGGTGCGTTTACGTGTCGGTCATCAACACCCGCAGTTTTAGCCGATTCTGGCCCGTATCGTGGACTATTACTCACTTTTTTTGGGTCCCGGAGTGATTTCCATGATTGATGAACTCCGGGGTGCGTTTACGTGTCGGTCATCAATACCCGCAGTTTTGGCCAATTCCAGCTCGTTTCGTGGACTATTACTCACTGTTTTGGGGTCCCGGAGTGATTTCCACGATTGACGAACCCCGGGGTGCGTTTACGTGTCGGTCATCAACACCTGCAGTTTTAGCCGATTCTGGCCCGTATCGTGGACTATTACTCACTTTTTTTGGGTCCCGGAGTGATTTCCATGATTGATGAACTCCGGCGTGCGTTTACGTGTCGGTCATAAACACCCGCAGTTTTGGCCGATTCCAGCTCGTTTCGTGGACTATTACTCACTGTTTTCGGGTCCCGGACTGATTTCCACGATTGACGAACCCCGAGGTGCGTTTACGTGTCGGTCATCAACACCCGCAGTTTTAGCCGATTCCGGCCCGTTTTGTGGACTATTACTCACTGTTTTGGGGTCCCGGAGTAATTTCCACGATTGACGAACCCCGGGGTGCGTTTACGTGTCGGTCATCAACACCTGCAGTTTTAGCCGATTCTGGCCCGTATCGTGGACTATTACTCACTTTTTTTGGGTCCCGGAGTGATTTCCATGATTGATGAACTCCGGGGTGCATTTACGTGTCGGTCATCAACACCCGCAGTTTTGGCCGATTCCGGCTCGTTTCGTGGACTATTACTCACTGTTTTGGGGTCCCGGAGTGATTTCCACGATTGACGAACCCCGGGGTGCGTTTACGTGTCGGTCATCAACACCCGCAGTTTTAGCCGATTCTGGCCCGTATCGTGGACTATTACTCACTTTTTTTGGGTCCCGGAGTGATTTCCATGATTGATGAACTCCGGGGTGCGTTTACGTGTCGGTCATCAATACCCGCAGTTTTGGCCGATTCCAGCTCGTTTCGTGGACTATTACTCACTGTTTTGGGGTCCCGGAGTGATTTCCACGATTGACGAACCCCGGGGTGCGTTTACGTGTCGGTCATCAACACTCGCAGTTTTGGCCGATTTTTGCCCGTTCGTGGACTATTACTCACTGTTTTGGGGTCCCGGACTGATTTCCACGATTGACAAACCCCGAGGTGCGTTTACGTGTCGGTTATCAACTCCCGCAGTTTTAGCCGATTCTGGCCCATTCGTGGACTATTACTCACTGTTTTGGGGTCCCGGAGTGATTTCCACGATTGACGAACCTCGGGGTGCGTTTACGTGTCGGTCATCAACACCCGCAGTTTTGGCCGATTTTGGCCCGTTCGTGGACTATTACTCACTGTTTTGGGGTCCCGGACTGATTTCCACGATTGACGAACCCCGAGGTGCGTTTACGTGTCGGTCATCAACACCCGCAGTTTTAGCCGATTCCGGCCCGTTTTGTGGACTATTACTCACTGTTTTGGGGTCCCGGAGTAATTTCCACGATTGACGAACCCCGGGGTGCGTTTACGTGTCGGTCATCAACACCTGCAGTTTTAGCCGATTCTGGCCCGTATCGTGGACTATTACTCACTTTTTTTGGGTCCCGGAGTGATTTCCATGATTGATGAACTCCGGGGTGCGTTTACGTGTCGGTCATCAATACCCGCAGTTTTGGCCGATTCCAGCTCGTTTCGTGGACTATTACTCACTGTTTTGGGGTCCCGGAGTAATTTCCACGATTGACGAACCCCGGGGTGCGTTTACGTGTCGGTCATCAACACTCGCAGTTTTGGCCGATTTTTGCCCGTTCGTGGACTATTACTCACTGTTTTGGGGTCCCGGACTGATTTCCACGATTGACAAACCCCGAGGTGCGTTTACGTGTCGGTTATCAACTCCCGCAGTTTTAGCCGATTCTGGCCCATTCGTGGACTATTACTCACTGTTTTGGGGTCCCGGAGTGATTTCCACGATTGACGAACCTCGGGGTGCGTTTACGTGTCGGTCATCAACACCCGCAGTTTTGGCTGATTTTGGCCCGTTCGTGGACTATTACTCACTGTTTTGGGGTCCCGGACTGATTTCCACGATTGACGAACCCCGAGGTGCGTTTACGTGTCGGTCATCAACACCCGCAGTTTTAGCCGATTCCGGCCCGTTTTGTGGACTATTACTCACTGTTTTGGGGTCCCGGAGTAATTTCCACGATTGACGAACCCCGCGGTGCGTTTACGTGTCGGTCATCAACACCTGCAGTTTTAGCCGATTCTGGCCCGTATCGTGGACTATTACTCACTTTTTTTGGGTCCCGGAGTGATTTCCATGATTGATGAACTCCGGGGTGCATTTACATGTCGGTCATCAACACCCGCAGTTTTGGCCGATTCCGGCTCGTTTCGTGGACTATTACTCACTGTTTTGGGGTCCCGGAGTGATTTCCACGATTGACGAACCCCGGGGTACGTTTACGTGACGGTCATCAACACCCGCAGTTTTAGCCGATTTTGGCCCGTATCGTGCACTATTACTCACTTTTTTTTGGGTCCCGGAGTGATTTCCAAGATTGATGAACTCCGGGGTGCGTTTACGTGTCGGTCATCAACACCCGCAGTTTTAGCCGATTCTGGCCCGTATCGTGGACTATTACTCACTTTTTTTGGGTCCCGGAGTGATTTCCATGATTGATGAACTCCGGGGTGCGTTTACGTGTCGGTCATCAATACCCGCAGTTTTGGCCAATTCCAGCTCGTTTCGTGGACTATTACTCACTGTTTTGGGGTCCCGGAGTGATTTCCACGATTGACGAACCCCGGGGTGCGTTTACGTGTCGGTCATCAACACCTGCAGTTTTAGCCGATTCTGGCCCGTATCGTGGACTATTACTCACTTTTTTTGGGTCCCGGAGTGATTTCCATGATTGATGAACTCCGGCGTGCGTTTACGTGTCGGTCATAAACACCCGCAGTTTTGGCCGATTCCAGCTCGTTTCGTGGACTATTACTCACTGTTTTCGGGTCCCGGACTGATTTCCACGATTGACGAACCCCGAGGTGCGTTTACGTGTCGGTCATCAACACCCGCAGTTTTAGCCGATTCCGGCCCGTTTTGTGGACTATTACTCACTGTTTTGGGGTCCCGGAGTAATTTCCACGATTGACGAACCCCGGGGTGCGTTTACGTGTCGGTCATCAACACCTGCAGTTTTAGCCGATTCTGGCCCGTATCGTGGACTATTACTCACTTTTTTTGGGTCCCGGAGTGATTTCCATGATTGATGAACTCCGGGGTGCATTTACGTGTCGGTCATCAACACCCGCAGTTTTGGCCGATTCCGGCTCGTTTCGTGGACTATTACTCACTGTTTTGGGGTCCCGGAGTGATTTCCACGATTGACGAACCCCGGGGTGCGTTTACGTGTCGGTCATCAACACCCGCAGTTTTAGCCGATTCTGGCCCGTATCGTGGACTATTACTCACTTTTTTTGGGTCCCGGAGTGATTTCCATGATTGATGAACTCCGGGGTGCGTTTACGTGTCGGTCATCAATACCCGCAGTTTTGGCCGATTCCAGCTCGTTTCGTGGACTATTACTCACTGTTTTGGGGTCCCGGAGTGATTTCCACGATTGACGAACCCCGGGGTGCGTTTACGTGTCGGTCATCAACACTCGCAGTTTTGGCCGATTTTTGCCCGTTCGTGGACTATTACTCACTGTTTTGGGGTCCCGGACTGATTTCCACGATTGACAAACCCCGAGGTGCGTTTACGTGTCGGTTATCAACTCCCGCAGTTTTAGCCGATTCTGGCCCATTCGTGGACTATTACTCACTGTTTTGGGGTCCCGGAGTGATTTCCACGATTGACGAACCTCGGGGTGCGTTTACGTGTCGGTCATCAACACCCGCAGTTTTGGCCGATTTTGGCCCGTTCGTGGACTATTACTCACTGTTTTGGGGTCCCGGACTGATTTCCACGATTGACGAACCCCGAGGTGCGTTTACGTGTCGGTCATCAACACCCGCAGTTTTAGCCGATTCCGGCCCGTTTTGTGGACTATTACTCACTGTTTTGGGGTCCCGGAGTAATTTCCACGATTGACGAACCCCGGGGTGCGTTTACGTGTCGGTCATCAACACCTGCAGTTTTAGCCGATTCTGGCCCGTATCGTGGACTATTACTCACTTTTTTTGGGTCCCGGAGTGATTTCCATGATTGATGAACTCCGGGGTGCATTTACGTGTCGGTCATCAACACCCGCAGTTTTGGCCGATTCCGGCTCGTTTCGTGGACTATTACTCACTGTTTTGGGGTCCCGGAGTGATTTCCACGATTGACGAACCCCGGGGTGCGTTTACGTGTCGGTCATCAACACCCGCAGTTTTAGCCGATTCTGGCCCGTATCGTGGACTATTACTCACTTTTTTTGGGTCCCGGAGTGATTTCCATGATTGATGAACTCCGGGGTGCGTTTACGTGTCGGTCATCAATACCCGCAGTTTTGGCCGATTCCAGCTCGTTTCGTGGACTATTACTCACTGTTTTGGGGTCCCGGAGTAATTTCCACGATTGACGAACCCCGGGGTGCGTTTACGTGTCGGTCATCAACACTCGCAGTTTTGGCCGATTTTTGCCCGTTCGTGGACTATTACTCACTGTTTTGGGGTCCCGGACTGATTTCCACGATTGACAAACCCCGAGGTGCGTTTACGTGTCGGTTATCAACTCCCGCAGTTTTAGCCGATTCTGGCCCATTCGTGGACTATTACTCACTGTTTTGGGGTCCCGGAGTGATTTCCACGATTGACGAACCTCGGGGTGCGTTTACGTGTCGGTCATCAACACCCGCAGTTTTGGCCGATTTTGGCCCGTTCGTGGACTATTACTCACTGTTTTGGGGTCCCGGACTGATTTCCACGATTGACGAACCCCGAGGTGCGTTTACGTGTCGGTCATCAACACCCGCAGTTTTAGCCGATTCCGGCCCGTTTTGTGGACTATTACTCACTGTTTTGGGGTCCCGGAGTAATTTCCACGATTGACGAACCCCGCGGTGCGTTTACGTGTCGGTCATCAACACCTGCAGTTTTAGCCGATTCTGGCCCGTATCGTGGACTATTACTCACTTTTTTTGGGTCCCGGAGTGATTTCCATGATTGATGAACTCCGGGGTGCATTTACATGTCGGTCATCAACACCCGCAGTTTTGGCCGATTCCGGCTCGTTTCGTGGACTATTACTCACTGTTTTGGGGTCCCGGAGTGATTTCCACGATTGACGAACCCCGGGGTACGTTTACGTGACGGTCATCAACACCCGCAGTTTTAGCCGATTTTGGCCCGTATCGTGCACTATTACTCACTTTTTTTTGGGTCCCGGAGTGATTTCCAAGATTGATGAACTCCGGGGTGCGTTTACGTGTCGGTCATCAACACCCGCAGTTTTAGCCGATTCTGGCCCGTATCGTGGACTATTACTCACTTTTTTTGGGTCCCGGAGTGATTTCCATGATTGATGAACTCCGGGGTGCGTTTACGTGTCGGTCATCAATACCCGCAGTTTTGGCCAATTCCAGCTCGTTTCGTGGACTATTACTCACTGTTTTGGGGTCCCGGAGTGATTTCCACGATTGACGAACCCCGGGGTGCGTTTACGTGTCGGTCATCAACACCTGCAGTTTTAGCCGATTCTGGCCCGTATCGTGGACTATTACTCACTTTTTTTGGGTCCCGGAGTGATTTCCATGATTGATGAACTCCGGCGTGCGTTTACGTGTCGGTCATAAACACCCGCAGTTTTGGCCGATTCCAGCTCGTTTCGTGGACTATTACTCACTGTTTTGGGGTCCCGGAGTGATTTCCACGATTGACGAACCCCGGGGTGCGTTTACGTGTCGGTCATCAACACCCGCAGTTTTGGCCGATTTTGGCCCGTTCGTGGACTATTACTCACTGTTTTGGGGTCCCGGACTGATTTCCACGATTGACGAACCCCGAGGTGCGTTTACGTGTCGGTCATCAACACCCGCAGTTTTAGCCGATTCTGGCCCGTTCATGGACTATTACTCATTGTTTTGGGGTCCCGGAGTGATTTCCACGATTGACGAACCCCGGGGTGCGTTTACGTGTCGGTCATCAACAATCGCAGTTTTGGCCGATTTTGGCCCGTTCTTGGACTATTACTCACTGTTTTGGGGTCCCGGACTGATTTCCACGATTGACGAACCCCGAGGTGCGTTTACGTGTCGGTCATCACCACCCGCAGTTTTTGCCGATTTTTGCCCGTTCGTGGACTATTACTCACTGTTTTCGGGTCCCGGACTGATTTCCACGATTGACGAACCCCGAGGTGCGTTTACGTGTCGGTCATCAACACCTGCAGTTTTAGCCGATTCCGGCCCGTTTTGTGGACTATTACTCACTGTTTTGGGGTCCCGGAGTAATTTCCACGATTGACGAACCCCGGGGTGCGTTTACGTGTCGGTCATCAACACCTGCAGTTTTAGCCGATTCTGGCCCGTATCGTGGACTATTACTCACTTTTTTTGGGTCCCGGAGTGATTTCCATGATTGATGAACTCCGGGGTGCATTTACGTGTCGGTCATCAACACCCGCAGTTTTGGCCGATTCCGGCTCGTTTCGTGGACTATTACTCACTGTTTTGGGGTCCCGGAGTGATTTCCACGATTGACGAACCCCGGGGTGCGTTTACGTGTCGGTCATCAACACCCGCAGTTTTAGCCGATTCTGGCCCGTATCGTGGACTATTACTCACTTTTTTTGGGTCCCGGAGTGATTTCCATGATTGATGAACTCCGGCGTGCGTTTACGTGTCGGTCATAAACACCCGCAGTTTTGGCCGATTCCAGCTCGTTTCGTGGACTATTACTCACTGTTTTCGGGTCCCGGACTGATTTCCACGATTGACGAACCCCGAGGTGCGTTTACGTGTCGGTCATCAACACCCGCAGTTTTAGCCGATTCCGGCCCGTTTTGTGGACTATTACTCACTGTTTTGGGGTCCCGGAGTAATTTCCACGATTGACGAACCCCGGGGTGCGTTTACGTGTCGGTCATCAACACCTGCAGTTTTAGCCGATTCTGGCCCGTATCGTGGACTATTACTCACTTTTTTTGGGTCCCGGAGTGATTTCCATGATTGATGAACTCCGGGGTGCATTTACGTGTCGGTCATCAACACCCGCAGTTTTGGCCGATTCCGGCTCGTTTCGTGGACTATTACTCACTGTTTTGGGGTCCCGGAGTGATTTCCACGATTGACGAACCCCGGGGTGCGTTTACGTGTCGGTCATCAACACCCGCAGTTTTAGCCGATTCTGGCCCGTATCGTGGACTATTACTCACTTTTTTTGGGTCCCGGAGTGATTTCCATGATTGATGAACTCCGGGGTGCGTTTACGTGTCGGTCATCAATACCCGCAGTTTTGGCCGATTCCAGCTCGTTTCGTGGACTATTACTCACTGTTTTGGGGTCCCGGAGTGATTTCCACGATTGACGAACCCCGGGGTGCGTTTACGTGTCGGTCATCAACACTCGCAGTTTTGGCCGATTTTTGCCCGTTCGTGGACTATTACTCACTGTTTTGGGGTCCCGGACTGATTTCCACGATTGACAAACCCCGAGGTGCGTTTACGTGTCGGTTATCAACTCCCGCAGTTTTAGCCGATTCTGGCCCATTCGTGGACTATTACTCACTGTTTTGGGGTCCCGGAGTGATTTCCACGATTGACGAACCTCGGGGTGCGTTTACGTGTCGGTCATCAACACCCGCAGTTTTGGCCGATTTTGGCCCGTTCGTGGACTATTACTCACTGTTTTGGGGTCCCGGACTGATTTCCACGATTGACGAACCCCGAGGTGCGTTTACGTGTCGGTCATCAACACCCGCAGTTTTAGCCGATTCCGGCCCGTTTTGTGGACTATTACTCACTGTTTTGGGGTCCCGGAGTAATTTCCACGATTGACGAACCCCGGGGTGCGTTTACGTGTCGGTCATCAACACCTGCAGTTTTAGCCGATTCTGGCCCGTATCGTGGACTATTACTCACTTTTTTTGGGTCCCGGAGTGATTTCCATGATTGATGAACTCCGGGGTGCATTTACGTGTCGGTCATCAACACCCGCAGTTTTGGCCGATTCCGGCTCGTTTCGTGGACTATTACTCACTGTTTTGGGGTCCCGGAGTGATTTCCACGATTGACGAACCCCGGGGTGCGTTTACGTGTCGGTCATCAACACCCGCAGTTTTAGCCGATTCTGGCCCGTATCGTGGACTATTACTCACTTTTTTTGGGTCCCGGAGTGATTTCCATGATTGATGAACTCCGGGGTGCGTTTACGTGTCGGTCATCAATACCCGCAGTTTTGGCCGATTCCAGCTCGTTTCGTGGACTATTACTCACTGTTTTGGGGTCCCGGAGTAATTTCCACGATTGACGAACCCCGGGGTGCGTTTACGTGTCGGTCATCAACACCTGCAGTTTTAGCCGATTCTGGCCCGTATCGTGGACTATTACTCACTTTTTTTGGGTCCCGGAGTGATTTCCATGATTGATGAACTCCGGGGTGCATTTACGTGTCGGTCATCAACACCCGCAGTTTTGGCCGATTCCGGCTCGTTTCGTGGACTATTACTCACTGTTTTGGGGTCCCGGAGTGATTTCCACGATTGACGAACCCCGGGGTGCGTTTACGTGTCGGTCATCAACACCCGCAGTTTTAGCCGATTCTGGCCCGTATCGTGGACTATTACTCACTTTTTTTGGGTCCCGGAGTGATTTCCATGATTGATGAACTCCGGGGTGCGTTTACGTGTCGGTCATCAATACCCGCAGTTTTGGCCGATTCCAGCTCGTTTCGTGGACTATTACTCACTGTTTTGGGGTCCCGGAGTGATTTCCACGATTGACGAACCCCGGGGTGCGTTTACGTGTCGGTCATCAACACTCGCAGTTTTGGCCGATTTTTGCCCGTTCGTGGACTATTACTCACTGTTTTGGGGTCCCGGACTGATTTCCACGATTGACAAACCCCGAGGTGCGTTTACGTGTCGGTTATCAACTCCCGCAGTTTTAGCCGATTCTGGCCCATTCGTGGACTATTACTCACTGTTTTGGGGTCCCGGAGTGATTTCCACGATTGACGAACCTCGGGGTGCGTTTACGTGTCGGTCATCAACACCCGCAGTTTTGGCCGATTTTGGCCCGTTCGTGGACTATTACTCACTGTTTTGGGGTCCCGGACTGATTTCCACGATTGACGAACCCCGAGGTGCGTTTACGTGTCGGTCATCAACACCCGCAGTTTTAGCCGATTCCGGCCCGTTTTGTGGACTATTACTCACTGTTTTGGGGTCCCGGAGTAATTTCCACGATTGACGAACCCCGGGGTGCGTTTACGTGTCGGTCATCAACACCTGCAGTTTTAGCCGATTCTGGCCCGTATCGTGGACTATTACTCACTTTTTTTGGGTCCCGGAGTGATTTCCATGATTGATGAACTCCGGGGTGCATTTACGTGTCGGTCATCAACACCCGCAGTTTTGGCCGATTCCGGCTCGTTTCGTGGACTATTACTCACTGTTTTGGGGTCCCGGAGTGATTTCCACGATTGACGAACCCCGGGGTGCGTTTACGTGTCGGTCATCAACACCCGCAGTTTTAGCCGATTCTGGCCCGTATCGTGGACTATTACTCACTTTTTTTGGGTCCCGGAGTGATTTCCATGATTGATGAACTCCGGGGTGCGTTTACGTGTCGGTCATCAATACCCGCAGTTTTGGCCGATTCCAGCTCGTTTCGTGGACTATTACTCACTGTTTTGGGGTCCCGGAGTAATTTCCACGATTGACGAACCCCGGGGTGCGTTTACGTGTCGGTCATCAACACTCGCAGTTTTGGCCGATTTTTGCCCGTTCGTGGACTATTACTCACTGTTTTGGGGTCCCGGACTGATTTCCACGATTGACAAACCCCGAGGTGCGTTTACGTGTCGGTTATCAACTCCCGCAGTTTTAGCCGATTCTGGCCCATTCGTGGACTATTACTCACTGTTTTGGGGTCCCGGAGTGATTTCCACGATTGACGAACCTCGGGGTGCGTTTACGTGTCGGTCATCAACACCCGCAGTTTTGGCCGATTTTGGCCCGTTCGTGGACTATTACTCACTGTTTTGGGGTCCCGGACTGATTTCCACGATTGACGAACCCCGAGGTGCGTTTACGTGTCGGTCATCAACACCCGCAGTTTTAGCCGATTCCGGCCCGTTTTGTGGACTATTACTCACTGTTTTGGGGTCCCGGAGTAATTTCCACGATTGACGAACCCCGCGGTGCGTTTACGTGTCGGTCATCAACACCTGCAGTTTTAGCCGATTCTGGCCCGTATCGTGGACTATTACTCACTTTTTTTGGGTCCCGGAGTGATTTCCATGATTGATGAACTCCGGGGTGCATTTACATGTCGGTCATCAACACCCGCAGTTTTGGCCGATTCCGGCTCGTTTCGTGGACTATTACTCACTGTTTTGGGGTCCCGGAGTGATTTCCACGATTGACGAACCCCGGGGTACGTTTACGTGACGGTCATCAACACCCGCAGTTTTAGCCGATTTTGGCCCGTATCGTGCACTATTACTCACTTTTTTTTGGGTCCCGGAGTGATTTCCAAGATTGATGAACTCCGGGGTGCGTTTACGTGTCGGTCATCAACACCCGCAGTTTTAGCCGATTCTGGCCCGTATCGTGGACTATTACTCACTTTTTTTGGGTCCCGGAGTGATTTCCATGATTGATGAACTCCGGGGTGCGTTTACGTGTCGGTCATCAATACCCGCAGTTTTGGCCAATTCCAGCTCGTTTCGTGGACTATTACTCACTGTTTTGGGGTCCCGGAGTGATTTCCACGATTGACGAACCCCGGGGTGCGTTTACGTGTCGGTCATCAACACCTGCAGTTTTAGCCGATTCTGGCCCGTATCGTGGACTATTACTCACTTTTTTTGGGTCCCGGAGTGATTTCCATGATTGATGAACTCCGGCGTGCGTTTACGTGTCGGTCATAAACACCCGCAGTTTTGGCCGATTCCAGCTCGTTTCGTGGACTATTACTCACTGTTTTGGGGTCCCGGAGTGATTTCCACGATTGACGAACCCCGGGGTGCGTTTACGTGTCGGTCATCAACACCCGCAGTTTTGGCCGATTTTGGCCCGTTCGTGGACTATTACTCACTGTTTTGGGGTCCCGGACTGATTTCCACGATTGACGAACCCCGAGGTGCGTTTACGTGTCGGTCATCAACACCCGCAGTTTTAGCCGATTCTGGCCCGTTCATGGACTATTACTCATTGTTTTGGGGTCCCGGAGTGATTTCCACGATTGACGAACCCCGGGGTGCGTTTACGTGTCGGTCATCAACAATCGCAGTTTTGGCCGATTTTGGCCCGTTCTTGGACTATTACTCACTGTTTTGGGGTCCCGGACTGATTTCCACGATTGACGAACCCCGAGGTGCGTTTACGTGTCGGTCATCACCACCCGCAGTTTTTGCCGATTTTTGCCCGTTCGTGGACTATTACTCACTGTTTTCGGGTCCCGGACTGATTTCCACGATTGACGAACCCCGAGGTGCGTTTACGTGTCGGTCATCAACACCTGCAGTTTTAGCCGATTCCGGCCCGTTTTGTGGACTATTACTCACTGTTTTGGGGTCCCGGAGTAATTTCCACGATTGACGAACCCCGGGGTGCGTTTACGTGTCGGTCATCAACACCTGCAGTTTTAGCCGATTCTGGCCCGTATCGTGGACTATTACTCACTTTTTTTGGGTCCCGGAGTGATTTCCATGATTGATGAACTCCGGGGTGCATTTACGTGTCGGTCATCAACACCCGCAGTTTTGGCCGATTCCGGCTCGTTTCGTGGACTATTACTCACTGTTTTGGGGTCCCGGAGTGATTTCCACGATTGACGAACCCCGGGGTGCGTTTACGTGTCGGTCATCAACACCCGCAGTTTTAGCCGATTCTGGCCCGTATCGTGGACTATTACTCACTTTTTTTGGGTCCCGGAGTGATTTCCATGATTGATGAACTCCGGGGTGCGTTTACGTGTCGGTCATCAATACCCGCAGTTTTGGCCGATTCCAGCTCGTTTCGTGGACTATTACTCACTGTTTTGGGGTCCCGGAGTGATTTCCACGATTGACGAACCCCGGGGTGCGTTTACGTGTCGGTCATCAACACTCGCAGTTTTGGCCGATTTTTGCCCGTTCGTGGACTATTACTCACTGTTTTGGGGTCCCGGACTGATTTCCACGATTGACAAACCCCGAGGTGCGTTTACGTGTCGGTTATCAACTCCCGCAGTTTTAGCCGATTCTGGCCCATTCGTGGACTATTACTCACTGTTTTGGGGTCCCGGAGTGATTTCCACGATTGACGAACCTCGGGGTGCGTTTACGTGTCGGTCATCAACACCCGCAGTTTTGGCCTATTTTGGCCCGTTCGTGGACTATTACTCACTGTTTTGGGGTCCCGGACTGATTTCCACGATTGACGAACCCCGAGGTGCGTTTACGTGTCGGTCATCAACACCCGCAGTTTTAGCCGATTCCGGCCCGTTTTGTGGACTATTACTCACTGTTTTGGGGTCCCGGAGTAATTTCCACGATTGACGAACCCCGGGGTGCGTTTACGTGTCGGTCATCAACACCTGCAGTTTTGGCCGATTCTGGCCCGTATCGTGGACTATTACTCACTTTTTTTGGGTCCCGGAGTGATTTCCATGATTGATGAACTCCGGGGTGCATTTACGTGTCGGTCATCAACACCCGCAGTTTTGGCCGATTCCGGCTCGTTTCGTGGACTATTACTCACTGTTTTGGGGTCCCGGAGTGATTTCCACGATTGACGAACCCCGAGGTGCGTTTACGTGTCGGTCATCAACACGCGCAGTTTTGGCTGATTTTGGCCCGTTCGTGGACTATTACTCACTGTTTTGGGGTCCCGGACTGATTTCCACGATTGACGAACCCCGAGGTGCGTTTACGTGTCGGTCATCAAGAATCGTAGTTTTGGCCGATTTTGGCCCGTTCGTGGACTATTACTCACTGTTTTGGGGTCCCGGACTGATTTCCACGATTGACGAACCCCGAGGTGCGTTTACGTGTCGGTCATCAACACCCGCAGTTTTAGCCGATTCCGGCCCGTTTTGTGGACTATTACTCACTGTTTTGGGGTCCCGGAGTAATTTCCACGATTGACGAACCCCGCGGTGCGTTTACGTGTCGGTCATCAACACCTGCAGTTTTAGCCGATTCTGGCCCGTATCGTGGACTATTACTCACTTTTTTTGGGTCCCGGAGTGATTTCCATGATTGATGAACTCCGGGGTGCATTTACATGTCGGTCATCAACACCCGCAGTTTTGGCCGATTCCGGCTCGTTTCGTGGACTATTACTCACTGTTTTGGGGTCCCGGAGTGATTTCCACGATTGACGAACCCCGGGGTACGTTTACGTGACGGTCATCAACACCCGCAGTTTTAGCCGATTTTGGCCCGTATCGTGCACTATTACTCACTTTTTTTTGGGTCCCGGAGTGATTTCCAAGATTGATGAACTCCGGGGTGCGTTTACGTGTCGGTCATCAACACCCGCAGTTTTAGCCGATTCTGGCCCGTATCGTGGACTATTACTCACTTTTTTTGGGTCCCGGAGTGATTTCCATGATTGATGAACTCCGGGGTGCGTTTACGTGTCGGTCATCAATACCCGCAGTTTTGGCCAATTCCAGCTCGTTTCGTGGACTATTACTCACTGTTTTGGGGTCCCGGAGTGATTTCCACGATTGACGAACCCCGGGGTGCGTTTACGTGTCGGTCATCAACACCTGCAGTTTTAGCCGATTCTGGCCCGTATCGTGGACTATTACTCACTTTTTTTGGGTCCCGGAGTGATTTCCATGATTGATGAACTCCGGCGTGCGTTTACGTGTCGGTCATAAACACCCGCAGTTTTGGCCGATTCCAGCTCGTTTCGTGGACTATTACTCACTGTTTTGGGGTCCCGGAGTGATTTCCACGATTGACGAACCCCGGGGTGCGTTTACGTGTCGGTCATCAACACCCGCAGTTTTGGCCGATTTTGGCCCGTTCGTGGACTATTACTCACTGTTTTGGGGTCCCGGACTGATTTCCACGATTGACGAACCCCGAGGTGCGTTTACGTGTCGGTCATCAAGAATCGCAGTTTTGGCCGATTTTGGCCCGTTCGTGGACTATTACTCACTGTTTTGGGGTCCCGGACTGATTTCCACGATTGACGAACCCCGAGGTGCGTTTACGTGTCGGTCATCAACACCCGCAGTTTTAGCCGATTCTGGCCCGTTCATGGACTATTACTCATTGTTTTGGGGTCCCGGAGTGATTTCCACGATTGACGAACCCCGGGGTGCGTTTACGTGTCGGTCATCAACAATCGCAGTTTTGGCCGATTTTGGCCCGTTCTTGGACTATTACTCACTGTTTTGGGGTCCCGGACTGATTTCCACGATTGACGAACCCCGAGGTGCGTTTACGTGTCGGTCATCACCACCCGCAGTTTTTGCCGATTTTTGCCCGTTCGTGGACTATTACTCACTGTTTTCGGGTCCCGGACTGATTTCCACGATTGACGAACCCCGAGGTGCGTTTACGTGTCGGTCATCAACACCTGCAGTTTTAGCCGATTCCGGCCCGTTTTGTGGACTATTACTCACTGTTTTGGGGTCCCGGAGTAATTTCCACGATTGACGAACCCCGGGGTGCGTTTACGTGTCGGTCATCAACACCTGCAGTTTTAGCCGATTCTGGCCCGTATCGTGGACTATTACTCACTTTTTTTGGGTCCCGGAGTGATTTCCATGATTGATGAACTCCGGGGTGCATTTACGTGTCGGTCATCAACACCCGCAGTTTTGGCCGATTCCGGCTCGTTTCGTGGACTATTACTCACTGTTTTGGGGTCCCGGAGTGATTTCCACGATTGACGAACCCCGGGGTGCGTTTACGTGTCGGTCATCAACACCCGCAGTTTTAGCCGATTCTGGCCCGTATCGTGGACTATTACTCACTTTTTTTGGGTCCCGGAGTGATTTCCATGATTGATGAACTCCGGGGTGCGTTTACGTGTCGGTCATCAATACCCGCAGTTTTGGCCGATTCCAGCTCGTTTCGTGGACTATTACTCACTGTTTTGGGGTCCCGGAGTGATTTCCACGATTGACGAACCCCGGGGTGCGTTTACGTGTCGGTCATCAACACTCGCAGTTTTGGCCGATTTTTGCCCGTTCGTGGACTATTACTCACTGTTTTGGGGTCCCGGACTGATTTCCACGATTGACAAACCCCGAGGTGCGTTTACGTGTCGGTTATCAACTCCCGCAGTTTTAGCCGATTCTGGCCCATTCGTGGACTATTACTCACTGTTTTGGGGTCCCGGAGTGATTTCCACGATTGACGAACCTCGGGGTGCGTTTACGTGTCGGTCATCAACACCCGCAGTTTTGGCCGATTTTGGCCCGTTCGTGGACTATTACTCACTGTTTTGGGGTCCCGGACTGATTTCCACGATTGACGAACCCCGAGGTGCGTTTACGTGTCGGTCATCAACACCCGCAGTTTTAGCCGATTCCGGCCCGTTTTGTGGACTATTACTCACTGTTTTGGGGTCCCGGAGTAATTTCCACGATTGACGAACCCCGGGGTGCGTTTACGTGTCGGTCATCAACACCTGCAGTTTTGGCCGATTCTGGCCCGTATCGTGGACTATTACTCACTTTTTTTGGGTCCCGGAGTGATTTCCATGATTGATGAACTCCGGGGTGCATTTACGTGTCGGTCATCAACACCCGCAGTTTTGGCCGATTCCGGCTCGTTTCGTGGACTATTACTCACTGTTTTGGGGTCCCGGAGTGATTTCCACGATTGACGAACCCCGAGGTGCGTTTACGTGTCGGTCATCAACACGCGCAGTTTTGGCTGATTTTGGCCCGTTCGTGGACTATTACTCACTGTTTTGGGGTCCCGGACTGATTTCCACGATTGACGAACCCCGAGGTGCGTTTACGTGTCGGTCATCAAGAATCGCAGTTTTGGCCGATTTTGGCCCGTTCGTGGACTATTACTCACTGTTTTGGGGTCCCGGACTGATTTCCACGATTGACGAACCCCGAGGTGCGTTTACGTGTCGGTCATCAACACCCGCAGTTTTAGCCGATTCTGGCCCGTTCATGGACTATTACTCATTGTTTTGGGGTCCCGGAGTGATTTCCACGATTGACGAACCCCGGGGTGCGTTTACGTGTCGGTCATCAACAATCGCAGTTTTGGCCGATTTTGGCCCGTTCGTGGACTATTACTCACTGTTTTGGGGTCCCGGACTGATTTCCACGATTGACGAACCCCGAGGTGCGTTTACGTGTCGGTCATCACCACCCGCAGTTTTTGCCGATTTTTGCCCGTTCGTGGACTATTACTCACTGTTTTCGGGTCCCGGACTGATTTCCACGATTGACGAACCCCGAGGTGCGTTTACGTGTCGGTCATCAACACCCGCAGTTTTAGCCGATTCCGGCCCGTTTTGTGGACTATTACTCACTGTTTTGGGGTCCCGGAGTAATTTCCACGATTGACGAACCCCGGGGTGCGTTTACGTGTCGGTCAACAACACCTGCAGTTTTAGCCGATTCTGGCCCGTATCGTGGACTATTACTCACTTTTTTTGGGTCCCGGAGTGATTTCCATGATTGATGAACTCCGGGGTGCATTTACGTGTCGGTCATCAACACCCGCAGTTTTGGCCGATTCCGGCTCGTTTCGTGGACTATTACTCACTGTTTTGGGGTCCCGGAGTGATTTCCACGATTGACCAACCCCGGGGTGCGTTTACGTGTCGGTCATCAACACCCGCAGTTTTAGCCGATTCTGGCCCGTATCGTGGACTATTACTCACTTTTTTTGGGTCCCGGAGTGATTTCCATGATTGATGAACTCCGGGGTGCGTTTACGTGTCGGTCATCAATACCCGCAGTTTTGGCCGATTCCAGCTCGTTTCGTGGACTATTACTCACTGTTTTGGGGTCCCGGAGTGATTTCCACGATTGACGAACCCCGGGGTGCGTTTACGTGTCGGTCATCAACACTCGCAGTTTTGGCCGATTTTTGCCCGTTCGTGGACTATTACTCACTGTTTTGGGGTCCCGGACTGATTTCCACGATTGACAAACCCCGAGGTGCGTTTACGTGTCGGTTATCAACTCCCGCAGTTTTAGCCGATTCTGGCCCATTCGTGGACTATTACTCACTGTTTTGGGGTCCCGGAGTGATTTCCACGATTGACGAACCTCGGGGTGCGTTTACGTGTCGGTCATCAACACCCGCAGTTTTGGCCGATTTTGGCCCGTTCGTGGACTATTACTCACTGTTTTGGGGTCCCGGACTGATTTCCACGATTGACGAACCCCGAGGTGCGTTTACGTGTCGGTCATCAACACCCGCAGTTTTAGCCGATTCCGGCCCGTTTTGTGGACTATTACTCACTGTTTTGGGGTCCCGGAGTAATTTCCACGATTGACGAACCCCGGGGTGCGTTTACGTGTCGGTCATCAACACCTGCAGTTTTGGCCGATTCTGGCCCGTATCGTGGACTATTACTCACTTTTTTTGGGTCCCGGAGTGATTTCCATGATTGATGAACTCCGGGGTGCATTTACGTGTCGGTCATCAACACCCGCAGTTTTGGCCGATTCCGGCTCGTTTCGTGGACTATTACTCACTGTTTTGGGGTCCCGGAGTGATTTCCACGATTGACGAACCCCGAGGTGCGTTTACGTGTCGGTCATCAACACCCGCAGTTTTGGCCGATTTTGGCCCGTTCGTGGACTATTACTCACTGTTTTGGGGTCCCGGACTGATTTCCACGATTGACGAACCCCGAGGTGCGTTTACGTGTCGGTCATCAAGAATCGCAGTTTTGGCCGATTTTGGCCCGTTCGTGGACTATTACTCACTGTTTTGGGGTCCCGGACTGATTTCCACGATTGACGAACCCCGAGGTGCGTTTACGTGTCGGTCATCAACACCCGCAGTTTTAGCCGATTCTGGCCCGTTCATGGACTATTACTCATTGTTTTGGGGTCCCGGAGTGATTTCCACGATTGACGAACCCCGGGGTGCGTTTACGTGTCGGTCATCAACAATCGCAGTTTTGGCCGATTTTGGCCCGTTCGTGGACTATTACTCACTGTTTTGGGGTCCCGGACTGATTTCCACGATTGACGAACCCCGAGGTGCGTTTACGTGTCGGTCATCACCACCCGCAGTTTTTGCCGATTTTTGCCCGTTCGTGGACTATTACTCACTGTTTTCGGGTCCCGGACTGATTTCCACGATTGACGAACCCCGAGGTGCGTTTACGTGTCGGTCATCAACACCCGCAGTTTTAGCCGATTCCGGCCCGTTTTGTGGACTATTACTCACTGTTTTGGGGTCCCGGAGTAATTTCCACGATTGACGAACCCCGGGGTGCGTTTACGTGTCGGTCATCAACACCTGCAGTTTTAGCCGATTCTGGCCCGTATCGTGGACTATTACTCACTTTTTTTGGGTCCCGGAGTGATTTCCATGATTGATGAACTCCGGGGTGCATTTACGTGTCGGTCATCAACACCCGCAGTTTTGGCCGATTCCGGCTCGTTTCGTGGACTATTACTCACTGTTTTGGGGTCCCGGAGTGATTTCCACGATTGACGAACCCCGGGGTGCGTTTACGTGTCGGTCATCAACACCCGCAGTTTTAGCCGATTCTGGCCCGTATCGTGGACTATTACTCACTTTTTTGGGTCCCGGAGTGATTTCCATGATTGATGAACTCCGGGGTGCGTTTACGTGTCGGTCATCAATACCCGCAGTTTTGGCCGATTCCAGCTCGTTTCGTGGACTATTACTCACTGTTTTGGGGTCCCGGACTGATTTCCACGATTGACAAACCCCGAGGTGCGTTTACGTGTCGGTTATCAACTCCCGCAGTTTTAGCCGATTCTGGCCCATTCGTGGACTATTACTCACTGTTTTGGGGTCCCGGAGTGATTTCCACGATTGACGAACCTCGGGGTGCGTTTACGTATCGGTCATCAACACCCGCAGTTTTGGCCGATTTTGGCCCGTTCGTGGACTATTACTCACTGTTTTGGGGTCCCGGACTGATTTCCACGATTGACGAACCCCGAGGTGCGTTTACGTGTCGGTCATCAACACCCGCAGTTTTAGCCGATTCCGGCCCGTTTTGTGGACTATTACTCACTGTTTTGGGGTCCCGGAGTAATTTCCACGATTGACGAACCCCGGGGTGCGTTTACGTGTCGGTCATCAACACCTGCAGTTTTGGCCGATTCTGGCCCGTATCGTGGACTATTACTCACTTTTTTTGGGTCCCGGAGTGATTTCCATGATTGATGAACTCCGGGGTGCATTTACGTGTCGGTCATCAACACCCGCAGTTTTGGCCGATTCCGGCTCGTTTCGTGGACTATTACTCACTGTTTTGGGGTCCCGGAGTGATTTCCACGATTGACGAACCCCGAGGTGCGTTTACGTGTCGGTCATCAACACCCGCAGTTTTAGCCGATTCTGGCCCGTATCGTGGACTATTACTCACTTTTTTTGGGTCCCGGAGTGATTTCCATGATTGAAGAACTCCGGGGTGCGTTTACGTGTCGGTCATCAACACCCGCAGTTTTGGCCGATTCCGGCTCGTTTCGTGGACTATTACTCACTGTTTTGGGGTCCCGGAGTGATTTCCACGATTGACGAACCCCGGGGTGCGTTTACGTGTCGGTCATCAACACCCGCAGTTTTAGCCGATTCTGGCCCGTATCGTGGACTATTACTCACTTTTTTTGGGTCCCGGAGTGATTTCCATGATTGATGAACTCCGGGGTGCGTTTACGTGTCGGTCATCAACACCCGCAGTTTTGGCCGATTCCGGCCCGTTTCGTGGACTATTACTCACTGTTTTGGGGTCCCGGAGTGATTTCCACGATTGACGAACCCCGGGGTGCGTTTACGTGTCGGTCATCAACAATCGCAGTTTTGGCCGATTTTGGCCCGTTCGTGGACTATTACTCACTGTTTTGGGGTCCCGGACTGATTTCCACGATTGACGAACCCCGAGGTGCGTTTACGTGTCGGTCATCAACACCCGCAGTTTTAGCCGATTCTGGCCCGTTCGTGGACTATTACTCACTGTTTTGGGGTCCCGGAGTGATTTCCACGATTGACGAACCCCGGGGTGCGTTTACGTGTCGGTCATCAACACCCGCAGTTTTGGCCGATTTTGGCCCGTTCGTGGACTATTACTCACTGGTTTGGGGTCCTGGACTGATTTCCACGATTGACGAACCCCGAGGTGCGTTTACGTGTCGGTCATCAAGAGTCGCAGTTTCGGCCGATTTTGGCCCGTTCGTGGACTATTACTCACTGTTTTGGGGTCCCGGACTGATTTCCACGATTGACGAACCCCGAGGTGCGTTTACGTGTCGGTCATCAACACCCGCAGTTTTAGCCGATTCTGGCCCGTTCATGGACTATTACTCATTGTTTTGGGGTCCCGGAGTGATTTCCACGATTGACGAACCCCGGGGTGCGTTTACGTGTCGGTCATCAACAATCGCAGTTTTGGCCGATTTTGGCCCGTTCGTGGACTATTACTCACTGTTTTGGGGTCCCGGACTGATTTCCACGATTGACGAACCCCGAGGTGCGTTTACGTGTCGGTCATCACCACCCGCAGTTTTTGCCGATTTTTGCCCGTTCGTGGACTATTACTCACTGTTTTGGGGTCCCGGACTGATTTCCACGATTGACGAACCCCGAGGTGCGTTTACGTGTCGGTCATCAACACCCGCAGTTTTAGCCGATTCCGGCCCGTTTTGTGGACTATTACTCACTGTTTTGGGGTCCCGGAGTAATTTCCACGATTGACGAACCCCGGGGTGCGTTTACGTGTCGGTCATCAACACCTGCAGTTTTAGCCGATTGTGGCCCGTATCGTGGACTATTACTCACTTTTTTTGGGTCCCGGAGTGATTTCCATGATTGATGAACTCCGGGGTGCATTTACGTGTCGGTCATCAACACCCGCAGTTTTGGCCGATTCCGGCTCGTTTCGTGGACTATTACTCACTGTTTTGGGGTCCCGGAGTGATTTCCACGATTGACGAACCCCGGGGTGCGTTTACGTGTCGGTCATCAACACCCGCAGTTTTAGCCGATTCTGGCCCGTATCGTGGACTATTACTCACTTTTTTTGGGTCCCGGAGTGATTTCCATGATTGATGAACTCCGGGGTGCGTTTACGTGTCGGTCATCAATACCCGCAGTTTTGGCCGATTCCAGCTCGTTTCGTGGACTATTACTCACTGTTTTGGGGTCCCGGAGTGATTTCCACGATTGACGAACCCCGGGGTGCGTTTACGTGTCGGTCATCAACACCCGCAGTTTTAGCCGATTCTGGCCCGTTCGTGGACTATTACTCACTGTTTTGGGGTCCCGGAGTGATTTCCACGATTGACGAACCCCGGGGTGCGTTTACGTGTCGGTCATCAACACCCGCAGTTTTGGCCGATTTTGGCCCGTTCGTGGACTATTACTCACTGTTTTGGGGTCCCGGACTAATTTCCACGATTGACGAACCCCGAGGTGCGTTTACGTGTCGGTCATCAACACCCGCAGTTTTAGCCGATTCCGGCCCGTTTTGTGGACTATTACTCACTGTTTTGGGGTCCCGGAGTGATTTCCACGATTGACGAACCCCGGGGTGCGTTTACGTGTCGGTCATCAACACCTGCAGTTTGAGCCGATTCTGGCCCGTATCGTGGACTATTACTCACTTTTTTTGGGTCCCGGAGTGATTTCCATGATTGATGAACTCCGGGGTGCCTTTACGTGTCGGTCATCAACAGCCGCAGTTTTGGCCGATTCCGGCTCGTTTCGTGGACTATTACTCACTGTTTTGGGGTCCCGGAGTGATTTCCACGATTGACGAACCCCGGGGTGCGTTTACGTGTCGGTCATCAACACCCGCAGTTTTAGCCGATTCTGGCCCGTATCGTGGACTATTACTCACTTTTTTTGGGTCCCGGAGTGATTTCCATGATTGATGAACTCCGGCGTGGGTTTACGTGTCGGTCATAAACACCCGCAGTTTTGGCCGATTCCAGCTCGTTTCGTGGACTATTACTCACTGTTTTGGGGTCCCGGAGTGATTTCCACGATTGACGAACCCCGGGGTGCGTTTACGTGTCGGTCATCAACACTCGCAGTTTTGGCCGATATTTGCCCGTTCGTGGACTATTACTCACTGTTTTGGGGTCCCGGACTGATTTCCACGATTGACAAACCCCGAGGTGCGTTTACGTGTCGGTTATCAACTCCCGCAGTTTTAGCCGATTCTGGCCCATTCGTGGACTATTACTCACTGTTTTGGGGTCCCGGAGTGATTTCCACGATTGACGAACCTCGGGGTGCGTTTACGTGTCGGTCATCAACACCCGCAGTTTTGGCCGATTTTGGCCCGTTCGTGGACTATTACTCACTGTTTTGGGGTCCCGGACTGATTTCCACGATTGACGAACCCCGAGGTGCGTTTACGTGTCGGTCATCAACACCCGCAGTTTTAGCCGATTCCGGCCCGTTTTGTGGACTATTACTCACTGTTTTGGGGTCCCGGAGTAATTTCCACGATTGACGAACCCCGGGGTGCGTTTACGTGTCGGTCATCAACACCTGCAGTTTTAGCCGATTCTGGCCCGTATCGTGGACTATTACTCACTTTTTTTGGGTCCCGGAGTGATTTCCATGATTGATGAACTCCGGGGTGCATTTACGTGTCGGTCATCAACACCCGCAGTTTTGGCCGATTCCGGCTCGTTTCGTGGACTATTACTCACTGTTTTGGTGTCCCGGAGTGATTTCCACGATTGACGAACCCCGAGGTGCGTTTACGTGTCGGTCATCAACACCCGCAGTTTTAGCCGATTCTGGCCCGTATCGTGGACTATTACTCACTTTTTTTGGGTCCCGGAGTGATTTCCATGATTGATGAACTCCGGGGTGCGTTTACGTGTCGGTCATCAACACCCGCAGTTTTGGCCGATTCCGGCCCGTTTCGTGGACTATTACTCACTCTTTTGGGGTCCCGGAGTGATTTCCACGATTGACGAACCCCGGGGTGCGTTTACGTGTCGGTCATCAACAATCGCAGTTTTGGCCGATTTTGGCCCGTTCGTGGACTATTACTCACTGTTTTGGGGTCCCGGACTGATTTCCACGATTGACGAACCCCGAGGTGCGTTTACGTGTCGGTCATCAACACCCGCAGTTTTAGCCGATTCTGGCCCGTTCGTGGACTATTACTCACTGTTTTGGGGTCCCGGAGTGATTTCCACGATTGACGAACCCCAGGGTGCGTTTACGTGTCGGTCATCAACACCCGCAGTTTTGGCCGATTTTGGCCCGTTCGTGGACTATTACTCACTGTTTTGGGGTCCCGGACTGATTTCCACGATTGACGAACCCCGAGGTGCGTTTACGTGTCGGTCATCAACACCCGCAGTTTTAGCCGATTCTGGCCCGTTCATGGACTATTACTCATTGTTTTGGGGTCCCGGAGTGATTTCCACGATTGACGAACCCCGGGGTGCGTTTACGTGTCGGTCATCAACAATCGCAGTTTTGGCCGATTTTGGCCCGTTCGTGGACTATTACTCACTGTTTTGTGGTCCCGGACTGATTTCCACGATTGACGAACCCCGAGGTGCGTTTACGTGTCGGTCATCACCACCCGCAGTTTTTGCCGATTTTTGCCCGTTCGTGGACTATTACTCACTGTTTTGGGGTCCCGGACTGATTTCCACGATTGACGAACCTCGAGGTGCGTTTACGTGTCGGTCATCAACACCCGCAGTTTTAGCCGATTCCGGCCCGTTTTGTGGACTATTACTCACTGTTTTGGGGTCCCGGAGTAATTTCCACGATTGACGAACCTCGGGGTGCGTTTACGTGTCGGTCATCAACACCTGCAGTTTTAGCCGATTCTGGCCCGTATCGTGGACTATTACTCACTTTTTTTGGGTCCCGGAGTGATTTCCATGATTGATGAACTCCGGGGTGCATTTACGTGTCGGTCATCAACACCCGCAGTTTTGGCCGATTCCGGCTCGTTTCGTGGACTATTACTCACTGTTTTGGGGTCCCGGAGTGATTTCCACGATTGACGAACCCCGGGGTGCGTTTACGTGTCGGTCATCAACACCCACAGTTTTGGCCGATTTTGGCCCGTTCGTGGACTATTACTCACTATTTTCGGGTCCCGGACTGATTTCCACGATTGACGAACCCCGGGGTGCGTTTACGTGTCGGTCATCAACACCCACAGTTTTAGCCGATTCCGGCCCGTTTCGTGGACTATTACTCACTTTTTTTGGGTCCCGGAGTGATTTCCACGATTGACGAGCCCCGAGCTGCGTTTACGTGTCGGTCATCAACACCCGCAGTTTTAGCCGATTCTGGCCCGTATCGTGGACTATTACTCACTTTTTTTGGGTCCCGGAGTGATTTCCATGATTGATGAACTCCGGGGTGCGTTTACGTGTCGGTCATCAATACCCGCAGTTTTGGCCGATTCCAGCTCGTTTCGTGGACTATTACTCACTGTTTTGGGGTCCCGGAGTGATTTCCACGATTGACGAACCCCGGGGTGCGTTTACGTGTCGGTCATCAACACCCGCAGTTTTAGCCGATTCTGGCCCGTTCGTGGACTATTACTCACTGTTTTGGGGTCCCGGAGTGATTTCCACGATTGACGAACCCCGGGGTGCGTTTACGTGTCGGTCATCAACACCCGCAGTTTTGGCCGATTTTGGCCCGTTCGTGGAATATTACTCACTGTTTTGGGGTCCCGGACTAATTTCCACGATTGACGAACCCCGAGGTGCGTTTACGTGTCGGTCATCAACACCCGCAGTTTTAGCCGATTCCGGCCCGTTTTGTGGACTATTACTCACTGTTTTGGGGTCTCGGAGTGATTTCCACGATTGACGAACCCCGGGGTGCGTTTACGTGTCGGTCATCAACACCTGCAGTTTTAGCCGATTCTGGCCCGTATCGTGGACTATTACTCACTTTTTTTGGGTCCCGGAGTGATTTCCATGATTGATGAACTCCGGGGTGCCTTTACGTGTCGGTCATCAACAGCCGCAGTTTTGGCCGATTCCGGCTCGTTTCGTGGACTATTACTCACTGTTTTGGGGTCCCGGAGTGATTTCCACGATTGACGAACCCCGGGGTGCGTTTACGTGTCGGTCATCAACACCCGCAGTTTTAGCCGATTTTGGCCCGTATCGTGGACTATTACTCACTTTTTTTGGGTCCCGGAGTGATTTCCATGATTGATGAACTCCGGCGTGCGTTTACGTGTCGGTCATAAACACCCGCAGTTTTGGCCGATTCCAGCTCGTTTCGTGGACTATTACTCACTGTTTTGGGGTCCCGGAGTGATTTCCACGATTGACGAACCCCGGGGTGCGTTTACGTGTCGGTTATCAACACTCGCAGTTTTGGCCGATTTTTGCCCGTTCGTGGACTATTACTCACTGTTTTGGGGTCCCGGACTGATTTCCACGATTGACAAACCCCGAGGTGCGTTTACGTGTCGGTTATCAACTCCCGCAGTTTTAGCCGATTCTGGCCCATTCGTGGACTATTACTCACTGTTTTGGGGTCCCGGAGTGATTTCCACGATTGACGAACCTCGGGGTGCGTTTACGTGTCGGTCATCAACACCCGCAGTTTTGGCCGATTTTGGCCCGTTCGTGGACTATTACTCACTGTTTTGGTGTCCCGGACTGATTTCCACGATTGACGAACCCCGAGGTGCGTTTACGTGTCGGTCATCAACACCCGCAGTTTTAGCCGATTCCGGCCCGTTTTGTGGACTATTACTCACTGTTTTGGGGTCCCGGAGTAATTTCCACGATTGACGAACCCCGGGGTGCGTTTACGTGTCGGTCATCAACACCTGCAGTTTTAGCCGATTCTGGCCCGTATCATGGACTATTACTCACTTTTTTTGGGTCCCGGAGTGATTTCCATGATTGATGAACTCCGGGGTGCATTTACGTGTCGGTCATCAACACCCGCAGTTTTGGCCGATTCCGGCTCGTTTCGTGGACTATTACTCACTGTTTTGGGGTCCCGGAGTGATTTCCACGATTGACGAACCCCGAGGTGCGTTTACGTGTCGGTCATCAACACCCGCAGTTTTAGCCGATTCTGGCCCGTATCGTGGACTATTACTCACTTTTTTGGGTCCCGGAGAGATTTCCATGATTGATGAACTCCGGGGTGCGTTTACGTGTCGGTCATCAACACCCGCAGTTTTGGCCGATTCCGGCCCGTTTCGTGGACTATTACTCACTGTTTTGGGGTCCCGGAGTGATTTCCACGATTGACGAACCCCGGGGTGCGTTTACGTGTCGGTCATCAACAATCGCAGTTTTGGCCGATTTTGGCCCGTTCGTGGACTATTACTCACTGTTTTGGGGTCCCGGACTGATTTCCACGATTGACGAACCCCGAGGTGCGTTTACGTGTCGGTCATCAACACCCGCAGTTTTAGCCGATTCTGGCCCGTTCGTGGACTATTACTCACTGTTTTGGGGTCCCGGAGTGATTTCCACGATTGACGAACCCCGGGGTGCGTTTACGTGTCGGTCATCAACTCCCGCAGTTTTGGCCGATTTTGGCCCGTTCGTGGACTATTACTCACTGTTTTGGGGTCCCGGACTGATTTCCACGATTGACGAACCCCGAGGTGCGTTTACGTGTCGGTCATCAAGAATCGCAGTTTTGGCCGATTTTGGCCCGTTCGTGGACTATTACTCACTGTTTTGGGGTCCCGGACTGATTTCCACGATTGACGAACCCCGAGGTGCGTTTACGTGTCGGTCATCAACACCCGCAGTTTTAGCCGATTCTGGCCCGTTCATGGACTATTACTCATTGTTTTGGGGTCCCGGAGTGATTTCCACGATTGACGAACCTCGGGGTGCGTTTACGTGTCGGTCATCAACAATCGCAGTTTTGGCCGATTTTGGCCCGTTCGTGGACTATTACTCACTGTTTTGTGGTCCTGGACTGATTTCCACGATTGACGAACCCCGAGGTGCGTTTACGTGTCGGTCATCACCACCCGCAGTTTTTGCCGATTTTTGCCCGTTCGTGGACTATTACTCACTGTTTTGGGGTCCCGGACTGATTTCCACGATTGACGAACCCCGAGGTGCGTTTACGTGTCGGTCATCAACACCCGCAGTTTTAGCCGATTCCGGCCCGTTTTGTGGACTATTACTCACTGTTTTGGGGTCCCGGAGTAATTTCCACGATTGACGAACCCCGGGGTGCGTTTACGTGTCGGTCATCAACACCTGCAGTTTTAGCCGATTCTGGCCCGTATCGTGGACTATTACTCACTTTTTTTGGGTCCCGGAGTGATTTCCATGATTGATGAACTCCGGGGTGCATTTACGTGTCGGTCATCAACACCCGCAGTTTTGGCCGATTCCGGCTCGTTTCGTGGACTATTACTCACTGTTTTGGGGTCCCGGAGTGATTTCCACGATTGACGAACCCCGGGGTGCGTTTACGTGTCGGTCATCAACACCCGCAGTTTTAGCCGATTCTGGCCCGTATCGTGGACTATTACTCACTTTTTTTGGGTCCCGGAGTGATTTCCATGATTGATGAACTCCGGGGTGCGTTTACGTGTCGGTCATCAATACCCGCAGTTTTGGCCGATTCCAGCTCGTTTCGTGGACTATTACTCACTGTTTTGGGGTCCCGGAGTGATTTCCACGATTGACGAACCCCGGGGTGCGTTTACGTGTCGGTCATCAACACCCGCAGTTTTAGCCGATTCTGGCCCGTTCGTGGACTATTACTCACTGTTTTGGGGTCCCGGAGTGATTTCCACGATTGACGAACCCCGGGGTGCGTTTACGTGTCGGTCATCAACACCCGCAGTTTTGGCCGATTTTGGCCCGTTCGTGGACTATTACTCACTGTTTTGGGGTCCCGGACTAATTTCCACGATTGACGAACCCCGAGGTGCGTTTACGTGTCGGTCATCAACACCCGCAGTTTTAGCCGATTCCGGCCCGTTTTGTGGACTATTACTCACTGTTTTGGGGTCCCGGAGTGATTTCCACGATTGACGAACCCCGGGGTGCGTTTACGTGTCGGTCATCAACACCTGCAGTTTTAGCCGATTCTGGCCCGTATCGTGGACTATTACTCACTTTTTTTGGGTCCCGGAGTGATTTCCATGATTGATGAACTCCGGGGTGCCTTTACGTGTCGGTCATCAACAGCCGCAGTTTTGGCCGATTCCGGCTCGTTTCGTGGACACTCACTGTTTTGGGGTCCCGGAGTGATTTCCACGATTGACGAACCCCGGGGTGCGTTTACGTGTCGGTCATCAACACCCGCAGTTTTAGCCGATTCTGGCCCGTATCATGGACTATTACTCACTTTTTTTGGGTCCCGGAGTGATTTCCATGATTGATGAACTCCGGCGTGCGTTTACGTGTCGGTCATAAACACCCGCAGTTTTGGCCGATTCCAGCTCGTTTCGTGGACTATTACTCACTGTTTTGGGGTCCCGGAGTGATTTCCACGATTGACGAACCCCGGGGTGCGTTTACGTGTCGGTCATCAACACCCGCAGTTTTAGCCGATTCTGGCCCGTATCATGGACTATTACTCACTTTTTTTGGGTCCCGGAGTGATTTCCATGATTGATGAACTCCGGCGTGCGTTTACGTGTCGGTCATAAACACCCGCAGTTTTGGCCGATTCCAGCTCGTTTCGTGGACTATTACTCACTGTTTTGGGGTCCCGGACTGATTTCCACGATTGACAAACCCCGAGGTGCGTTTACGTGTCGGTTATCAACTCCCGCAGTTTTAGCCGATTCTGGCCCATTCGTGGACTATTACTCACTGTTTTGGGGTCCCGGAGTGATTTCCACGATTGACGAACCTCGGGGTGCGTTTACGTGTCGGTCATCAACACCCGCAGTTTTGGCCGATTTTGGCCCGTTCGTGGACTATTACTCACTGTTTTGGGGTCCCGGACTGATTTCCACGATTGACGAACCCCGAGGTGCGTTTACGTGTCGGTCATCAACACCCGCAGTTTTAGCCGATTCCGGCCCGTTTTGTGGACTATTACTCACTGTTTTGGGGTCCCGGAGTAATTTCCACGATTGACGAACCCCGGGGTGCGTTTACGTGTCGGTCATCAACACCTGCAGTTTTAGCCGATTCTGGCCCGTATCGTGGACTATTACTCACTTTTTTTGGGTCCCGGAGTGATTTCCATGATTGATGAACTCCGGGGTGCATTTACGTGTCGGTCATCAACACCCGCAGTTTTGGCCGATTCCGGCTCGTTTCGTGGACTATTACTCACTGTTTTGGGGTCCCGGAGTGATTTCCACGATTGACGAACCCCGAGGTGCGTTTACGTGTCGGTCATCAACACCCGCAGTTTTAGCCGATTCTGGCCCGTATCGTGGACTATTACTCACTTTTTTTGGGTCCCGGAGTGATTTCCATGATTGAAGAACTCCGGGGTGCGTTTACGTGTCGGTCATCAACACCCGCAGTTTTGGCCGATTCCGGCTCGTTTCGTGGACTATTACTCACTGTTTTGGGGTCCCGGAGTGATTTCCACGATTGACGAACCCCGGTGTGCGTTTACGTGTCGGTCATCAACACCCGCAGTTTTAGCCGATTCTGGCCCGTATCGTGGACTATTACTCACTTTTTTTGGGTCCCGGAGTGATTTCCATGATTGATGAACTCCGGGGTGCGTTTACGTGTCGGTCATCAACACCCGCAGTTTTGGCCGATTCCGGCCCGTTTCGTGGACTATTACTCACTGTTTTGGGGTCCCGGAGTGATTTCCACGATTGACGAACCCCGGGGTGCGTTTACGTGTCGGTCATCAACAATCGCAGTTTTGGCCGATTTTGGCCCGTTCGTGGACTATTACTCACTGTTTTGGGGTCCCGGACTGATTTCCACGATTGACGAACCCCGAGGTGCGTTTACGTGTCGGTCATCAACACCCGCAGTTTTAGCCGATTCTGGCCCGTTCGTGGACTATTACTCACTGTTTTGGGGTCCCGGAGTGATTTCCACGATTGACGAACCCCGGGGTGCGTTTACGTGTCGGTCATCAACACCCGCAGTTTTGGCCGATTTTGGCCCGTTCGTGGACTATTACTCACTGTTTTGGGGTCCCGGACTGATTTCCACGATTGACGAACCCCGAGGTGCGTTTACGTGTCGGTCATCAAGAATCGCAGTTTTGGCCGATTTTGGCCCGTTCGTGGACTATTACTCACTGTTTTGGGGTCCCGGACTGATTTCCACGATTGACGAACCCCGAGGTGCGTTTACGTGTCGGTTATCAACACCCGCAGTTTTAGCCGATTCTGGCCCGTTCATGGACTATTACTCATTGTTTTGGGGTCCCGGAGTGATTTCCACGATTGACGAACCCCGGGTGCGTTTACGTGTCGGTCATCAACAATCGCAGTTTTGGCCGATTTTGGCCCGTTCGTGGACTATTACTCACTGTTTTGGGGTCCCGGACTGATTTCCACGATTGACGAACCCCGAGGTGCGTTTACGTGTCGGTCATCACCACCCGCAGTTTTTGCCGATTTTTGCCCGTTCGTGGACTATTACTCACTGTTTTGGGGTCCCGGACTGATTTCCACGATTGACGAACCCCGAGGTGCGTTTACGTGTCGGTCATCAACACCCGCAGTTTTAGCCGATTCCGGCCCGTTTTGTGGACTATTACTCACTGTTTTGGGGTCCCGGAGTAATTTCCACGATTGACGAACCCCGGGGTGCGTTTACGTGTCGGTCATCAACACCTGCAGTTTTAGCCGATTCTGGCCCGTATCGTGGACTATTACTCACTTTTTTTGGGTCCCGGAGTGATTTCCATGATTGATGAACTCCGGGGTGCATTTACGTGTCGGTCATCAACACCCGCAGTTTTGGCCGATTCCGGCTCGTTTCGTGGACTATTACTCACTGTTTTGGGGTCCCGGAGTGATTTCCACGATTGACGAACCCCGGGGTGCGTTTACGTGTCGGTCATCAACACCCGCAGTTTTAGCCGATTCTGGCCCGTATCGTGGACTATTACTCACTTTTTTTGGGTCCCGGAGTGATTTCCATGATTGATGAACTCCGGGGTGCGTTTACGTGTCGGTCATCAATACCCGCAGTTTTGGCCGATTCCAGCTCGTTTCGTGGACTATTACTCACTGTTTTGGGGTCCCGGAGTGATTTCCACGATTGACGAACCCCGGGGTGCGTTTACGTGTCGGTCATCAACACCCGCAGTTTTAGCCGATTCTGGCCCGTTCGTGGACTATTACTCACTGTTTTGGGGTCCCGGAGTGATTTCCACGATTGACGAACCCCGGGGTGCGTTTACGTGTCGGTCATCAACACCCGCAGTTTTGGCCGATTTTGGCCCGTTCGTGGACTATTACTCACTGTTTTGGGGTCCCGGACTAATTTCCACGATTGACGAACCCCGAGGTGCGTTTACGTGTCGGTCATCAACACCCGCAGTTTTAGCCGATTCCGGCCCGTTTTGTGGACTATTACTCACTGTTTTGGGGTCCCGGAGTGATTTCCACGATTGACGAACCCCGGGGTGCGTTTACGTGTCGGTCATCAACACCTGCAGTTTTAGCCGATTCTGGCCCGTATCATGGACTATTACTCACTTTTTTTGGGTCCCGGAGTGATTTCCATGATTGATGAACTCCGGGGTGCCTTTACGTGTCGGTCATCAACAGCCGCAGTTTTGGCCGATTCCGGCTCGTTTCGTGGACTATTACTCACTGTTTTGGGGTCCCGGAGTGATTTCCACGATTGACGAACCCCGGGGTGCGTTTACGTGTCGGTCATCAATACCCGCAGTTTTAGCCGATTCTGGCCCGTATCGTGGACTATTACTCACTTTTTTTGGGTCCCGGAGTGATTTCCATGATTGATGAACTCCGGCGTGCGTTTACGCGTCGGTCATAAACACCCGCAGTTTTGGCCGATTCCAGCTCGTTTCGTGGACTATTACTCACTGTTTTGGGGTCCCGGAGTGATTTCCATGATTGACGAACCCCGGGGTGCGTTTACGTGTCGGTCATCAACACTCGCAGTTTTGGCCGATTTTTGCCCGTTCGTGGACTATTACTCACTGTTTTGGGGTCCCGGACTGATTTCCACGATTGACAAACCCCGAGGTGCGTTTACGTGTCGGTTATCAACTCCCGCAGTTTTAGCCGATTCTGGCCCATTCGTGGACTATTACTCACTGTTTTGGGGTCCCGGAGTGATTTCCACGATTGACGAACCTCGGGGTGCGTTTACGTGTCGGTCATCAACACCCGCAGTTTTGGCCGATTTTGGCCCGTTCGTGGACTATTACTCACTGTTTTGGGGTCCCGGACTGATTTCCACGATTGACGAACCCCGAGGTGCGTTTACGTGTCGGTCATCAACACCCGCAGTTTTAGCCGATTCCGGCCCGTTTTGTGGACTATTACTCACTGTTTTGGGGTCCCGGAGTAATTTCCACGATTGACGAACCCCGGGGTGCGTTTACGTGTCGGTCATCAACACCTGCAGTTTTAGCCGATTCTGGCCCGTATCGTGGACTATTACTCACTTTTTTTGGGTCCCGGAGTGATTTCCATGATTGATGAACTCCGGGGTGCATTTACGTGTCGGTCATCAACACCCGCAGTTTTGGCCGATTCCGGCTCGTTTCGTGGACTATTACTCACTGTTTTGGGGTCCCGGAGTGATTTCCACGATTGACGAACCCCGAGGTGCGTTTACGTGTCGGTCATCAACACCCGCAGTTTTAGCCGATTCTGGCCCGTATCGTGGACTATTACTCACTTTTTTTGGGTCCCGGAGTGATTTCCATGATTGAAGAACTCCGGGGTGCGTTTACGTGTCGGTCATCAACACCCGCAGTTTTGGCCGATTCCGGCTCGTTTCGTGGACTATTACTCACTGTTTTGGGGTCCCGGAGTGATTTCCACGATTGACGAACCCCGGGGTGCGTTTACGTGTCGGTCATCAACACCCGCAGTTTTAGCCGATTCTGGCCCGTTCGTGGACTATTACTCACTGTTTTGGGGTCCCGGAGTGATTTCCACGATTGACGAACCCCGGGGTGCGTTTACGTGTCGGTCATCAACACCCGCAGTTTTGGCCGATTTTGGCCCGTTCGTGGACTATTACTCACTGTTTTGGGGTCCCGGACTGATTTCCACGATTGACGAACCCCGAGGTGCGTTTACGTGTCGGTCATCAACACCCGCAGTTTTAGCCGATTCCGGCCCGTTTTGTGGACTATTACTCACTGTTTTGGGGTCCCGGACTGATTTCCACGATTGACGAACCCCGAGGTGCGTTTACGTGTCGGTCATCAAGAATCGCAGTTTTGGCCGATTTTGGCCCGTTCGCGGACTATTACTCACTGTTTTGGGGTCCCGGACTGATTTCCACGATTGACAAACCCCGAGGTGCGTTTACGTGTCGGTCATCAACACCCGCAGTTTTAGCCGATTCTGGCCCGTTCATGGACTATTACTCACTGTTTTGGGGTCCCGGAGTGATTTCCACGATTGACGAACCCCGGGGTGCGTTTACGTGTCGGTCATCAACAATCGCAGTTTTGGCCGATTTTGGCCCGTTCGTGGACTATTACTCACTGTTTTGGGGTCCCGGACTGATTTCCACGATTGACGAACCCCGAGGTGCGTTTACGTGTCGGTCATCACCACCCGCAGTTTTTGCCGATTTTTGCCCGTTCGTGGACTATTACTCACTGTTTTGGGGTCCCGGACTGATTTCCACGATTGACGAACCCCGAGGTGCGTTTACGTGTCGGTCATCAACACCCGCAGTTTTGGCCGATTTTGGCCCGTTCGTGGACTATTACTCACTGTTTTGGGGTCCCGGACTAATTTCCACGATTGACGAACCCCGAGGTGCGTTTACGTGTCGGTCATCAACACCCGCAGTTTTAGCCGATTCCGGCCCGTTTTGTGGACTATTACTCACTGTTTTGGGGTCCCGGAGTGATTTCCACGATTGACGAACCCCGGGGTGCGTTTACGTGTCGGTCATCAACACCTGCAGTTTTAGCCGATTCTGGCCCGTATCATGGACTATTACTCACTTTTTTTGGGTCCCGGAGTGATTTCCATGATTGATGAACTCCGGGGTGCCTTTACGTGTCGGTCATCAACAGCCGCAGTTTTGGCCGATTCCGGCTCGTTTCGTGGACTATTACTCACTGTTTTGGGGTCCCGGAGTGATTTCCACGATTGACGAACCCCGGGGTGCGTTTACGTGTCGGTCATCAATACCCGCAGTTTTAGCCGATTCTGGCCCGTATCGTGGACTATTACTCACTTTTTTTGGGTCCCGGAGTGATTTCCATGATTGATGAACTCCGGCGTGCGTTTACGCGTCGGTCATAAACACCCGCAGTTTTGGCCGATTCCAGCTCGTTTCGTGGACTATTACTCACTGTTTTGGGGTCCCGGAGTGATTTCCATGATTGACGAACCCCGGGGTGCGTTTACGTGTCGGTCATCAACACCCGCAGTTTTAGCCGATTCCGGCCCGTTTTGTGGACTATTACTCACTGTTTTGGGGTCCCGGACTGATTTCCACGATTGACGAACCCCGAGGTGCGTTTACGTGTCGGTCATCAAGAATCGCAGTTTTGGCCGATTTTGGCCCGTTCGCGGACTATTACTCACTGTTTTGGGGTCCCGGACTGATTTCCACGATTGACAAACCCCGAGGTGCGTTTACGTGTCGGTCATCAACACCCGCAGTTTTAGCCGATTCTGGCCCGTTCATGGACTATTACTCACTGTTTTGGGGTCCCGGAGTGATTTCCACGATTGACGAACCCCGGGGTGCGTTTACGTGTCGGTCATCAACAATCGCAGTTTTGGCCGATTTTGGCCCGTTCGTGGACTATTACTCACTGTTTTGGGGTCCCGGACTGATTTCCACGATTGACGAACCCCGAGGTGCGTTTACGTGTCGGTCATCACCACCCGCAGTTTTTGCCGATTTTTGCCCGTTCGTGGACTATTACTCACTGTTTTGGGGTCCCGGACTGATTTCCACGATTGACGAACCCCGAGGTGCGTTTACGTGTCGGTCATCAACACCCGCAGTTTTGGCCGATTTTGGCCCGTTCGTGGACTATTACTCACTGTTTTGGGGTCCCGGACTAATTTCCACGATTGACGAACCCCGAGGTGCGTTTACGTGTCGGTCATCAACACCCGCAGTTTTAGCCGATTCCGGCCCGTTTTGTGGACTATTACTCACTGTTTTGGGGTCCCGGAGTGATTTCCACGATTGACGAACCCCGGGGTGCGTTTACGTGTCGGTCATCAACACCTGCAGTTTTAGCCGATTCTGGCCCGTATCATGGACTATTACTCACTTTTTTTGGGTCCCGGAGTGATTTCCATGATTGATGAACTCCGGGGTGCCTTTACGTGTCGGTCATCAACAGCCGCAGTTTTGGCCGATTCCGGCTCGTTTCGTGGACTATTACTCACTGTTTTGGGGTCCCGGAGTGATTTCCACGATTGACGAACCCCGGGGTGCGTTTACGTGTCGGTCATCAATACCCGCAGTTTTAGCCGATTCTGGCCCGTATCGTGGACTATTACTCACTTTTTTTGGGTCCCGGAGTGATTTCCATGATTGATGAACTCCGGCGTGCGTTTACGCGTCGGTCATAAACACCCGCAGTTTTGGCCGATTCCAGCTCGTTTCGTGGACTATTACTCACTGTTTTGGGGTCCCGGAGTGATTTCCATGATTGACGAACCCCGGGGTGCGTTTACGTGTCGGTCATCAACACTCGCAGTTTTGGCCGATTTTTGCCCGTTCGTGGACTATTACTCACTGTTTTGGGGTCCCGGACTGATTTCCACGATTGACAAACCCCGAGGTGCGTTTACGTGTCGGTTATCAACTCCCGCAGTTTTAGCCGATTCTGGCCCATTCGTGGACTATTACTCACTGTTTTGGGGTCCCGGAGTGATTTCCACGATTGACGAACCTCGGGGTGCGTTTACGTGTCGGTCATCAACACCCGCAGTTTTGGCCGATTTTGGCCCGTTCGTGGACTATTACTCACTGTTTTGGGGTCCCGGACTGATTTCCACGATTGACGAACCCCGAGGTGCGTTTACGTGTCGGTCATCAACACCCGCAGTTTTAGCCGATTCCGGCCCGTTTTGTGGACTATTACTCACTGTTTTGGGGTCCCGGAGTAATTTCCACGATTGACGAACCCCGGGGTGCGTTTACGTGTCGGTCATCAACACCTGCAGTTTTAGCCGATTCTGGCCCGTATCGTGGACTATTACTCACTTTTTTTGGGTCCCGGAGTGATTTCCATGATTGATGAACTCCGGGGTGCATTTACGTGTCGGTCATCAACACCCGCAGTTTTGGCCGATTCCGGCTCGTTTCGTGGACTATTACTCACTGTTTTGGGGTCCCGGAGTGATTTCCACGATTGACGAACCCCGAGGTGCGTTTACGTGTCGGTCATCAACACCCGCAGTTTTAGCCGATTCTGGCCCGTATCGTGGACTATTACTCACTTTTTTTGGGTCCCGGAGTGATTTCCATGATTGAAGAACTCCGGGGTGCGTTTACGTGTCGGTCATCAACACCCGCAGTTTTGGCCGATTCCGGCTCGTTTCGTGGACTATTACTCACTGTTTTGGGGTCCCGGAGTGATTTCCACGATTGACGAACCCCGGGGTGCGTTTACGTGTCGGTCATCAACACCCGCAGTTTTAGCCGATTCTGGCCCGTTCGTGGACTATTACTCACTGTTTTGGGGTCCCGGAGTGATTTCCACGATTGACGAACCCCGGGGTGCGTTTACGTGTCGGTCATCAACACCCGCAGTTTTGGCCGATTTTGGCCCGTTCGTGGACTATTACTCACTGTTTTGGGGTCCCGGACTGATTTCCACGATTGACGAACCCCGAGGTGCGTTTACGTGTCGGTCATCAACACCCGCAGTTTTAGCCGATTCCGGCCCGTTTTGTGGACTATTACTCACTGTTTTGGGGTCCCGGACTGATTTCCACGATTGACGAACCCCGAGGTGCGTTTACGTGTCGGTCATCAAGAATCGCAGTTTTGGCCGATTTTGGCCCGTTCGCGGACTATTACTCACTGTTTTGGGGTCCCGGACTGATTTCCACGATTGACAAACCCCGAGGTGCGTTTACGTGTCGGTCATCAACACCCGCAGTTTTAGCCGATTCTGGCCCGTTCATGGACTATTACTCACTGTTTTGGGGTCCCGGAGTGATTTCCACGATTGACGAACCCCGGGGTGCGTTTACGTGTCGGTCATCAACAATCGCAGTTTTGGCCGATTTTGGCCCGTTCGTGGACTATTACTCACTGTTTTGGGGTCCCGGACTGATTTCCACGATTGACGAACCCCGAGGTGCGTTTACGTGTCGGTCATCACCACCCGCAGTTTTTGCCGATTTTTGCCCGTTCGTGGACTATTACTCACTGTTTTGGGGTCCCGGACTGATTTCCACGATTGACGAACCCCGAGGTGCGTTTACGTGTCGGTCATCAACACCCGCAGTTTTAGCCGATTCCGGCCCGTTTTGTGGACTATTACTCACTGTTTTGGGGTCCCGGAGTAATTTCCACGATTGACGAACCCCGGGGTGCGTTTACGTGTCGGTCATCAACACCTGCAGTTTTAGCCGATTCTGGCCCGTATCGTGGACTATTACTCACTTTTTTTGGGTCCCGGAGTGATTTCCATGATTGATGAACTCCGGGGTGCATTTACGTGTCGGTCATCAACACCCGCAGTTTTGGCCGATTCCGGCTCGTTTCGTGGACTATTACTCACTGTTTTGGGGTCCCGGAGTGATTTCCACGATTGATGAACCCCGGGGTGCGTTTACGTGTCGGTCATCAACACCCGCAGTTTTAGCCGATTCTGGCCCGTATCGTGGACTATTACTCACTTTTTTTGGGTCCCGGAGTGATTTCCATGATTGAAGAACTCCGGGGTGCGTTTACGTGTCGGTCATCAACTCCCGCAGTTTTGGCCGATTCCGGCTCGTTTCGTGGACTATTACTCACTGTTTTGGGGTCCCGGAGTGATTTCCACGATTGACGAACCCCGGGGTGCGTTTACGTGTCGGTCATCAACACCCGCAGTTTTAGCCGATTCTGGCCCGTTCGTGGACTATTACTCACTGTTTTGGGGTCCCGGAGTGATTTCCACGATTGACGAACCTCGGGGTGCGTTTACGTGTCGGTCATCAACACCCGCAGTTTTGGCCGATTTTGGCCCGTTCGTGGACTATTACTCACTGTTTTGGGGTCCCGGACTGATTTCCACGATTGACGAACCCCGAGGTGCGTTTACGTGTCGGTCATCAACACCCGCAGTTTTAGCCGATTCCGGCCCGTTTTGTGGACTATTACTCACTGTTTTGGGGTCCCGGACTGATTTCCACGATTGACGAACCCCGAGGTGCGTTTACGTGTCGGTCATCAAGAATCGCAGTTTTGGCCGATTTTGGCCCGTTCGCGGACTATTACTCACTGTTTTGGGGTCCCGGACTGATTTCCACGATTGACAAACCCCGAGGTGCGTTTACGTGTCGGTCATCAACACCCGCAGTTTTAGCCGATTCTTGCCCGTTCATGGACTATTACTCACTGTTTTGGGGTCCCGGAGTGATTTCCACGATTGACGAACCCTGGGGTGCGTTTACGTGTCGGTCATCAACAATCGCAGTTTTGGCCGATTTTGGCCCGTTCGTGGACTATTACTCACTGTTTTGGGGTCCCGGACTGATTTCCACGATTGACGAACCCCGAGGTGCGTTTACGTGTCGGTCATCACCACCCGCAGTTTTTGCCGATTTTTGCCCGTTCGTGGACTATTACTCACTGTTTTGGGGTCCCGGACTGATTTCCACGATTGACGAACCCCGAGGTGCGTTTACGTGTCGGTCATCAACACCCGCAGTTTTAGCCGATTCCGGCCCGTTTTGTGGACTATTACTCACTGTTTTGGGGTCCCGGAGTAATTTCCACGATTGACGAACCCCGGGGTGCGTTTACGTGTCGGTCATCAACACCTGCAGTTTTAGCCGATTCTGGCCCGTATCGTGGACTATTACTCACTTTTTTTGGGTCCCGGAGTGATTTCCATGATTGATGAACTCCGGGGTGCGTTTACGTGTCGGTCATCAATACCCGCAGTTTTGGCCGATTCCAGCTCGTTTCGTGGACTATTACTCACTGTTTTGGGGTCCCGGAGTGATTTCCACGATTGACGAACCCCGGGGTGCGTTTACGTGTCGGTCATCAACACCCGCAGTTTTAGCCGATTCTGGCCCGTTCGTGGACTATTACTCACTGTTTTGGGGTCCCGGAGTGATTTCCACGATTGACGAACCCCGGGGTGCGTTTACGTGTCGGTCATCAACACCCGCAGTTTTGGCCGATTTTGGCCCGTTCGTGGACTATTACTCACTGTTTTGGGGTCCCGGACTAATTTCCACGATTGACGAACCCCGAGGTGCGTTTACGTGTCGGTCATCAACACCCGCAGTTTTAGCCGATTCCGGCCCGTTTTGTGGACTATTACTCACTGTTTTGGGGTCCCGGAGTGATTTCCACGATTGACGAACCCCGGGGTGCGTTTACGTGTCGGTCATCAACACCTGCAGTTTTAGCCGATTCTGGCCCGTATCATGGACTATTACTCACTTTTTTTGGGTCCCGGAGTGATTTCCATGATTGATGAACTCCGGGGTGCCTTTACGTGTCGGTCATCAACAGCCGCAGTTTTGGCCGATTCCGGCTCGTTTCGTGGACTATTACTCACTGTTTTGGGGTCCCGGAGTGATTTCCACGATTGACGAACCCCGGGGTGCGTTTACGTGTCGGTCATCAATACCCGTAGTTTTAGCCGATTCTGGCCCGTATCGTGGACTATTACTCACTTTTTTTGGGTCCCGGAGTGATTTCCATGATTGATGAACTCCGGCGTGCGTTTACGTGTCGGTCATAAACACCCGCAGTTTTGGCCGATTCCAGCTCGTTTCGTGGACTATTACTCACTGTTTTGGGGTCCCGGAGTGATTTCCACGATTGACGAACCCCGGGGTGCGTTTACGTGTCGGTCATCAACACCCGCAGTTTTAGCCGATTCTGGCCCGTTCATGGACTATTACTCACTGTTTTGGGGTCCCGGAGTGATTTCCACGATTGACGAACCCCGGGGTGCGTTTACGTGTCGGTCATCAACAATCGCAGTTTTGGCCGATTTTGGCCCGTTCGTGGACTATTACTCACTGTTTTGGGGTCCCGGACTGATTTCCACGATTGACGAACCCCGAGGTGCGTTTACGTGTCGGTCATCACCACCCGCAGTTTTTGCCGATTTTTGCCCGTTCGTGGACTATTACTCACTGTTTTGGGGTCCCGGACTGATTTCCACGATTGACGAACCCCGAGGTGCGTTTACGTGTCGGTCATCAACACCCGCAGTTTTAGCCGATTCCGGCCCGTTTTGTGGACTATTACTCACTGTTTTGGGGTCCCGGAGTAATTTCCACGATTGACGAACCCCGGGGTGCGTTTACGTGTCGGTCATCAACACCTGCAGTTTTAGCCGATTCTGGCCCGTATCGTGGACTATTACTCACTTTTTTTGGGTCCCGGAGTGATTTCCATGATTGATGAACTCCGGGGTGCATTTACGTGTCGGTCATCAACACCCGCAGTTTTGGCCGATTCCGGCTCGTTTCGTGGACTATTACTCACTGTTTTGGGGTCCCGGAGTGATTTCCACGATTGACGAACCCCGGGGTGCGTTTACGTGTCGGTCATCAACACCCGCAGTTTTAGCCGATTCTGGCCCGTATCGTGGACTATTACTCACTTTTTTTGGGTCCCGGAGTGATTTCCATGATTGATGAACTCCGGGGTGCGTTTACGTGTCGGTCATCAATACCCGCAGTTTTGGCCGATTCCAGCTCGTTTCGTGGACTATTACTCACTGTTTTGGGGTCCCGGAGTGATTTCCACGATTGACGAACCCCGGGGTGCGTTTACGTGTCGGTCATCAACACCCGCAGTTTTAGCCGATTCTGGCCCGTTCGTGGACTATTACTCACTGTTTTGGGGTCCCGGAGTGATTTCCACGATTGACGAACCCCGGGGTGCGTTTACGTGTCGGTCATCAACACCCGCAGTTTTGGCCGATTTTGGCCCGTTCGTGGACTATTACTCACTGTTTTGGGGTCCCGGACTAATTTCCACGATTGACGAACCCCGAGGTACGTTTACGTGTCGGTCATCAACACCCGCAGTTTTAGCCGATTCCGGCCCGTTTTGTGGACTATTACTCACTGTTTTGGGGACCCGGAGTGATTTCCACGATTGACGAACCCCGGGGTGCGTTTACGTGTCGGTCATCAACACCCGCAGTTTTAGCCGATTCTGGCCCGTTCATGGACTATTACTCACTGTTTTGGGGTCCCGGAGTGATTTCCACGATTGACGAACCCCGGGGTGCGTTTACGTGTCGGTCATCAACAATCGCAGTTTTGGCCGATTTTGGCCCGTTCGTGGACTATTACTCACTGTTTTGGGGTCCCGGACTGATTTCCACGATTGACGAACCCCGAGGTGCGTTTACGTGTCGGTCATCACCACCCGCAGTTTTTGCCGATTTTTGCCCGTTCGTGGACTATTACTCACTGTTTTGGGGTCCCGGACTGATTTCCACGATTGACGAACCCCGAGGTGCGTTTACGTGTCGGTCATCAACACCCGCAGTTTTAGCCGATTCCGGCCCGTTTTGTGGACTATTACTCACTGTTTTGGGGTCCCGGAGTAATTTCCACGATTGACGAACCCCGGGGTGCGTTTACGTGTCGGTCATCAACACCTGCAGTTTTAGCCGATTCTGGCCCGTATCGTGGACTATTACTCACTTTTTTTGGGTCCCGGAGTGATTTCCATGATTGATGAACTCCGGGGTGCATTTACGTGTCGGTCATCAACACCCGCAGTTTTGGCCGATTCCGGCTCGTTTCGTGGACTATTACTCACTGTTTTGGGGTCCCGGAGTGATTTCCACGATTGACGAACCCCGGGGTGCGTTTACGTGTCGGTCATCAACACCCGCAGTTTTAGCCGATTCTGGCCCGTATCGTGGACTATTACTCACTTTTTTTGGGTCCCGGAGTGATTTCCATGATTGATGAACTCCGGGGTGCGTTTACGTGTCGGTCATCAATACCCGCAGTTTTGGCCGATTCCAGCTCGTTTCGTGGACTATTACTCACTGTTTTGGGGTCCCGGAGTGATTTCCACGATTGACGAACCCCGGGGTGCGTTTACGTGTCGGTCATCAACACCCGCAGTTTTAGCCGATTCTGGCCCGTTCGTGGACTATTACTCACTGTTTTGGGGTCCCGGAGTGATTTCCACGATTGACGAACCCCGGGGTGCGTTTACGTGTCGGTCATCAACACCCGCAGTTTTGGCCGATTTTGGCCCGTTCGTGGACTATTACTCACTGTTTTGGGGTCCCGGACTAATTTCCACGATTGACGAACCCCGAGGTACGTTTACGTGTCGGTCATCAACACCCGCAGTTTTAGCCGATTCCGGCCCGTTTTGTGGACTATTACTCACTGTTTTGGGGTCCCGGAGTGATTTCCACGATTGACGAACCCCGGGGTGCGTTTACGTGTCGGTCATCAACACCTGCAGTTTTAGCCGATTCTGGCCCGTATCATGGACTATTACTCACTTTTTTTGGGTCCCGGAGTGATTTCCATGATTGATGAACTCCGGGGTGCCTTTACGTGTCGGTCATCAACAGCCGCAGTTTTGGCCGATTCCGGCTCGTTTCGTGGACTATTACTCACTGTTTTGGGGTCCCGGAGTGATTTCCACGATTGACGAACCCCGGGGTGCGTTTACGTGTCGGTCATCAACACCCGCAGTTTTAGCCGATTCTTGCCCGTATCGTGGACTATTACTCACTTTTTTTGGGTCCCGGAGTGATTTCCATGATTGATGAACTCCGGCGTGCGTTTACGTGTCGGTCATAAACACCCGCAGTTTTGGCCGATTCCAGCTCGTTTCGTGGACTATTACTCACTGTTTTGGGGTCCCGGAGTGATTTCCACGATTGACGAACCCCGGGGTGCGTTTACGTGTCGGTCATCAACACCCGCAGTTTTAGCCGATTCTGGCCCGTTCGTGGACTATTACTCACTGTTTTGGGGTCCCGGAGTGATTTCCACGATTGACGAACCCCGGGGTGCGTTTACGTGTCGGTCATCAACACCCGCAGTTTTAGCCGATTCTGGCCCGTTCGTGGACTATTACTCACTGTTTTGGGGTCCCGGAGTGATTTCCACGATTGACGAACCCCGGGGTGCGTTTACGTGTCGGTCATCAACACCCGCAGTTTTGGCCGATTTTGGCCCGTTCGTGGACTATTACTCACTGTTTTGGGGTCCCGGACTAATTTCCACGATTGACGAACCCCGAGGTGCGTTTACGTGTCGGTCATCAACACCCGCAGTTTTAGCCGATTCCGGCCCGTTTTGTGGACTATTACTCACTGTTTTGGGGTCCCGGAGTGATTTCCACGATTGACGAACCCCGGGGTGCGTTTACGTGTCGGTCATCAACACCTGCAGTTTTAGCCGATTCTGGCCCGTATCATGGACTATTACTCACTTTTTTTGGGTCCCGGAGTGATTTCCATGATTGATGAACTCCGGGGTGCCTTTACGTGTCGGTCATCAACAGCCGCAGTTTTGGCCGATTCCGGCTCGTTTCGTGGACTATTACTCACTGTTTTGGGGTCCCGGAGTGATTTCCACGATTGACGAACCCCGGGGTGCGTTTACGTGTCGGTCATCAATACCCGTAGTTTTAGCCGATTCTGGCCCGTATCGTGGACTATTACTCACTTTTTTTGGGTCCCGGAGTGATTTCCATGATTGATGAACTCCGGCGTGCGTTTACGTGTCGGTCATAAACACCCGCAGTTTTGGCCGATTCCAGCTCGTTTCGTGGACTATTACTCACTGTTTTGGGGTCCCGGAGTGATTTCCACGATTGACGAACCCCGGGGTGCGTTTACGTGTCGGTCATCAACACCCGCAGTTTTAGCCGATTCTGGCCCGTTCATGGACTATTACTCACTGTTTTGGGGTCCCGGAGTGATTTCCACGATTGACGAACCCCGGGGTGCGTTTACGTGTCGGTCATCAACAATCGCAGTTTTGGCCGATTTTGGCCCGTTCGTGGACTATTACTCACTGTTTTGGGGTCCCGGACTGATTTCCACGATTGACGAACCCCGAGGTGCGTTTACGTGTCGGTCATCACCACCCGCAGTTTTTGCCGATTTTTGCCCGTTCGTGGACTATTACTCACTGTTTTGGGGTCCCGGACTGATTTCCACGATTGACGAACCCCGAGGTGCGTTTACGTGTCGGTCATCAACACCCGCAGTTTTAGCCGATTCCGGCCCGTTTTGTGGACTATTACTCACTGTTTTGGGGTCCCGGAGTAATTTCCACGATTGACGAACCCCGGGGTGCGTTTACGTGTCGGTCATCAACACCTGCAGTTTTAGCCGATTCTGGCCCGTATCGTGGACTATTACTCACTTTTTTTGGGTCCCGGAGTGATTTCCATGATTGATGAACTCCGGGGTGCATTTACGTGTCGGTCATCAACACCCGCAGTTTTGGCCGATTCCGGCTCGTTTCGTGGACTATTACTCACTGTTTTGGGGTCCCGGAGTGATTTCCACGATTGACGAACCCCGGGGTGCGTTTACGTGTCGGTCATCAACACCCGCAGTTTTAGCCGATTCTGGCCCGTATCGTGGACTATTACTCACTTTTTTTGGGTCCCGGAGTGATTTCCATGATTGATGAACTCCGGGGTGCGTTTACGTGTCGGTCATCAATACCCGCAGTTTTGGCCGATTCCAGCTCGTTTCGTGGACTATTACTCACTGTTTTGGGGTCCCGGAGTGATTTCCACGATTGACGAACCCCGGGGTGCGTTTACGTGTCGGTCATCAACACCCGCAGTTTTAGCCGATTCTGGCCCGTTCGTGGACTATTACTCACTGTTTTGGGGTCCCGGAGTGATTTCCACGATTGACGAACCCCGGGGTGCGTTTACGTGTCGGTCATCAACACCCGCAGTTTTGGCCGATTTTGGCCCGTTCGTGGACTATTACTCACTGTTTTGGGGTCCCGGACTAATTTCCACGATTGACGAACCCCGAGGTACGTTTACGTGTCGGTCATCAACACCCGCAGTTTTAGCCGATTCCGGCCCGTTTTGTGGACTATTACTCACTGTTTTGGGGACCCGGAGTGATTTCCACGATTGACGAACCCCGGGGTGCGTTTACGTGTCGGTCATCAACACCCGCAGTTTTAGCCGATTCTGGCCCGTTCATGGACTATTACTCACTGTTTTGGGGTCCCGGAGTGATTTCCACGATTGACGAACCCCGGGGTGCGTTTACGTGTCGGTCATCAACAATCGCAGTTTTGGCCGATTTTGGCCCGTTCGTGGACTATTACTCACTGTTTTGGGGTCCCGGACTGATTTCCACGATTGACGAACCCCGAGGTGCGTTTACGTGTCGGTCATCACCACCCGCAGTTTTTGCCGATTTTTGCCCGTTCGTGGACTATTACTCACTGTTTTGGGGTCCCGGACTGATTTCCACGATTGACGAACCCCGAGGTGCGTTTACGTGTCGGTCATCAACACCCGCAGTTTTAGCCGATTCCGGCCCGTTTTGTGGACTATTACTCACTGTTTTGGGGTCCCGGAGTAATTTCCACGATTGACGAACCCCGGGGTGCGTTTACGTGTCGGTCATCAACACCTGCAGTTTTAGCCGATTCTGGCCCGTATCGTGGACTATTACTCACTTTTTTTGGGTCCCGGAGTGATTTCCATGATTGATGAACTCCGGGGTGCATTTACGTGTCGGTCATCAACACCCGCAGTTTTGGCCGATTCCGGCTCGTTTCGTGGACTATTACTCACTGTTTTGGGGTCCCGGAGTGATTTCCACGATTGACGAACCCCGGGGTGCGTTTACGTGTCGGTCATCAACACCCGCAGTTTTAGCCGATTCTGGCCCGTATCGTGGACTATTACTCACTTTTTTTGGGTCCCGGAGTGATTTCCATGATTGATGAACTCCGGGGTGCGTTTACGTGTCGGTCATCAATACCCGCAGTTTTGGCCGATTCCAGCTCGTTTCGTGGACTATTACTCACTGTTTTGGGGTCCCGGAGTGATTTCCACGATTGACGAACCCCGGGGTGCGTTTACGTGTCGGTCATCAACACCCGCAGTTTTAGCCGATTCTGGCCCGTTCGTGGACTATTACTCACTGTTTTGGGGTCCCGGAGTGATTTCCACGATTGACGAACCCCGGGGTGCGTTTACGTGTCGGTCATCAACACCCGCAGTTTTGGCCGATTTTGGCCCGTTCGTGGACTATTACTCACTGTTTTGGGGTCCCGGACTAATTTCCACGATTGACGAACCCCGAGGTACGTTTACGTGTCGGTCATCAACACCCGCAGTTTTAGCCGATTCCGGCCCGTTTTGTGGACTATTACTCACTGTTTTGGGGTCCCGGAGTGATTTCCACGATTGACGAACCCCGGGGTGCGTTTACGTGTCGGTCATCAACACCTGCAGTTTTAGCCGATTCTGGCCCGTATCATGGACTATTACTCACTTTTTTTGGGTCCCGGAGTGATTTCCATGATTGATGAACTCCGGGGTGCCTTTACGTGTCGGTCATCAACAGCCGCAGTTTTGGCCGATTCCGGCTCGTTTCGTGGACTATTACTCACTGTTTTGGGGTCCCGGAGTGATTTCCACGATTGACGAACCCCGGGGTGCGTTTACGTGTCGGTCATCAACACCCGCAGTTTTAGCCGATTCTTGCCCGTATCGTGGACTATTACTCACTTTTTTTGGGTCCCGGAGTGATTTCCATGATTGATGAACTCCGGCGTGCGTTTACGTGTCGGTCATAAACACCCGCAGTTTTGGCCGATTCCAGCTCGTTTCGTGGACTATTACTCACTGTTTTGGGGTCCCGGAGTGATTTCCACGATTGACGAACCCCGAGGTGCGTTTACGTGTCGGTCATCAACACCCGCAGTTTTAGCCGATTCTGGCCCGTTCGTGGACTATTACTCACTGTTTTGGGGTCCCGGAGTGATTTCCACGATTGACGAACCCCGGGGTGCGTTTACGTGTCGGTCATCAACACCCGCAGTTTTGGCCGATTTTGGCCCGTTCGTGGACTATTACTCACTGTTTTGGGGTCCCGGACTAATTTCCACGATTGACGAACCCCGAGGTACGTTTACGTGTCGGTCATCAACACCCGCAGTTTTAGCCGATTCCGGCCCGTTTTGTGGACTATTACTCACTGTTTTGGGGTCCCGGAGTGATTTCCACGATTGACGAACCCCGGGGTGCGTTTACGTGTCGGTCATCAACACCTGCAGTTTTAGCCGATTCTGGCCCGTATCATGGACTATTACTCACTTTTTTTGGGTCCCGGAGTGATTTCCATGATTGATGAACTCCGGGGTGCCTTTACGTGTCGGTCATCAACAGCCGCAGTTTTGGCCGATTCCGGCTCGTTTCGTGGACTATTACTCACTGTTTTGGGGTCCCGGAGTGATTTCCACGATTGACGAACCCCGGGGTGCGTTTACGTGTCGGTCATCAATACCCGCAGTTTTAGCCGATTCTTGCCCGTATCGTGGACTATTACTCACTTTTTTTGGGTCCCGGAGTGATTTCCATGATTGATGAACTCCGGCGTGCGTTTACGTGTCGGTCATAAACACCCGCAGTTTTGGCCGATTCCAGCTCGTTTCGTGGACTATTACTCACTGTTTTGGGGTCCCGGAGTGATTTCCACGATTGACGAACCCCGGGGTGCGTTTACGTGTCGGTCATCAACACTCGCAGTTTTGGCCGATTTTTGCCCGTTCGTGGACTATTACTCACTGTTTTGGGGTCCCGGACTGATTTCCACGATTGACAAACCCCGAGGTGCGTTTACGTGTCGGTCATCAACACCCGCAGTTTTGGCCGATTTTGGCCCGTTCGTGGACTATTACTCACTGTTTTGGGGTCCCGGACTAATTTCCACGATTGACGAACCCCGAGGTACGTTTACGTGTCGGTCATCAACACCCGCAGTTTTAGCCGATTCCGGCCCGTTTTGTGGACTATTACTCACTGTTTTGGGGACCCGGAGTGATTTCCACGATTGACGAACCCCGGGGTGCGTTTACGTGTCGGTCATCAACACCCGCAGTTTTAGCCGATTCTGGCCCGTTCATGGACTATTACTCACTGTTTTGGGGTCCCGGAGTGATTTCCACGATTGACGAACCCCGGGGTGCGTTTACGTGTCGGTCATCAACAATCGCAGTTTTGGCCGATTTTGGCCCGTTCGTGGACTATTACTCACTGTTTTGGGGTCCCGGACTGATTTCCACGATTGACGAACCCCGAGGTGCGTTTACGTGTCGGTCATCACCACCCGCAGTTTTTGCCGATTTTTGCCCGTTCGTGGACTATTACTCACTGTTTTGGGGTCCCGGACTGATTTCCACGATTGACGAACCCCGAGGTGCGTTTACGTGTCGGTCATCAACACCCGCAGTTTTAGCCGATTCCGGCCCGTTTTGTGGACTATTACTCACTGTTTTGGGGTCCCGGAGTAATTTCCACGATTGACGAACCCCGGGGTGCGTTTACGTGTCGGTCATCAACACCTGCAGTTTTAGCCGATTCTGGCCCGTATCGTGGACTATTACTCACTTTTTTTGGGTCCCGGAGTGATTTCCATGATTGATGAACTCCGGGGTGCATTTACGTGTCGGTCATCAACACCCGCAGTTTTGGCCGATTCCGGCTCGTTTCGTGGACTATTACTCACTGTTTTGGGGTCCCGGAGTGATTTCCACGATTGACGAACCCCGGGGTGCGTTTACGTGTCGGTCATCAACACCCGCAGTTTTAGCCGATTCTGGCCCGTATCGTGGACTATTACTCACTTTTTTTGGGTCCCGGAGTGATTTCCATGATTGATGAACTCCGGGGTGCGTTTATGTGTCGGTCATCAATACCCGCAGTTTTGGCCGATTCCAGCTCGTTTCGTGGACTATTACTCACTGTTTTGGGGTCCCGGAGTGATTTCCACGATTGACGAACCCCGGGGTGCGTTTACGTGTCGGTCATCAACACCCGCAGTTTTAGCCGATTCTGGCCCGTTCGTGGACTATTACTCACTGTTTTGGGGTCCCGGAGTGATTTCCACGATTGACGAACCCCGGGGTGCGTTTACGTGTCGGTCATCAACACCCGCAGTTTTGGCCGATTTTGGCCCGTTCGTGGACTATTACTCACTGTTTTGGGGTCCCGGACTAATTTCCACGATTGACGAACCCCGAGGTACGTTTACGTGTCGGTCATCAACACCCGCAGTTTTAGCCGATTCCGGCCCGTTTTGTGGACTATTACTCACTGTTTTGGGGTCCCGGAGTGATTTCCACGATTGACGAACCCCGGGGTGCGTTTACGTGTCGGTCATCAACACCTGCAGTTTTAGCCGATTCTGGCCCGTATCATGGACTATTACTCACTTTTTTTGGGTCCCGGAGTGATTTCCATGATTGATGAACTCCGGGGTGCCTTTACGTGTCGGTCATCAACAGCCGCAGTTTTGGCCGATTCCGGCTCGTTTCGTGGACTATTACTCACTGTTTTGGGGTCCCGGAGTGATTTCCACGATTGACGAACCCCGGGGTGCGTTTACGTGTCGGTCATCAACACCCGCAGTTTTAGCCGATTCTTGCCCGTATCGTGGACTATTACTCACTTTTTTTGGGTCCCGGAGTGATTTCCATGATTGATGAACTCCGGCGTGCGTTTACGTGTCGGTCATAAACACCCGCAGTTTTGGCCGATTCCAGCTCGTTTCGTGGACTATTACTCACTGTTTTGGGGTCCCGGAGTGATTTCCACGATTGACGAACCCCGGGGTGCGTTTACGTGTCGGTCATCAACACCCGCAGTTTTAGCCGATTCTGGCCCGTTCGTGGACTATTACTCACTGTTTTGGGGTCCCGGAGTGATTTCCACGATTGACGAACCCCGGGGTGCGTTTACGTGTCGGTCATCAACACCCGCAGTTTTGGCCGATTTTGGCCCGTTCGTGGACTATTACTCACTGTTTTGGGGTCCCGGACTAATTTCCACGATTGACGAACCCCGAGGTACGTTTACGTGTCGGTCATCAACACCCGCAGTTTTAGCCGATTCCGGCCCGTTTTGTGGACTATTACTCACTGTTTTGGGGTCCCGGAGTGATTTCCACGATTGACGAACCCCGGGGTGCGTTTACGTGTCGGTCATCAACACCTGCAGTTTTAGCCGATTCTGGCCCGTATCATGGACTATTACTCACTTTTTTTGGGTCCCGGAGTGATTTCCATGATTGATGAACTCCGGGGTGCCTTTACGTGTCGGTCATCAACAGCCGCAGTTTTGGCCGATTCCGGCTCGTTTCGTGGACTATTACTCACTGTTTTGGGGTCCCGGAGTGATTTCCACGATTGACGAACCCCGGGGTGCGTTTACGTGTCGGTCATCAATACCCGCAGTTTTAGCCGATTCTTGCCCGTATCGTGGACTATTACTCACTTTTTTTGGGTCCCGGAGTGATTTCCATGATTGATGAACTCCGGCGTGCGTTTACGTGTCGGTCATAAACACCCGCAGTTTTGGCCGATTCCAGCTCGTTTCGTGGACTATTACTCACTGTTTTGGGGTCCCGGAGTGATTTCCACGATTGACGAACCCCGGGGTGCGTTTACGTGTCGGTCATCAACACTCGCAGTTTTGGCCGATTTTTGCCCGTTCGTGGACTATTACTCACTGTTTTGGGGTCCCGGACTGATTTCCACGATTGACAAACCCCGAGGTGCGTTTACGTGTCGGTTATCAACTCCCGCAGTTTTAGCCGATTCTGGCCCATTCGTGGACTATTACTCACTGTTTTGGGGTCCCGGAGTGATTTCCACGATTGACGAACCTCGGGGTGCGTTTACGTGTCGGTCATCAACACCCGCAGTTTTGGCCGATTTTGGCCCGTTCGTGGACTATTACTCACTGTTTTGGGGTCCCGGACTGATTTCCACGATTGACGAACCCCGAGGTGCGTTTACGTGTCGGTCATCAACACCCGCAGTTTTAGCCGATTCCGGCCCGTTTTGTGGACTATTACTCACTGTTTTGGGGTCCTGGAGTAATTTCCACGATTGACGAACCCCGGGGTGCGTTTACGTGTCGGTCATCAACACCTGCAGTTTTAGCCGATTCTGGCCCGTATCGTGGACTATTACTCACTTTTTTTGGGTCCCGGAGTGATTTCCATGATTGATGAACTCCGGGGTGCATTTACGTGTCGGTCATCAACACCCGCAGTTTTGGCCGATTCCGGCTCGTTTCGTGGACTATTACTCACTGTTTTGGGGTCCCGGAGTGATTTCCACGATTGACGAACCCCGAGGTGCGTTTACGTGTCGGTCATCAACACCCGCAGTTTTAGCCGATTCTGGCCCGTATCGTGGACTATTACTCACTTTTTTTGGGTCCCGGAGTGATTTCCATGATTGAAGAACTCCGGGGTGCGTTTACGTGTCGGTCATCAACACCCGCAGTTTTGGCCGATTCCGGCTCGTTTCGTGGACTATTACTCACTGTTTTGGGGTCCCGGAGTGATTTCCACGATTGACGAACCCCGGGGTGCGTTTACGTGTCGGTCATCAACACCCGCAGTTTTAGCCGATTCTGGCCCGTATCGTGGACTATTACTCACTTTTTTTGGGTCCCGGAGTGATTTCCATGATTGATGAACTCCGGGGTGCGTTTACGTGTCGGTCATCAACACCCGCAGTTTTGGCCGATTCCGGCCCGTTTCGTGGACTATTACTCACTGTTTTGGGGTCCCGGAGTGATTTCCACGATTGACGAACCCCGGGGTGCGTTTACGTGTCGGTCATCAACAATCGCAGTTTTGGCCGATTTTGGCCCGTTCGTGGACTATTACTCACTGTTTTGGGGTCCCGGACTGATTTCCACGATTGACGAACCCCGAGGTGCGTTTACGTGTCGGTCATCAACACCCGCAGTTTTAGCCGATTCTGGCCCGTTCGTGGACTATTACTCACTGTTTTGGGGTCCCGGAGTGATTTCCACGATTGACGAACCCCGGGGTGCGTTTACGTGTCGGTCATCAACACCCGCAGTTTTGGCCGATTTTGGCCCGTTCGTGGACTATTACTCACTGTTTTGGGGTCCCGGACTGATTTCCACGATTGACGAACCCCGAGGTGCGTTTACGTGTCGGTCATCAAGAATCGCAGTTTTGGCCGATTTTGGCCCGTTCGCGGACTATTACTCACTGTTTTGGGGTCCCGGACTGATTTCCACGATTGACAAACCCCGAGGTGCGTTTACGTGTCGGTCATCAACACCCGCAGTTTTAGCCGATTCTGGCCCGTTCATGGACTATTACTCACTGTTTTGGGGTCCCGGACTGATTTCCACGATTGACGAACCCCGAGGTGCGTTTACGTGTCGGTCATCAAGAATCGCAGTTTTAGCCGATTCTGGCCCGTTCGTGGACTATTACTCACTGTTTTGGGGTCCCGGACTGATTTCCACGATTGACGAACCCCGAGGTGCGTTTACGTGTCGGTTATCACCACCCGCAGTTTTTGCCGATTTTTGCCCGTTCGTGGACTATTACTCACTGTTTTGGGGTCCCGGACTGATTTCCACGATTGACGAACCCCGAGGTGCGTTTACGTGTCGGTCATCAACACCCGCAGTTTCAGCCGATTCCGGCCCGTTTTGTGGACTATTACTCACTGTTTTGGGGTCCCGGAGTAATTTCCACGATTGACGAACCCCGGGGTGCGTTTACGTGTCGGTCATCAACACCTGCAGTTTTAGCCGATTCTGGCCCGTATCGTGGACTATTACTCACTTTTTTTGGGTCCCGGAGTGATTCCCATGATTGATGAACTCCGGGGTGCATTTACGTGTCGGTCATCAACACCCGCAGTTTTGGCCGATTCCGGCTCGTTTCGTGGACTATTACTCACTGTTTTGGGGTCCCGGAGTGATTTCCATGATTGACGAACCCCGAGGTGCGTTTACGTGTCGGTCATCAACACCCGCAGTTTTAGCCGATTCTGGCCCGTATCGTGGACTATTACTCACTTTTTTTGGGTCCCGGAGTGATTTCCATGATTGAAGAACTCCGGGGTGCGTTTACGTGTCGGTCATCAACACCCGCAGTTTTGGCCGATTCCGGCTCGTTTCGTGGACTATTACTCACTGTTTTGGGGTCCCGGAGTGATTTCCACGATTGACGAACCCCGGGGTGCGTTTACGTGTCGGTCATCAACACCCGCAGTTTTAGCCGATTCTGGCCCGTATCGTGGACTATTACTCACTTTTTTTGGGTCCCGGAGTGATTTCCATGATTGATGAACTCCGGGGTGCGTTTACGTGTCGGTCATCAACACCCGCAGTTTTGGCCGATTCCGGCCCGTTTCATGGACTATTACTCACTGTTTTGGGGTCCCGGAGTGATTTCCACGATTGACGAACCCCGGGGTGCGTTTACGTGTCGGTCATCAACAATCGCAGTTTTGGCCGATTTTGGCCCGTTCGTGGACTATTACTCACTGTTTTGGGGTCCCGGACTGATTTCCACGATTGACGAACCCCGAGGTGCGTTTACGTGTCGGTCATCAACACCCGCAGTTTTAGCCGATTCTGGCCCGTTCGTGGACTATTACTCACTGTTTTGGGGTCCCGGAGTGATTTCCACGATTGACGAACCCCGGGGTGCGTTTACGTGTCGGTCATCAACACCCGCAGTTTTGGCCGATTTTGGCCCGTTCGTGGACTATTACTCACTGTTTTGGGGTCCCGGACTGATTTCCACGATTGACGAACCCCGAGGTGCGTTTATGTGTCGGTCATCAAGAATCGCAGTTTTGGCCGATTTTGGCCCGTTCGTGGACTATTACTCACTGTTTTGGGGTCCCGGACTGATTTCCACGATTGACGAACCCCGAGGTGCGTTTACGTGTCGGTCATCAACACCCGCAGTTTTAGCCGATTCTGGCCCGTTCATGGACTATTACTCATTGTTTTGGGGTCCCGGAGTGATTTCCACGATTGACGAACCCCGGGGTGCGTTTACGTGTCGGTCATCAATAATCGCAGTTTTGGCCGATTTTGGCCCGTTCGTGGACTATTACTCATTGTTTTGGGGTCCCGGACTGATTTCCACGATTGACGAACCCCGAGGTGCGTTTACGTGTCGGTCATCACCACCCGCAGTTTTTGCCGATTTTTGCCCGTTCGTGGACTATTACTCACTGTTTTGGGGTCCCGGACTGATTTCCACGATTGACGAACCCCGAGGTGCGTTTACGTGTCGGTTATCAACACCCGCAGTTTTAGCCGATTCTGGCCCGTTCGTGGACTATTACTCACTGTTTTGGGGTCCCGGAGTGATTTCCACGATTGACGAACCCCGGGGTGCGTTTACGTGTCGGTCATCAACACCCGCAGTTTTGGCCGATTTTGGCCCGTTCGTGGACTATTACTCACTGTTTTGGGGTCCCGGACTGATTTCCACGATTGACGAACCCCGAGGTGCGTTTACGTGTCGGTCATCAACACCCGCAGTTTTAGCCGATTCCGGCCCGTTTTGTGGACTATTACTCACTGTTTTGGGGTCCCGGAGTGATTTCCACGATTGACGAACCCCGGGGTGCGTTTACATGTCGGTCATCAACACCTGCAGTTTTAGCCGATTCTGGCCCGTATCGTGGACTATTACTCACTTTTTTTGGGTCCCGGAGTGATTTCCATGATTGATGAACTCCGGGGTGCATTTACGTGTCGGTCATCAACACCCGCAGTTTTGGCCGATTCCGGCTCGTTTCGTGGAATATTACTCACTGTTTTGGGGTCCCGGAGTGATTTCCACGATTGACGAACCCCGGGGTGCGTTTACGTGTCGGTCATCAACACCCGCAGTTTTAGCCGATTCTGGCCCGTATCGTGGACTACTACTCACTTTTTTTGGGTCCCGGAGTGATTTCCATGATTGATGAACTCCGGGGTGCGTTTACGTGTCGGTCATCAACACCCGCAGTTTTGGCCGATTCCGGCTCGTTTCGTGGACTATTACTCACTGTTTTGGGGTCCCGGAGTGATTTCCACGATTGACGAACCCCGGGGTGCGTTTACGTGTCGGTCATCAACACCCGCAGTTTTAGCCGATTCTGGCCCGTATCGTGGACTATTACTCACTTTTTTTGGGTCCCGGAGTGATTTCCATGATTGATGAACTCCGGGGTGCGTTTACGTGTCGGTCATCAACACCCGCAGTTTTGGCCGATTCCGGCCCGTTTCGTGGACTATTACTCACTGTTTTGGGGTCCCGGAGTGATTTCCACGATTGACGAACCCCGGGGTGCGTTTACGTGTCGGTCATCAACAATCGCAGTTTTGGCCGATTTTGGCCCGTTCGTGGACTATTACTCACTGTTTTGGGGTCCCGGACTGATTTCCACGATTGACGAACCCCGAGGTGCGTTTACGTGTCGGTCATCAACACCCGCAGTTTTAGCCGATTCTGGCCCGTTCGTGGACTATTACTCACTGTTTTGGGGTCCCGGAGTGATTTCCACGATTGACGAACCCCGGGGTGCGTTTACGTGTCGGTCATCAACACCCGCAGTTTTGGCCGATTTTGGCCCGTTCGTGGACTATTACTCACTGTTTTGGGGTCCCGGACTGATTTCCACGATTGACGAACCCCGAGGTGCGTTTACGTGTCGGTCATCAACAATCGCAGTTTTGGCCGATTTTGGCCCGTTCGTGGACTATTACTCACTGTTTTGGGGTCCCGGACTGATTTCCACGATTGACGAACCCCGAGGTGCGTTTACGTCTCGGTCATCAACACCCGCAGTTTTAGCCGATTCTGGCCCGTTCATGGACTATTACTCATTGTTTTGGGGTCCCGGAGTGATTTCCACGATTGACGAACCCCGGGGTGCGTTTACGTGTCGGTCATCAACAATCGCAGTTTTGGCCGATTTTGGCCCGTTCGTGGACTATTACTCACTGTTTTGGGGTCCCGGAATGATTTCCACGATTGACGAACCACGAGGTGCGTTTCCGTGTCGGTCATCACCACCCGCAGTTTTTGCCGATTTTTGCCCGTTCGTGGACTATTACTCACTGTTTTGGGGTCCCGGACTGATTTCCACGATTGACGAACCCCGAGGTGCGTTTACGTGTCGGTTATCAACACCCGCAGTTTTAGCCGATTCTGGCCCGTTCGTGGACTATTACTCACTGTTTTGGGGTCCCGGAGTGATTTCCACGATTGACGAACCCCGGGGTGCGTTTACGTGTCGGTCATCAACACCCGCAGTTTTGGCCGATTTTGGCCCGTTCGTGGACTATTACTCACTGTTTTGGGGTCCCGGACTGATTTCCACGATTGACGAACCCCGAGGTGCGTTTACGTGTCGGTCATCAACACCCGCAGTTTTAGCCGATTCCGGCCCGTTTTGTGGACTATTACTCACTGTTTTGGGGTCCCGGAGTGATTTCCACGATTGACGAACCCCGGGGTGCGTTTACATGTCGGTCATCAACACCTGCAGTTTTAGCCGATTCTGGCCCGTATCGTGGACTATTACTCACTTTTTTTGGGTCCCGGAGTGATTTCCATGATTGATGAACTCCGGGGTGCATTTACGTGTCGGTCATCAACACCCGCAGTTTTGGCCGATTCCGGCTCGTTTCGTGGAATATTACTCACTGTTTTGGGGTCCCGGAGTGATTTCCACGATTGACGAACCCCGGGGTGCGTTTACGTGTCGGTCATCAACACCCGCAGTTTTAGCCGATTCTGGCCCGTATCGTGGACTACTACTCACTTTTTTTGGGTCCCGGAGTGATTTCCATGATTGATGAACTCCGGGGTGCGTTTACGTGTCGGTCATCAACACCCGCAGTTTTGGCCGATTCCGGCTCGTTTCGTGGACTATTACTCACTGTTTTGGGGTCCCGGAGTGATTTCCACGATTGACGAACCCCGGGGTGCGTTTACGTGTCGGTCATCAACACCCGCAGTTTTAGCCGATTCTGGCCCGTATCGTGGACTATTACTCACTTTTTTTGGGTCCCGGAGTGATTTCCATGATTGATGAACTCCGGGGTGCGTTTACGTGTCGGTCATCAACACCCGCAGTTTTGGCCGATTCCGGCCCGTTTCGTGGACTATTACTCACTGTTTTGGGGTCCCGGAGTGATTTCCACGATTGACGAACCCCGGGGTGCGTTTACGTGTCGGTCATCAACAATCGCAGTTTTGGCCGATTTTGGCCCGTTCGTGGACTATTACTCACTGTTTTGGGGTCCCGGACTGATTTCCACGATTGACGAACCCCGAGGTGCGTTTACGTGTCGGTCATCAACACCCGCAGTTTTAGCCGATTCTGGCCCGTTCGTGGACTATTACTCACTGTTTTGGGGTCCCGGAGTGATTTCCACGATTGACGAACCCCGGGGTGCGTTTACGTGTCGGTCATCAACACCCGCAGTTTTGGCCGATTTTGGCCCGTTCGTGGACTATTACTCACTGTTTTGGGGTCCCGGACTGATTTCCACGATTGACGAACCCCGAGGTGCGTTTACGTGTCGGTCATCAACAATCGCAGTTTTGGCCGATTTTGGCCCGTTCGTGGACTATTACTCACTGTTTTGGGGTCCCGGACTGATTTCCACGATTGACGAACCCCGAGGTGCGTTTACGTCTCGGTCATCAACACCCGCAGTTTTAGCCGATTCTGGCCCGTTCATGGACTATTACTCATTGTTTTGGGGTCCCGGAGTGATTTCCACGATTGACGAACCCCGGGGTGCGTTTACGTGTCGGTCATCAACAATCGCAGTTTTGGCCGATTTTGGCCCGTTCGTGGACTATTACTCACTGTTTTGGGGTCCCGGAATGATTTCCACGATTGACGAACCACGAGGTGCGTTTCCGTGTCGGTCATCACCACCCGCAGTTTTTGCCGATTTTTGCCCGTTCGTGGACTATTACTCACTGTTTTGGGGTCCCGGACTGATTTCCACGATTGACGAACCCCGAGGTGCGTTTACGTGTCGGTTATCAACACCCGCAGTTTTAGCCGATTCTGGCCCGTTCGTGGACTATTACTCACTGTTTTGGGGTCCCGGAGTGATTTCCTCGATTGACGAACCCCGGGGTGCGTTTACGTGTCGGTCATCAACACCCGCAGTTTTGGCCGATTTTGGCCCGTTCGTGGACTATTACTCACTGTTTTGGGGTCCCGGACTGATCCACGATTGACGAACCCCGAGGTGCGTTTACGTGTCGGTCATCAACACCCGCAGTTTTAGCCGATTCCGGCCCGTTTTGTGGACTATTACTCACTGTTTTGGGGTCCCGGAGTGATTTCCACGATTGACGAACCCCGGGGTGCGTTTACATGTCGGTCATCAACACCTGCAGTTTTAGCCGATTCTGGCCCGTATCGTGGACTATTACTCACTTTTTTTGGGTCCCGGAGTGATTTCCATGATTGATGAACTCCGGGGTGCATTTACGTGTCGGTCATCAACACCCGCAGTTTTGGCCGATTCCGGCTCGTTTCGTGGACTATTACTCACTGTTTTGGGGTCCCGGAGTGATTTCCACGATTGACAAACCCCGGGGTGCGTTTACGTGTCGGTCATCAACACCCGCAGTTTTAGCCGATTCTGGCCCGTATCGTGGACTATTACTCACTTTTTTTGGGTCCCGGAGTGATTTCCATGATTGATGAACTCCGGGGTGCGTTTACGTGTCGGTCATCAACACCCGCAGTTTTGGCCGATTCCGGCTCGTTTCGTGGACTATTACTCACTGTTTTGGGGTCCCGGAGTGATTTCCACGATTGACGAACCCCGGGGTGCGTTTACGTGTCGGTCATCAACACCCGCAGTTTTAGCCGATTCTGGCCCGTATCGTGGACTATTACTCACTTTTTTTGGGTCCCGGAGTGATTTCCATGATTGATGAACTCCGGGGTGCGTTTACGTGTCGGTCATCAACACCCGCAGTTTTGGCCGATTCCGGCTCGTTTCGTGGACTATTACTCACTGTTTTGGGGTCCCGGAGTGATTTCCACGATTGACGAACCCCGGGGTGCGTTTACGTGTCGGTCATCAACACCCGCAGTTTTAGCCGATTCTGGCCCGTATCGTGGACTATTACTCACTTTTTTTGGGTCCCGAAGTGATTTCCATGATTGATGAACTCCGGGGTGCGTTTACGTGTCGGTCATCAACACCCGCAGTTTTGGCCGATTCCGGCCCGTTTCGTGGACTATTACTCACTGTTTTGGGGTCCCGGAGTGATTTCCACGATTGACGAACCCCGGGGTGCGTTTACGTGTCGGTCATCAACAATCGCAGTTTTGGCCGATTTTGGCCCGTTCGTGGACTATTACTCACTGTTTTGGGGTCCCGGACTGATTTCCACGATTGACGAACCCCGAGGTGCGTTTACGTGTCGGTCATCAACACCCGCAGTTTTAGCCGATTCTGGCCCGTTCGTGGACTATTACTCACTGTTTTGGGGTCCCGGAGTGATTTCCACGATTGACGAACCCCGGGGTGCGTTTACGTGTCGGTCATCAACACCCGCAGTTTTGGCCGATTTTGGCCCGTTCGTGGACTATTACTCACTGTTTTGGGGTCCCGGACTGATTTCCACGATTGACGAACCCCGAGGTGCGTTTACGTGTCGGTCATCAACAATCGCAGTTTTGGCCGATTTTGGCCCGTTCGTGGACTATTACTCACTGTTTTGGGGTCCCGGACTGATTTCCACGATTGACGAACCCCGAGGTGCGTTTACGTCTCGGTCATCAACACCCGCAGTTTTAGCCGATTCTGGCCCGTTCATGGACTATTACTCATTGTTTTGGGGTCCCGGAGTGATTTCCACGATTGACGAACCCCGGGGTGCGTTTACGTGTCGGTCATCAACAATCGCAGTTTTGGCCGATTTTGGCCCGTTCGTGGACTATTACTCACTGTTTTGGGGTCCCGGAATGATTTCCACGATTGACGAACCACGAGGTGCGTTTCCGTGTCGGTCATCACCACCCGCAGTTTTTGCCGATTTTTGCCCGTTCGTGGACTATTACTCACTGTTTTGGGGTCCCGGACTGATTTCCACGATTGACGAACCCCGAGGTGCGTTTACGTGTCGGTTATCAACACCCGCAGTTTTAGCCGATTCTGGCCCGTTCGTGGACTATTACTCACTGTTTTGGGGTCCCGGAGTGATTTCCTCGATTGACGAACCCCGGGGTGCGTTTACGTGTCGGTCATCAACACCCGCAGTTTTGGCCGATTTTGGCCCGTTCGTGGACTATTACTCACTGTTTTGGGGTCCCGGACTGATCCACGATTGACGAACCCCGAGGTGCGTTTACGTGTCGGTCATCAACACCCGCAGTTTTAGCCGATTCCGGCCCGTTTTGTGGACTATTACTCACTGTTTTGGGGTCCCGGAGTGATTTCCACGATTGACGAACCCCGGGGTGCGTTTACATGTCGGTCATCAACACCTGCAGTTTTAGCCGATTCTGGCCCGTATCGTGGACTATTACTCACTTTTTTTGGGTCCCGGAGTGATTTCCATGATTGATGAACTCCGGGGTGCATTTACGTGTCGGTCATCAACACCCGCAGTTTTGGCCGATTCCGGCTCGTTTCGTGGACTATTACTCACTGTTTTGGGGTCCCGGAGTGATTTCCACGATTGACAAACCCCGGGGTGCGTTTACGTGTCGGTCATCAACACCCGCAGTTTTAGCCGATTCTGGCCCGTATCGTGGACTATTACTCACTTTTTTTGGGTCCCGGAGTGATTTCCATGATTGATGAACTCCGGGGTGCGTTTACGTGTCGGTCATCAACACCCGCAGTTTTGGCCGATTCCGGCTCGTTTCGTGGACTATTACTCACTGTTTTGGGGTCCCGGAGTGATTTCCACGATTGACGAACCCCGGGGTGCGTTTACGTGTCGGTCATCAACACCCGCAGTTTTAGCCGATTCTGGCCCGTATCGTGGACTATTACTCACTTTTTTTGGGTCCCGGAGTGATTTCCATGATTGATGAACTCCGGGGTGCGTTTACGTGTCGGTCATCAACACCCACAGTTTTGGCCGATTCCGGCACGTTTCGTGGACTATTACTCACTGTTTTGGGGTCCCGGAGTGATTTCCACGATTGACGAACCCCGGGGTGCGTTTACGTGTCGGTCATCAACAATCGCAGTTTTGGCCGATTTTGGCCCGTTCGTGGACTATTACTCACTGTTTTGGGGTCCCGGACTGATTTCCACGATTGACGAACCCCGAGGTGCGTTTACGTGTCGGTCATCAACACCCGCAGTTTTAGCCGATTCTGGCCCGTTCGTGGACTATTACTCACTGTTTTGGGGTCCCGGAGTGATTTCCACGATTGACGAACCCCGGGGTGCGTTTACGTGTCGGTCATCAACACCCGCAGTTTTGGCCGATTTTGGCCCGTTCGTGGACTATTACTCACTGTTTTGGGGTCCCGGACTGATTTCCACGATTGACGAACCCCGAGGTGCGTTTACATGTCGGTCATCAACAATCGCAGTTTTGGCCGATTTTGGCCCGTTCGTGGACTATTACTCACTGTTTTGGGGTCCCGGACTGATTTCCACGATTGACGAACCACGAGGTGCGTTTACGTGTCGGTCATCAACACCCGCAGTTTTAGCCGATTCTGGCCCGTTCGTGGACTATAACTCATTGTTTTGGGGTCCCGGAGTGATTTCCACGATTGACGAACCCCGGGGTGCGTTTACGTGTCGGTCATCAACAATCGCAGTTTTGGCCGATTTTTGCCCGTTCGTGGACTATTACTCACTGTTTTGGGGTCCCGGACTGATTTCCACGATTGACGAACCCCGAGGTGCGTTTACGTGTCGGTTATCAACACCCGCAGTTTTAGCCGATTCTGGCCCGTTCGTGGACTATTACTCACTGTTTTGGGGTCCCGGAGTGATTTCCTCGATTGACGAACCCCGGGGTGCGTTTACGTGTCGGTCATCAACACCCGCAGTTTTGGCCGATTTTGGCCCGTTCGTGGACTATTACTCACTGTTTTGGGGTCCCGGACTGATCCACGATTGACGAACCCCGAGGTGCGTTTACGTCTCGGTCATCAACACCCGCAGTTTTAGCCGATTCTGGCCCGTTCATGGACTATTACTCATTGTTTTGGGGTCCCGGAGTGATTTCCACGATTGACGAACCCCGGGGTGCGTTTACGTGTCGGTCATCAACAATCGCAGTTTTGGCCGATTTTGGCCCGTTCGTGGACTATTACTCACTGTTTTGGGGTCCCGGAATGATTTCCACGATTGACGAACCACGAGGTGCGTTTCCGTGTCGGTCATCACCACCCGCAGTTTTTGCCGATTTTTGCCCGTTCGTGGACTATTACTCACTGTTTTGGGGTCCCGGACTGATTTCCACGATTGACGAACCCCGAGGTGCGTTTACGTGTCGGTTATCAACACCCGCAGTTTTAGCCGATTCTGGCCCGTTCGTGGACTATTACTCACTGTTTTGGGGTCCCGGAGTGATTTCCTCGATTGACGAACCCCGGGGTGCGTTTACGTGTCGGTCATCAACACCCGCAGTTTTGGCCGATTTTGGCCCGTTCGTGGACTATTACTCACTGTTTTGGGGTCCCGGACTGATCCACGATTGACGAACCCCGAGGTGCGTTTACGTGTCGGTCATCAACACCCGCAGTTTTAGCCGATTCCGGCCCGTTTTGTGGACTATTACTCACTGTTTTGGGGTCCCGGAGTGATTTCCACGATTGACGAACCCCGGGGTGCGTTTACATGTCGGTCATCAACACCTGCAGTTTTAGCCGATTCTGGCCCGTATCGTGGACTATTACTCACTTTTTTTGGGTCCCGGAGTGATTTCCATGATTGATGAACTCCGGGGTGCATTTACGTGTCGGTCATCAACACCCGCAGTTTTGGCCGATTCCGGCTCGTTTCGTGGACTATTACTCACTGTTTTGGGGTCCCGGAGTGATTTCCACGATTGACAAACCCCGGGGTGCGTTTACGTGTCGGTCATCAACACCCGCAGTTTTAGCCGATTCTGGCCCGTATCGTGGACTATTACTCACTTTTTTTGGGTCCCGGAGTGATTTCCATGATTGATGAACTCCGGGGTGCGTTTACGTGTCGGTCATCAACACCCGCAGTTTTGGCCGATTCCGGCTCGTTTCGTGGACTATTACTCACTGTTTTGGGGTCCCGGAGTGATTTCCACGATTGACGAACCCCGGGGTGCGTTTACGTGTCGGTCATCAACACCCGCAGTTTTAGCCGATTCTGGCCCGTATCGTGGACTATTACTCACTTTTTTTGGGTCCCGGAGTGATTTCCATGATTGATGAACTCCGGGGTGCGTTTACGTGTCGGTCATCAACACCCACAGTTTTGGCCGATTCCGGCACGTTTCGTGGACTATTACTCACTGTTTTGGGGTCCCGGAGTGATTTCCACGATTGACGAACCCCGGGGTGCGTTTACGTGTCGGTCATCAACAATCGCAGTTTTGGCCGATTTTGGCCCGTTCGTGGACTATTACTCACTGTTTTGGGGTCCCGGACTGATTTCCACGATTGACGAACCCCGAGGTGCGTTTACGTGTCGGTCATCAACACCCGCAGTTTTAGCCGATTCTGGCCCGTTCGTGGACTATTACTCACTGTTTTGGGGTCCCGGAGTGATTTCCACGATTGACGAACCCCGGGGTGCGTTTACGTGTCGGTCATCAACACCCGCAGTTTTGGCCGATTTTGGCCCGTTCGTGGACTATTACTCACTGTTTTGGGGTCCCGGACTGATTTCCACGATTGACGAACCCCGAGGTGCGTTTACATGTCGGTCATCAACAATCGCAGTTTTGGCCGATTTTGGCCCGTTCGTGGACTATTACTCACTGTTTTGGGGTCCCGGACTGATTTCCACGATTGACGAACCACGAGGTGCGTTTACGTGTCGGTCATCAACACCCGCAGTTTTAGCCGATTCTGGCCCGTTCGTGGACTATAACTCATTGTTTTGGGGTCCCGGAGTGATTTCCACGATTGACGAACCCCGGGGTGCGTTTACGTGTCGGTCATCAACAATCGCAGTTTTGGCCGATTTTTGCCCGTTCGTGGACTATTACTCACTGTTTTGGGGTCCCGGACTGATTTCCACGATTGACGAACCCCGAGGTGCGTTTACGTGTCGGTTATCAACACCCGCAGTTTTAGCCGATTCTGGCCCGTTCGTGGACTATTACTCACTGTTTTGGGGTCCCGGAGTGATTTCCTCGATTGACGAACCCCGGGGTGCGTTTACGTGTCGGTCATCAACACCCGCAGTTTTGGCCGATTTTGGCCCGTTCGTGGACTATTACTCACTGTTTTGGGGTCCCGGACTGATCCACGATTGACGAACCCCGAGGTGCGTTTACGTGTCGGTCATCAACACCCGCAGTTTTAGCCGATTCCGGCCCGTTTTGTGGACTATTACTCACTGTTTTGGGGTCCCGGAGTGATTTCCACGATTGACGAACCCCGGGGTGCGTTTACATGTCGGTCATCAACACCTGCAGTTTTAGCCGATTCTGGCCCGTATCGTGGACTATTACTCACTTTTTTGGGGTCCCGGAGTGATTTCCATGATTGATGAACTCCGGGGTGCATTTACGTGTCGGTCATCAACACCCGCAGTTTTGGCTGATTCCGGCTCGTTTCGTGGACTATTACTCACTGTTTTGGGGTCCCGGAGTGATTTCCACGATTGACAAACCCCGGGGTGCGTTTACGTGTCGGTCATCAACACACGCAGTTTTAGCCGATTCTGGCCCGTATCGTGGACTATTACTCACTTTTTTTGGGTCCCGGAGTGATTTCCATGATTGATGAACTCCGGGGTGCGTTTACGTGTCGGTCATCAACACCCGCAGTTTTGGCCGATTCCGGCTCGTTTCGTGGACTATTACTCACTGTTTTGGGGTCCCGGAGTGATTTCCACGATTGACGAACCCCGGGGTGCGTTTACGTGTCGGTCATCAACACCCGCAGTTTTAGCCGATTCTGGCCCGTATCGTGGACTATTACTCACTTTTTTTGGGTCCCGGAGTGATTTCCATGATTGATGAACTCCGGGGTGCGTTTACGTGTCGGTCATCAACACCCACAGTTTTGGCCGATTCCGGCCCGTTTCGTGGACTATTACTCACTGTTTTGGGGTCCCGGAGTGATTTCCACGATTGACGAACCCCGGGGTGCGTTTACGTGTCGGTCATCAACAATCGCAGTTTTGGCCGATTTTGGCCCGTTCGTGGACTATTACTCACTGTTTTGGGGTCCCGGACTGATTTCCACGATTGACGAACCCCGAGGTGCGTTTACGTGTCGGTCATCAACACCCGCAGTTTTAGCCGATTCTGGCCCGTTCGTGGACTATTACTCACTGTTTTGGGGTCCCGGAGTGATTTCCACGATTGACGAACCCCGGGGTGCGTTTACGTGTCGGTCATCAACACCCGCAGTTTTGGCCGATTTTGGCCCGTTCGTGGACTATTACTCACTGTTTTGGGGTCCCGGACTGATTTCCACGATTGACGAACCCCGAGGTGCGTTTACATGTCGGTCATCAACAATCGCAGTTTTGGCCGATTTTGGCCCGTTCGTGGACTATTACTCACTGTTTTGGGGTCCCGGACTGATTTCCACGATTGACGAACCCCGAGGTGCGTTTACGTGTCGGTCATCAACACCCGCAGTTTTAGCCGATTCTGGCCCGGTCGTGGAGTATTACTCATTGTTTTGGGGTCCCGGAGTGATTTCCACGATTGACGAACCCCGGGGTGCGTTTACGTGTCGGTCATCAACAATCACAGTTTTGGCCGATTTTGGCCCGTTCGTGGACTATTACTCACTGTTTTGGGGTCCCGGACTGATTTCCACGATTGACGAACCCCGAGGTGCGTTTACGTGTCGGTCATCAACACCCGCAGTTTTAGCCGATTTTTGCCCGTTCGTGGACTATTACTCACTGTTTTGGGGTCCCGGAGTGATTTCCACGATTGACGAACCCCGGGGTGCGTTTACGTGTCGGTCATCAACACCTGCAGTTTGAGCCGATTCTGGCCCGTATCGTGGACTATTACTCACTTTTTTTAGGTCCCGGAGTGATTTCCATGATTGATGAACTCCGGGGTGCGTTTACGTGTCGGTCATCAACACCCGCAGTTTTGGCCGATTCCGGCTCGTTTCGTGGACTATTACTCACTGTTTTGGGGTCCCGGAGTGATTTCCACGATTGACGAACCCCGGGGTGCGTCTACGTGTCGGTCATCAACACCCGCAGTTTTAGCCGATTCTGGCCCGTATCGTGGACTATTACTCACTTTTTTTGGGTCCCGGAGTGATTTCCAAGATTGATGAACTCCGGGGTGCGTTTACGTGTCGGTCATCAACACCCGTAGTTTTGGCCGATTCCAGCTCGTTTCGTGGACTATTACTCACTGTTTTGGGGTCCCGGAGTGATTTCCACGATTGACGAACCCCGGGGTGCGTTTACATGTCGGTCATCAACACCTGCAGTTTTAGCCGATTCTGGCCCGTATCGTGGACTATTACTCACTTTTTTTGGGTCCCGCAGTGATTTCCATGATTGATGAACTCCGGGGTGCATTTACGTGTCGGTCATCAACACCCGCAGTTTTGGCCGATTCCGGCTCGTTTCGTGGACTATTACTCACTGTTTTGGGGTCCCGGAGTGATTTCCACGATTGACGAACCCCGGGGTGCGTTTACGTGTCGGTCGTCAACACCCGCAGTTTTAGCCGATTCTGGCCCGTATCGTGGACTATTACTCACTTTTTTTGGGTCCCGGAGTGATTTCCATGATTGATGAACTCCGGGGTGCGTTTACGTGTCGGTCATCAACACCCGCAGTTTTGGCCGATTCCGGCTCGTTTCGTGGACTATTACTCACTGTTTTGGGGTCCCGGAGTGATTTCCACGATTGACGAACCCCGGGGTGCGTTTACGTGTCGGTCATCAACACCCGCAGTTTTAGCCGATTCTAGCCCGTATCGTGGACTATTACTCACTTTTTTGGGTCCCGGAGTGATTTCCATGATTGATGAACTCCGGTGTGCGTTTACGTGTCGGTCATCAACACCCGCAGTTTTGGCCGATTCCGGCCCGTTTCGTGGACTATTACTCACTGTTTTGGGGTCCCGGAGTGATTTCCACGATTGACGAACCCCGGGGTGCGTTTACGTGTCGGTCATCAACAATCACAGTTTTGGCCGATTTTGGCCCGTTCGTGAACTATTACTCACTGTTTTGGGGTCCCGGACTGATTTCCACGATTGACGAACCCCGAGGTGCGTTTACGTGTCGGTCATCAACACCCGCAGTTTTTGCCGATTTTTGCCCGTTCGTGGACTATTACTCACTGTTTTGGGGTCCCGGAGTGATTTCCACGATTGACGAACCCCGGGGTGCGTTTACGTGTCGGTCATCAACACCTGCAGTTTTAGCCGATTCTGGCCCGTATCGTGGACTATTACTCACTTTTTTTAGGTGCCGGAGTGATTTCCATGATTGATGAACTCCGGGGTGCGTTTACGTGTCGGTCATCAACAATCACAGTTTTGGCCGATTTTGGCCCGTTCGTGGACTATTACTCACTGTTTTGGGGTCCCGGACTGATTTCCACGATTGACGAACCCCGAGGTGCGTTTACGTGTCGGTCATCAACACCCGCAGTTTTAGCCGATTCTGGCCCGTTCGTGGACTATTACTCACTGTTTTGGGGTCCCGGAGTGATTTCCACGATTGACGAACCCCGGGGTGCGTTTACGTGTCGGTCATCAACACCCGTAGTTTTGGCCGATTTTGGCCCGTTCGTGGACTCACTGTTTTGGGGTCCCGGACTAATTTCCACGATTGACGAACCCCGAGGTGCGTTTACGTGTCGGTCATCAACACCCGCAGTTTTAGCCGATTCTGGCCCGTTCGTGGACTATTACTCACTGTTTTGGGGTCCCGGAGTGATTTCCACGATTGACGAACCCCGAGGTGCGTTTACGTGTCGGTCATCAACACCCGCAGTTTTAGCCGATTCTGGCCCGTTCGTGGACTATTACTCATTGTTTTGGGGTCCCGGAGTGATTTCCACGATTGACGAATCCCGGGGTGCGTTTACGTGTCGGTCATCAACAATCGCAGTTTTGGCCGATTCTGGCCCGTTCGTGGACTATTACTCACTGTTTTGGGGTCCCGGACTGATTTCCACGATTGACGAACCCCGAGGTGCGTTTACGTGTCGGTCATCAACACCCGCAGTTTTAGCCGATTCTGGCCCGTTCGTGGACTATTACTCACTGTTTTGGGGTCCCGGAGTGATTTCCACGATTGACGAACCCCGGGGTGCGTTTACGTGTCGGTCATCAACACCCGCAGTTTTGGCCGATTTTGGCCCGTTCGTGGACTATTACTCACTGTTTTGGGGTCCCGGACTGATTTCCACGATTGACGAACCCCGGGGTGCGTTTACGTGTCGGTCATCAACACCCGCAGTTTTGGCCGATTTTGACCCGTTCGTGGACTATTACTCACTGTTTTGGGGTCCCGGACTGATTTCCACGATTGACGAACCCCGAGGTGCGTTTACGTGTCGGTCATCAACACCCGCAGTTTTAGCCGATTCCGGCCCGTTTTGTGGACTATTACTCACTGTTTTGGGGTCCCGGAGTGATTTCCACGATTGACGAACCCCGGGGTGCGTTTACGTGTCGGTCATCAACACCTGTAGTTTTAGCCGATTCTGGCCCGTATCGTGGACTATTACTCACTTTTTTTGGGTCCCGGAGTGATTTCCATGATTGATGAACTCCGGGGTGCATTTACGTGTCGGTCATCAACACCCGCAGTTTTGGCCGATTCCGGCTCGTTTCGTGGACTATTACTCACTGTTTTGGGGTCCCGGAGTGATTTCCACGATTGACGAACCCCGGGGTGCGTTTACGTGTCGGTCATCAACACCCGCAGTTTTAGCCGATTCTGGCCCGTGTCGTGGACTATTACTCACTTTTTTTGGGTCCCGGAGTGATTTCCATGATTGATGAACTCCGGGGTGCGTTTACGTGTCGGTCATCAACACCCGCAGTTTTGGCCGATTCTGGCCCGTTCGTGGACTATTACTCACTGTTTTGGGGACCCGGACTGATTTCCACGATTGACGAACCCCGAGGTGCGTTTACGTGTCGGTCATCAACACCCGCAGTTTTAGCCGATTCTGGCCCGTTCGTGGACTATTACTCACTGTTTTGGGGTCCCGGAGTGATTTCCACGATTGACTAACCCCGGGGTGCGTTTACGTGTCGGTCATCAACACCCGTAGTTTTGGCCGATTTTGGCCCGTTCGTGGACTATTACTCACTGTTTTGGGGTCCCGGACTGATTTCCACGATTGACGAACCCCGAGGTGCGTTTACGTGTCGGTCATCAACACCCGCAGTTTTAGCCGATTCTGGCCCGTTCGTGGACTATTACTCATTGTTTTGGGGTCCCGGAGTGATTTCCACGATTGACGAACCCCGGGGTGCGTTTACGTGTCGGTCATCAACAATCGCAGTTTTGGCCGATTCTGGCCCGTTCGTGGACTATTACTCACTGTTTTGGGGTCCCGGACTGATTTCCACGATTGACGAACCCCGAGGTGCGTTTACGTGTGGGTCATCAACACCCGCAGTTTTGGCCGATTGTGGCCCGTTCGTGGACTATTACTCACTGTTTTGGGGTCCCGGACTGATTTCTACGATTGACAAACCCCGAGGTGCGTTTACGTGTCGGTCATCAACACCCGTAGTTTTAGCCGATTCCGGCCCGTTTCGTGGACTATTACTCACTGTTTTGGGGTCCCGGACTGATTTCCACGATTGACGAACCCCGGGGTGCGTTTACGTGTCGGTCATCAACACCCGCAGTTTTGGCCGATTTTGGCCCGTTCGTGGACTATTACTCACTGTTTTGGGGTCCCGGACTGATTTCCACGATTGACGAACCCCGAGGTGCGTTTACGTGTCGGTCATCAACACCCGCAGTTTTAGCCGATTCCGGCCCGTTTTGTGGACTATTACTCACTGTTTTGGGGTCCCGGAGTGATTTCCACGATTGACGAACCCCGAGGTGCGTTTACGTGTCGGTCATCAACACCTGCAGTTTTAGCCGATTCTGGCCCGTATCGTGGACTATTACTCACTTTTTTTGGGTCCCGGAGTGATTTCCATGATTGATGAACTCCGGGGTGCATTTACGTGTCGGTCATCAACACCCGCAGTTTTGGCCGATTCCGGCTCGTTTCGTGGACTATTACTCACTGTTTTGGGGTCCCGGAGTGATTTCCACGATTGACGAACCCCGGGGTGCGTTTACGTGTCGGTCATCAACACCCGCAGTTTTAGCCGATTCTGGCCCGTGTCGTGGACTATTACTCACTTTTTTTGGGTCCCGGAGTGATTTCCATGATTGATGAACTCCGGGGTGCGTTTACGTGTCGGTCATCAACACCCGCAGTTTTGGCCGATTCTGGCCCGTTCGTGGACTATTACTCACTGTTTTGGGGACCCGGACTGATTTCCACGATTGACGAACCCCGAGGTGCGTTTACGTGTCGGTCATCAACACCCGCAGTTTTAGCCGATTCTGGCCCGTTCGTGGACTATTACTCACTGTTTTGGGGTCCCGGAGTGATTTCCACGATTGACTAACCCCGGGGTGCGTTTACGTGTCGGTCATCAACACCCGTAGTTTTGGCCGATTTTGGCCCGTTCGTGGACTATTACTCACTGTTTTGGGGTCCCGGACTGATTTCCACGATTGACGAACCCCGAGGTGCGTTTACGTGTCGGTCATCAACACCCGCAGTTTTAGCCGATTCTGGCCCGTTCGTGGACTATTACTCATTGTTTTGGGGTCCCGGAGTGATTTCCACGATTGACGAACCCCGGGGTGCGTTTACGTGTCGGTCATCAACAATCGCAGTTTTGGCCGATTCTGGCCCGTTCGTGGACTATTACTCACTGTTTTGGGGTCCCGGACTGATTTCCACGATTGACGAACCCCGAGGTGCGTTTACGTGTGGGTCATCAACACCCGCAGTTTTGGCCGATTGTGGCCCGTTCGTGGACTATTACTCACTGTTTTGGGGTCCCGGACTGATTTCTACGATTGACAAACCCCGAGGTGCGTTTACGTGTCGGTCATCAACACCCGTAGTTTTAGCCGATTCCGGCCCGTTTCGTGGACTATTACTCACTGTTTTGGGGTCCCGGACTGATTTCCACGATTGACGAACCCCGGGGTGCGTTTACGTGTCGGTCATCAACACCCGCAGTTTTGGCCGATTTTGGCCCGTTCGTGGACTATTACTCACTGTTTTGGGGTCCCGGACTGATTTCCACGATTGACGAACCCCGAGGTGCGTTTACGTGTCGGTCATCAACACCCGCAGTTTTAGCCGATTCCGGCCCGTTTTGTGGACTATTACTCACTGTTTTGGGGTCCCGGAGTGATTTCCACGATTGACGAACCCCGAGGTGCGTTTACGTGTCGGTCATCAACACCTGCAGTTTTAGCCGATTCTGGCCCGTATCGTGGACTATTACTCACTTTTTTTGGGTCCCGGAGTGATTTCCATGATTGATGAACTCCGGGGTGCATTTACGTGTCGGTCATCAACACCCGCAGTTTTGGCCGATTCCGGCTCGTTTCGTGGACTATTACTCACTGTTTTGGGGTCCCGGAGTGATTTCCACGATTGACGAACCCCGGGGTGCGTTTACGTGTCGGTCATCAACACCCGCAGTTTTAGCCGATTCTGGCCCGTATCGTGGACTATTACTCACTTTTTTTGGGTCCCGGAGTGATTTCCATGATTGATGAACTCCGGGGTGCGTTTACGTGTCGGTCATCAACACCCGCAGTTTTGGCCGATTCTGGCCCGTTCGTGGACTATTACTCACTGTTTTGGGGACCCGGACTGATTTCCACGATTGACGAACCCCGAGGTGCGTTTACGTGTCGGTCATCAACACCCGCAGTTTTAGCCGATTCTGGCCCGTTCGTGGACTATTACTCACTGTTTTGGGGTCCCGGAGTGATTTCCACGATTGACTAACCCCGGGGTGCGTTTACGTGTCGGTCATCAACACCCGTAGTTTTGGCCGATTTTGGCCCGTTCGTGGACTATTACTCACTGTTTTGGGGTCCCGGACTGATTTCCACGATTGACGAACCCCGAGGTGCGTTTACGTGTCGGTCATCAACACCCGCAGTTTTAGCCGATTCTGGCCCGTTCGTGGACTATTACTCATTGTTTTGGGGTCCCGGAGTGATTTCCACGATTGACGAACCCCGGGGTGCGTTTACGTGTCGGTCATCAACAATCGCAGTTTTGGCCGATTCTGGCCCGTTCGTGGACTATTACTCACTGTTTTGGGGTCCCGGACTGATTTCCACGATTGACGAACCCCGAGGTGCGTTTACGTGTGGGTCATCAACACCCGCAGTTTTGGCCGATTGTGGCCCGTTCGTGGACTATTACTCACTGTTTTGGGGTCCCGGACTGATTTCTACGATTGACAAACCCCGAGGTGCGTTTACGTGTCGGTCATCAACACCCGTAGTTTTAGCCGATTCCGGCCCGTTTCGTGGACTATTACTCACTGTTTTGGGGTCCCGGACTGATTTCCACGATTGACGAACCCCGGGGTGCGTTTACGTGTCGGTCATCAACACCCGCAGTTTTGGCCGATTTTGGCCCGTTCGTGGACTATTACTCACTGTTTTGGGGTCCCGGACTGATTTCCACGATTGACGAACCCCGAGGTGCGTTTACGTGTCGGTCATCAACACCCGCAGTTTTAGCCGATTCCGGCCCGTTTTGTGGACTATTACTCACTGTTTTGGGGTCCCGGAGTGATTTCCACGATTGACGAACCCCGAGGTGCGTTTACGTGTCGGTCATCAACACCTGCAGTTTTAGCCGATTCTGGCCCGTATCGTGGACTATTACTCACTTTTTTTGGGTCCCGGAGTGATTTCCATGATTGATGAACTCCGGGGTGCATTTACGTGTCGGTCATCAACACCCGCAGTTTTGGCCGATTCCGGCTCGTTTCGTGGACTATTACTCACTGTTTTGGGGTCCCGGAGTGATTTCCACGATTGACGAACCCCGGGGTGCGTTTACGTGTCGGTCATCAACACCCGCAGTTTTAGCCGATTCTGGCCCGTATCGTGGACTATTACTCACTTTTTTTGGGTCCCGGAGTGATTTCCATGATTGATGAACTCCGGGGTGCGTTTACGTGTCGGTCATCAACACCCGCAGTTTTGGCCGATTCCGGCTCGTTTCGTGGACTATTACTCACTGTTTTGGGGTCCCGGAGTGATTTCCACGATTGACGAACCCCGGGGTGCGTTTACGTGTCGGTCATCAACACCCGCAGTTTTAGCCGATTCTGTCCCGTATCGTGGACTATTACTCACTTTTTTTGGGTCCCGGAGTGATTTCCATGATTGATGAACTCCGGGGTGCGTTTACGTGTCGGTCATCAACACCCGCGGTTTTGGCCGATTCCGGCCCGTTTCGTGGACTATTACTCACTGTTTTGGGGTCCCGGAGTGATTTCCACGATTGACGAACCCCGGGGTGCGTTTACGTGTCGGTCATCAACACCCGCAGTTTTAGCCGATTCTGGCCCGTATCGTGGACTATTACTCACTTTTTTTGGGTCCCGGAGTGATTTCCATGATTGATGAACTCCGGGGTGCGTTTACGTGTCGGTCATCAACACCCGCGGTTTTGGCCGATTCCGGCCCGTTTCGTGGACTATTACTCACTGTTTTGGGGTCCCGGAGTGATTTCCACGATTGACGAACCCCGGGGTGCGTTTACGTGTCGGTCATCAACAATCGCAGTTTTGGCCGATTTTGGCCCGTTCGTGGACTATTACTCACTGTTTTGGGGTCCCGGAGTGATTTCCACGATTGACGAACCCCGGGGTGCGTTTACGTGTCGGTCATCAACAATCGCAGTTTTGGCCGATTGTGGCCCGTTCGTGGACTATTACTCACTGTTTTGGGGTCCCGGACTGATTTCCACGATTGACGAACCCCGAGGTGCGTTTACGTGTCGGTCATCAACACCCACAGTTTTTGCCGATTCTGGCCCGTTCGTGGACTATTACTCACTGTTTTGGGGTCCCGGAGTGATTTCCACGATTGACGAACCCCGGGGTGCGTTTACGTGTCGGTCATCAACACCCGCAGTTTTAGCCGATTCTGGCCCGTATCGTGGACTATTACTCACTTTTTTTGGGTCCCGGAGTGATTTCCATGATTGATGAACTCCGGGGTGCGTTTACGTGTCGGTCATCAACACCCGCAGTTTTGGCCGATTCCGGCTCGTTTCGTGGACTATTACTCACTGTTTTGGGGTCCCGGAGTGATTTCCACGATTGACGAACCCCGGGGTGCGTTTACGTGTCGGTCATCAACACCCGCAGTTTTAGCCGATTCTGGCCCGTATCGTGGACTATTACTCACTTTTTTTTGGGTCCCGGAGTGATTTCCATGATTGATGAACTCCGGGGTGCGTTTACGTGTCGGTCATCAACACCCGCGGTTTTGGCCGATTCCGGCCCGTTTCGTGGACTATTACTCACTGTTTTGGGGTCCCGGAGTGATTTCCACGATTGACGAACCCCGGGGTGCGTTTACGTGTCGGTCATCAACAATCGCAGTTTTGGCCGATTTTGGCCCGTTCGTGGACTATTACTCACTGTTTTGGGGTCCCGGAGTGATTTCCACGATTGACGAACCCCGGGGTGCGTTTACGTGTCGGTCATCAACAATCGCAGTTTTGGCCGATTGTGGCCCGTTCGTGGACTATTACTCACTGTTTTGGGGTCCCGGACTGATTTCCACGATTGACGAACCCCGAGGTGCGTTTACGTGTCGGTCATCAACACCCACAGTTTTTGCCGATTCTGGCCCGTTCGTGGACTATTACTCACTGTTTTGGGGTCCCGGAGTGATTTCCACGATTGACGAACCCCGAGGTGCGTTTACGTGTCGGTCATCAACACCCGCAGTTTTAGCCGATTCTGGCCCGTTCGTGGACTATTACTCATTGTTTTGGGGTCCCGGAGTGATTTCCACGATTGACGAATCCCGGGGTGCGTTTACGTGTCGGTCATCAACAATCGCAGTTTTGGCCGATTCTGGCCCGTTCGTGGACTTTTACTCACTGTTTTGGGGTCCCGGACTGATTTCCACGATTGACGAACCCCGAGGTGCGTTTACGTGTCGGTCATCAACACCCGCAGTTTTAGCCGATTCTGGCCCGTTCGTGGACTATTACTCACTGTTTTGGGGTCCCGGAGTGATTTCCACGATTGACGAACCCCGGGGTGCGTTTACGTGTCGGTCATCAACACCCGCAGTTTTAGCCGATTCTGGCCCGTATCGTGGACTATTACTCACTTTTTTTGGGTCCCGGAGTGATTTCCATGATTGATGAACTCCGGGGTGCGTTTACGTGTCGGTCATCAACACCCGCAGTTTTGGCCGATTCCGGCTCGTTTCGTGGACTATTACTCACTGTTTTGGGGTCCCGCAGTGATTTCCACGATTGACGAACCCCGGGGTGCGTTTACGTGTCGGTCATCAACACCCGCAGTTTTAGCCGATTCTGGCCCGTATCGTGGACTATTACTCACTTTTTTTTGGGTCCCGGAGTGATTTCCATGATTGATGAACTCCGGGGTGCGTTTACGTGTCGGTCATCAACACCCGCGGTTTTGGCCGATTCCGGCCCGTTTCGTGGACTATTACTCACTGTTTTGGGGTCCCGGAGTGATTTCCACGATTGACGAACCCCGGGGTGCGTTTACGTGTCGGTCATCAACAATCGCAGTTTTGGCCGATTTTGGCCCGTTCGTGGACTATTACTCACTGTTTTGGGGTCCCGGAGTGATTTCCACGATTGACGAACCCCGGGGTGCGTTTACGTGTCGGTCATCAACAATCGCAGTTTTGGCCGATTGTGGCCCGTTCGTGGACTATTACTCACTGTTTTGGGGTCCCGGACTGATTTCCACGATTGACGAACCCCGAGGTGCGTTTACGTGTCGGTCATCAACACCCACAGTTTTTGCCGATTCTGGCCCGTTCGTGGACTATTACTCACTGTTTTGGGGTCCCGGAGTGATTTCCACGATTGACGAACCCCGAGGTGCGTTTACGTGTCGGTCATCAGCACCCGCAGTTTTAGCCGATTCTGGCCCGTTCGTGGACTATTACTCATTGTTTTGGGGTCCCGGAGTGATTTCCACGATTGACGAATCCCGGGGTGCGTTTACGTGTCGGTCATCAACAATCGCAGTTTTGGCCGATTCTGGCCCGTTCGTGGACTATTACTCACTGTTTTGGGGTCCCGGACTGATTTCCACGATTGACGAACCCCGAGGTGCGTTTACGTGTCGGTCATCAACACCCGCAGTTTTAGCCGATTCTGGCCCGTTCGTGGACTATTACTCACTGTTTTGGGGTCCCGGAGTGATTTCCACGATTGACGAACCCCGGGGTGCGTTTACGTGTCGGTCATCAACACCCGCAGTTTTGGCCGATTTTGGCCCGTTCGTGGACTATTACTCACTGTTTTGGGGTCCCGGACTGATTTCCACGATTGACGAACCCCGGGGTGCGTTTACGTGTCGGTCATCAACACCCGCAGTTTTGGCCGATTTTGACCCGTTCGTGGACTATTACTCACTGTTTTGGGGTCCCGGACTGATTTCCACGATTGACGAACCCCGAGGTGCGTTTACGTGTCGGTCATCAACACCCGCAGTTTTAGCCGATCCCGGCCCGTTTTGTGGACTATTACTCACTGTTTTGGGGTCCTGGAGTGATTTCCACGATTGACGAACCCCGAGGTGCGTTTACGTGTCGGTCATCAACAATCGCAGTTTTGGCCGATTTTGGCCCGTTCGTGGACTATTACTCACTGTTTTGGGGTCCCGGAGTGATTTCCACGATTGACGAACCCCGGGGTGCGTTTACGTGTCGGTCATCAACACCCGCAGTTTTAGCCGATTCTGGCCCGTATCGTGGACTATTACTCACTTTTTTTGGGTCCCGGAGTGATTTCCATGATTGATGAACTCCGGGGTGCGTTTACGTGTCGGTCATCAACACCCGCAGTTTTGGCCGATTCCGGCTCGTTTCGTGGACTATTACTCACTGTTTTGGGGTCCCGCAGTGATTTCCACGATTGACGAACCCCGGGGTGCGTTTACGTGTCGGTCATCAACAATCGCAGTTTTGGCCGATTTTGGCCCGTTCGTGGACTATTACTCACTGTTTTGGGGTCCGAGTGATTTCCACGATTGACGAACCCCGGGGTGCGTTTACGTGTCGGTCATCAACAATCGCAGTTTTGGCCGATTGTGGCCCGTTCGTGGACTATTACTCACTGTTTTGGGGTCCCGGACTGATTTCCACGATTGACGAACCCCGAGGTGCGTTTACGTGTCGGTCATCAACACCCACAGTTTTTGCCGATTCTGGCCCGTTCGTGGACTATTACTCACTGTTTTGGGGTCCCGGAGTGATTTCCACGATTGACGAACCCCGAGGTGCGTTTACGTGTCGGTCATCAACACCCGCAGTTTTAGCCGATTCTGGCCCGTTCGTGGACTATTACTCATTGTTTTGGGGTCCCGGAGTGATTTCCACGATTGACGAATCCCGGGGTGCGTTTACGTGTCGGTCATCAACAATCGCAGTTTTGGCCGATTCTGGCCCGTTCGTGGACTATTACTCACTGTTTTGGGGTCCCGGACTGATTTCCACGATTGACGAACCCCGAGGTGCGTTTACGTGTCGGTCATCAACACCCGCAGTTTTAGCCGATTCTGGCCCGTTCGTGGACTATTACTCACTGTTTTGGGGTCCCGGAGTGATTTCCACGATTGACGAACCCCGGGGTGCGTTTACGTGTCGGTCATCAACACCCGCAGTTTTGGCCGATTTTGGCCCGTTCGTGGACTATTACTCACTGTTTTGGGGTCCCGGACTGATTTCCACGATTGACGAACCCCGGGGTGCGTTTACGTGTCGGTCATCAACACCCGCAGTTTTGGCCGATTTTGACCCGTTCGTGGACTATTACTCACTGTTTTGGGGTCCCGGACTGATTTCCACGATTGACGAACCCCGAGGTGCGTTTACGTGTCGGTCATCAACACCCGCAGTTTTAGCCGATCCCGGCCCGTTTTGTGGACTATTACTCACTGTTTTGGGGTCCCGGAGTGATTTCCACGATTGACGAACCCCGGGGTGCGTTTACGTGTCGGTCATCAACACCTGCAGTTTTAGCCGATTCTGGCCCGTATCGTGGACTATTACTCACTTTTTTTGGGTCCCGGAGTGATTTCCATGATTGATGAACTCCGGGGTGCATTTACGTGTCGGTCATCAACACCCGCAGTTTTGGCCGATTCCGGCTCGTTTCGTGGACTATTACTCACTGTTTTGGGGTCCCGGAGTGATTTCCACGATTGACGAACCCCGGGGTGCGTTTACGTGTCAGTCATCAACACCCGCAGTTTTAGCCGATTCTGGCCCGTATCATGGACTATTACTCACTTTTTTTGGGTCCCGGAGTGATTTCCATGATTGATGAACTCCGGGGTGCGTTTACGTGTCGGTCATCAACACCCGCAGTTTTGGCCGATTCTGGCCCGTTCGTGGACTATTACTCACTGTTTTGGGGACCCGGACTGATTTCCACGATTGACGAACCCCGAGGTGCATTTACGTGTCGGTCATCAACACCCGCAGTTTTAGCCGATTCTGGCCCGTTCGTGGACTATTACTCACTATTTTGGGGTCCCAGAGTGATTTCCACGATTGACGAACCCCGGGGTGCGTTTACGTGTCGGTCATCAACACCCGTAGTTTTGGCCGATTTTGGCCCGTTTGTGGACTATTACTCACTGTTTTGGGGTCCCGGACTGATTTCCACGATTGACGAACCCCGAGGTGCGTTTACGTGTCGGTCATCAACACCCGCAGTTTTAGCCGATTCTGGCCCGTTCGTGGACTATTACTCATTGTTTTGGGGTCCCGGAGTGATTTCCACGATTGACGAACCCCGGGGTGCGTTTACGTGTCGGTCATCAACAATCGCAGTTTTGGCCGATTCTGGCCCGTTCGTGGACTATTACTCACTGTTTTGGTGTCCCGGACTGATTTCCACGATTGACGAACCCCGAGGTGCGTTTACGTGTGGGTCATCAACAGCCGCAGTTTTGGCCGATTGTGGCCCGTTCGTGGACTATTACTCACTGTTTTGGGGTCCCGGACTGATTTCCACGATTGACAAACCCCGAGGTGCGTTTAAGTGTCGGTCATCAACACCCGTAGTTTTAGCCGATTCCGGCCCGTTTCGTGGACTATTACTCACTGTTTTGGGGTCCCGGACTGATTTCCACGATTGACGAACCCCGGGGTGCGTTTACGTGTAGGTCATCAACACCCGCAGTTTTGGCCGATTTTGGCCCGTTCGTGGACTATTACTCACTGTTTTGGGGTCCCGGACTGATTTCCACGATTGACGAACCCCGAGGTGCGTTTACGTGTCGGTCATCAACACCCGCAGTTTTAGCCGATTCCGGCCCGTTTTGTGGACTATTACTCACTGTTTTGGGGTCCCGGAGTGATTTCCACGATTGACGAACCCCGGGGTGCGTTTACGTGTCGGTCATCAACACCTGCAGTTTTAGCCGATTCTGGCCCGTATCGTGGACTATTACTCACTTTTTTTGGGTCCCGGAGTGATTTCCATGATTGATGAACTCCGGGGTGCATTTACGTGTCGGTCATCAACACCCGCAGTTTTGGCCGATTCCGGCTCGTTTCGTGGACTATTACTCACTGTTTTGGGGTCCCGGAGTGATTTCCACGATTGACGAACCCCGGGGTGCGTTTACGTGTCGGTCATCAACACCCGCAGTTTTAGCCGATTCTGGCCCGTATCGTGGACTATTACTCACTTTTTTTGGGTCCCGGAGTGATTTCCATGATTGATGAACTCCGGGGTGCGTTTACGTGTCGGTCATCAACACCCGCAGTTTTGGCCGATTCCGGCTCGTTTCGTGGACTATTACTCACTGTTTTGGGGTCCCGGAGTGATTTCCACGATTGACGAACCCCGGGGTGCGTTTACGTGTCGGTCATCAACACCCGCAGTTTTAGCCGATTCTGGCCCGTACCGTGGACTATTACTCACTTTTTTTGGGTCCCGGAGTGATTTCGATGATTGATGAACTCCGGGGTGCGTTTACGTGTCGGTCATCAACACCCGCGGTTTTGGCCGATTCCGGCCCGTTTCGTGGACTATTACTCACTGTTTTGGGGTCCCGGAGTGATTTCCACGATTGACGAACCCCGGGGTGCGTTTACGTGTCGGTCATCAACAATCGCAGTTTTGGCCGATTTTGGCCCGTTCGTGGACTATTACTCACTGTTTTGGGGTCCCGGAGTGATTTCCACGATTGACGAACCCCGGGGTGCGTTTACGTGTCGGTCATCAACAATCGCAGTTTTGGCCGATTTTGGCCCGTTCGTGGACTATTACTCACTGTTTTGGGGTCCCGGACTGATTTCCACGATTGACGAACCCCGAGGTGCGTTTACGTGTCGGTCATCAACACCCACAGTTTTTGCCGATTCTGGCCCGTTCATGGACTATTACTCACTGTTTTGGGGTCCCGGAGTGATTTCCACGATTGACGAACCCCGAGGTGCGTTTACGTGTCGGTCATCAACACCCGCAGTTTTAGCCGATTCTGGCCCGTTCGTGGACTATTACTCATTGTTTTGGGGTCCCGGAGTGATTTCCACGATTGACGAACCCCGAGGTGCGTTTACGTGTCGGTCATCAACAATCACAGTTTTGGCCGATTTTGGCCAGTTCGTGGACTATTACTCACTGTTTTGGGGTCCCGGACTGATTTCCACGATTGACGAACCCCGAGGTGCGTTTACGTGTCGGTCATCAACACCCGCAGTTTTAGGCGATTCTGGCCCGTTCGTGGACTATTACTCATTGTTTTGGGGTCCCGGAGTGATTTCCACGATTGACGAACCCCGGGGTGCGTTTACGTGTCGGTCATCAACACCTGCAGTTTTAGCCGATTCTGGCCCGTTCGTGGACTATTACTCACTGTTTTGGGGTCCCGGAGTGATTTCCACGATTGACGAACCCCGAGGTGCGTTTACGTGTCGGTCATCAACACCCGCAGTTTTAGCCGATTCTGGCCCGTTCGTGGACTATTACTCATTGTTTTGGGGTCCCGGAGTGATTTCCACGATTGACGAACCCCGGGGTGCGTTTACGTGTCGGTCATCAACACCCGCAGTTTTGGCTGATTCTGGCCCGTTCGTGGACTATTACTCATTGTTTTGGGGTCCCGGAGTGATTTCCACGATTGACGAACGCCGGGGTGCGTTTACGTGTCGGTCATCAACAATCGCAGTTTTGGCCGATTTTGGCCCGTTCGTGGACTATTACTCACTGTTTTGGGGTCCCGGACTGATTTCCACGATTGACGAACCCCGAGGTGCGTTTACGTGTCCGTCATCAACACCCACAGTTTTTGCCGATTCTGGCCCGTTCGTGGACTATTACTCACTGTTTTGGGGTCCCGGAGTGATTTCCACGATTGACGAACCCCGAGGTGCGTTTACGTGTCGGTCATCAACACCCGCAGTTTTAGCCGATTCTGGCCCGTTCGTGGACTATTACTCATTGTTTTGGGGTCCCGGAGTGATTTCCACGATTGACGAACCCCGAGGTGCGTTTACGTGTCGGTCATCAACAATCGCAGTTTTGGCCGATTTTGGCCCGTTCGTGGACTATTACTCACTGTTTTGGGGTCCCGGACTGATTTCCACGATTGACGAACCCCGAGGTGCGTTTACGTGTCGGTCATCAACACCCACAGTTTTAGCCGATTCTGGCCCGTTCGTGGACTATTACTCATTGTTTTGGGGTCCCGGAGTGATTTCCACGATTGACGAACCCCGGGGTGCGTTTACGTGTCGGTCATCAACACCTGCAGTTTTAGCCGATTCTGGCCCGTATCGTGGACTATTACTCACTTTTTTTAGGTCCCGGAGTGATTTCCACGATTGACGAACCCCGAGGTGCGTTTACGTGTCGGTCATCAACACCCGCAGTTTTTGCCGATTCTGGCCCGTTCGTGGACTATTACTCACTGTTTTGGGGTCCCGGAGTGATTTCCACGATTGACGAACCCCGGGGTGCGTTTACGTGTCGGTCATCAACACCCGCAGTTTTAGCCGATTCTGGCCCGTTCGTGGACTATTACTCATTGTTTTGGGGTCCCGGAGTGATTTCCACGATTGACGAACCCCGGGGTGCGTTTACGTGTCGGTCATCAACACCTGCAGTTTTAGCCGATTCTGGCCCGTATCGTGGACTATTACTCACTTTTTTTAGGTCCCGGAGTGATTTCCACGATTGACGAACCCCGAGGTGCGTTTACGTGTCGGTCATCAACACCCGCAGTTTTTGCCGATTCTGGCCCGTTCGTGGACTATTACTCACTGTTTTGGGGTCCCGGAGTGATTTCCACGATTGACGAACCCCGGGGTGCGTTTACGTGTCGGTCATCAAAAACCGCAGTTTTGGCCGATTTTGGCCCGTTCGTGGACTATTACTCACTGTTTTGGGGTCCTGGACTGATTTCCACGATTGACGAACCCCGAGGTGCGTTTACGTGTCGGTCATCAACAATCGCAGTTTTGGCCGATTCTGGCCCGTTCGTGGACTATTACTCACTGTTTTGGGGTCCCGGAGTGATTTCCACGATTGACGAACCCCGAGGTGCGTTTACGTGTCGGTCATCAACAATCGCAGTTTTGGCCGATTCTGGCCCGTTCGTGGACTATTACTCACTGTTTTGGGGTCCCGGACTGATTTCCACGATTGACGAACCCCGAGGTGCGTTTACGTGTCGGTCATCAACAATCGCAGTTTTGGCCGATTTTGGCCCGTTCGTGGACTATTACTCACTGTTTTGGGGTCCCGGACCGATTTCCACGATTGACGAACCCCGAGGTGCGTTTACGTGTCGGTCATCAACACCCGCAGTTTTAGGCGATTCTGGCCCGTTCGTGGACTATTACTCATTGTTTTGGGGTCCCGGAGTGATTTCCACGATTGACGAACCCCGTGGTGCGTTTACGTGTCGGTCATCAACAATCGCAGTTTTGGCCGATTTTGGCCCGTTCGTGGACTATTACTCACTGTTTTGGGGTCCCGGACTGATTTCCACGATTGACGAACCCCGAGGTGCGTTTACGTGTCGGTCATCAACACCCGCAGTTTTTGCCGATTTTTGCCCGTTCGTGGACTATTGCTCACTGTTTTGGGGTCCCGGAGTGATTTCCACGATTGACGAACCCCGGGGTGCGTTTACGTGTCGGTCATCAACACCTGCAGTTTTAGCCGATTCTGGCCCGTATCGTGGACTATTACTCATTTTTTTTAGGTCCCGGAGTGATTTCCATGATTGATGAACTCCGGGGTGCGTTTACGTGTCGGTCATCAACACCCGCAGTTTTGGCCGATTCCGGCTCGTTTCGTGGACTATTACTCACTGTTTTGGGGTCCCGGAGTGATTTCCACGATTGACGAACCCCGGGGCGCGTTTACGTGACGGTCATCAACACCCGCAGTTTTAGCCGATTTTGGCCCGTATCGTGCACTATTACTCACTTTTTTTTGGGTCCCGGAGTGATTTCCAAGATTGATGAACTCCGGGGTGCGTTTACGTGTCGGTCATCAACACCCGCAGTTTTGGCCGATTCCAGCTCGTTTCGTGGACTATTACTCACTGTTTTGGGGTCCCGGAGTGATTTCCACGATTGACGAACCCCGGGGTGCGTTTACGTGTCGGTCATCAACACCCGCAGTTTTAGCCGATTCTGGCCCGTTCGTGGACTATTACTCATTGTTTTGGGGTCCCGGAGTGATTTCCACGATTGACGAACCCCGGGGTGCGTTTACGTGTCGGTCATCAACACCTGCAGTTTTAGCCGATTCTGGCCCGTATCGTGGACTATTACTCACTTTTTTTAGGTCCCGGAGTGATTTCCACGATTGACGAACCCCGAGGTGCGTTTACGTGTCGGTCATCAACACCCGCAGTTTTTGCCGATTCTGGCCCGTTCGTGGACTATTACTCACTGTTTTGGGGTCCCGGAGTGATTTCCACGATTGACGAACCCCGGGGTGCGTTTACATGTCGGTCATCAACACCCGCAGTTTTAGCCGATTCTGGCCCGTTCGTGGACTATTACTCATTGTTTTGGGGTCCCGGAGTGATTTCCACGATTGACGAACCCCGGGGTGCGTTTACGTGTCGGTCATCAACACCTGCAGTTTTAGCCGATTCTGGCCCGTATCGTGGACTATTACTCACTTTTTTTAGGTCCCGGAGTGATTTCCACGATTGACGAACCCCGAGGTGTGTTTACGTGTCGGTCATCAACACCCGCAGTTTTTGCCGATTCTGGCCCGTTCGTGGACTATTACTCACTGTTTTGGGGTCCCGGAGTGATTTTCACGATTGACGAACCCCGGGGTGCGTTTACGTGTCGGTCATCAACACCCGCAGTTTTGGCCGATTTTGGCCCGTTCGTGGACTATTACTCACTGTTTTGGGGTCCTGGACTGATTTCCACGATTGACGAACCCCGAGGTGCGTTTACGTGTCGGTCATCAACAATCGCAGTTTTGGCCGATTCTGGCCCGTTCGTGGACTATTACTCACTGTTTTGGGGTCCCGGAGTGATTTCCACGATTGACGAACCCCGAGGTGCGTTTACGTGTCGGTCATCAACAATCGCAGTTTTGGCCGATTCTGGCCCGTTCGTGGACTATTACTCACTGTTTTGGGGTCCCGGACTGATTTCCACGATTGACGAACCCCGAGGTGCGTTTACGTGTCGGTCATCAACAATCGCAGTTTTGGCCGATTTTGGCCCGTTCGTGGACTATTACTCACTGTTTTGGGGTCCTGGACTGATTTCCACGATTGACGAACCCCGAGGTGCGTTTACGTGTCGGTCATCAACAATCGCAGTTTTGGCCGATTCTGGCCCGTTCGTGGACTATTACTCACTGTTTTGGGGTCCCGGACTGATTTCCACGATTGACGAACCCCGAGGTGCGTTTACGTGTCGGTCATCAACACCCGCAGTTTTTGCCGATTTTTGCCCGTTCGTGGACTATTGCTCACTGTTTTGGGGTCCCGGAGTGATTTCCACGATTGACGAACCCCGGGGTGCGTTTACGTGTCGGTCATCAACACCTGCAGTTTTAGCCGATTCTGGCCCGTATCGTGGACTATTACTCATTTTTTTTAGGTCCCGGAGTGATTTCCATGATTGATGAACTCCGGGGTGCGTTTACGTGTCGGTCATCAACACCCGCAGTTTTGGCCGATTCCGGCTCGTTTCGTGGACTATTACTCACTGTTTTGGGGTCCCGGAGTGATTTCCACGATTGACGAACCCCGGGGCGCGTTTACGTGTCGGTCATCAACAATCGCAGTTTTGGCCGATTTTGGCCCGTTCGTGGACTATTACTCATTGTTTTGGGGTCCCGGAGTGATTTCCAAGATTGATGAACTCCGGGGTGCGTTTACGTGTCGGTCATCAACACCCGCAGTTTTGGCCGATTCCAGCTCGTTTCGTGGACTATTACTCACTGTTTTGGGGTCCCGGAGTGATTTCCACGATTGACGAACCCCGGGGTGCGTTTACGTGTCGGTCATCAACACCCGCAGTTTTAGCCGATTCTGGCCCGTTCGTGGACTATTACTCATTGTTTTGGGGTCCCGGAGTGATTTCCACGATTGACGAACCCCGGGGTGCGTTTACGTGTCGGTCATCAACACCTGCAGTTTTAGCCGATTCTGGCCCGTATCGTGGACTATTACTCACTTTTTTTAGGTCCCGGAGTGATTTCCACGATTGACGAACCCCGAGGTGCGTTTACGTGTCGGTCATCAACACCCGCAGTTTTTGCCGATTCTGGCCCGTTCGTGGACTATTACTCACTGTTTTGGGGTCCCGGAGTGATTTCCACGATTGACGAACCCCGGGGTGCGTTTACATGTCGGTCATCAACACCCGCAGTTTTAGCCGATTCTGGCCCGTTCGTGGACTATTACTCATTGTTTTGGGGTCCCGGAGTGATTTCCACGATTGACGAACCCCGGGGTGCGTTTACGTGTCGGTCATCAACACCTGCAGTTTTAGCCGATTCTGGCCCGTATCGTGGACTATTACTCACTTTTTTTAGGTCCCGGAGTGATTTCCACGATTGACGAACCCCGAGGTGTGTTTACGTGTCGGTCATCAACACCCGCAGTTTTTGCCGATTCTGGCCCGTTCGTGGACTATTACTCACTGTTTTGGGGTCCCGGAGTGATTTTCACGATTGACGAACCCCGGGGTGCGTTTACGTGTCGGTCATCAACACCCGCAGTTTTGGCCGATTTTGGCCCGTTCGTGGACTATTACTCACTGTTTTGGGGTCCTGGACTGATTTCCACGATTGACGAACCCCGAGGTGCGTTTACGTGTCGGTCATCAACAATCGCAGTTTTGGCCGATTCTGGCCCGTTCGTGGACTATTACTCACTGTTTTGGGGTCCCGGAGTGATTTCCACGATTGACGAACCCCGAGGTGCGTTTACGTGTCGGTCATCAACAATCGCAGTTTTGGCCGATTCTGGCCCGTTCGTGGACTATTACTCACTGTTTTGGGGTCCCGGACTGATTTCCACGATTGACGAACCCCGAGGTGCGTTTACGTGTCGGTCATCAACAATCGCAGTTTTGGCCGATTTTGGCCCGTTCGTGGACTATTACTCACTGTTTTGGGGTCCTGGACTGATTTCCACGATTGACGAACCCCGAGGTGCGTTTACGTGTCGGTCATCAACAATCGCAGTTTTGGCCGATTCTGGCCCGTTCGTGGACTATTACTCACTGTTTTGGGGTCCCGGAGTGATTTCCACGATTGACGAACCCCGAGGTGCGTTTACGTGTCGGTCATCAACAATCGCAGTTTTGGCCGATTCTGGCCCGTTCGTGGACTATTACTCACTGTTTTGGGGTCCCGGACTGATTTCCACGATTGACGAACCACGAGGTGCGTTTACGTGTCGGTCATCAACAATCGCAGTTTTGGCCGATTTTGGCCCGTTCGTGGACTATTACTCACTGTTTTGGGGTCCCGGACCGATTTCCACGATTGACGAACCCCGAGGTGCGTTTACGTGTCGGTCATCAACACCCGCAGTTTTAGCCGATTCTGGCCCGTTCGTGGACTATTACTCATTGTTTTGGGGTCCCGGAGTGATTTCCACAATTGACGAACCCCGTGGTGCGTTTACGTGTCGGTCATCAACAATCGCAGTTTTGGCCGATTTTGGCCCGTTCGTGGACTATTACTCACTGTTTTGGGGTCCCGGACTGATTTCCACGATTGACGAACCCCGAGGTGCGTTTACGTGTCGGTCATCAACACCCGCAGTTTTTGCCGATTTTTGCCCGTTCGTGGACTATTGCTCACTGTTTTGGGGTCCCGGAGTGATTTCCACGATTGACGAACCCCGGGGTGCGTTTACGTGTCGATCATCAACACCTGCAGTTTTAGCCGATTCTGGCCCGTATCGTGGACTATTACTCATTTTTTTAGGTCCCGGAGTGATTTCCATGATTGATGAACTCCGGGGTGCGTTTACGTGTCGGTCATCAACACCCGCAGTTTTGGCCGATTCCGGCTCGTTTCGTGGACTATTACTCACTGTTTTGGGGTCCCGGAGTGATTTCCACGATTGACGAACCCCGGGGCGCGTTTACGTGACGGTCATCAACACCCGCAGTTTTAGCCGATTTTGGCCCGTATCGTGCACTATTACTCACTTTTTTTTGGGTCCCGGAGTGATTTCCAAGATTGATGAACTCCGGGGTGCGTTTACGTGTCGGTCATCAACACCCGCAGTTTTGGCCGATTCCAGCTCGTTTCGTGGACTATTACTCACTGTTTTGGGGTCCCGGAGTGATTTCCACGATTGACGAACCCCGGGGTGCGTTTACGTGTCGGTCATCAAGACCCGCAGTTTTAGCCGATTCTGGCCCGTTCGTGGACTATTACTCATTGTTTTGGGGTCCCGGAGTGATTTCCACGATTGACGAACCCCGGGGTGCGTTTACGTGTCGGTCATCAACACCTGCAGTTTTAGCCGATTCTGGCCCGTATCGTGGACTATTACTCACTTTTTTTAGGTCCTGGAGTGATTTCCACGATTGACGAACCCCGAGGTGCGTTTACGTGTCGGTCATCAACACCCGCAGTTTTTGCCGATTCTGGCCCGTTCGTGGACTATTACTCACTGTTTTGGGGTCCCGGAGTGATTTCCACGATTCACGAACCCCGGGGTGCGTTTACGTGTCGGTCATCAACACCCGCAGTTTTGGCCGATTCCGGCTCGTTTCGTGGACTATTACTCACTGTTTTGGGGTCCCGGAGTGATTTCCACGATTGACGAACCCCGGGGCGCGTTTACGTGACGGTCATCAACACCCGCAGTTTTAGCCGATTTTGGCCCGTATCGTGCACTATTACTCACTTTTTTTTGGGTCCCGGAGTGATTTCCAACATTGATGAACTCCGGGGTGCGTTTACGTGTCGGTCATCAACACCCGCAGTTTTGGCCGATTCCAGCTCGTTTCGTGGACTATTACTCACTGTTTTGGGGTCCCGGAGTGATTTCCACGATTGACGAACCCCGGGGTGCGTTTACGTGTCGGTCATCAACACCCGCAGTTTTAGCCGATTCTGGCCCGTTCGTGGACTATTACTCATTGTTTTGGGGTCCCGGAGTGATTTCCACGATTGACGAACCCCGGGGTGCGTTTACGTGTCGGTCATCAACACCTGCAGTTTTAGCCGATTCTGGCCCGTATCGTGGACTATTACTCACTTTTTTTAGGTCCCGGAGTGATTTCCACGATTGACGAACCCCGAGGTGCGTTTACGTGTCGGTCATCAACACCCGCAGTTTTTGCCGATTCTGGCCCGTTCGTGGCTATTACTCACTGTTTTGGGGTCCCGGAGTGATTTCCACGATTGACGAACCCCGGGGTGCGTTTACATGTCGGTCATCAACACCCGCAGTTTTAGCCGATTCTGGCCCGTTCGTGGACTATTACTCATTGTTTTGGGGTCCCGGAGTGATTTCCACGATTGACGAACCCCGGGGTGCGTTTACGTGTCGGTCATCAACACCTGCAGTTTTAGCCGATTCTGGCCCGTATCGTGGACTATTACTCACTTTTTTTAGGTCCCGGAGTGATTTCCACGATTGACGAACCCCGAGGTGCGTTTACGTGTCGGTCATCAACACCCGCAGTTTTTGCCGATTCTGGCCCGTTCGTGGACTATTACTCACTGTTTTGGGGTCCCGGAGTGATTTCCACGATTGACGAACCCCGGGGTGCGTTTACGTGTCGGTCATCAACACCCGCAGTTTTGGCCGATTTTGGCCCGTTCGTGGACTATTACTCACTGTTTTGGGGTCCTGGACTGATTTCCACGATTGACGAACCCCGAGGTGCGTTTACGTGTCGGTCATCAACAATCGCAGTTTTGGCCGATTCTGGCCCGTTCGTGGACTATTACTCACTGTTTTGGGGTCCCGGAGTGATTTCCACGATTGACGAACCCCGAGGTGCGTTTACGTGTCGGTCATCAACAATCGCAGTTTTGGCCGATTCTGGCCCGTTCGTGGACTATTACTCACTGTTTTGGGGTCCCGGAGTGATTTCCACGATTGACGAACCCCGGGGTGCGTTTACGTGTCGGTCATCAACACCTGCAGTTTTAGCCGATTCTGGCCCGTATCGTGGACTATTACTCACTTTTTTTAGGTCCTGGAGTGATTTCCACGATTGACGAACCCCGAGGTGCGTTTACGTGTCGGTCATCAACACCCGCAGTTTTTGCCGATTCTGGCCCGTTCGTGGACTATTACTCACTGTTTTGGGGTCCCGGAGTGATTTCCACGATTGACGAACCCCGGGGTGCGTTTACGTGTCGGTCATCAACACCCGCAGTTTTGGCCGATTCCGGCTCGTTTCGTGGACTATTACTCACTGTTTTGGGGTCCCGGAGTGATTTCCACGATTGACGAACCCCGGGGCGCGTTTACGTGACGGTCATCAACACCCGCAGTTTTAGCCGATTTTGGCCCGTATCGTGCACTATTACTCACTTTTTTTTGGGTCCCGGAGTGATTTCCAACATTGATGAACTCCGGGGTGCGTTTACGTGTCGGTCATCAACACCCGCAGTTTTGGCCGATTCCAGCTCGTTTCGTGGACTATTACTCACTGTTTTGGGGTCCCGGAGTGATTTCCACGATTGACGAACCCCGGGGTGCGTTTACGTGTCGGTCATCAACACCCGCAGTTTTAGCCGATTCTGGCCCGTTCGTGGACTATTACTCATTGTTTTGGGGTCCCGGAGTGATTTCCACGATTGACGAACCCCGGGGTGCGTTTACGTGTCGGTCATCAACACCTGCAGTTTTAGCCGATTCTGGCCCGTATCGTGGACTATTACTCACTTTTTTTAGGTCCTGGAGTGATTTCCACGATTGACGAACCCCGAGGTGCGTTTACGTGTCGGTCATCAACACCCGCAGTTTTTGCCGATTCTGGCCCGTTCGTGGACTATTACTCACTGTTTTGGGGTCCCGGAGTGATTTCCACGATTGACGAACCCCGGGGTGCGTTTACGTGTCGGTCATCAACACCCGCAGTTTTGGCCGATTCCGGCTCGTTTCGTGGACTATTACTCACTGTTTTGGGGTCCCGGAGTGATTTCCACGATTGACGAACCCCGGGGCGCGTTTACGTGACGGTCATCAACACCCGCAGTTTTAGCCGATTTTGGCCCGTATCGTGCACTATTACTCACTTTTTTTTGGGTCCCGGAGTGATTTCCAACATTGATGAACTCCGGGGTGCGTTTACGTGTCGGTCATCAACACCCGCAGTTTTGGCCGATTCCAGCTCGTTTCGTGGACTATTACTCACTGTTTTGGGGTCCCGGAGTGATTTCCACGATTGACGAACCCCGGGGTGCGTTTACGTGTCGGTCATCAACACCCGCAGTTTTAGCCGATTCTGGCCCGTTCGTGGACTATTACTCATTGTTTTGGGGTCCCGGAGTGATTTCCACGATTGACGAACCCCGGGGTGCGTTTACGTGTCGGTCATCAACACCTGCAGTTTTAGCCGATTCTGGCCCGTATCGTGGACTATTACTCACTTTTTTTAGGTCCCGGAGTGATTTCCACGATTGACGAACCCCGAGGTGCGTTTACGTGTCGGTCATCAACACCCGCAGTTTTTGCCGATTCTGGCCCGTTCGTGGCTATTACTCACTGTTTTGGGGTCCCGGAGTGATTTCCACGATTGACGAACCCCGGGGTGCGTTTACATGTCGGTCATCAACACCCGCAGTTTTAGCCGATTCTGGCCCGTTCGTGGACTATTACTCATTGTTTTGGGGTCCCGGAGTGATTTCCACGATTGACGAACCCCGGGGTGCGTTTACGTGTCGGTCATCAACACCTGCAGTTTTAGCCGATTCTGGCCCGTATCGTGGACTATTACTCACTTTTTTTAGGTCCCGGAGTGATTTCCACGATTGACGAACCCCGAGGTGCGTTTACGTGTCGGTCATCAACACCCGCAGTTTTTGCCGATTCTGGCCCGTTCGTGGACTATTACTCACTGTTTTGGGGTCCCGGAGTGATTTCCACGATTGACGAACCCCGGGGTGCGTTTACGTGTCGGTCATCAACACCCGCAGTTTTGGCCGATTTTGGCCCGTTCGTGGACTATTACTCACTGTTTTGGGGTCCTGGACTGATTTCCACGATTGACGAACCCCGAGGTGCGTTTACGTGTCGGTCATCAACAATCGCAGTTTTGGCCGATTCTGGCCCGTTCGTGGACTATTACTCACTGTTTTGGGGTCCCGGAGTGATTTCCACGATTGACGAACCCCGAGGTGCGTTTACGTGTCGGTCATCAACAATCGCAGTTTTGGCCGATTCTGGCCCGTTCGTGGACTATTACTCACTGTTTTGGGGTCCCGGACTGATTTCCACGATTGACGAACCCCGAGGTGCGTTTACGTGTCGGTCATCAACAATCGCAGTTTTGGCCGATTTTGGCCCGTTCGTGGACTATTACTCACTGTTTTGGGGTCCCGGACCGATTTCCACGATTGACGAACCCCGAGGTGCGTTTACGTGTCGGTCATCAACACCCACAGTTTTAGCCGATTCTGGCCCGTTCGTGGACTATTACTCATTGTTTTGGGGTCCCGGAGTGATTTCCACGATTGACGAACCCCGTGGTGCGTTTACGTGTCGGTCATCAACAATCGCAGTTTTGGCCGATTTTGGCCCGTTCGTGGACTATTACTCACTGTTTTGGGGTCCCGGACTGATTTCCACGATTGACGAACCCCGAGGTGCGTTTACGTGTCGGTCATCAACACCCACAGTTTTTGCCGATTTTTGCCCGTTCGTGGACTATTGCTCACTGTTTTGGGGTCCCGGACTGATTTCCACGATTGATGAACCCCGAGGTGCGTTTACGTGTCGGTCATCAACACCCGCAGTTTTAGCCGATTCTGGCCCGTTCGTGGACTATTACTCATTGTTTTGGGGTCCCGGAGTGATTTCCACGATTGACGAACCCCGGGGTGCGTTTACGTGTCGGTCATCAACACCTGCAGTTTTAGCCGATTCTGGCCCGTAGCGTGGACTATTACTCACTTTTTTTAGGTCCCGGAGTGATTTCCACAATTGACGAACCCCGAGGTGCGTTTACGTGTCGGTCATCAACACCCGCAGTTTTTGCCGATTCTGGCCCGTTCGTGGACTATTACTCACTGTTTTGGGGTCCCGGAGTGATTTCCACGATTGACGAACCCCGGGGTGCGTTTACGTGTCGGTCATCAACACCCGCAGTTTTGGCCGATTTTGGCCCATTCGTGGACTATTACTCACTGTTTTGGGGTCCTGGACTGATTTCCACGATTGACGAACCCCGAGGTGCGTTTACGTGTCGGTCATCAACAATCGCAGTTTTGGCCGATTTTGGCCCGTTCGTGGACTATTACTCACTGTTTTGGGGTCCCGGACTGATTTCCACGATTGACGAACCCCGAGGTGCGTTTACGTGTCGGTCATCAACACCCGCAGTTTTAGCCGATTCTGGCCCGTTCGTGGACTATTACTCATTGTTTTGGGGTCCCGGAGTGATTTCCACGATTGACGAACCCCGGGGTGCGTTTACGTGTCGGTCATCAACACCCGCAGTTTTGGCCGATTCTGGCCCGTTCGTGGACTATTACTCATTGTTTTGGGGTCCTGGAGTGATTTCCACGATTGACGAACCCCGGGGTGCGTTTACGTGTCGGTCATCAACAATCGCAGTTTTGGCCGATTTTGGCCCGTTCGTGGACTATTACTCACTGTTTTGGGGTCCCGGACTGATTTCCACGATTGACGAACCCCGAGGTGCGTTTACGTGTCCGTCATCAACACCCACAGTTTTTGCCGATTCTGGCCCGTTCGTGGACTATTACTCGCTGTTTTGGGGTCCCGGAGTGATTTCCACGATTGACGAACCCCGAGGTGCGTTTACGTGTCGGTCATCAACACCCGCAGTTTTAGCCGATTCTGGCCCGTTCGTGGACTATTACTCATTGTTTTGGGGTCCCGGAGTGATTTCCACGATTGACGAACCCCGAGGTGCGTTTACGTGTCGGTCATCAACAATCGCGGTTTTGGCCGATTTTGGCCCGTTCGTGGAATATTACTCACTGTTTTGGGGTCCCGGACTGATTTCCACGATTGACGAACCCCGAGGTGCGTTTACGTGTCGGTCATCAACACCCGCAGTTTTAGCCGATTCTGGCCCGTTCGTGGACTATTACTCATTGTTTTGGGGTCCCGGAGTGATTTCCACGATTGACGAACCCCGGGGTGCGTTTACGTGTCGGTCATCAACACCTGCAGTTTTAGCCGATTCTGGCCCGTATCGTGGACTATTACTCACTTTTTTTAGGTCCCGGAGTGATTTCCACGATTGACGAACCCCGAGGTGCGTTTACGTGTCGGTCATCAACACCCGCAGTTTTTGCCGATTCTGGCCCGTTCGTGGACTATTACTCACTGTTTTGGGGTCCCGGAGTGATTTCCACGATTGACGAACCCCGGGGTGCGTTTACGTGTCGGTCATCAACACCCGCAGTTTTAGCCGATTCTGGCCCGTTCGTGGACTATTACTCATTGTTTTGGGGTCCCGGAGTGATTTCCACGATTGACGAACCCCGGGGTGCGTTTACGTGTCGGTCATCAACACCTGCAGTTTTAGCCGATTCTGGCCCGTATCGTGGACTATTACTCACTTTTTTTAGGTCCCGGAGTGATTTCCACGATTGACGAACCCCGAGGTGCGTTTACGTGTCGGTCATCAACACCTGCAGTTTTTGCCGATTCTGGCCCGTTCGTGGACTATTACTCACTGTTTTGGGGTCCCGGAGTGATTTCCACGATTGACGAACCCCGGGGTGCGTTTACGTGTCGGTCATCAACACCCGCACTTTTGGCCGATTTTGGCCCGTTCGTGGACTATTACTCACTGTTTTGGGGTCCCGGACTGATTTCCACGATTGACGAACCCCGGGGTGCGTTTACGTGTCGGTCATCAACACTCGCAGTTTTGGCCGATTTTGGCCCGTTCGTGGACTATTACTCACTGTTTTGGGGTCCCGGACTGATTTCCACGATTGACGAACCCCGAGGTGCGTTTACGTGTCGGTCATCAACAATCGCAGTTTTGGCCGATTTTGGCCCGTTCGTGGACTATTACTCACTGTTTTGGGGTCCCGGACTGATTTCCACGATTGACGAACCCCGAGGTGCGTTTACGTGTCGGTCATCAACACCCGCAGTTTTAGCCGATTCTGGCCCGTTCGTGGACTATTACTCATTGTTTTGGGGTCCCGGAGTGATTTCCACGATTGACGAACCCCGGGGTGCGTTTACGTGTCGGTCATCAACACCTGCAGTTTTAGCCGATTCTGGCCCGTATCGTGGACTATTACTCACTTTTTTTAGGTCCCGGAGTGATTTCCACGATTGACGAACCCCGAGGTGCGTTTACGTGTCGGTCATCAACACCCGCAGTTTTAGCCGATTCTGGCCCGTTCGTGGACTATTACTCATTGTTTTGGGGTCCCGGAGTGATTTCCACGATTGACGAACCCCGGGGTGCGTTTACGTGTCGGTCATCAACACCTGCAGTTTTAGCCGATTCTGACCCGTATCGTGGACTATTACTCACTTTTTTTAGGTCCCGGAGTGATTTCCACGATTGACGAACCCCGAGGTGCGTTTACGTGTCGGTCATCAACACCCGCAGTTTTTGCCGATTCTGGCCCGTTCGTGGGCTATTACTCACTGTTTTGGGGTCCCGGAGTGATTTCCACGATTGACGAACCCCGGGGTGCGTTTACGTGTCGGTCATCAACACCCGCAGTTTTGGCCGATTTTGGCCCGTTCGTGGACTATTACTCACTGTTTTGGGGTCCTGGACTGATTTCCACGATTGACGAACCCCGAGGTGCGTTTACGTGTCGGTCATCAACAATCGCAGTTTTGGCCGATTTTGGCCCGTTCGTGGACTATTACTCACTGTTTTGGGGTCCCGGACTGATTTCCACGATTGACGAACCCCGAGGTGCGTTTACGTGTCGGTCATCAACACCCGCAGTTTTAGCCGATTCTGGCCCGTTCGTGGACTATTACTCATTGTTTTGGGGTCCCGGAGTGATTTCCACGATTGACGAACCCCGGGGTGCGTTTACGTGTCGGTCATCAACAATCGCAGTTTTGGCCGATTTTGGCCCGTTCGTGGACTATTACTCACTGTTTTGGGGTCCCGGACTGATTTCCACGATTGACGAACCCCGAGGTGCGTTTACGTGTCGGTCATCAACAACCACAGTTTTTGCCGATTCTGGCCCATTCGTGGACTATTACTCACTGTTTTGGGGTCCCGGAGTGATTTCCACGATTGACGAACCCCGAGGTGCGTTTACGTGTCGGTCATCAACACCCGCAGTTTTAGCCGATTCTGGCCCGTTCGTGGACTATTACTCATTGTTTTGGGGTCCCGGAGTGATTTCCACGATTGACGAACCCCGAGGTGCGTTTACGTGTCGGTCATCAACAATCGCAGTTTTGGCCGATTTTGGCCCGTTCGTGGACTATTACTCACTGTTTTGGGGTCCCGGACTGATTTCCACGATTGACGAACCCCGAGGTGCGTTTACGTGTCGGTCATCAACACCCGCAGTTTTAGCCGATTCTGGCCCGTTCGTGGACTATTACTCATTGTTTTGGGGTCCCGGAGTGATTTCCACGATTGACGAACCCCGGGGTGCGTTTACGTGTCGGTCATCAACACCTGCAGTTTTAGCCGATTCTGGCCCGTATCGTGGACTATTACTCACTTTTTTTAGGTCCCGGAGTGATTTCCACGATTGACGAACCCCGAGGTGCGTTTACGTGTCGGTCATCAACACCCGCACTTTTTGCCGATTCTGGCCCGTTCGTGGACTATTACTCACTGTTTTGGGGTCCCGGAGTGATTTCCACGATTGACGAACCCCGGGGTGCGTTTACGTGTCGGTCATCAACACTCGCAGTTTTGGCCGATTTTGGCCCGTTCGTGGACTATTACTCACTGTTTTGGGGTCCCGGACTGATTTCCACGATTGACGAACCCCGGGGTGCGTTTACGTGTCGGTCATCAACACTCGCAGTTTGGCCGATTTTGGCCCGTTCGTGGACTATTACTCACTGTTTTGGGGTCCCGGACTGATTTCCACGATTGACGAACCCCGAGGTGCGTTTACGTGTCGGTCATCAACAATCGCAGTTTTGGCCGATTTTGGCCCGTTCGTGGACTATTACTCACTGTTTTGGGGTCCCGGACTGATTTCCACGATTGACGAACCCCGAGGTGCGTTTACGTGTCGGTCATCAACACCCGCAGTTTTAGCCGATTCTGGCCCGTTCGTGGACTATTACTCATTGTTTTGGAGTCCCGGAGTGATTTCCACGATTGACGAACCCCGGGGTGCGTTTACGTGTCGGTCATCAACACCTGCAGTTTTAGCCGATTCTGGCCCGTATCGTGGACTATTACTCACTTTTTTTAGGTCCCGGAGTGATTTCCACGATTGACGAACCCCGAGGTGCGTTTACGTGTCGGTCATCAACACCCGCAGTTTTTGCCGATTCTGGCCCGTTCGTGGACTATTACTCACTGTTTTGGGGTCCCGGAGTGATTTCCACGATTGACGAACCCCGGGGTGCGTTTACGTGTCGGTCATCAACACCCGCAGTTTTAGCCGATTCTGGCCCGTTCGTGGACTATTACTCATTGTTTTGGGGTCCCGGAGTGATTTCCACGATTGACGAACCCCGGGGTGCGTTTACGTGTCGGTCATCAACACCTGCAGTTTTAGCCGATTCTGGCCCGTATCGTGGACTATTACTCACTTTTTTTAGGTCCCGGAGTGATTTCCATGATTGACGAACCCCGAGGTGCGTTTACGTGTCGGTCATCAACACCCGCAGTTTTTGCCGATTCTGGCCCGTTCGTGGACTATTACTCACTGTTTTGGGGTCCCGGAGTGATTTCCACGATTGACGAACCCCGGGGTGCGTTTACGTGTCGGTCATCAATACCCGCAGTTTTGGCCGATTTTGGCCCGTTCGTGGACTATTACTCACTGTTTTGAGGTCCTGGACTGATTTCCACGATTGACGAACCCCGAGGTGCGTTTACGTGTCGGTCATCAACAATCGCACTTTTGGCCGATTTTGGCCCGTTCGTGGACTATTACTCACTGTTTTGGGGTCCCGGACTGATTTCCACGATTGACGAACCCCGGGGTGCGTTTACGTGTCGGTCATCAACACTCGCAGTTTTGGCCGATTTTGGCCCGTTCGTGGACTATTACTCACTGTTTTGGGGTCCCGGACTGATTTCCACGATTGACGAACCCCGAGGTGCGTTTACGTGTCGGTCATCAACAATCGCAGTTTTGGCCGATTTTGGCCCGTTCGTGGACTATTACTCACTGTTTTGGGGTCCCGGACTGATTTCCACGATTGACGAACCCCGAGGTGCGTTTACGTGTCGGTCATCAACACCCGCAGTTTTAGCCGATTCTGGCCCGTTCGTGGACTATTACTCATTGTTTTGGGGTCCCGGAGTGATTTCCACGATTGACGAACCCCGGGGTGCGTTTACGTGTCGGTCATCAACACCTGCAGTTTTAGCCGATTCTGGCCCGTATCGTGGACTATTACTCACTTTTTTTAGGTCCCGGAGTGATTTCCACGATTGACGAACCCCGAGGTGCGTTTACGTGTCGGTCATCAACACCCGCAGTTTTAGCCGATTCTGGCCCGTTCGTGGACTATTACTCATTGTTTTGGGGTCCCGGAGTGATTTCCACGATTGACGAACCCCGGGGTGCGTTTACGTGTCGGTCATCAACACCTGCAGTTTTAGCCGATTCTGACCCGTATCGTGGACTATTACTCACTTTTTTTAGGTCCCGGAGTGATTTCCACGATTGACGAACCCCGAGGTGCGTTTACGTGTCGGTCATCAACACCCGCAGTTTTTGCCGATTCTGGCCCGTTCGTGGACTATTACTCACTGTTTTGGGGTCCCGGAGTGATTTCCACGATTGACGAACCCCGGGGTGCGTTTACGTGTCGGTCATCAACACCCGCAGTTTTGGCCGATTTTGGCCCGTTCGTGGACTATTACTCACTGTTTTGGGGTCCCGGACTGATTTCCACGATTGACGAACCCCGGGGTGCGTTTACGTGTCGGTCATCAACACTCGCAGTTTGGCCGATTTTGGCCCGTTCGTGGACTATTACTCACTGTTTTGGGGTCCCGGACTGATTTCCACGATTGACGAACCCCGAGGTGCGTTTACGTGTCGGTCATCAACAATCGCAGTTTTGGCCGATTTTGGCCCGTTCGTGGACTATTACTCACTGTTTTGGGGTCCCGGACTGATTTCCACGATTGACGAACCCCGAGGTGCGTTTACGTGTCGGTCATCAACACCCGCAGTTTTAGCCGATTCTGGCCCGTTCGTGGACTATTACTCATTGTTTTGGAGTCCCGGAGTGATTTCCACGATTGACGAACCCCGGGGTGCGTTTACGTGTCGGTCATCAACACCTGCAGTTTTAGCCGATTCTGGCCCGTATCGTGGACTATTACTCACTTTTTTTAGGTCCCGGAGTGATTTCCACGATTGACGAACCCCGAGGTGCGTTTACGTGTCGGTCATCAACACCCGCAGTTTTTGCCGATTCTGGCCCGTTCGTGGACTATTACTCACTGTTTTGGGGTCCCGGAGTGATTTCCACGATTGACGAACCCCGGGGTGCGTTTACGTGTCGGTCATCAACACCCGCAGTTTTAGCCGATTCTGGCCCGTTCGTGGACTATTACTCATTGTTTTGGGGTCCCGGAGTGATTTCCACGATTGACGAACCCCGGGGTGCGTTTACGTGTCGGTCATCAACACCTGCAGTTTTAGCCGATTCTGGCCCGTATCGTGGACTATTACTCACTTTTTTTAGGTCCCGGAGTGATTTCCATGATTGACGAACCCCGAGGTGCGTTTACGTGTCGGTCATCAACACCCGCAGTTTTTGCCGATTCTGGCCCGTTCGTGGACTATTACTCACTGTTTTGGGGTCCCGGAGTGATTTCCACGATTGACGAACCCCGGGGTGCGTTTACGTGTCGGTCATCAATACCCGCAGTTTTGGCCGATTTTGGCCCGTTCGTGGACTATTACTCACTGTTTTGAGGTCCTGGACTGATTTCCACGATTGACGAACCCCGAGGTGCGTTTACGTGTCGGTCATCAACAATCGCACTTTTGGCCGATTTTGGCCCGTTCGTGGACTATTACTCACTGTTTTGGGGTCCCGGACTGATTTCCACGATTGACGAACCCCGGGGTGCGTTTACGTGTCGGTCATCAACACTCGCAGTTTTGGCCGATTTTGGCCCGTTCGTGGACTATTACTCACTGTTTTGGGGTCCCGGACTGATTTCCACGATTGACGAACCCCGAGGTGCGTTTACGTGTCGGTCATCAACAATCGCAGTTTTGGCCGATTTTGGCCCGTTCGTGGACTATTACTCACTGTTTTGGGGTCCCGGACTGATTTCCACGATTGACGAACCCCGAGGTGCGTTTACGTGTCGGTCATCAACACCCGCAGTTTTAGCCGATTCTGGCCCGTTCGTGGACTATTACTCATTGTTTTGGGGTCCCGGAGTGATTTCCACGATTGACGAACCCCGGGGTGCGTTTACGTGTCGGTCATCAACACCTGCAGTTTTAGCCGATTCTGGCCCGTATCGTGGACTATTACTCACTTTTTTTAGGTCCCGGAGTGATTTCCATGATTGACGAACCCCGAGGTGCGTTTACGTGTCGGTCATCAACACCCGCAGTTTTAGCCGATTCTGGCCCGTTCGTGGACTATTACTCATTGTTTTGGGGTCCCGGAGTGATTTCCACGATTGACGAACCCCGGGGTGCGTTTACGTGTCGGTCATCAACACCTGCAGTTTTAGCCGATTCTGACCCGTATCGTGGACTATTACTCACTTTTTTTAGGTCCCGGAGTGATTTCCACGATTGACGAACCCCGAGGTGCGTTTACGTGTCGGTCATCAACACCCGCAGTTTTTGCCGATTCTGGCCCGTTCGTGGGCTATTACTCACTGTTTTGGGGTCCCGGAGTGATTTCCACGATTGACGAACCCCGGGGTGCGTTTACGTGTCGGTCATCAACACCCGCAGTTTTGGCCGATTTTGGCCCGTTCGTGGACTATTACTCACTGTTTTGGGGTCCTGGACTGATTTCCACGATTGACGAACCCCGAGGTGCGTTTACGTGTCGGTCATCAACAATCGCAGTTTTGGCCGATTTTGGCCCGTTCGTGGACTATTACTCACTGTTTTGGGGTCCCGGACTGATTTCCACGATTGACGAACCCCGAGGTGCGTTTACGTGTCGGTCATCAACACCCGCAGTTTTAGCCGATTCTGGCCCGTTCGTGGACTATTACTCATTGTTTTGGGGTCCCGGAGTGATTTCCACGATTGACGAACCCCGGGGTGCGTTTACGTGTCGGTCATCAACAATCGCAGTTTTGGCCGATTTTGGCCCGTTCGTGGACTATTACTCACTGTTTTGGGGTCCCGGACTGATTTCCACGATTGACGAACCCCGAGGTGCGTTTACGTGTCGGTCATCAACAACCACAGTTTTTGCCGATTCTGGCCCATTCGTGGACTATTACTCACTGTTTTGGGGTCCCGGAGTGATTTCCACGATTGACGAACCCCGAGGTGCGTTTACGTGTCGGTCATCAACACCCGCAGTTTTAGCCGATTCTGGCCCGTTCGTGGACTATTACTCATTGTTTTGGGGTCCCGGAGTGATTTCCACGATTGACGAACCCCGAGGTGCGTTTACGTGTCGGTCATCAACAATCGCAGTTTTGGCCGATTTTGGCCCGTTCGTGGACTATTACTCACTGTTTTGGGGTCCCGGACTGATTTCCACGATTGACGAACCCCGAGGTGCGTTTACGTGTCGGTCATCAACACCCGCAGTTTTAGCCGATTCTGGCCCGTTCGTGGACTATTACTCATTGTTTTGGGGTCCCGGAGTGATTTCCACGATTGACGAACCCCGGGGTGCGTTTACGTGTCGGTCATCAACACCTGCAGTTTTAGCCGATTCTGGCCCGTATCGTGGACTATTACTCACTTTTTTTAGGTCCCGGAGTGATTTCCACGATTGACGAACCCCGAGGTGCGTTTACGTGTCGGTCATCAACACCCGCACTTTTTGCCGATTCTGGCCCGTTCGTGGACTATTACTCACTGTTTTGGGGTCCCGGAGTGATTTCCACGATTGACGAACCCCGGGGTGCGTTTACGTGTCGGTCATCAACACTCGCAGTTTTGGCCGATTTTGGCCCGTTCGTGGACTATTACTCACTGTTTTGGGGTCCCGGACTGATTTCCACGATTGACGAACCCCGGGGTGCGTTTACGTGTCGGTCATCAACACTCGCAGTTTGGCCGATTTTGGCCCGTTCGTGGACTATTACTCACTGTTTTGGGGTCCCGGACTGATTTCCACGATTGACGAACCCCGAGGTGCGTTTACGTGTCGGTCATCAACAATCGCAGTTTTGGCCGATTTTGGCCCGTTCGTGGACTATTACTCACTGTTTTGGGGTCCCGGACTGATTTCCACGATTGACGAACCCCGAGGTGCGTTTACGTGTCGGTCATCAACACCCGCAGTTTTAGCCGATTCTGGCCCGTTCGTGGACTATTACTCATTGTTTTGGAGTCCCGGAGTGATTTCCACGATTGACGAACCCCGGGGTGCGTTTACGTGTCGGTCATCAACACCTGCAGTTTTAGCCGATTCTGGCCCGTATCGTGGACTATTACTCACTTTTTTTAGGTCCCGGAGTGATTTCCACGATTGACGAACCCCGAGGTGCGTTTACGTGTCGGTCATCAACACCCGCAGTTTTTGCCGATTCTGGCCCGTTCGTGGACTATTACTCACTGTTTTGGGGTCCCGGAGTGATTTCCACGATTGACGAACCCCGGGGTGCGTTTACGTGTCGGTCATCAACACCCGCAGTTTTAGCCGATTCTGGCCCGTTCGTGGACTATTACTCATTGTTTTGGGGTCCCGGAGTGATTTCCACGATTGACGAACCCCGGGGTGCGTTTACGTGTCGGTCATCAACACCTGCAGTTTTAGCCGATTCTGGCCCGTATCGTGGACTATTACTCACTTTTTTTAGGTCCCGGAGTGATTTCCATGATTGACGAACCCCGAGGTGCGTTTACGTGTCGGTCATCAACACCCGCAGTTTTTGCCGATTCTGGCCCGTTCGTGGACTATTACTCACTGTTTTGGGGTCCCGGAGTGATTTCCACGATTGACGAACCCCGGGGTGCGTTTACGTGTCGGTCATCAATACCCGCAGTTTTGGCCGATTTTGGCCCGTTCGTGGACTATTACTCACTGTTTTGAGGTCCTGGACTGATTTCCACGATTGACGAACCCCGAGGTGCGTTTACGTGTCGGTCATCAACAATCGCACTTTTGGCCGATTTTGGCCCGTTCGTGGACTATTACTCACTGTTTTGGGGTCCCGGACTGATTTCCACGATTGACGAACCCCGGGGTGCGTTTACGTGTCGGTCATCAACACTCGCAGTTTTGGCCGATTTTGGCCCGTTCGTGGACTATTACTCACTGTTTTGGGGTCCCGGACTGATTTCCACGATTGACGAACCCCGAGGTGCGTTTACGTGTCGGTCATCAACAATCGCAGTTTTGGCCGATTTTGGCCCGTTCGTGGACTATTACTCACTGTTTTGGGGTCCCGGACTGATTTCCACGATTGACGAACCCCGAGGTGCGTTTACGTGTCGGTCATCAACACCCGCAGTTTTAGCCGATTCTGGCCCGTTCGTGGACTATTACTCATTGTTTTGGGGTCCCGGAGTGATTTCCACGATTGACGAACCCCGGGGTGCGTTTACGTGTCGGTCATCAACACCTGCAGTTTTAGCCGATTCTGGCCCGTATCGTGGACTATTACTCACTTTTTTTAGGTCCCGGAGTGATTTCCACGATTGACGAACCCCGAGGTGCGTTTACGTGTCGGTCATCAACACCCGCAGTTTTAGCCGATTCTGGCCCGTTCGTGGACTATTACTCATTGTTTTGGGGTCCCGGAGTGATTTCCACGATTGACGAACCCCGGGGTGCGTTTACGTGTCGGTCATCAACACCTGCAGTTTTAGCCGATTCTGACCCGTATCGTGGACTATTACTCACTTTTTTTAGGTCCCGGAGTGATTTCCACGATTGACGAACCCCGAGGTGCGTTTACGTGTCGGTCATCAACACCCGCAGTTTTTGCCGATTCTGGCCCGTTCGTGGGCTATTACTCACTGTTTTGGGGTCCCGGAGTGATTTCCACGATTGACGAACCCCGGGGTGCGTTTACGTGTCGGTCATCAACACCCGCAGTTTTGGCCGATTTTGGCCCGTTCGTGGACTATTACTCACTGTTTTGGGGTCCTGGACTGATTTCCACGATTGACGAACCCCGAGGTGCGTTTACGTGTCGGTCATCAACAATCGCAGTTTTGGCCGATTTTGGCCCGTTCGTGGACTATTACTCACTGTTTTGGGGTCCCGGACTGATTTCCACGATTGACGAACCCCGAGGTGCGTTTACGTGTCGGTCATCAACACCCGCAGTTTTAGCCGATTCTGGCCCGTTCGTGGACTATTACTCATTGTTTTGGGGTCCCGGAGTGATTTCCACGATTGACGAACCCCGGGGTGCGTTTACGTGTCGGTCATCAACAATCGCAGTTTTGGCCGATTTTGGCCCGTTCGTGGACTATTACTCACTGTTTTGGGGTCCCGGACTGATTTCCACGATTGACGAACCCCGAGGTGCGTTTACGTGTCGGTCATCAACAACCACAGTTTTTGCCGATTCTGGCCCATTCGTGGACTATTACTCACTGTTTTGGGGTCCCGGAGTGATTTCCACGATTGACGAACCCCGAGGTGCGTTTACGTGTCGGTCATCAACACCCGCAGTTTTAGCCGATTCTGGCCCGTTCGTGGACTATTACTCATTGTTTTGGGGTCCCGGAGTGATTTCCACGATTGACGAACCCCGAGGTGCGTTTACGTGTCGGTCATCAACAATCGCAGTTTTGGCCGATTTTGGCCCGTTCGTGGACTATTACTCACTGTTTTGGGGTCCCGGACTGATTTCCACGATTGACGAACCCCGAGGTGCGTTTACGTGTCGGTCATCAACACCCGCAGTTTTAGCCGATTCTGGCCCGTTCGTGGACTATTACTCATTGTTTTGGGGTCCCGGAGTGATTTCCACGATTGACGAACCCCGGGGTGCGTTTACGTGTCGGTCATCAACACCTGCAGTTTTAGCCGATTCTGGCCCGTATCGTGGACTATTACTCACTTTTTTTAGGTCCCGGAGTGATTTCCACGATTGACGAACCCCGAGGTGCGTTTACGTGTCGGTCATCAACACCCGCACTTTTTGCCGATTCTGGCCCGTTCGTGGACTATTACTCACTGTTTTGGGGTCCCGGAGTGATTTCCACGATTGACGAACCCCGGGGTGCGTTTACGTGTCGGTCATCAACACTCGCAGTTTTGGCCGATTTTGGCCCGTTCGTGGACTATTACTCACTGTTTTGGGGTCCCGGACTGATTTCCACGATTGACGAACCCCGGGGTGCGTTTACGTGTCGGTCATCAACACTCGCAGTTTGGCCGATTTTGGCCCGTTCGTGGACTATTACTCACTGTTTTGGGGTCCCGGACTGATTTCCACGATTGACGAACCCCGAGGTGCGTTTACGTGTCGGTCATCAACAATCGCAGTTTTGGCCGATTTTGGCCCGTTCGTGGACTATTACTCACTGTTTTGGGGTCCCGGACTGATTTCCACGATTGACGAACCCCGAGGTGCGTTTACGTGTCGGTCATCAACACCCGCAGTTTTAGCCGATTCTGGCCCGTTCGTGGACTATTACTCATTGTTTTGGAGTCCCGGAGTGATTTCCACGATTGACGAACCCCGGGGTGCGTTTACGTGTCGGTCATCAACACCTGCAGTTTTAGCCGATTCTGGCCCGTATCGTGGACTATTACTCACTTTTTTTAGGTCCCGGAGTGATTTCCACGATTGACGAACCCCGAGGTGCGTTTACGTGTCGGTCATCAACACCCGCAGTTTTTGCCGATTCTGGCCCGTTCGTGGACTATTACTCACTGTTTTGGGGTCCCGGAGTGATTTCCACGATTGACGAACCCCGGGGTGCGTTTACGTGTCGGTCATCAACACCCGCAGTTTTAGCCGATTCTGGCCCGTTCGTGGACTATTACTCATTGTTTTGGGGTCCCGGAGTGATTTCCACGATTGACGAACCCCGGGGTGCGTTTACGTGTCGGTCATCAACACCTGCAGTTTTAGCCGATTCTGGCCCGTATCGTGGACTATTACTCACTTTTTTTAGGTCCCGGAGTGATTTCCATGATTGACGAACCCCGAGGTGCGTTTACGTGTCGGTCATCAACACCCGCAGTTTTTGCCGATTCTGGCCCGTTCGTGGACTATTACTCACTGTTTTGGGGTCCCGGAGTGATTTCCACGATTGACGAACCCCGGGGTGCGTTTACGTGTCGGTCATCAATACCCGCAGTTTTGGCCGATTTTGGCCCGTTCGTGGACTATTACTCACTGTTTTGAGGTCCTGGACTGATTTCCACGATTGACGAACCCCGAGGTGCGTTTACGTGTCGGTCATCAACAATCGCACTTTTGGCCGATTTTGGCCCGTTCGTGGACTATTACTCACTGTTTTGGGGTCCCGGACTGATTTCCACGATTGACGAACCCCGGGGTGCGTTTACGTGTCGGTCATCAACACTCGCAGTTTTGGCCGATTTTGGCCCGTTCGTGGACTATTACTCACTGTTTTGGGGTCCCGGACTGATTTCCACGATTGACGAACCCCGAGGTGCGTTTACGTGTCGGTCATCAACAATCGCAGTTTTGGCCGATTTTGGCCCGTTCGTGGACTATTACTCACTGTTTTGGGGTCCCGGACTGATTTCCACGATTGACGAACCCCGAGGTGCGTTTACGTGTCGGTCATCAACACCCGCAGTTTTAGCCGATTCTGGCCCGTTCGTGGACTATTACTCATTGTTTTGGGGTCCCGGAGTGATTTCCACGATTGACGAACCCCGGGGTGCGTTTACGTGTCGGTCATCAACACCTGCAGTTTTAGCCGATTCTGGCCCGTATCGTGGACTATTACTCACTTTTTTTAGGTCCCGGAGTGATTTCCACGATTGACGAACCCCGAGGTGCGTTTACGTGTCGGTCATCAACACCCGCAGTTTTAGCCGATTCTGGCCCGTTCGTGGACTATTACTCATTGTTTTGGGGTCCCGGAGTGATTTCCACGATTGACGAACCCCGGGGTGCGTTTACGTGTCGGTCATCAACACCTGCAGTTTTAGCCGATTCTGACCCGTATCGTGGACTATTACTCACTTTTTTTAGGTCCCGGAGTGATTTCCACGATTGACGAACCCCGAGGTGCGTTTACGTGTCGGTCATCAACACCCGCAGTTTTTGCCGATTCTGGCCCGTTCGTGGACTATTACTCACTGTTTTGGGGTCCCGGAGTGATTTCCACGATTGACGAACCCCGGGGTGCGTTTACGTGTCGGTCATCAACACCCGCAGTTTTGGCCGATTTTGGCCCGTTCGTGGACTATTACTCACTGTTTTGGGGTCCCGGACTGATTTCCACGATTGACGAACCCCGGGGTGCGTTTACGTGTCGGTCATCAACACTCGCAGTTTGGCCGATTTTGGCCCGTTCGTGGACTATTACTCACTGTTTTGGGGTCCCGGACTGATTTCCACGATTGACGAACCCCGAGGTGCGTTTACGTGTCGGTCATCAACAATCGCAGTTTTGGCCGATTTTGGCCCGTTCGTGGACTATTACTCACTGTTTTGGGGTCCCGGACTGATTTCCACGATTGACGAACCCCGAGGTGCGTTTACGTGTCGGTCATCAACACCCGCAGTTTTAGCCGATTCTGGCCCGTTCGTGGACTATTACTCATTGTTTTGGAGTCCCGGAGTGATTTCCACGATTGACGAACCCCGGGGTGCGTTTACGTGTCGGTCATCAACACCTGCAGTTTTAGCCGATTCTGGCCCGTATCGTGGACTATTACTCACTTTTTTTAGGTCCCGGAGTGATTTCCACGATTGACGAACCCCGAGGTGCGTTTACGTGTCGGTCATCAACACCCGCAGTTTTTGCCGATTCTGGCCCGTTCGTGGACTATTACTCACTGTTTTGGGGTCCCGGAGTGATTTCCACGATTGACGAACCCCGGGGTGCGTTTACGTGTCGGTCATCAACACCCGCAGTTTTAGCCGATTCTGGCCCGTTCGTGGACTATTACTCATTGTTTTGGGGTCCCGGAGTGATTTCCACGATTGACGAACCCCGGGGTGCGTTTACGTGTCGGTCATCAACACCTGCAGTTTTAGCCGATTCTGGCCCGTATCGTGGACTATTACTCACTTTTTTTAGGTCCCGGAGTGATTTCCATGATTGACGAACCCCGAGGTGCGTTTACGTGTCGGTCATCAACACCCGCAGTTTTTGCCGATTCTGGCCCGTTCGTGGACTATTACTCACTGTTTTGGGGTCCCGGAGTGATTTCCACGATTGACGAACCCCGGGGTGCGTTTACGTGTCGGTCATCAATACCCGCAGTTTTGGCCGATTTTGGCCCGTTCGTGGACTATTACTCACTGTTTTGAGGTCCTGGACTGATTTCCACGATTGACGAACCCCGAGGTGCGTTTACGTGTCGGTCATCAACAATCGCACTTTTGGCCGATTTTGGCCCGTTCGTGGACTATTACTCACTGTTTTGGGGTCCCGGACTGATTTCCACGATTGACGAACCCCGGGGTGCGTTTACGTGTCGGTCATCAACACTCGCAGTTTTGGCCGATTTTGGCCCGTTCGTGGACTATTACTCACTGTTTTGGGGTCCCGGACTGATTTCCACGATTGACGAACCCCGAGGTGCGTTTACGTGTCGGTCATCAACAATCGCAGTTTTGGCCGATTTTGGCCCGTTCGTGGACTATTACTCACTGTTTTGGGGTCCCGGACTGATTTCCACGATTGACGAACCCCGAGGTGCGTTTACGTGTCGGTCATCAACACCCGCAGTTTTAGCCGATTCTGGCCCGTTCGTGGACTATTACTCATTGTTTTGGGGTCCCGGAGTGATTTCCACGATTGACGAACCCCGGGGTGCGTTTACGTGTCGGTCATCAACACCTGCAGTTTTAGCCGATTCTGGCCCGTATCGTGGACTATTACTCACTTTTTTTAGGTCCCGGAGTGATTTCCATGATTGACGAACCCCGAGGTGCGTTTACGTGTCGGTCATCAACACCCGCAGTTTTAGCCGATTCTGGCCCGTTCGTGGACTATTACTCATTGTTTTGGGGTCCCGGAGTGATTTCCACGATTGACGAACCCCGGGGTGCGTTTACGTGTCGGTCATCAACACCTGCAGTTTTAGCCGATTCTGACCCGTATCGTGGACTATTACTCACTTTTTTTAGGTCCCGGAGTGATTTCCACGATTGACGAACCCCGAGGTGCGTTTACGTGTCGGTCATCAACACCCGCAGTTTTTGCCGATTCTGGCCCGTTCGTGGACTATTACTCACTGTTTTGGGGTCCCGGAGTGATTTCCACGATTGACGAACCCCGGGGTGCGTTTACGTGTCGGTCATCAACACCCGCAGTTTTGGCCGATTTTGGCCCGTTCGTGGACTATTACTCACTGTTTTGGGGTCCTGGACTGATTTCCACGATTGACGAACCCCGAGGTGCGTTTACGTGTCGGTCATCAACAATCGCAGTTTTGGCCGATTTTGGCCCGTTCGTGGACTATTACTCACTGTTTTGGTGTCCCGGACTGATTTCCACGATTGACGAACCCCGAGGTGCGTTTACGTGTCGGTCATCAACACCCGCAGTTTTAGCCGATTCTGGCCCGTTCGTGGACTATTACTCATTGTTTTGGGGTCCCGGAGTGATTTCCACGATTGACGAACCCCGGGGTGCGTTTATGTGTCGGTCATCAACAATCGCAGTTTTGGCCGATTTTGGCCCGTTCGTGGACTATTACTCACTGTTTTGGGGTCCCGGACTGATTTCCACGATTGACGAACCCCGAGGTGCGTTTACGTGTCGGTCATCAACAACCACAGTTTTTGCCGATTCTGGCCCATTCGTGGACTATTACTCACTGTTTTGGGGTCCCGGAGTGATTTCCACGATTGACGAACCCCGAGGTGCGTTTACGTGTCGGTCATCAACACCCGCAGTTTTAGCCGATTCTGGCCCGTTCGTGGACTATTACTCATTGTTTTGGGGTCCCGGAGTGATTTCCACGATTGACGAACCCCGAGGTGCGTTTACGTGTCGGTCATCAACAATCGCAGTTTTGGCCGATTTTGGCCCGTTCGTGGACTATTACTCACTGTTTTGGGGTCCCGGACTGATTTCCACGATTGACGAACCCCGAGGTGCGTTTACGTGTCGGTCATCAACACCCGCAGTTTTAGCCGATTCTGGCCCGTTCGTGGACTATTACTCATTGTTTTGGGGTCCCGGAGTGATTTCCACGATTGACGAACCCCGGGGTGCGTTTACGTGTCGGTCATCAACACCTGCAGTTTTAGCCGATTCTGGCCCGTATCGTGGACTATTACTCACTTTTTTTAGGTCCCGGAGTGATTTCCACGATTGACGAACCCCGAGGTGCGTTTACGTGTCGGTCATCAACACCCGCAGTTTTTGCCGATTCTAGCCCGTTCGTGGACTATTACTCACTGTTTTGGGGTCCCGGACTGATTTCCACGATTGACGAACCCCGGGGTGCGTTTACGTGTCGGTCATCAACACTCGCAGTTTGGCCGATTTTGGCCCGTTCGTGGACTATTACTCACTGTTTTGGGGTCCCGGACTGATTTCCACGATTGACGAACCCCGAGGTGCGTTTACGTGTCGGTCATCAACAATCGCAGTTTTGGCCGATTTTGGCCCGTTCGTGGACTATTACTCACTGTTTTGGGGTCCCGGACTGATTTCCACGATTGACGAACCCCGAGGTGCGTTTACGTGTCGGTCATCAACACCCGCAGTTTTAGCCGATTCTGGCCCGTTCGTGGACTATTACTCATTGTTTTGGAGTCCCGGAGTGATTTCCACGATTGACGAACCCCGGGGTGCGTTTACGTGTCGGTCATCAACACCTGCAGTTTTAGCCGATTCTGGCCCGTATCGTGGACTATTACTCACTTTTTTTAGGTCCCGGAGTGATTTCCACGATTGACGAACCCCGAGGTGCGTTTACGTGTCGGTCATCAACACCCGCAGTTTTTGCCGATTCTGGCCCGTTCGTGGACTATTACTCACTGTTTTGGGGTCCCGGAGTGATTTCCACGATTGACGAACCCCGGGGTGCGTTTACGTGTCGGTCATCAACACCCGCAGTTTTAGCCGATTCTGGCCCGTTCGTGGACTATTACTCATTGTTTTGGGGTCCCGGAGTGATTTCCACGATTGACGAACCCCGGGGTGCGTTTACGTGTCGGTCATCAACACCTGCAGTTTTAGCCGATTCTGGCCCGTATCGTGGACTATTACTCACTTTTTTTAGGTCCCGGAGTGATTTCCACGATTGACGAACCCCGAGGTGCGTTTACGTGTCGGTCATCAACACCCGCAGTTTTTGCCGATTCTGTCCCGTTCGTGGACTATTACTCACTGTTTTGGGGTCCCGGAGTGATTTCCACGATTGACGAACCCCGGGGTGCGTTTACGTGTCGGTCATCAATACCCGCAGTTTTGGCCGATTTTGGCCCGTTCGTGGACTATTACTCACTGTTTTGAGGTCCTGGACTGATTTCCACGATTGACGAACCCCGAGGTGCGTTTACGTGTCGGTCATCAACAATCGCACTTTTGGCCGATTTTGGCCCGTTCGTGGACTATTACTCACTGTTTTGGGGTCCCGGACTGATTTCCACGATTGACGAACCCCGAGGTGCGTTTACGTGTCGGTCATCAACAATCGCAGTTTTGGCCGATTTTGGCCCGTTCGTGGACTATTACTCACTGTTTTGGGGTCCCGGACTGATTTCCACGATTGACGAACCCCGAGGTGCGTTTACGTGTCGGTCATCAACACCCGCAGTTTTAGCCGATTCTGGCCCGTTCGTGGACTATTACTCATTGTTTTGGGGTCCCGGAGTGATTTCCACGATTGACGAACCCCGGGGTGCGTTTACGTGTCGGTCATCAACACCTGCAGTTTTAGCCGATTCTGGCCCGTATCGTGGACTATTACTCATTTTTTTTAGGTCCCGGAGTGATTTCCACGATTGACGAACCCCGAGGTGCGTTTACGTGTCGGTCATCAACACCCGCAGTTTTTGCCGATTCTGGCCCGTTCGTGGACTATTACTCACTGTTTTGGGGTCCCTGAGTGATTTCCAGGATTGACGAAACCCGGGGTGCGTTTACGTGTCGGTCATCAACACCCGCAGTTTTAGCCGATTCTGGCCCGTTCGTGGACTATTACTCATTGTTTTGGGGTCCCGGAGTGATTTCCACGATTGACGAACCCCGGGGTGCGTTTACGTGTCGGTCATCAACACCTGCAGTTTTAGCCGATTCTGGCCCGTATCGTGGACTATTACTCACTTTTTTTAGGTCCCGGAGTGATTTCCACGATTGACGAACCCCGAGGTGCGTTTACGTGTCGGTCATCAACACCCGCAGTTTTTGCCGATTCTGGCCCGTTCGTGGACTATTACTCACTGTTTTGGGGTCCCGGAGTGATTTCCACGATTGACGAACCCCGGGGTGCGTTTACGTGTCGGTCATCAACAATCGCAGTTTTGGCCGATTTTGGCCCGTTCGTGGACTATTACTCACTGTTTTGGGGTCCCGGACTGATTTCCACGATTGACGAACCCCGAGGTGCGTTTACGTGTCGGTCATCAACACCCGCAGTTTTAGCCGATTCTGGCCCGTTCGTGGACTATTACTCATTGTTTTGGGGTCCCGGAGTGATTTCCACGATTGACGAACCCCGGGGTGCGTTTACGTGTCGGTCATCAACACCTGCAGTTTTAGCCGATTCTGGCCCGTATCGTGGACTATTACTCACTTTTTTTAGGTCCCGGAGTGATTTCCACGATTGACGAACCCCGAGGTGCGTTTACGTGTCGGTCATCAACACCCGCAGTTTTTGCCGATTCTGGCCCGTTCGTGGACTATTACTCACTGTTTTGGGGTCCCGGAGTGATTTCCACGATTGACGAACCCCGGGGTGCGTTTACGTGTCGGTCATCAACACCCGCAGTTTTAGCCGATTCTGGCCCGTTCGTGGACTATTACTCATTGTTTTGGGGTCCCGGAGTGATTTCCACGATTGACGAACCCCGGGGTGCGTTTACGTGTCGGTCATCAACACCTGCAGTTTTAGCCGATTCTGGCCCGTATCGTGGACTATTACTCACTTTTTTTAGGTCCCGGAGTGATTTCCACGATTGACGAACCCCGAGGTGCGTTTACGTGTCGGTCATCAACACCCGCAGTTTTTGCCGATTCTGGCCCGTTCGTGGACTATTACTCACTGTTTTGGGGTCCCGGAGTGATTTCCACGATTGACGAACCCCGGGGTGCGTTTACGTGTCGGTCATCAACACCCGCAGTTTTGGCCGATTTTGGCCCGTTCGTGGACTATTACTCACTGTTTTGGGGTCCTGGACTGATTTCCACGATTGACGAACCCCGAGGTGCGTTTACGTGTCGGTCATCAACAATCGCAGTTTTGGCCGATTTTGGCCCGTTCGTGGACTATTACTCACTGTTTTGGGGTCCCGGACTGATTTCCACGATTGACGAACCCCGAGGTGCGTTTACGTGTCGGTCATCAACACACGCAGTTTTAGCCGATTCTGGCCCGTTCGTGGACTATTACTCATTGTTTTGGGGTCCCGGAGTGATTTCCACGATTGACGAACCCCGGGGTGCGTTTACGTGTCGGTCATCAACACCTGCAGTTTTAGCCGATTCTGGCCCGTATCGTGGACTATTACTCACTTTTTTTAGGTCCCGGAGTGATTTCCACGATTGACGAACCCCGAGGTGCGTTTACGTGTCGGTCATCAACACCCGCAGTTTTTGCCGATTCTGGCCCGTTCGTGGACTATTACTCACTGTTTTGGGGTCCCGGAGTGATTTCCACGATTGACGAACCCCGGGGTGCGTTTACGTGTCGGTCATCAACACCCGCAGTTTTGGCCGATTTTGGCCCGTTCGTGGACTATTACTCACTGTTTTGGGGTCCTGGACTGATTTCCACGATTGACGAACCCCGAGGTGCGTTTACGTGTCGGTCATCAACAATCGCAGTTTTGGCCGATTTTGGCCCGTTCGTGGACTATTACTCACTGTTTTGGGGTCCCGGACTGATTTCCACGATTGACGAACCCCGAGGTGCGTTTACGTGTCGGTCATCAACACCCGCAGTTTTAGCCGATTCTGGCCCGTTCGTGGACTATTACTCATTGTTTTGGGGTTCCCGGAGTGATTTCCACGATTGACGAACCCCGGGGTGCGTTTACGTGTCGGTCATCAACACCTGCAGTTTTAGCCGATTCTGGCCCGTATCGTGGACTATTACTCACTTTTTTTAGGTCCCGGAGTGATTTCCACGATTGACGAACCCCGAGGTGCGTTTACGTGTCGGTCATCAACACCCGCAGTTTTTGCCGATTCTGGCCCGTTCGTGGACTATTACTCACTGTTTTGGGGTCCCGGAGTGATTTCCACGATTGACGAACCCCGGGGTGCGTTTACGTGTCGGTCATCAACACCCGCAGTTTTAGCCGATTCTGGCCCGTTCGTGGACTATTACTCATTGTTTTGGGGTCCCGGAGTGATTTCCACGATTGACGAACCCCGGGGTGCGTTTACGTGTCGGTCATCAACACCTGCAGTTTTAGCCGATTCTGGCCCGTATCGTGGACTATTACTCACTTTTTTTAGGTCCCGGAGTGATTTCCACGATTGACGAACCCCGAGGTGCGTTTACGTGTCGGTCATCAACACCCGCAGTTTTTGCCGATTCTGGCCCGTTCGTGGACTATTACTCACTGTTTTGGGGTCCCGGAGTGATTTCCACGATTGACGAACCCCGGGGTGCGTTTACGTGTCGGTCATCAACACCCGCAGTTTTGGCCGATTTTGGCCCGTTTGTGGACTATTACTCACTGTTTTGGGGTCCTGGACTGATTTCCACGATTGACGAACCCCGAGGTGCGTTTACGTGTCGGTCATCAACAATCGCAGTTTTGGCCGATTTTGGCCCGTTCGTGGACTATTACTCACTATTTTGGGGTCCCGGACTGATTTCCACGATTGACGAACCCCGAGGTGCGTTTACGTGTCGGTCATCAACACCCGCAGTTTTAGCCGATTCTGGCCCGTTCGTGGACTATTACTCATTGTTTTGGGGTCCCGGAGTGATTTCCACGATTGACGAACCCCGGGGTGCGTTTACGTGTCGGTCATCAACACCTGCAGTTTTAGCCGATTCTGGCCCGTATCGTGGACTATTACTCACTTTTTTTAGGTCCCGGAGTGATTTCCACGATTGACGAACCCCGAGGTGCGTTTACGTGTCGGTCATCAACACCCGCAGTTTTTGCCGATTCTGGCCCGTTCGTGGACTATTACTCACTGTTTTGGGGTCCCGGAGTGATTTCCACGATTGACGAACCCCGGGGTGCGTTTACGTGTCGGTCATCAACACCCGCAGTTTTGGCCGATTTTGGCCCGTTCGTGGACTATTACTCACTGTTTTGGGGTCCTGGACTGATTTCCACGATTGACGAACCCCGAGGTGCGTTTACGTGTCGGTCATCAACACCCGCAGTTTTGGCCGATTCTGGCCCGTTCGTGGACTATTACTCACTGTTTTGGGGTCCCGGAGTGATTTCCATGATTGACGAACCCCGGGGTGCGTTTACGTGTCGGTCATCAACACCCGCAGTTTTGGCCGATTTTGGCCCGTTCGTGGACTATTACTCACTGTTTTGGGGTCCTGGACTGATTTCCACGATTGACGAACCCCGAGGTGCGTTTACGTGTCGGTCATCAACAATCGCAGTTTTGGCCGATTTTGGCCCGTTCGTGGACTATTACTCACTGTTTTGGGGTCCCGGACTGATTTCCACGATTGACGAACCCCGAGGTGCGTTTACGTGTCGGTCATCAACACCCGCAGTTTTAGCCGATTCTGGCCCGTTCGTGGACTATTACTCATTGTTTTGGGGTCCCGGAGTGATTTCCACGATTGACGAACCCCGGGGTGCGTTTACGTGTCGGTCATCAACAATCGCAGTTTTGGCCGATTTTGGCCCGTTCGTGGACTATTACTCACTGTTTTGGGGTCCCGGACTGATTTCCACGATTGACGAACCCCGAGGTGCGTTTACGTGTCGGTCATCAACAACCACAGTTTTTGCCGATTCTGGCCCATTCGTGGACTATTACTCACTGTTTTGGGGTCCCGGAGTGATTTCCACGATTGACGAACCCCGAGGTGCGTTTACGTGTCGGTCATCAACACCCGCAGTTTTAGCCGATTCTGGCCCGTTCGTGGACTATTACTCATTGTTTTGGGGTCCCGGAGTGATTTCCACGATTGACGAACCCCGAGGTGCGTTTACGTGTCGGTCATCAACAATCGCAGTTTTGGCCGATTTTGGCCCGTTCGTGGACTATTACTCACTGTTTTGGGGTCCCGGACTGATTTCCACGATTGACGAACCCCGAGGTGCGTTTACGTGTCGGTCATCAACACCCGCAGTTTTAGCCGATTCTGGCCCGTTCGTGGACTATTACTCATTGTTTTGGGGTCCCGAAGTGATTTCCACGATTGACGAACCCCGGGGTGCGTTTACGTGTCGGTCATCAACAATCGCAGTTTTGGCCGATTTTGGCCCGTTCGTGGACTATTACTCACTGTTTTGGGGTCCCGGACTGATTTCCACGATTGACGAACCCCGAGGTGCGTTTACGTGTCGGTCATCAACAACCACAGTTTTTGCCGATTCTGGCCCATTCGTGGACTCTTACTCACTGTTTTGGGGTCCCGGAGTGATTTCCACGATTGACGAACCCCGAGGTGCGTTTACGTGTCGGTCATCAACACCCGCAGTTTTAGCCGATTCTGGCCCGTTCGTGGACTATTACTCATTGTTTTGGGGTCCCGGAGTGATTTCCACGATTGACGAACCCCGAGGTGCGTTTACGTGTCGGTCATCAACAATCGCAGTTTTGGCCGATTTTGGCCCGTTCGTGGACTATTACTCACTGTTTTGGGGTCCCGGACTGATTTCCACGATTGACGAACCCCGAGGTGCGTTTACGTGTCGGTCATCAACACCCGCAGTTTTAGCCGATTCTGGCCCGTTCGTGGACTATTACTCATTGTTTTGGGGTCCCGGAGTGATTTCCACGATTGACGAACCCCGGGGTGCGTTTACGTGTCGGTCATCAACACCTGCAGTTTTAGCCGATTCTGGCCCGTATCGTGGACTATTACTCACTTTTTTTAGGTCCCGGAGTGATTTCCACGATTGACGAACCCCGAGGTGCGTTTACGTGTCGGTCATCAACACCCGCAGTTTTTGCCGATTCTGGCCCGTTCGTGGACTATTACTCACTGTTTTGGGGTCCCGGAGTGATTTCCACGATTGACGAACCCCGGGGTGCGTTTACGTGTCGGTCATCAACACCCGCAGTTTTGGCCGATTTTGGCCCGTTTGTGGACTATTACTCACTGTTTTGGGGTCCTGGACTGATTTCCACGATTGACGAACCCCGAGGTGCGTTTACGTGTCGGTCATCAACAATCGCAGTTTTGGCCGATTTTGGCCCGTTCGTGGACTATTACTCACTGTTTTGGGGTCCCGGACTGATTTCCACGATTGACGAACCCCGAGGTGCGTTTACGTGTCGGTCATCAACACCCGCAGTTTTAGCCGATTCTGGCCCGTTCGTGGACTATTACTCATTGTTTTGGGGTCCCGGAGTGATTTCCACGATTGACGAACCCCGGGGTGCGTTTACGTGTCGGTCATCAACACCTGCAGTTTTAGCCGATTCTGGCCCGTATCGTGGACTATTACTCACTTTTTTTAGGTCCCGGAGTGATTTCCACGATTGACGAACCCCGAGGTGCGTTTACGTGTCGGTCATCAACACCCGCAGTTTTTGCCGATTCTGGCCCGTTCGTGGACTATTACTCACTGTTTTGGGGTCCCGGAGTGATTTCCACGATTGACGAACCCCGGGGTGCGTTTACGTGTCGGTCATCAACACCCGCAGTTTTGGCCGATTTTGGCCCGTTCGTGGACTATTACTCACTGTTTTGGGGTCCTGGACTGATTTCCACGATTGACGAACCCCGAGGTGCGTTTACGTGTCGGTCATCAACACCCGCAGTTTTGGCCGATTCTGGCCCGTTCGTGGACTATTACTCACTGTTTTGGGGTCCCGGAGTGATTTCCACGATTGACGAACCCCGGGGTGCGTTTACGTGTCGGTCATCAACACCCGCAGTTTTGGCCGATTTTGGCCCGTTCGTGGACTATTACTCACTGTTTTGGGGTCCTGGACTGATTTCCACGATTGACGAACCCCGAGGTGCGTTTACGTGTCGGTCATCAACAATCGCAGTTTTGGCCGATTTTGGCCCGTTCGTGGACTATTACTCACTGTTTTGGGGTCCCGGACTGATTTCCACGATTGACGAACCCCGAGGTGCGTTTACGTGTCGGTCATCAACACCCGCAGTTTTAGCCGATTCTGGCCCGTTCGTGGACTATTACTCATTGTTTTGGGGTCCCGGAGTGATTTCCACGATTGACGAACCCCGGGGTGCGTTTACGTGTCGGTCATCAACAATCGCAGTTTTGGCCGATTTTGGCCCGTTCGTGGACTATTACTCACTGTTTTGGGGTCCCGGACTGATTTCCACGATTGACGAACCCCGAGGTGCGTTTACGTGTCGGTCATCAACAACCACAGTTTTTGCCGATTCTGGCCCATTCGTGGACTATTACTCACTGTTTTGGGGTCCCGGAGTGATTTCCACGATTGACGAACCCCGAGGTGCGTTTACGTGTCGGTCATCAACACCCGCAGTTTTAGCCGATTCTGGCCCGTTCGTGGACTATTACTCATTGTTTTGGGGTCCCGGAGTGATTTCCACGATTGACGAACCCCGAGGTGCGTTTACGTGTCGGTCATCAACAATAGCAGTTTTGGCCGATTTTGGCCCGTTCGTGGACTATTACTCACTGTTTTGGGGTCCCGGACTGATTTCCACGATTGACGAACCCCGAGGTGCGTTTACGTGTCGGTCATCAACACCCGCAGTTTTAGCCGATTCTGGCCCGTTCGTGGACTATTACTCATTGTTTTGGGGTCCCGGAGTGATTTCCACGATTGACGAACCCCGGGGTGCGTTTACGTGTCGGTCATCAACAATCGCAGTTTTGGCCGATTTTGGCCCGTTCGTGGACTATTACTCACTGTTTTGGGGTCCCGGACTGATTTCCACGATTGACGAACCCCGAGGTGCGTTTACGTGTCGGTCATCAACAACCACAGTTTTTGCCGATTCTGGCCCATTCGTGGACTCTTACTCACTGTTTTGGGGTCCCGGAGTGATTTCCACGATTGACGAACCCCGAGGTGCGTTTACGTGTCGGTCATCAACACCCGCAGTTTTAGCCGATTCTGGCCCGTTCGTGGACTATTACTCATTGTTTTGGGGTCCCGGAGTGATTTCCACGATTGACGAACCCCGAGGTGCGTTTACGTGTCGGTCATCAACAATCGCAGTTTTGGCCGATTTTGGCCCGTTCGTGGACTATTACTCACTGTTTTGGGGTCCCGGACTGATTTCCACGATTGACGAACCCCGAGGTGCGTTTACGTGTCGGTCATCAACAACCACAGTTTTTGCCGATTCTGGCCCATTCGTGGACTCTTACTCACTGTTTTGGGGTCCCGGAGTGATTTCCACGATTGACGAACCCCGAGGTGCGTTTACGTGTCGGTCATCAACACCCGCAGTTTTAGCCGATTCTGGCCCGTTCGTGGACTATTACTCATTGTTTTGGGGTCCCGGAGTGATTTCCACGATTGACGAACCCCGAGGTGCGTTTACGTGTCGGTCATCAACAATCGCAGTTTTGGCCGATTTTGGCCCGTTCGTGGACTATTACTCACTGTTTTGGGGTCCCGGACTGATTTCCACGATTGACGAACCCCGAGGTGCGTTTACGTGTCGGTCATCAACACCCGCAGTTTTAGCCGATTCTGGCCCGTTCGTGGACTATTACTCATTGTTTTGGGGTCCCGGAGTGATTTCCACGATTGACGAACCCCGGGGTGCGTTTACGTGTCGGTCATCAACACCTGCAGTTTTAGCCGATTCTGGCCCGTATCGTGGACTATTACTCACTTTTTTTAGGTCCCGGAGTGATTTCCACGATTGACGAACCCCGAGGTGCGTTTACGTGTCGGTCATCAACACCCGCAGTTTTTGCCGATTCTGGCCCGTTCGTGGACTATTACTCACTGTTTTGGGGTCCCGGAGTGATTTCCACGATTGACGAACCCCGGGGTGCGTTTACGTGTCGGTCATCAACACCCGCAGTTTTGGCCGATTTTGGCCCGTTTGTGGACTATTACTCACTGTTTTGGGGTCCTGGACTGATTTCCACGATTGACGAACCCCGAGGTGCGTTTACGTGTCGGTCATCAACAATCGCAGTTTTGGCCGATTTTGGCCCGTTCGTGGACTATTACTCACTGTTTTGGGGTCCCGGACTGATTTCCACGATTGACGAACCCCGAGGTGCGTTTACGTGTCGGTCATCAACACCCGCAGTTTTAGCCGATTCTGGCCCGTTCGTGGACTATTACTCATTGTTTTGGGGTCCCGGAGTGATTTCCACGATTGACGAACCCCGGGGTGCGTTTACGTGTCGGTCATCAACACCTGCAGTTTTAGCCGATTCTGGCCCGTATCGTGGACTATTACTCACTTTTTTTAGGTCCCGGAGTGATTTCCACGATTGACGAACCCCGAGGTGCGTTTACGTGTCGGTCATCAACACCCGCAGTTTTTGCCGATTCTGGCCCGTTCGTGGACTATTACTCACTGTTTTGGGGTCCCGGAGTGATTTCCACGATTGACGAACCCCGGGGTGCGTTTACGTGTCGGTCATCAACACCCGCAGTTTTGGCCGATTTTGGCCCGTTCGTGGACTATTACTCACTGTTTTGGGGTCCTGGACTGATTTCCACGATTGACGAACCCCGAGGTGCGTTTACGTGTCGGTCATCAACACCCGCAGTTTTGGCCGATTCTGGCCCGTTCGTGGACTATTACTCACTGTTTTGGGGTCCCGGAGTGATTTCCACGATTGACGAACCCCGGGGTGCGTTTACGTGTCGGTCATCAACACCCGCAGTTTTGGCCGATTTTGGCCCGTTCGTGGACTATTACTCACTGTTTTGGGGTCCTGGACTGATTTCCACGATTGACGAACCCCGAGGTGCGTTTACGTGTCGGTCATCAACAATCGCAGTTTTGGCCGATTTTGGCCCGTTCGTGGACTATTACTCACTGTTTTGGGGTCCCGGACTGATTTCCACGATTGACGAACCCCGAGGTGCGTTTACGTGTCGGTCATCAACACCCGCAGTTTTAGCCGATTCTGGCCCGTTCGTGGACTATTACTCATTGTTTTGGGGTCCCGGAGTGATTTCCACGATTGACGAACCCCGGGGTGCGTTTACGTGTCGGTCATCAACAATCGCAGTTTTGGCCGATTTTGGCCCGTTCGTGGACTATTACTCACTGTTTTGGGGTCCCAGACTGATTTCCACGATTGACGAACCCCGAGGTGCGTTTACGTGTCGGTCATCAACAACCACAGTTTTTGCCGATTCTGGCCCATTCGTGGACTATTACTCACTGTTTTGGGGTCCCGGAGTGATTTCCACGATTGACGAACCCCGAGGTGCGTTTACGTGTCGGTCATCAACACCCGCAGTTTTAGCCGATTCTGGCCCGTTCGTGGACTATTACTCATTGTTTTGGGGTCCCGGAGTGATTTCCACGATTGACGAACCCCGAGGTGCGTTTACGTGTCGGTCATCAACAATCGCAGTTTTGGCCGATTTTGGCCCGTTCGTGGACTATTACTCACTGTTTTGGGGTCCCGGACTGATTTCCACGATTGACGAACCCCGAGGTGCGTTTACGTGTCGGTCATCAACACCCGCAGTTTTAGCCGATTCTGGCCCGTTCGTGGACTATTACTCATTGTTTTGGGGTCCCGGAGTGATTTCCACGATTGACGAACCCCGGGGTGCGTTTACGTGTCGGTCATCAACAATCGCAGTTTTGGCCGATTTTGGCCCGTTCGTGGACTATTACTCACTGTTTTGGGGTCCCGGACTGATTTCCACGATTGACGAACCCCGAGGTGCGTTTACGTGTCGGTCATCAACAACCACAGTTTTTGCCGATTCTGGCCCATTCGTGGACTCTTACTCACTGTTTTGGGGTCCCGGAGTGATTTCCACGATTGACGAACCCCGAGGTGCGTTTACGTGTCGGTCATCAACACCCGCAGTTTTAGCCGATTCTGGCCCGTTCGTGGACTATTACTCATTGTTTTGGGGTCCCGGAGTGATTTCCACGATTGACGAACCCCGAGGTGCGTTTACGTGTCGGTCATCAACAATCGCAGTTTTGGCCGATTTTGGCCCGTTCGTGGACTATTACTCACTGTTTTGGGGTCCCGGACTGATTTCCACGATTGACGAACCCCGAGGTGCGTTTACGTGTCGGTCATCAACACCCGCAGTTTTAGCCGATTCTGGCCCGTTCGTGGACTATTACTCATTGTTTTGGGGTCCCGGAGTGATTTCCACGATTGACGAACCCCGGGGTGCGTTTACGTGTCGGTCATCAACACCTGCAGTTTTAGCCGATTCTGGCCCGTATCGTGGACTATTACTCACTTTTTTTAGGTCCCGGAGTGATTTCCACGATTGACGAACCCCGAGGTGCGTTTACGTGTCGGTCATCAACACCCGCAGTTTTTGCCGATTCTGGCCCGTTCGTGGACTATTACTCACTGTTTTGGGGTCCCGGAGTGATTTCCACGATTGACGAACCCCGGGGTGCGTTTACGTGTCGGTCATCAACACTCGCAGTTTTGGCCGATTTTGGCCCGTTCGTGGACTATTACTCACTGTTTTGGGGTCCCGGACTGATTTCCACGATTGACGAACCCCGGGGTGCGTTTACGTGTCGGTCATCAACACCCGCAGTTTTAGCCGATTCTGGCCCGTTCGTGGACTATTACTCATTGTTTTGGGGTCCCGGAGTGATTTCCACGATTGACGAACCCCGGGGTGCGTTTACGTGTCGGTCATCAACACCTGCAGTTTTAGCCGATTCTGGCCTGTATCGTGGACTATTACTCACTTTTTTTAGGTCCCGGAGTGATTTCCACGATTGACGAACCCCGAGGTGCGTTTACGTGTCGGTCATCAACACCCGCAGTTTTTGCCGATTCTGGCCCGTTCGTGGACTATTACTCACTGTTTTGGGGTCCCGGAGTGATTTCCACGATTGACGAACCCCGGGGTGCGTTTACGTGTCGGTCATCAACACCCGCAGTTTTGGCCGATTTTGGCCCGTTCGTGGACTATTACTCACTGTTTTGGGGTCCTGGACTGATTTCCACGATTGACGAACCCCGAGGTGCGTTTACGTGTCGGTCATCAACACCCGCAGTTTTGGCCGATTTTGGCCCGTTCGTGGACTATTACTCACTGTTTTGGGGTCCTGGACTGATTTCCACGATTGACGAACCCCGAGGTGCGTTTACGTGTCGGTCATCAACACCCGCAGTTTTGGCCGATTCTGGCCCGTTCGTGGACTATTACTCACTGTTTTGGGGTCCCGGAGTGATTTCCACGATTGACGAACCCCGGGGTGCGTTTACGTGTCGGTCATCAACACCCGCAGTTTTGGCCGATTTTGGCCCGTTCGTGGACTATTACTCACTGTTTTGGGGTCCTGGACTGATTTCCACGATTGACGAACCCCGAGGTGCGTTTACGTGTCGGTCATCAACAATCGCAGTTTTGGCCGATTTTGGCCCGTTCGTGGACTATTACTCACTGTTTTGGGGTCCCGGACTGATTTCCACGATTGACGAACCCCGAGGTGCGTTTACGTGTCGGTCATCAACACCCGCAGTTTTAGCCGATTCTGGCCCGTTCGTGGACTATTACTCATTGTTTTGGGGTCCCGGAGTGATTTCCACGATTGACGAACCCCGGGGTGCGTTTACGTGTCGGTCATCAACAATCGCAGTTTTGGCCGATTTTGGCCCGTTCGTGGACTATTACTCACTGTTTTGGGGTCCCGGACTGATTTCCACGATTGACGAACCCCGAGGTGCGTTTACGTGTCGGTCATCAACAACCACAGTTTTTGCCGATTCTGGCCCATTCGTGGACTATTACTCACTGTTTTGGGGTCCCGGAGTGATTTCCACGATTGACGAACCCCGAGGTGCGTTTACGTGTCGGTCATCAACACCCGCAGTTTTAGCCGATTCTGGCCCGTTCGTGGACTATTACTCATTGTTTTGGGGTCCCGGAGTGATTTCCACGATTGACGAACCCCGAGGTGCGTTTACGTGTCGGTCATCAACAATCGCAGTTTTGGCCGATTTTGGCCCGTTCGTGGACTATTACTCACTGTTTTGGGGTCCCGGACTGATTTCCACGATTGACGAACCCCGAGGTGCGTTTACGTGTCGGTCATCAACACCCGCAGTTTTAGCCGATTCTGGCCCGTTCGTGGACTATTACTCATTGTTTTGGGGTCCCGGAGTGATTTCCACGATTGACGAACCCCGGGGTGCGTTTACGTGTCGGTCATCAACAATCGCAGTTTTGGCCGATTTTGGCCCGTTCGTGGACTATTACTCACTGTTTTGGGGTCCCGGACTGATTTCCACGATTGACGAACCCCGAGGTGCGTTTACGTGTCGGTCATCAACAACCACAGTTTTTGCCGATTCTGGCCCATTCGTGGACTCTTACTCACTGTTTTGGGGTCCCGGAGTGATTTCCACGATTGACGAACCCCGAGGTGCGTTTACGTGTCGGTCATCAACACCCGCAGTTTTAGCCGATTCTGGCCCGTTCGTGGACTATTACTCATTGTTTTGGGGTCCCGGAGTGATTTCCACGATTGACGAACCCCGAGGTGCGTTTACGTGTCGGTCATCAACAATCGCAGTTTTGGCCGATTTTGGCCCGTTCGTGGACTATTACTCACTGTTTTGGGGTCCCGGACTGATTTCCACGATTGACGAACCCCGAGGTGCGTTTACGTGTCGGTCATCAACACCCGCAGTTTTAGCCGATTCTGGCCCGTTCGTGGACTATTACTCATTGTTTTGGGGTCCCGGAGTGATTTCCACGATTGACGAACCCCGGGGTGCGTTTACGTGTCGGTCATCAACACCTGCAGTTTTAGCCGATTCTGGCCCGTATCGTGGACTATTACTCACTTTTTTTAGGTCCCGGAGTGATTTCCACGATTGACGAACCCCGAGGTGCGTTTACGTGTCGGTCATCAACACCCGCAGTTTTAGCCGATTCTGGCCCGTTCGTGGACTATTACTCATTGTTTTGGGGTCCCGGAGTGATTTCCACGATTGACGAACCCCGAGGTGCGTTTACGTGTCGGTCATCAACAATCGCAGTTTTGGCCGATTTTGGCCCGTTCGTGGACTATTACTCACTGTTTTGGGGTCCCGGACTGATTTCCACGATTGACGAACCCCGAGGTGCGTTTACGTGTCGGTCATCAACACCCGCAGTTTTAGCCGATTCTGGCCCGTTCGTGGACTATTACTCATTGTTTTGGGGTCCCGGAGTGATTTCCACGATTGACGAACCCCGGGGTGCGTTTACGTGTCGGTCATCAACAATCGCAGTTTTGGCCGATTTTGGCCCGTTCGTGGACTATTACTCACTGTTTTGGGGTCCCGGACTGATTTCCACGATTGACGAACCCCGAGGTGCGTTTACGTGTCGGTCATCAACAACCACAGTTTTTGCCGATTCTGGCCCATTCGTGGACTCTTACTCACTGTTTTGGGGTCCCGGAGTGATTTCCACGATTGACGAACCCCGAGGTGCGTTTACGTGTCGGTCATCAACACCCGCAGTTTTAGCCGATTCTGGCCCGTTCGTGGACTATTACTCATTGTTTTGGGGTCCCGGAGTGATTTCCACGATTGACGAACCCCGAGGTGCGTTTACGTGTCGGTCATCAACAATCGCAGTTTTGGCCGATTTTGGCCCGTTCGTGGACTATTACTCACTGTTTTGGGGTCCCGGACTGATTTCCACGATTGACGAACCCCGAGGTGCGTTTACGTGTCGGTCATCAACACCCGCAGTTTTAGCCGATTCTGGCCCGTTCGTGGACTATTACTCATTGTTTTGGGGTCCCGGAGTGATTTCCACGATTGACGAACCCCGGGGTGCGTTTACGTGTCGGTCATCAACACCTGCAGTTTTAGCCGATTCTGGCCCGTATCGTGGACTATTACTCACTTTTTTTAGGTCCCGGAGTGATTTCCACGATTGACGAACCCCGAGGTGCGTTTACGTGTCGGTCATCAACACCCGCAGTTTTTGCCGATTCTGGCCCGTTCGTGGACTATTACTCACTGTTTTGGGGTCCCGGAGTGATTTCCACGATTGACGAACCCCGGGGTGCGTTTACGTGTCGGTCATCAACACTCGCAGTTTTGGCCGATTTTGGCCCGTTCGTGGACTATTACTCACTGTTTTGGGGTCCCGGACTGATTTCCACGATTGACGAACCCCGGGGTGCGTTTACGTGTTGGTCATCAACACCCGCAGTTTTAGCCGATTCTGGCCCGTTCGTGGACTATTACTCATTGTTTTGGGGTCCCGGAGTGATTTCCACGATTGACGAACCCCGGGGTGCGTTTACGTGTCGGTCATCAACACCTGCAGTTTTAGCCGATTCTGGCCTGTATCGTGGACTATTACTCACTTTTTTTAGGTCCCGGAGTGATTTCCACGATTGACGAACCCCGAGGTGCGTTTACGTGTCGGTCATCAACACCCGCAGTTTTTGCCGATTCTGGCCCGTTCGTGGACTATTACTCACTGTTTTGGGGTCCCGGAGTGATTTCCACGATTGACGAACCCCGGGGTGCGTTTACGTGTCGGTCATCAACACTCGCAGTTTGGCCGATTTTGGCCCGTTCGTGGACTATTACTCACTGTTTTGGGGTCCCGGACTGATTTCCACGATTGACGAACCCCGAGGTGCGTTTACGTGTCGGTCATCAACAATCGCAGTTTTGGCCGATTTTGGCCCGTTCGTGGACTATTACTCACTGTTTTGGGGTCCCGGACTGATTTCCACGATTGACGAACCCCGAGGTGCGTTTACGTGTCGGTCATCAACACCCGCAGTTTTAGCCGATTCTGGCCCGTTCGTGGACTATTACTCATTGTTTTGGAGTCCCGGAGTGATTTCCACGATTGACGAACCCCGGGGTGCGTTTACGTGTCGGTCATCAACACCTGCAGTTTTAGCCGATTCTGGCCCGTATCGTGGACTATTACTCACTTTTTTTAGGTCCCGGAGTGATTTCCACGATTGACGAACCCCGAGGTGCGTTTACGTGTCGGTCATCAACACCCGCAGTTTTTGCCGATTCTGGCCCGTTCGTGGACTATTACTCACTGTTTTGGGGTCCCGGAGTGATTTCCACGATTGACGAACCCCGGGGTGCGTTTACGTGTCGGTCATCAACACCCGCAGTTTTAGCCGATTCTGGCCCGTTCGTGGACTATTACTCATTGTTTTGGGGTCCCGGAGTGATTTCCACGATTGACGAACCCCGGGGTGCGTTTACGTGTCGGTCATCAACACCTGCAGTTTTAGCCGATTCTGGCCCGTATCGTGGACTATTACTCACTTTTTTTAGGTCCCGGAGTGATTTCCACGATTGACGAACCCCGAGGTGCGTTTACGTGTCGGTCATCAACACCCGCAGTTTTTGCCGATTCTGGCCCGTTCGTGGACTATTACTCACTGTTTTGGGGTCCCGGAGTGATTTCCACGATTGACGAACCCCGGGGTGCGTTTACGTGTCGGTCATCAATACCCGCAGTTTTGGCCGATTTTGGCCCGTTCGTGGACTATTACTCACTGTTTTGAGGTCCTGGACTGATTTCCACGATTGACGAACCCCGAGGTGCGTTTACGTGTCGGTCATCAACAATCGCAGTTTTGGCCGATTTTGGCCCGTTCGTGGACTATTACTCACTGTTTTGGGGTCCCGGACTGATTTCCACGATTGACGAACCCCGGGGTGCGTTTACGTGTCGGTCATCAACACTCGCAGTTTTGGCCGATTTTGGCCCGTTCGTGGACTATTACTCACTGTTTTGGGGTCCCGGACTGATTTCCACGATTGACGAACCCCGAGGTGCGTTTACGTGTCGGTCATCAACAATCGCAGTTTTGGCCGATTTTGGCCCGTTCGTGGACTATTACTCACTGTTTTGGGGTCCCGGACTGATTTCCACGATTGACGAACCCCGAGGTGCGTTTACGTGTCGGTCATCAACACCCGCAGTTTTAGCCGATTCTGGCCCGTTCGTGGACTATTACTCATTGTTTTGGGGTCCCGGAGTGATTTCCACGATTGACGAACCCCGGGGTGCGTTTACGTGTCGGTCATCAACACCTGCAGTTTTAGCCGATTCTGGCCCGTATCGTGGACTATTACTCACTTTTTTTAGGTCCCGGAGTGATTTCCACGATTGACGAACCCCGAGGTGCGTTTACGTGTCGGTCATCAACACCCGCAGTTTTTGCCGATTCTGGCCCGTTCGTGGACTATTACTCACTGTTTTGGGGTCCCGGAGTGATTTCCACGATTGACGAACCCCGGGGTGCGTTTACGTGTCGGTCATCAACACCCGCAGTTTTAGCCGATTCTGGCCCGTTCGTGGACTATTACTCATTGTTTTGGGGTCCCGGAGTGATTTCCACGATTGACGAACCCCGGGGTGCGTTTACGTGTCGGTCATCAACACCTGCAGTTTTAGCCGATTCTGGCCCGTATCGTGGACTATTACTCACTTTTTTTAGGTCCCGGAGTGATTTCCACGATTGACGAACCCCGAGGTGCGTTTACGTGTCGGTCATCAACACCCGCAGTTTTTGCCGATTCTGGCCCGTTCGTGGACTATTACTCACTGTTTTGGGGTCCCGGAGTGATTTCCACGATTGACGAACCCCGGGGTGCGTTTACGTGTCGGTCATCAACACCCGCAGTTTTGGCCGATTTTGGCCCGTTCGTGGACTATTACTCACTGTTTTGGGGTCCTGGACTGATTTCCACGATTGACGAACCCCGAGGTGCGTTTACGTGTCGGTCATCAACAATCGCAGTTTTGGCCGATTTTGGCCCGTTCGTGGACTATTACTCACTGTTTTGGGGTCCCGGACTGATTTCCACGATTGACGAACCCCGAGGTGCGTTTACGTGTCGGTCATCAACACCCGCAGTTTTAGCCGATTCTGGCCCGTTCGTGGACTATTACTCATTGTTTTGGGGTCCCGGAGTGATTTCCACGATTGACGAACCCCGGGGTGCGTTTACGTGTCGGTCATCAACACCTGCAGTTTTAGCCGATTCTGGCCCGTATCGTGGACTATTACTCACTTTTTTTAGGTCCCGGAGTGATTTCCACGATTGACGAACCCCGAGGTGCGTTTACGTGTCGGTCATCAACACCCGCAGTTTTTGCCGATTCTGGCCCGTTCGTGGACTATTACTCACTGTTTTGGGGTCCCGGAGTGATTTCCACGATTGACGAACCCCGGGGTGCGTTTACGTGTCGGTCATCAACACCCGCAGTTTTAGCCGATTCTGGCCCGTTCGTGGACTATTACTCATTGTTTTGGGGTCCCGGAGTGATTTCCACGATTGACGAACCCCGGGGTGCGTTTACGTGTCGGTCATCAACACCTGCAGTTTTAGCCGATTCTGGCCCGTATCGTGGACTATTACTCACTTTTTTTAGGTCCCGGAGTGATTTCCACGATTGACGAACCCCGAGGTGCGTTTACGTGTCGGTCATCAACACCCGCAGTTTTTGCCGATTCTGGCCCGTTCGTGGACTATTACTCACTGTTTTGGGGTCCCGGAGTGATTTCCACGATTGACGAACCCCGGGGTGCGTTTACGTGTCGGTCATCAACACCTGCAGTTTTGGCCGATTTTGGCCCGTTCGTGGACTATTACTCACTGTTTTGGGGTCCTGGACTGATTTCCACGATTGACGAACCCCGAGGTGCGTTTACGTGTCGGTCATCAACAATCGCAGTTTTGGCCGATTTTGGCCCGTTCGTGGACTATTACTCACTGTTTTGGGGTCCCGGACTGATTTCCACGATTGACGAACCCCGAGGTGCGTTTACGTGTCGGTCATCAACACCCGCAGTTTTAGCCGATTCTGGCCCGTTCGTGGACTATTACTCATTGTTTTGGGGTCCCGGAGTGATTTCCACGATTGACGAACCCCGGGGTGCGTTTACGTGTCGGTCATCAACACCTGCAGTTTTAGCCGATTCTGGCCCGTATCGTGGACTATTACTCACTTTTTTTAGGTCCCGGAGTGATTTCCACGATTGACGAACCCCGAGGTGCGTTTACGTGTCGGTCATCAACACCCGCAGTTTTTGCCGATTCTGGCCCGTTCGTGGACTATTACTCACTGTTTTGGGGTCCCGGAGTGATTTCCACGATTGACGAACCCCGGGGTGCGTTTACGTGTCGGTCATCAACACCCGCAGTTTTAGCCGATTCTGGCCCGTTCGTGGACTATTACTCATTGTTTTGGGGTCCCGGAGTGATTTCCACGATTGACGAACCCCGGGGTGCGTTTACGTGTCGGTCATCAACACCTGCAGTTTTAGCCGATTCTGGCCCGTATCGTGGACTATTACTCACTTTTTTTAGGTCCCGGAGTGATTTCCACGATTGACGAACCCCGAGGTGCGTTTACGTGTCGGTCATCAACACCCGCAGTTTTTGCCGATTCTGGCCCGTTCGTGGACTATTACTCACTGTTTTGGGGTCCCGGAGTGATTTCCACGATTGACGAACCCCGGGGTGCGTTTACGTGTCGGTCATCAACACCCGCAGTTTTGGCCGATTTTGGCCCGTTCGTGGACTATTACTCACTGTTTTGGGGTCCTGGACTGATTTCCACGATTGACGAACCCCGAGTTGCGTTTACGTGTCGGTCATCAACAATCGCAGTTTTGGCCGATTTTGGCCCGTTCGTGGACTATTACTCACTGTTTTGGGGTCCCGGACTGATTTCCACGATTGACGAACCCCGAGGTGCGTTTACGTGTCGGTCATCAACACCCGCAGTTTTAGCCGATTCTGGCCCGTTCGTGGACTATTACTCATTGTTTTGGGGTCCCGGAGTGATTTCCACGATTGACGAACCCCGGGGTGCGTTTACGTGTCGGTCATCAACACCTGCAGTTTTAGCCGATTCTGGCCCGTATCGTGGACTATTACTCACTTTTTTTAGGTCCCGGAGTGATTTCCACGATTGACGAACCCCGAGGTGCGTTTACGTGTCGGTCATCAACACCCGCAGTTTTTGCCGATTCTGGCCCGTTCGTGGACTATTACTCACTGTTTTGGGGTCCCGGAGTGATTTCCACGATTGACGAACCCCGGGGTGCGTTTACGTGTCGGTCATCAACACCCGCAGTTTTAGCCGATTCTGGCCCGTTCGTGGACTATTACTCATTGTTTTGGGGTCCCGGAGTGATTTCCACGATTGACGAACCCCGGGGTGCGTTTACGTGTCGGTCATCAACACCTGCAGTTTTAGCCGATTCTGGCCCATATCGTGGACTATTACTCACTTTTTTTAGGTCCCGGAGTGATTTCCACGATTGACGAACCCCGAGGTGCGTTTACGTGTCGGTCATCAACACCCGCAGTTTTTGCCGATTCTGGCCCGTTCGTGGACTATTACTCACTGTTTTGGGGTCCCGGAGTGATTTCCACGATTGACGAACCCCGGGGTGCGTTTACGTGTCGGTCATCAACACCCGCAGTTTTGGCCGATTTTGGCCCGTTCGTGGACTATTACTCACTGTTTTGGGGTCCTGGACTGATTTCCACGATTGACGAACCCCGAGGTGCGTTTACGTGTCGGTCATCAACAATCGCAGTTTTGGCCGATTTTGGCCCGTTCGTGGACTATTACTCACTGTTTTGGGGTCCCGGACTGATTTCCACGATTGACGAACCCCGAGGTGCGTTTACGTGTCGGTCATCAACACCCGCAGTTTTAGCCGATTCTGGCCCGTTCGTGGACTATTACTCATTGTTTTGGGGTCCCGGAGTGATTTCCACGATTGACGAACCCCGGGGTGCGTTTACGTGTCGGTCATCAACACCTGCAGTTTTAGCCGATTCTGGCCCGTATCGTGGACTATTACTCACTTTTTTTAGGTCCCGGAGTGATTTCCACGATTGACGAACCCCGATGTGCGTTTACGTGTCGGTCATCAACACCCGCAGTTTTTGCCGATGTTGGCCCGTTCGTGGACTATTACTCACTGTTTTGGGGTCCCGGAGTGATTTCCACGATTGACGAACCCCGGGGTGCGTTTACGTGTCGGTCATCAACACCCGCAGTTTTGGCCGATTTTGGCCCGTTCGTGGACTATTACTCACTGTTTTGGGGTCCTGGACTGATTTCCACGATTGACGAACCCCGAGGTGCGTTTACGTGTCGGTCATCAACAATCGCAGTTTTGGCCGATTTTGGCCCGTTCGTGGACTATTACTCACTGTTTTGGGGTCCCGGACTGATTTCCACGATTGACGAACCCCGAGGTGCGTTTACGTGTCGGTCATCAACAATCGCAGTTTTGGCCGATTTTGGCCCGTTCGTGGACTATTACTCACTGTTTTGGGGTCCCGGACTGATTTCCACGATTGACGAACCCCGAGGTGCGTTTACGTGTCGGTCATCAACACCCGCAGTTTTAGCCGATTCTGGCCCGTTCGTGGACTATTACTCATTGTTTTGGGGTCCCGGAGTGATTTCCACGATTGACGAACCCCGGGGTGCGTTTACGTGTCGGTCATCAACACCTGCAGTTTTAGCCGATTCTGGCCCGTATCGTGGACTATTACTCACTTTTTTTAGGTCCCGGAGTGATTTCCACGATTGACGAACCCCGAGGTGCGTTTACGTGTCGGTCATCAACACCCGCAGTTTTTGCCGATTCTGGCCCGTTCGTGGACTATTACTCACTGTTTTGGGGTCCCGGAGTGATTTCCACGATTGACGAACCCCGGGGTGCGTTTACGTGTCGGTCATCAACACCCGCAGTTTTAGCCGATTCTGGCCCGTTCGTGGACTATTACTCATTGTTTTGGGGTCCCGGAGTGATTTCCACGATTGACGAACCCCGGGGTGCGTTTACGTGTCGGTCATCAACACCTGCAGTTTTAGCCGATTCTGGCCCGTATCGTGGACTATTACTCACTTTTTTTAGGTCCCGGAGTGATTTCCACGATTGACGAACCCCGAGTTGCGTTTACGTGTCGGTCATCAACACCCGCAGTTTTTGCCGATTCTGGCCCGTTCGTGGACTATTACTCACTGTTTTGGGGTCCCGGAGTGATTTCCACGATTGACGAACCCCGGGGTGCGTTTACGTGTCGGTCATCAACACCCGCAGTTTTGGCCGATTTTGGCCCGTTCGTGGACTATTACTCACTGTTTTGGGGTCCTGGACTGATTTCCACGATTGACGAACCCCGAGGTGCGTTTACGTGTCGGTCATCAACAATCGCAGTTTTGGCCGATTTTGGCCCGTTCGTGGACTATTACTCACTGTTTTGGGGTCCCGGACTGATTTCCACGATTGACGAACCCCGAGGTGCGTTTACGTGTCGGTCATCAACACCCGCAGTTTTTGCCGATTCTGGCCCGTTCGTGGATTATTACTCACTGTTTTGGGGTCCCGGACTGATTTCCACGATTGATGAACCCCGAGGTGCGTTTACGTGTCGGTCATCAACACCCGCAGTTTTAGCCGATTCTGGCCCGTTCGTGGACTATTACTCATTGTTTTGGGGTCCCGGAGTGATTTCCACGATTGACGAACCCCGGGGTGCGTTTACGTGTCGGTCATCAACACCCGCAGTTTTTGCCGATTCTGGCCCGTTCGTGGACTATTACTCACTGTTTTGGGGTCCCGGAGTGATTTCCACGATTGACGAACCCCGGGGTGCGTTTACGTGTCGGTCATCAACACCCGCAGTTTTAGCCGATTCTGGCCCGTTCGTGGACTATTACTCATTGTTTTGGGGTCCCGGAGTGATTTCCACGATTGACGAACCCCGGGGTGCGTTTACGTGTCGGTCATCAACACCTGCAGTTTTAGCCGATTCTGGCCCGTATCGTGGACTATTACTCACTTTTTTTAGGTCCCGGAGTGATTTCCACGATTGACGAACCCCGAGGTGCGTTTACGTGTCGGTCATCAACACCCGCAGTTTTTGCCGATTCTGGCCCGTTCGTGGACTATTACTCACTGTTTTGGGGTCCCGGAGTGATTTCCACGATTGACGAACCCCGGGGTGCGTTTACGTGTCGGTCATCAACACCCGCAGTTTTAGCCGATTCTGGCCCGTTCGTGGACTATTACTCATTGTTTTGGGGTCCCGGAGTGATTTCCACGATTGACGAACCCCGGGGTGCGTTTACGTGTCGGTCATCAACACCTGCAGTTTTAGCCGATTCTGGCCCGTATCGTGGACTATTACTCACTTTTTTTAGGTCCCGGAGTGATTTCCACGATTGACGAACCCCGAGGTGCGTTTACGTGTCGGTCATCAACACCCGCAGTTTTTGCCGATTCTGGCCCGTTCGTGGACTATTACTCACTGTTTTGGGGTCCCGGAGTGATTTCCACGATTGACGAACCCCGGGGTGCGTTTACGTGTCGGTCATCAACACCCGCAGTTTTGGCCGATTTTGGCCCGTTCGTGGACTATTACTCACTGTTTTGGGGTCCTGGACTGATTTCCACGATTGACGAACCCCGAGTTGCGTTTACGTGTCGGTCATCAACAATCGCAGTTTTGGCCGATTTTGGCCCGTTCGTGGACTATTACTCACTGTTTTGGGGTCCCGGACTGATTTCCACGATTGACGAACCCCGAGGTGCGTTTACGTGTCGGTCATCAACACCCGCAGTTTTAGCCGATTCTGGCCCGTTCGTGGACTATTACTCATTGTTTTGGGGTCCCGGAGTGATTTCCACGATTGACGAACCCCGGGGTGCGTTTACGTGTCGGTCATCAACACCTGCAGTTTTAGCCGATTCTGGCCCGTATCGTGGACTATTACTCACTTTTTTTAGGTCCCGGAGTGATTTCCACGATTGACGAACCCCGAGGTGCGTTTACGTGTCGGTCATCAACACCCGCAGTTTTTGCCGATTCTGGCCCGTTCGTGGACTATTACTCACTGTTTTGGGGTCCCGGAGTGATTTCCACGATTGACGAACCCCGGGGTGCGTTTACGTGTCGGTCATCAACACCCGCAGTTTTAGCCGATTCTGGCCCGTTCGTGGACTATTACTCATTGTTTTGGGGTCCCGGAGTGATTTCCACGATTGACGAACCCCGGGGTGCGTTTACGTGTCGGTCATCAACACCTGCAGTTTTAGCCGATTCTGGCCCATATCGTGGACTATTACTCACTTTTTTTAGGTCCCGGAGTGATTTCCACGATTGACGAACCCCGAGGTGCGTTTACGTGTCGGTCATCAACACCCGCAGTTTTTGCCGATTCTGGCCCGTTCGTGGACTATTACTCACTGTTTTGGGGTCCCGGAGTGATTTCCACGATTGACGAACCCCGGGGTGCGTTTACGTGTCGGTCATCAACACCCGCAGTTTTGGCCGATTTTGGCCCGTTCGTGGACTATTACTCACTGTTTTGGGGTCCTGGACTGATTTCCACGATTGACGAACCCCGAGGTGCGTTTACGTGTCGGTCATCAACAATCGCAGTTTTGGCCGATTTTGGCCCGTTCGTGGACTATTACTCACTGTTTTGGGGTCCCGGACTGATTTCCACGATTGACGAACCCCGAGGTGCGTTTACGTGTCGGTCATCAACACCCGCAGTTTTAGCCGATTCTGGCCCGTTCGTGGACTATTACTCATTGTTTTGGGGTCCCGGAGTGATTTCCACGATTGACGAACCCCGGGGTGCGTTTACGTGTCGGTCATCAACACCTGCAGTTTTAGCCGATTCTGGCCCGTATCGTGGACTATTACTCACTTTTTTTAGGTCCCGGAGTGATTTCCACGATTGACGAACCCCGATGTGCGTTTACGTGTCGGTCATCAACACCCGCAGTTTTTGCCGATGTTGGCCCGTTCGTGGACTATTACTCACTGTTTTGGGGTCCCGGAGTGATTTCCACGATTGACGAACCCCGGGGTGCGTTTACGTGTCGGTCATCAACACCCGCAGTTTTGGCCGATTTTGGCCCGTTCGTGGACTATTACTCACTGTTTTGGGGTCCTGGACTGATTTCCACGATTGACGAACCCCGAGGTGCGTTTACGTGTCGGTCATCAACAATCGCAGTTTTGGCCGATTTTGGCCCGTTCGTGGACTATTACTCACTGTTTTGGGGTCCCGGACTGATTTCCACGATTGACGAACCCCGAGGTGCGTTTACGTGTCGGTCATCAACAATCGCAGTTTTGGCCGATTTTGGCCCGTTCGTGGACTATTACTCACTGTTTTGGGGTCCCGGACTGATTTCCACGATTGACGAACCCCGAGGTGCGTTTACGTGTCGGTCATCAACACCCGCAGTTTTAGCCGATTCTGGCCCGTTCGTGGACTATTACTCATTGTTTTGGGGTCCCGGAGTGATTTCCACGATTGACGAACCCCGGGGTGCGTTTACGTGTCGGTCATCAACACCTGCAGTTTTAGCCGATTCTGGCCCGTATCGTGGACTATTACTCACTTTTTTTAGGTCCCGGAGTGATTTCCACGATTGACGAACCCCGAGGTGCGTTTACGTGTCGGTCATCAACACCCGCAGTTTTTGCCGATTCTGGCCCGTTCGTGGACTATTACTCACTGTTTTGGGGTCCCGGAGTGATTTCCACGATTGACGAACCCCGGGGTGCGTTTACGTGTCGGTCATCAACACCCGCAGTTTTAGCCGATTCTGGCCCGTTCGTGGACTATTACTCATTGTTTTGGGGTCCCGGAGTGATTTCCACGATTGACGAACCCCGGGGTGCGTTTACGTGTCGGTCATCAACACCTGCAGTTTTAGCCGATTCTGGCCCGTATCGTGGACTATTACTCACTTTTTTTAGGTCCCGGAGTGATTTCCACGATTGACGAACCCCGAGGTGCGTTTACGTGTCGGTCATCAACACCCGCAGTTTTTGCCGATTCTGGCCCGTTCGTGGACTATTACTCACTGTTTTGGGGTCCCGGAGTGATTTCCACGATTGACGAACCCCGGGGTGCGTTTACGTGTCGGTCATCAACACCCGCAGTTTTGGCCGATTTTGGCCCGTTCGTGGACTATTACTCACTGTTTTGGGGTCCTGGACTGATTTCCACGATTGACGAACCCCGAGGTGCGTTTACGTGTCGGTCATCAACAATCGCAGTTTTGGCCGATTTTGGCCCGTTCGTGGACTATTACTCACTGTTTTGGGGTCCCGGACTGATTTCCACGATTGACGAACCCCGAGGTGCGTTTACGTGTCGGTCATCAACACCCGCAGTTTTTGCCGATTCTGGCCCGTTCGTGGATTATTACTCACTGTTTTGGGGTCCCGGACTGATTTCCACGATTGATGAACCCCGAGGTGCGTTTACGTGTCGGTCATCAACACCCGCAGTTTTAGCCGATTCTGGCCCGTTCGTGGACTATTACTCATTGTTTTGGGGTCCCGGAGTGATTTCCACGATTGACGAACCCCGGGGTGCGTTTACGTGTCGGTCATCAACACCCGCAGTTTTTGCCGATTCTGGCCCGTTCGTGGACTATTACTCACTGTTTTGGGGTCCCGGAGTGATTTCCACGATTGACGAACCCCGGGGTGCGTTTACGTGTCGGTCATCAACACTCGCAGTTTTGGCCGATTTTGGCCCGTTCGTGGACTATTACTCACTGTTTTCGGGTCCCGGACTGATTTCCACGATTGACGAACCCCGGGGTGCGTTTACGTGTCGGTCATCAACACTCGCAGTTTTGGCCGATTTTGGCCCGTTCGTGGACTATTACTCACTGTTTTGGGGTCCCGGACTGATTTCCACGATTGACGAACCCCGAGGTGCGTTTACGTGTCGGTCATCAACAATCGCAGTTTTGGCCGATTTTGGCCCGTTCGTGGACTATTACTCACTGTTTTGGGGTCCCGGACTGATTTCCACGATTGACGAACCCCGAGGTGCGTTTACGTGTCGGTCATCAACACCCGCAGTTTTAGCCGATTCTGGCCCGTTCGTGGACTATTACTCATTGTTTTGGGGTCCCGGAGTGATTTCCACGATTGACGAACCCCGGGGTGCGTTTACGTGTCGGTCATCAACACCTGCAGTTTTAGCCGATTCTGGCCCGTATCGTGGACTATTACTCACTTTTTTTAGGTCCCGGAGTGATTTCCACGATTGACGAACCCCGAGGTGCGTTTACGTGTCGGTCATCAACACCCGCAGTTTTTGCCGATTCTGGCCCGTTCGTGGACTATTACTCACTGTTTTGGGGTCCCGGAGTGATTTCCACGATTGACGAACCCCGGGGTGCGTTTACGTGTCGGTCATCAACACCCGCAGTTTTAGCCGATTCTGGCCCGTTCGTGGACTATTACTCATTGTTTTGGGGTCCCGGAGTGATTTCCACGATTGACGAACCCCGGGGTGCGTTTACGTGTCGGTCATCAACACCTGCAGTTTTAGCTGATTCTGGCCCGTATCGTGGACTATTACTCACTTTTTTTAGGTCCCGGAGTGATTTCCACGATTGACGAACCCCGAGGTGCGTTTACGTGTCGGTCATCAACACCCGCAGTTTTTGCCGATTCTGGCCCGTTCGTGGACTATTACTCACTGTTTTGGGGTCCCGGAGTGATTTCCACGATTGACGAACCCCGGGGTGCGTTTACGTGTCGGTCATCAATACCCGCAGTTTTGGCCGATTTTGGCCCGTTCGTGGACTATTACTCACTGTTTTGAGGTCCTGGACTGATTTCCACGATTGACGAACCCCGAGGTGCGTTTACGTGTCGGTCATCAACAATCGCAGTTTTGGCCGATTTTGGCCCGTTCGTGGACTATTACTCACTGTTTTGGGGTCCCGGACTGATTTCCACGATTGACGAACCCCGGGGTGCGTTTACGTGTCGGTCATCAACACTCGCAGTTTTGGCCGATTTTGGCCCGTTCGTGGACTATTACTCACTGTTTTGGGGTCCCGGACTGATTTCCACGATTGACGAACCCCGAGGTGCGTTTACGTGTCGGTCATCAACAATCGCAGTTTTGGCCGATTTTGGCCCGTTCGTGGACTATTACTCACTGTTTTGGGGTCCCGGACTGATTTCCACGATTGACGAACCCCGAGGTGCGTTTACGTGTCGGTCATCAACACCCGCAGTTTTTGCCGATTCTGGCCCGTTCGTGGACTATTACTCATTGTTTTGGGGTCCCGGAGTGATTTCCACGATTGACGAACCCCGGGGTGCGTTTACGTGTCGGTCATCAACACCTGCAGTTTTAGCCGATTCTGGCCCGTATCGTGGACTATTACTCACTTTTTTTAGGTCCCGGAGTGATTTCCACGATTGACGAACCCCGAGGTGCGTTTACGTGTCGGTCATCAACACCCGCAGTTTTTGCCGATTCTGGCCCGTTCGTGGACTATTACTCACTGTTTTGGGGTCCCGGAGTGATTTCCACGATTGACGAACCCCGGGGTGCGTTTACGTGTCGGTCATCAACACCCGCAGTTTTAGCCGATTCTGGCCCGTTCGTGGACTATTACTCATTGTTTTGGGGTCCCGGAGTGATTTCCACGATTGACGAACCCCGGGGTGCGTTTACGTGTCGGTCATCAACACCTGCAGTTTTAGCTGATTCTGGCCCGTATCGTGGACTATTACTCACTTTTTTTAGGTCCCGGAGTGATTTCCACGATTGACGAACCCCGAGGTGCGTTTACGTGTCGGTCATCAACACCCGCAGTTTTTGCCGATTCTGGCCCGTTCGTGGACTATTACTCACTGTTTTGGGGTCCCGGAGTGATTTCCACGATTGACGAACCCCGGGGTGCGTTTACGTGTCGGTCATCAATACCCGCAGTTTTGGCCGATTTTGGCCCGTTCGTGGACTATTACTCACTGTTTTGAGGTCCTGGACTGATTTCCACGATTGACGAACCCCGAGGTGCGTTTACGTGTCGGTCATCAACAATCGCAGTTTTGGCCGATTTTGGCCCGTTCGTGGACTATTACTCACTGTTTTGGGGTCCCGGACTGATTTCCACGATTGACGAACCCCGGGGTGCGTTTACGTGTCGGTCATCAACACCCGCAGTTTTGGCCGATTTTGGCCCGTTCGTGGACTATTACTCACTGTTTTGGGGTCCCGGAGTGATTTCCACGATTGACGAACCCCGGGGTGCGTTTACGTGTCGGTCATCAACACTCGCAGTTTTGGCCGATTTTGGCCCGTTCGTGGACTATTACTCACTGTTTTGGGGTCCCGGACTGATTTCCACGATTGACGAACCCCGAGGTGCGTTTACGTGTCGGTCATCAACAATCGCAGTTTTGGCCGATTTTGGCCCGTTCGTGGACTATTACTCACTGTTTTGGGGTCCCGGACTGATTTCCACGATTGACGAACCCCGAGGTGCGTTTACGTGTCGGTCATCAACACCCGCAGTTTTAGCCGATTCTGGCCCGTTCGTGGACTATTACTCATTGTTTTGGGGTCCCGGAGTGATTTCCACGATTGACGAACCCCGGGGTGCGTTTACGTGTCGGTCATCAACACCTGCAGTTTTAGCCGATTCTGGCCCGTATCGTGGACTATTACTCACTTTTTTTAGGTCCCGGAGTGATTTCCACGATTGACGAACCCCGAGGTGCGTTTACGTGTCGGTCATCAACACCCGCAGTTTTTGCCGATTCTGGCCCGTTCGTGGACTATTACTCACTGTTTTGGGGTCCCGGAGTGATTTCCACGATTGACGAACCCCGGGGTGCGTTTACGTGTCGGTCATCAACACCCGCAGTTTTAGCCGATTCTGGCCCGTTCGTGGACTATTACTCATTGTTTTGGGGTCCCGGAGTGATTTCCACGATTGACGAACCCCGGGGTGCGTTTACGTGTCGGTCATCAACACCTGCAGTTTTAGCTGATTCTGGCCCGTATCGTGGACTATTACTCACTTTTTTTAGGTCCCGGAGTGATTTCCACGATTGACGAACCCCGAGGTGCGTTTACGTGTCGGTCATCAACACCCGCAGTTTTTGCCGATTCTGGCCCGTTCGTGGACTATTACTCACTGTTTTGGGGTCCCGGAGTGATTTCCACGATTGACGAACCCCGGGGTGCGTTTACGTGTCGGTCATCAATACCCGCAGTTTTGGCCGATTTTGGCCCGTTCGTGGACTATTACTCACTGTTTTGAGGTCCTGGACTGATTTCCACGATTGACGAACCCCGAGGTGCGTTTACGTGTCGGTCATCAACAATCGCAGTTTTGGCCGATTTTGGCCCGTTCGTGGACTATTACTCACTGTTTTGGGGTCCCGGACTGATTTCCACGATTGACGAACCCCGGGGTGCGTTTACGTGTCGGTCATCAACACTCGCAGTTTTGGCCGATTTTGCCCCGTTCGTGGACTATTACTCACTGTTTTGGGGTCCCGGACTGATTTCCACGATTGACGAACCCCGAGGTGCGTTTACGTGTCGGTCATCAACAATCGCAGTTTTGGCCGATTTTGGCCCGTTCGTGGACTATTACTCACTGTTTTGGGGTCCCGGACTGATTTCCACGATTGACGAACCCCGGGGTGCGTTTACGTGTCGGTCATCAACACCTGCAGTTTTAGCCGATTCTGGCCCGTATCGTGGACTATTACTCACTTTTTTTAGGTCCCGGAGTGATTTCCACGATTGACGAACCCCGAGGTGCGTTTACGTGTCGGTCATCAACACCCGTAGTTTTTGCCGATTCTGGCCCGTTCGTGGACTATTACTCACTGTTTTGGGGTCCCGGAGTGATTTCCACGATTGACGAACCCCGGGGTGCGTTTACGTGTCGGTCATCAACACCCGCAGTTTTAGCCGATTCTGGCCCGTTCGTGGACTATTACTCATTGTTTTGGGGTCCCGGAGTGATTTCCACGATTGACGAACCCCGGGGTGCGTTTACGTGTCGGTCATCAACACCTGCAGTTTTAGCTGATTCTGGCCCGTATCGTGGACTATTACTCACTTTTTTTAGGTCCCGGAGTGATTTCCACGATTGACGAACCCCGAGGTGCGTTTACGTGTCGGTCATCAACACCCGCAGTTTTTGCCGATTCTGGCCCGTTCGTGGACTATTACTCACTGTTTTGGGGTCCCGGAGTGATTTCCACGATTGACGAACCCCGGGGTGCGTTTACGTGTCGGTCATCAATACCCGCAGTTTTGGCCGATTTTGGCCCGTTCGTGGACTATTACTCACTGTTTTGAGGTCCTGGACTGATTTCCACGATTGACGAACCCCGAGGTGCGTTTACGTGTCGGTCATCAACAATCGCAGTTTTGGCCGATTTTGGCCCGTTCGTGGACTATTACTCACTGTTTTGGGGTCCCGGACTGATTTCCACGATTGACGAACCCCGCGGTGCGTTTACGTGTCGGTCATCAACACTCGCAGTTTTGGCCGATTTTGGCCCGTTCGTGGACTATTACTCACTGTTTTGGGGTCCCGGACTGATTTCCACGATTGACGAACCCCGAGGTGCGTTTACGTGTCGGTCATCAACAATCGCAGTTTTGGCCGATTTTGGCCCGTTCGTGGACTATTACTCACTGTTTTGGGGTCCCGGACTGATTTCCACGATTGACGAACCCCGAGGTGCGTTTACGTGTCGGTCATCAACACCCGCAGTTTTAGCCGATTCTGGCCCGTTCGTGGACTATTACTCACTGTTTTGGGGCCCCAGAGTGATTTTCACGATCGACGAACCCCGAGGTGCGTTTACGTGTCCGTCATCAACACTCGCAGTTTTGGCCGATTCTGACCCGTTTCATGGACTATTACACACTGTTTTGGGGTCCTGGAGTGATTTCCACGATTGACGAACCCCGAAGTGCGTTTACGTGTCGGTCATCAACACTCGCAGTTTTGACCGATTCTGTCCTGTTTCATGGACTATTACTGACTGTATTGGTGTCCCAGAGTGATTTTCACGATTGACGAACCCCGAGGTGCGTTTACATGTCGGTCATCAACACTCGCAGTTTTGGCCGATTCTGACACGTTTCATGGACTATTACTCACTGTTTTGGGGTCCTGGAGTGATTTCCACGATTGACGAATCCCGGGATGTGTTTACGTGTCGGTCATCAACACTCGCAGTTTTGGCCGATTCTGACACGTTTCGTGGACTAGTACTCACTGTTTTGGGGTCCCAGAGTAATTTTCACGATCGACGAACCCCGAGGTGCGTTTACGTGTCCATCATCAACACTCGCAGTTTTGACCGATTCTGTCCTGTTTCATGGACTATTACTTATTGTATTGGTGTCCCGGACTGATTTCCATGATTGACGAACCCCGAGGTGCGTTTACGTGTCGGTCATCAACACTCGCAGTTTTGGCCGATTCTGACACGTTTCGTGGACTATTACTCACTGTTTTGGGGCCCCAGAGTGATTTTCACGATCGACGAACCCTGAGGTGCGTTTACGTGTCGGTCATCAACACTCGCAGTTTTGGCCGATTCTGACCCGTTTCATGGACTATTACTCACTGTTTTGGGGTCCGAGAGTGATTTTCACGATCGACGAACCCCGAGGTGCGTTTACGTGTCGGTCATCAACACTCGCAGTTTTGGCCGATTCTGACACATTTCATGGACTATTACTCACTGTTTTGGGGTCCTGGAGTGATTTTCATGATTGATGAACCCCGGGGTGCGTTTACTTGTCGGTCATAAACACTCGCAGTTTTGGCCGATTCTGACACGTTTCGTGGACTATTACTCACTGTTTTGGGGTCCTGGACTGATTTTCACGATTGACGAACCCCGAGGTGCGTTTACGTGTCCGTCATCAACACTCGCAGTTTTGGCCGATTCTGACCCGTTTCATGGACTATTACTCACTGTTTTGGGGTCCGAGAGTGATTTTCACGATCGACGAACCCCGAGGTGCGTTTACGTGTCGGTCATCAACACTCGCAGTTCTGGCCAATTCTGACCCGTTTCATGGACTATTACTCACTGTTTTGGGGTCCGGGAGTGATTTTCACGATCGACGAACCCCGGGGTGCGCTTACTTGTCGGTCATCGACACTCGCAGTTTTGACCGATTTTGACACGTTTCGTGGACTAGTACTCACTGTTTTGGGGTCCCAGAGTAATTTTCACGATCGACGAACCCCGAGGTGCGTTTACGTGTCCATCATCAACACTCGCAGTTTTGACCGATTCTGTCCTGTTTCATGGACTATTACTGACTGTATTGGTGTCCCGGACTGATTTCCATGATTGACGAACCCCGAGGTGTGTTTAAATGTCGGTCATAAACACTCGCTGTTTTGGCCCATTCTGGCCCGTTTCGTGGACTATTACTCACTGTTTTGGGGCCCCAGAGTGATTTTCACGATCGACGAACCCCGAGGTGCGTTTACGTGTCCGTCATCAACACTCGCAGTTTTGGCCGATTCTGACCCGTTTCATGGACTATTACACACTGTTTTGGGGTCCTGGAGTGATTTCCACGATTGACGAACCCCGAAGTGCGTTTACGTGTCGGTCATCAACACTCGCAGTTTTGGCCGATTCTGACACGTTTCGTGGACTAGTACTCACTGTTTTGGGGTCCCAGAGTGATTTTCACGATTGACGAACCCCGAGGTGCGTTTACGTGTCGGTCATCAACACTCGCAGTTTTGGCCGATTGTGACACGTTTCATGGACTATTACTCACTGTTTTGGGGTCCTGGAGTGATTTCCACGATTGACGAATCCCGGGATGTGTTTACGTGTCGGTCATCAACACTCGCAGTTTTGGCCGATTCTGACACGTTTCGTGGACTAGTACTCACTGTTTTGGGGTCCCAGAGTAATTTTCACGATCGACGAACCCCGAGGTGCGTTTACGTGTCGGTCATCAACACTCGCAGTTTTGGCCGATTCTGACCCGTTTCATGGACTATTACACACTGTTTTGGGGTCCTGGAGTGATTTCCACGATTGACGAACCCCGAAGTGCGTTTACGTGTCGGTCATCAACACTCGCAGTTTTGACCGATTCTGTCCTGTTTCATGGACTATTACTGACTGTATTGGTGTCCCAGAGTGATTTTCACGATTGACGAACCCCGAGGTGCGTTTACGTGTCGGTCATCAACACTCGCAGTTTTGGCCGATTGTGACACGTTTCATGGACTATTACTCACTGTTTTGGGGTCCTGGAGTGATTTCCACGATTGACGAATCCCGGGATGTGTTTACGTGTCGGTCATCAACACTCGCAGTTTTGGCCGATTCTGACACGTTTCGTGGACTAGTACTCACTGTTTTGGGGTCCCAGAGTAATTTTCACGATCGACGAACCCCGAGGTGCGTTTACGTGTCGGTCATCAACACTCGCAGTTTTGACCGATTCTGTCCTGTTTCATGGACTATTACTTATTGTATTGGTGTCCCGGACTGATTTCCATGATTGACGAACCCCGAGGTGCGTTTACGTGTCGGTCATCAACACTCGCAGTTTTGGCCGATTTTGCCCCGTTCGTGGACTATTACTCACTGTTTTGGGGTCCCGGACTGATTTCCACGATTGACGAACCCCGAGGTGCGTTTACGTGTCGGTCATCAACAATCGCAGTTTTGGCCGATTTTGGCCCGTTCGTGGACTATTACTCACTGTTTTGGGGTCCCGGACTGATTTCCACGATTGACGAACCCCGGGGTGCGTTTACGTGTCGGTCATCAACACCTGCAGTTTTAGCCGATTCTGGCCCGTATCGTGGACTATTACTCACTTTTTTTAGGTCCCGGAGTGATTTCCACGATTGACGAACCCCGAGGTGCGTTTACGTGTCGGTCATCAACACCCGTAGTTTTTGCCGATTCTGGCCCGTTCGTGGACTATTACTCACTGTTTTGGGGTCCCGGAGTGATTTCCACGATTGACGAACCCCGGGGTGCGTTTACGTGTCGGTCATCAACACCCGCAGTTTTAGCCGATTCTGGCCCGTTCGTGGACTATTACTCATTGTTTTGGGGTCCCGGAGTGATTTCCACGATTGACGAACCCCGGGGTGCGTTTACGTGTCGGTCATCAACACCTGCAGTTTTAGCTGATTCTGGCCCGTATCGTGGACTATTACTCACTTTTTTTAGGTCCCGGAGTGATTTCCACGATTGACGAACCCCGAGGTGCGTTTACGTGTCGGTCATCAACACCCGCAGTTTTTGCCGATTCTGGCCCGTTCGTGGACTATTACTCACTGTTTTGGGGTCCCGGAGTGATTTCCACGATTGACGAACCCCGGGGTGCGTTTACGTGTCGGTCATCAATACCCGCAGTTTTGGCCGATTTTGGCCCGTTCGTGGACTATTACTCACTGTTTTGAGGTCCTGGACTGATTTCCACGATTGACGAACCCCGAGGTGCGTTTACGTGTCGGTCATCAACAATCGCAGTTTTGGCCGATTTTGGCCCGTTCGTGGACTATTACTCACTGTTTTGGGGTCCCGGACTGATTTCCACGATTGACGAACCCCGCGGTGCGTTTACGTGTCGGTCATCAACACTCGCAGTTTTGGCCGATTTTGGCCCGTTCGTGGACTATTACTCACTGTTTTGGGGTCCCGGACTGATTTCCACGATTGACGAACCCCGAGGTGCGTTTACGTGTCGGTCATCAACAATCGCAGTTTTGGCCGATTTTGGCCCGTTCGTGGACTATTACTCACTGTTTTGGGGTCCCGGACTGATTTCCACGATTGACGAACCCCGAGGTGCGTTTACGTGTCGGTCATCAACACCCGCAGTTTTAGCCGATTCTGGCCCGTTCGTGGACTATTACTCACTGTTTTGGGGCCCCAGAGTGATTTTCACGATCGACGAACCCCGAGGTGCGTTTACGTGTCCGTCATCAACACTCGCAGTTTTGGCCGATTCTGACCCGTTTCATGGACTATTACACACTGTTTTGGGGTCCTGGAGTGATTTCCACGATTGACGAACCCCGAAGTGCGTTTACGTGTCGGTCATCAACACTCGCAGTTTTGACCGATTCTGTCCTGTTTCATGGACTATTACTGACTGTATTGGTGTCCCAGAGTGATTTTCACGATTGACGAACCCCGAGGTGCGTTTACATGTCGGTCATCAACACTCGCAGTTTTGGCCGATTCTGACACGTTTCATGGACTATTACTCACTGTTTTGGGGTCCTGGAGTGATTTCCACGATTGACGAATCCCGGGATGTGTTTACGTGTCGGTCATCAACACTCGCAGTTTTGGCCGATTCTGACACGTTTCGTGGACTAGTACTCACTGTTTTGGGGTCCCAGAGTAATTTTCACGATCGACGAACCCCGAGGTGCGTTTACGTGTCCATCATCAACACTCGCAGTTTTGACCGATTCTGTCCTGTTTCATGGACTATTACTTATTGTATTGGTGTCCCGGACTGATTTCCATGATTGACGAACCCCGAGGTGCGTTTACGTGTCGGTCATCAACACTCGCAGTTTTGGCCGATTCTGACACGTTTCGTGGACTATTACTCACTGTTTTGGGGCCCCAGAGTGATTTTCACGATCGACGAACCCTGAGGTGCGTTTACGTGTCGGTCATCAACACTCGCAGTTTTGGCCGATTCTGACCCGTTTCATGGACTATTACTCACTGTTTTGGGGTCCGAGAGTGATTTTCACGATCGACGAACCCCGAGGTGCGTTTACGTGTCGGTCATCAACACTCGCAGTTTTGGCCGATTCTGACACATTTCATGGACTATTACTCACTGTTTTGGGGTCCTGGAGTGATTTTCATGATTGATGAACCCCGGGGTGCGTTTACTTGTCGGTCATAAACACTCGCAGTTTTGGCCGATTCTGACACGTTTCGTGGACTATTACTCACTGTTTTGGGGTCCTGGACTGATTTTCACGATTGACGAACCCCGAGGTGCGTTTACGTGTCCGTCATCAACACTCGCAGTTTTGGCCGATTCTGACCCGTTTCATGGACTATTACTCACTGTTTTGGGGTCCGAGAGTGATTTTCACGATCGACGAACCCCGAGGTGCGTTTACGTGTCGGTCATCAACACTCGCAGTTCTGGCCAATTCTGACCCGTTTCATGGACTATTACTCACTGTTTTGGGGTCCGGGAGTGATTTTCACGATCGACGAACCCCGGGGTGCGCTTACTTGTCGGTCATCGACACTCGCAGTTTTGACCGATTTTGACACGTTTCGTGGACTAGTACTCACTGTTTTGGGGTCCCAGAGTAATTTTCACGATCGACGAACCCCGAGGTGCGTTTACGTGTCCATCATCAACACTCGCAGTTTTGACCGATTCTGTCCTGTTTCATGGACTATTACTGACTGTATTGGTGTCCCGGACTGATTTCCATGATTGACGAACCCCGAGGTGTGTTTAAATGTCGGTCATAAACACTCGCTGTTTTGGCCCATTCTGGCCCGTTTCGTGGACTATTACTCACTGTTTTGGGGCCCCAGAGTGATTTTCACGATCGACGAACCCCGAGGTGCGTTTACGTGTCCGTCATCAACACTCGCAGTTTTGGCCGATTCTGACCCGTTTCATGGACTATTACACACTGTTTTGGGGTCCTGGAGTGATTTCCACGATTGACGAACCCCGAAGTGCGTTTACGTGTCGGTCATCAACACTCGCAGTTTTGGCCGATTCTGACACGTTTCGTGGACTAGTACTCACTGTTTTGGGGTCCCAGAGTGATTTTCACGATTGACGAACCCCGAGGTGCGTTTACGTGTCGGTCATCAACACTCGCAGTTTTGGCCGATTGTGACACGTTTCATGGACTATTACTCACTGTTTTGGGGTCCTGGAGTGATTTCCACGATTGACGAATCCCGGGATGTGTTTACGTGTCGGTCATCAACACTCGCAGTTTTGGCCGATTCTGACACGTTTCGTGGACTAGTACTCACTGTTTTGGGGTCCCAGAGTAATTTTCACGATCGACGAACCCCGAGGTGCGTTTACGTGTCGGTCATCAACACTCGCAGTTTTGGCCGATTCTGACCCGTTTCATGGACTATTACACACTGTTTTGGGGTCCTGGAGTGATTTCCACGATTGACGAACCCCGAAGTGCGTTTACGTGTCGGTCATCAACACTCGCAGTTTTGACCGATTCTGTCCTGTTTCATGGACTATTACTGACTGTATTGGTGTCCCAGAGTGATTTTCACGATTGACGAACCCCGAGGTGCGTTTACGTGTCGGTCATCAACACTCGCAGTTTTGGCCGATTGTGACACGTTTCATGGACTATTACTCACTGTTTTGGGGTCCTGGAGTGATTTCCACGATTGACGAATCCCGGGATGTGTTTACGTGTCGGTCATCAACACTCGCAGTTTTGGCCGATTCTGACACGTTTCGTGGACTAGTACTCACTGTTTTGGGGTCCCAGAGTAATTTTCACGATCGACGAACCCCGAGGTGCGTTTACGTGTCGGTCATCAACACTCGCAGTTTTGACCGATTCTGTCCTGTTTCATGGACTATTACTTATTGTATTGGTGTCCCGGACTGATTTCCATGATTGACGAACCCCGAGGTGCGTTTACGTGTCGGTCATCAACACTCGCAGTTTTGGCCGATTCTGACACATTTCATGGACTATTACTCACTGTTTTGGGGTCCTGGAGTGATTTTCACGATCGACGAACCCTGAGGTGCGTTTACGTGTCGGTCATCAACACTCGCAGTTTTGGCCGATTCTGACACGTTTCGTGGACTATTACTCACTGTTTTGGGGCCCCAGAGTGATTTTCACGATCGACGAACCCTGAGGTGCGTTTACGTGTCGGTCATCAACACTCGCAGTTCTGGCCAATTCTGACCCGTTTCATGGACTATTACTCACTGTTTTGGGGTCCGGGAGTGATTTTCACGATCGACGAACCCCGAGGTGCGTTTACGTGTCGGTCATCAACACTCGCAGTTTTGGCCGATTCTGACACATTTCATGGACTATTACTCACTGTTTTGGGGTCCTGGAGTGATTTTCATGATTGATGAACCCCGGGGTGCGTTTACTTGTCGGTCATAAACACTCGCAGTTTTGGCCGATTCTGACACGTTTCGTGGACTATTACTCACTGTTTTGGGGTCCTGGACTGATTTTCACGATTGACGAACCCCGGGGTGCGCTTACTTGTCGGTCATCGACACTCGCAGTTTTGACCGATTTTGACACGTTTCGTGGACTAGTACTCACTGTTTTGGGGTCCCAGAGTAATTTTCACGATCGACGAACCCCGAGGTGCGTTTACGTGTCCATCATCAACACTCGCAGTTTTGACCGATTCTGTCCTGTTTCATGGACTATTACTGACTGTATTGGTGTCCCGGACTGATTTCCATGATTGACGAACCCCGAGGTGTGTTTAAATGTCGGTCATAAACACTCGCTGTTTTGGCCCATTCTGGCCCGTTTCGTGGACTATTACTCACTGTTTTGGGGCCCCAGAGTGATTTTCACGATCGACGAACCCCGAGGTGCGTTTACGTGTCCGTCATCAACACTCGCAGTTTTGGCCGATTCTGACCCGTTTCATGGACTATTACACACTGTTTTGGGGTCCTGGAGTGATTTCCACGATTGACGAACCCCGAAGTGCGTTTACGTGTCGGTCATCAACACTCGCAGTTTTGACCGATTCTGTCCTGTTTCATGGACTATTACTGACTGTATTGGTGTCCCAGAGTGATTTTCACGATTGACGAACCCCGAGGTGCGTTTACGTGTCGGTCATCAACACTCGCAGTTTTGGCCGATTGTGACACGTTTCATGGACTATTACTCACTGTTTTGGGGTCCTGGAGTGATTTCCACGATTGACGAATCCCGGGATGTGTTTACGTGTCGGTCATCAACACTCGCAGTTTTGGCCGATTCTGACACGTTTCGTGGACTAGTACTCACTGTTTTGGGGTCCCAGAGTAATTTTCACGATCGACGAACCCCGAGGTGCGTTTACGTGTCGGTCATCAACACTCGCAGTTTTGACCGATTCTGTCCTGTTTCATGGACTATTACTTATTGTATTGGTGTCCCGGACTGATTTCCATGATTGACGAACCCCGAGGTGCGTTTACGTGTCGGTCATCAACACTCGCAGTTTTGGCCGATTCTGACACATTTCATGGACTATTACTCACTGTTTTGGGGTCCTGGAGTGATTTTCACGATCGACGAACCCTGAGGTGCGTTTACGTGTCGGTCATCAACACTCGCAGTTTTGGCCGATTCTGACACGTTTCGTGGACTATTACTCACTGTTTTGGGGCCCCAGAGTGATTTTCACGATCGACGAACCCTGAGGTGCGTTTACGTGTCGGTCATCAACACTCGCAGTTTTGGCCGATTCTGACCCGTTTCATGGACTATTACTCACTGTTTTGGGGTCCGAGAGTGATTTTCACGATCGACGAACCCCGAGGTGCGTTTACGTGTCGGTCATCAACACTCGCAGTTCTGGCCAATTCTGACCCGTTTCATGGACTATTACTCACTGTTTTGGGGTCCGGGAGTGATTTTCACGATCGACGAACCCCGAGGTGCGTTTACGTGTCGGTCATCAACACTCGCCGTTTTGGCCGATTCTGACACATTTCATGGACTATTACTCACTGTTTTGGGGTCCTGGAGTGATTTTCATGATTGATGAACCCCGGGGTGCGTTTACTTGTCGGTCATAAACACTCGCAGTTTTGGCCGATTCTGACACGTTTCGTGGACTATTACTCACTGTTTTGGGGTCCTGGACTGATTTTCACGATTGACGAACCCCGGGGTGCGCTTACTTGTCGGTCATCGACACTCGCAGTTTTGACCGATTCTGACACGTTTCGTGGACTAGTACTCACTGTTTTGGGGTCCCAGAGTAATTTTCACGATCGACGAACCCCGAGGTGCGTTTACGTGTCCATCATCAACACTCGCAGTTTTGACCGATTCTGTCCTGTTTCATGGACTATTACTGACTGTATTGGTGTCCCGGACTGATTTCCATGATTGACGAACCCCGAGGTGTGTTTAAATGTCGGTCATAAACACTCGCTGTTTTGGCCCATTCTGGCCCGTTTCGTGGACTATTACTCACTGTTTTGGGGCCCCAGAGTGATTTTCACGATCGACGAACCCCGAGGTGCGTTTACGTGTCCGTCATCAACACTCGCAGTTTTGGCCGATTCTGACCCGTTTCATGGACTATTACACACTGTTTTGGGGTCCTGGAGTGATTTCCACGATTGACGAACCCCGAAGTGCGTTTACGTGTCGGTCATCAACACTCGCAGTTTTGACCGATTCTGTCCTGTTTCATGGACTATTACTGACTGTATTGGTGTCCCAGAGTGATTTTCACGATTGACGAACCCCGAGGTGCGTTTACGTGTCGGTCATCAACACTCGCAGTTTTGGCCGATTCTGACACGTTTCATGGACTATTACTCACTGTTTTGGGGTCCTGGAGTGATTTCCACGATTGACGAATCCCGGGATGTGTTTACGTGTCGGTCATCAACACTCGCAGTTTTGGCCGATTCTGACACGTTTCGTGGACTAGTACTCACTGTTTTGGGGTCCCAGAGTAATTTTCACGATCGACGAACCCCGAGGTGCGTTTACGTGTCGGTCATCAACACTCGCAGTTTTGACCGATTCTGTCCTGTTTCATGGACTATTACTTATTGTATTGGTGTCCCGGACTGATTTCCATGATTGACGAACCCCGAGGTGCGTTTACGTGTCGGTCATCAACACTCGCAGTTTTGGCCGATTCTGACACATTTCATGGACTATTACTCACTGTTTTGGGGTCCTGGAGTGATTTTCATGATTGATGAACCCCGGGGTGCGTTTACTTGTCGGTCATAAACACTCGCAGTTTTGGCCGATTCTGACACGTTTCGTGGACTATTACTCACTGTTTTGGGGTCCTGGACTGATTTTCACGATTGACGAACCCCGGGGTGCGCTTACTTGTCGGTCATCGACACTCGCAGTTTTGACCGATTCTGACACGTTTCGTGGACTAGTACTCACTGTTTTGGGGTCCCAGAGTAATTTTCACGATCGACGAACCCCGAGGTGCGTTTACGTGTCCATCATCAACACTCGCAGTTTTGACCGATTCTGTCCTGTTTCATGGACTATTACTGACTGTATTGGTGTCCCGGACTGATTTCCATGATTGACGAACCCCGAGGTGTGTTTAAATGTCGGTCATAAACACTCGCTGTTTTGGCCCATTCTGGCCCGTTTCGTGGACTATTACTCACTGTTTTGGGGCCCCAGAGTGATTTTCACGATCGACGAACCCCGAGGTGCGTTTACGTGTCCGTCATCAACACTCGCAGTTTTGGCCGATTCTGACCCGTTTCATGGACTATTACACACTGTTTTGGGGTCCTGGAGTGATTTCCACGATTGACGAACCCCGAAGTGCGTTTACGTGTCGGTCATCAACACTCGCAGTTTTGACCGATTCTGTCCTGTTTCATGGACTATTACTGACTGTATTGGTGTCCCAGAGTGATTTTCACGATTGACGAACCCCGAGGTGCGTTTACGTGTCGGTCATCAACACTCGCAGTTTTGGCCGATTCTGACACGTTTCATGGACTATTACTCACTGTTTTGGGGTCCTGGAGTGATTTCCACGATTGACGAATCCCGGGATGTGTTTACGTGTCGGTCATCAACACTCGCAGTTTTGGCCGATTCTGACACGTTTCGTGGACTAGTACTCACTGTTTTGGGGTCCCAGAGTAATTTTCACGATCGACGAACCCCGAGGTGCGTTTACGTGTCGGTCATCAACACTCGCAGTTTTGACCGATTCTGTCCTGTTTCATGGACTATTACTTATTGTATTGGTGTCCCGGACTGATTTCCATGATTGACGAACCCCGAGGTGCGTTTACGTGTCGGTCATCAACACTCGCAGTTTTGGCCGATTCTGACACATTTCATGGACTATTACTCACTGTTTTGGGGTCCTGGAGTGATTTTCACGATCGACGAACCCTGAGGTGCGTTTACGTGTCGGTCATCAACACTCGCAGTTTTGGCCGATTCTGACACGTTTCGTGGACTATTACTCACTGTTTTGGGGCCCCAGAGTGATTTTCACGATCGACGAACCCTGAGGTGCGTTTACGTGTCGGTCATCAACACTCGCAGTTTTGGCCGATTCTGACCCGTTTCATGGACTATTACTCACTGTTTTGGGGTCCGAGAGTGATTTTCACGATCGACGAACCCCGAGGTGCGTTTACGTGTCGGTCATCAACACTCGCAGTTCTGGCCAATTCTGACCCGTTTCATGGACTATTACTCACTGTTTTGGGGTCCGGGAGTGATTTTCACGATCGACGAACCCCGAGGTGCGTTTACGTGTCGGTCATCAACACTCGCAGTTTTGGCCGATTCTGACACATTTCATGGACTATTACTCACTGTTTTGGGGTCCTGGAGTGATTTTCATGATTGATGAACCCCGGGGTGCGTTTACTTGTCGGTCATAAACACTCGCAGTTTTGGCCGATTCTGACACGTTTCGTGGACTATTACTCACTGTTTTGGGGTCCTGGACTGATTTTCACGATTGACGAACCCCGGGGTGCGCTTACTTGTCGGTCATCGACACTCGCAGTTTTGACCGATTCTGACACGTTTCGTGGACTAGTACTCACTGTTTTGGGGTCCCAGAGTAATTTTCACGATCGACGAACCCCGAGGTGCGTTTACGTGTCGGTCATCAACACTCGCAGTTTTGACCGATTCTGTCCTGTTTCATGGACTATTACTTATTGTATTGGTGTCCCGGACTGATTTCCATGATTGACGAACCCCGAGGTGCGTTTACGTGTCGGTCATCAACACTCGCAGTTTTGGCCGATTCTGACACATTTCATGGACTATTACTCACTGTTTTGGGGTCCTGGAGTGATTTTCATGATTGATGAACCCCGGGGTGCGTTTACTTGTCGGTCATAAACACTCGCAGTTTTGGCCGATTCTGACACGTTTCGTGGACTATTACTCACTGTTTTGGGGTCCTGGACTGATTTTCACGATTGACGAACCCCGGGGTGCGCTTACTTGTCGGTCATCGACACTCGCAGTTTTGACCGATTCTGACACGTTTCGTGGACTAGTACTCACTGTTTTGGGGTCCCAGAGTAATTTTCACGATCGACGAACCCCGAGGTGCGTTTACGTGTCCATCATCAACACTCGCAGTTTTGACCGATTCTGTCCTGTTTCATGGACTATTACTGACTGTATTGGTGTCCCGGACTGATTTCCATGATTGACGAACCCCGAGGTGTGTTTAAATGTCGGTCATAAACACTCGCTGTTTTGGCCCATTCTGGCCCGTTTCGTGGACTATTACTCACTGTTTTGGGGCCCCAGAGTGATTTTCACGATCGACGAACCCCGAGGTGCGTTTACGTGTCCGTCATCAACACTCGCAGTTTTGGCCGATTCTGACCCGTTTCATGGACTATTACACACTGTTTTGGGGTCCTGGAGTGATTTCCACGATTGACGAACCCCGAAGTGCGTTTACGTGTCGGTCATCAACACTCGCAGTTTTGACCGATTCTGTCCTGTTTCATGGACTATTACTGACTGTATTGGTGTCCCAGAGTGATTTTCACGATTGACGAACCCCGAGGTGCGTTTACGTGTCGGTCATCAACACTCGCAGTTTTGGCCGATTCTGACACGTTTCATGGACTATTACTCACTGTTTTGGGGTCCTGGAGTGATTTCCACGATTGACGAATCCCGGGATGTGTTTACGTGTCGGTCATCAACACTCGCAGTTTTGGCCGATTCTGACACGTTTCGTGGACTAGTACTCACTGTTTTGGGGTCCCAGAGTAATTTTCACGATCGACGAACCCCGAGGTGCGTTTACGTGTCGGTCATCAACACTCGCAGTTTTGACCGATTCTGTCCTGTTTCATGGACTATTACTGACTGTATTGGTGTCCCGGACTGATTTCCATGATTGACGAACCCCGAGGTGTGTTTAAATGTCGGTCATAAACACTCGCTGTTTTGGCCCATTCTGGCCCGTTTCGTGGACTATTACTCACTGTTTTGGGGCCCCAGAGTGATTTTCACGATCGACGAACCCCGAGGTGCGTTTACGTGTCCGTCATCAACACTCGCAGTTTTGGCCGATTCTGACCCGTTTCATGGACTATTACACACTGTTTTGGGGTCCTGGAGTGATTTCCACGATTGACGAACCCCGAAGTGCGTTTACGTGTCGGTCATCAACACTCGCAGTTTTGACCGATTCTGTCCTGTTTCATGGACTATTACTGACTGTATTGGTGTCCCAGAGTGATTTTCACGATTGACGAACCCCGAGGTGCGTTTACGTGTCGGTCATCAACACTCGCAGTTTTGGCCGATTCTGACACGTTTCATGGACTATTACTCACTGTTTTGGGGTCCTGGAGTGATTTCCACGATTGACGAATCCCGGGATGTGTTTACGTGTCGGTCATCAACACTCGCAGTTTTGGCCGATTCTGACACGTTTCGTGGACTAGTACTCACTGTTTTGGGGTCCCCGAGTAATTTTCACGATCGACGAACCCCGAGGTGCGTTTACGTGTCGGTCATCAACACTCGCAGTTTTGACCGATTCTGTCCTGTTTCATGGACTATTACTTATTGTATTGGTGTCCCGGACTGATTTCCATGATTGACGAACCCCGAGGTGCGTTTACGTGTCGGTCATCAACACTCGCAGTTTTGGCCGATTCTGACACATTTCATGGACTATTACTCACTGTTTTGGGGTCCTGGAGTGATTTTCACGATCGACGAACCCTGAGGTGCGTTTACGTGTCGGTCATCAACACTCGCAGTTTTGGCCGATTCTGACACGTTTCGTGGACTATTACTCACTGTTTTGGGGCCCCAGAGTGATTTTCACGATCGACGAACCCTGAGGTGCGTTTACGTGTCGGTCATCAACACTCGCAGTTTTGGCCGATTCTGACACGTTTCGTGGACTAGTACTCACTGTTTTGGGGTCCCAGAGTAATTTTCACGATCGACGAACCCCGAGGTGCGTTTACGTGTCGGTCATCAACACTCGCAGTTTTGACCGATTCTGTCCTGTTTCATGGACTATTACTTATTGTATTGGTGTCCCGGACTGATTTCCATGATTGACGAACCCCGAGGTGCGTTTACGTGTCGGTCATCAACACTCGCAGTTTTGGCCGATTCTGACACATTTCATGGACTATTACTCACTTTTTTGGGGTCCTGGAGTGATTTTCACGATCGACGAACCCTGAGGTGCGTTTACGTGTCGGTCATCAACACTCGCAGTTTTGGCCGATTCTGACACGTTTCGTGGACTATTACTCACTGTTTTGGGGCCCCAGAGTGATTTTCACGATCGACGAACCCTGAGGTGCGTTTACGTGTCGGTCATCAACACTCGCAGTTTTGGCCGATTCTGACCCGTTTCATGGACTATTACTCACTGTTTTGGGGTCCGAGAGTGATTTTCACGATCGACGAACCCCGAGGTGCGTTTACGTGTCGGTCATCAACACTCGCAGTTCTGGCCAATTCTGACCCGTTTCATGGACTATTACTCACTGTTTTGGGGTCCGGGAGTGATTTTCACGATCGACGAACCCCGAGGTGCGTTTACGTGTCGGTCATCAACACTCGCAGTTTTGGCCGATTCTGACACATTTCATGGACTATTACTCACTGTTTTGGGGTCCTGGAGTGATTTTCATGATTGATGAACCCCGGGGTGCGTTTACTTGTCGGTCATAAACACTCGCAGTTTTGGCCGATTCTGACACGTTTCGTGGACTATTACTCACTGTTTTGGGGTCCTGGACTGATTTTCACGATTGACGAACCCCGGGGTGCGCTTACTTGTCGGTCATCGACACTCGCAGTTTTGACCGATTCTGACACGTTTCGTGGACTAGTACTCACTGTTTTGGGGTCCCAGAGTAATTTTCACGATCGACGAACCCCGAGGTGCGTTTACGTGTCCATCATCAACACTCGCAGTTTTGACCGATTCTGTCCTGTTTCATGGACTATTACTGACTGTATTGGTGTCCCGGACTGATTTCCATGATTGACGAACCCCGAGGTGTGTTTAAATGTCGGTCATAAACACTCGCTGTTTTGGCCCATTCTGGCCCGTTTCGTGGACTATTACTCACTGTTTTGGGGCCCCAGAGTGATTTTCACGATCGACGAACCCCGAGGTGCGTTTACGTGTCCGTCATCAACACTCGCAGTTTTGGCCGATTCTGACCCGTTTCATGGACTATTACACACTGTTTTGGGGTCCTGGAGTGATTTCCACGATTGACGAACCCCGAAGTGCGTTTACGTGTCGGTCATCAACACTCGCAGTTTTGACCGATTCTGTCCTGTTTCATGGACTATTACTGACTGTATTGGTGTCCCAGAGTGATTTTCACGATTGACGAACCCCGAGGTGCGTTTACGTGTCGGTCATCAACACTCGCAGTTTTGGCCGATTCTGACACGTTTCATGGACTATTACTCACTGTTTTGGGGTCCTGGAGTGATTTCCACGATTGACGAATCCCGGGATGTGTTTACGTGTCGGTCATCAACACTCGCAGTTTTGGCCGATTCTGACACGTTTCGTGGACTAGTACTCACTGTTTTGGGGTCCCAGAGTAATTTTCACGATCGACGAACCCCGAGGTGCGTTTACGTGTCGGTCATCAACACTCGCAGTTTTGACCGATTCTGTCCTGTTTCATGGACTATTACTTATTGTATTGGTGTCCCGGACTGATTTCCATGATTGACGAACCCCGAGGTGCGTTTACGTGTCGGTCATCAACACTCGCAGTTTTGGCCGATTCTGACACATTTCATGGACTATTACTCACTGTTTTGGGGTCCTGGAGTGATTTTCACGATCGACGAACCCTGAGGTGCGTTTACGTGTCGGTCATCAACACTCGCAGTTTTGGCCGATTCTGACACGTTTCGTGGACTATTACTCACTGTTTTGGGGTCCTGGAGTGATTTTCATGATTGATGAACCCCGGGGTGCGTTTACTTGTCGGTCATAAACACTCGCAGTTTTGGCCGATTCTGACACGTTTCGTGGACTATTACTCACTGTTTTGGGGTCCTGGACTGATTTTCACGATTGACGAACCCCGGGGTGCGCTTACTTGTCGGTCATCGACACTCGCAGTTTTGACCGATTTTGACACGTTTCGTGGACTAGTACTCACTGTTTTGGGGTCCCAGAGTAATTTTCACGATCGACGAACCCCGAGGTGCGTTTACGTGTCCATCATCAACACTCGCAGTTTTGACCAATTCTGTCCTGTTTCATGGACTATTACTGACTGTATTGGTGTCCCGGACTGATTTCCATGATTGACGAACCCCGAGGTGTGTTTAAATGTCGGTCATAAACACTCGCTGTTTTGGCCCATTCTGGCCCGTTTCGTGGACTATTACTCACTGTTTTGGGGCCCCAGAGTGATTTTCACGATCGACGAACCCCGAGGTGCGTTTACGTGTCCGTCATCAACACTCGCAGTTTTGGCCGATTCTGACCCGTTTCATGGACTATTACACACTGTTTTGGGGTCCTGGAGTGATTTCCACGATTGACGAACCCCGAAGTGCGTTTACGTGTCGGTCATCAACACTCGCAGTTTTGACCGATTCTGTCCTGTTTCATGGACTATTACTGACTGTATTGGTGTCCCAGAGTGATTTTCACGATTGACGAACCCCGAGGTGCGTTTACGTGTCGGTCATCAACACTCGCAGTTTTGGCCGATTCTGACACGTTTCATGGACTATTACTCACTGTTTTGGGGTCCTGGAGTGATTTCCACGATTGACGAATCCCGGGATGTGTTTACGTGTCGGTCATCAACACTCGCAGTTTTGGCCGATTCTGACACGTTTCGTGGACTAGTACTCACTGTTTTGGGGTCCCAGAGTAATTTTCACGATCGACGAACCCCGAGGTGCGTTTACGTGTCGGTCATCAACACTCGCAGTTTTGACCGATTCTGTCCTGTTTCATGGACTATTACTTATTGTATTGGTGTCCCGGACTGATTTCCATGATTGACGAACCCCGAGGTGCGTTTACGTGTCGGTCATCAACACTCGCAGTTTTGGCCGATTCTGACACATTTCATGGACTATTACTCACTGTTTTGGGGTCCTGGAGTGATTTTCACGATCGACGAACCCTGAGGTGCGTTTACGTGTCGGTCATCAACACTCGCAGTTTTGGCCGATTCTGACACGTTTCGTGGACTATTACTCACTGTTTTGGGGCCCCAGAGTGATTTTCACGATCGACGAACCCTGAGGTGCGTTTACGTGTCGGTCATCAACACTCGCAGTTTTGGCCGATTCTGACACGTTTCGTGGACTATTACTCACTGTTTTGGGGCCCCAGAGTGATTTTCACGATCGACGAACCCTGAGGTGCGTTTACGTGTCGGTCATCAACACTCGCAGTTTTGGCCGATTCTGACCCGTTTCATGGACTATTACTCACTGTTTTGGGGTCCGAGAGTGATTTTCACGATCGACGAACCCCGAGGTGCGTTTACGTGTCGGTCATCAACACTCGCAGTTCTGGCCAATTCTGACCCGTTTCATGGACTATTACTCACTGTTTTGGGGTCCGGGAGTGATTTTCACGATCGACGAACCCCGAGGTGCGTTTACGTGTCGGTCATCAACACTCGCAGTTTTGGCCGATTCTGACACATTTCATGGACTATTACTCACTGTTTTGGGGTCCTGGAGTGATTTTCATGATTGATGAACCCCGGGGTGCGTTTACTTGTCGGTCATAAACACTCGCAGTTTTGGCCGATTCTGACACGTTTCGTGGACTATTACTCACTGTTTTGGGGTCCTGGACTGATTTTCACGATTGACGAACCCCGGGGTGCGCTTACTTGTCGGTCATCGACACTCGCAGTTTTGACCGATTTTGACACGTTTCGTGGACTAGTACTCACTGTTTTGGGGTCCCAGAGTAATTTTCACGATCGACGAACCCCGAGGTGCGTTTACGTGTCCATCATCAACACTCGCAGTTTTGACCAATTCTGTCCTGTTTCATGGACTATTACTGACTGTATTGGTGTCCCGGACTGATTTCCATGATTGACGAACCCCGAGGTGTGTTTAAATGTCGGTCATAAACACTCGCTGTTTTGGCCCATTCTGGCCCGTTTCGTGGACTATTACTCACTGTTTTGGGGCCCCAGAGTGATTTTCACGATCGACGAACCCCGAGGTGCGTTTACGTGTCCGTCATCAACACTCGCAGTTTTGGCCGATTCTGACCCGTTTCATGGACTATTACACACTGTTTTGGGGTCCTGGAGTGATTTCCACGATTGACGAACCCCGAAGTGCGTTTACGTGTCGGTCATCAACACTCGCAGTTTTGACCGATTCTGTCCTGTTTCATGGACTATTACTGACTGTATTGGTGTCCCAGAGTGATTTTCACGATTGACGAACCCCGAGGTGCGTTTACGTGTCGGTCATCAACACTCGCAGTTTTGGCCGATTCTGACACGTTTCATGGACTATTACTCACTGTTTTGGGGTCCTGGAGTGATTTCCACGATTGACGAATCCCGGGATGTGTTTACGTGTCGGTCATCAACACTCGCAGTTTTGGCCGATTCTGACACGTTTCGTGGACTAGTACTCACTGTTTTGGGGTCCCAGAGTAATTTTCACGATCGACGAACCCCGAGGTGCGTTTACGTGTCGGTCATCAACACTCGCAGTTTTGACCGATTCTGTCCTGTTTCATGGACTATTACTTATTGTATTGGTGTCCCGGACTGATTTCCATGATTGACGAACCCCGAGGTGCGTTTACGTGTCGGTCATCAACACTCGCAGTTTTGGCCGATTCTGACACATTTCATGGACTATTACTCACTGTTTTGGGGTCCTGGAGTGATTTTCACGATCGACGAACCCTGAGGTGCGTTTACGTGTCGGTCATCAACACTCGCAGTTTTGGCCGATTCTGACACGTTTCGTGGACTATTACTCACTGTTTTGGGGCCCCAGAGTGATTTTCACGATCGACGAACCCTGAGGTGCGTTTACGTGTCGGTCATCAACACTCGCAGTTTTGGCCGATTCTGACCCGTTTCATGGACTATTACTCACTGTTTTGGGGTCCGAGAGTGATTTTCACGATCGACGAACCCCGAGGTGCGTTTACGTGTCGGTCATCAACACTCGCAGTTCTGGCCAATTCTGACCCGTTTCATGGACTATTACTCACTGTTTTGGGGTCCGGGAGTGATTTTCACGATCGACGAACCCCGAGGTGCGTTTACGTGTCGGTCATCAACACTCGCAGTTTTGGCCGATTCTGACACATTTCATGGACTATTACTCACTGTTTTGGGGTCCTGGAGTGATTTTCATGATTGATGAACCCCGGGGTGCGTTTACTTGTCGGTCATAAACACTCGCAGTTTTGGCCGATTCTGACACGTTTCGTGGACTATTACTCACTGTTTTGGGGTCCTGGACTGATTTTCACGATTGACGAACCCCGGGGTGCGCTTACTTGTCGGTCATCGACACTCGCAGTTTTGACCGATTTTGACACGTTTCGTGGACTAGTACTCACTGTTTTGGGGTCCCAGAGTAATTTTCACGATCGACGAACCCCGAGGTGCGTTTACGTGTCCATCATCAACACTCGCAGTTTTGACCAATTCTGTCCTGTTTCATGGACTATTACTGACTGTATTGGTGTCCCGGACTGATTTCCATGATTGACGAACCCCGAGGTGTGTTTAAATGTCGGTCATAAACACTCGCTGTTTTGGCCCATTCTGGCCCGTTTCGTGGACTATTACTCACTGTTTTGGGGCCCCAGAGTGATTTTCACGATCGACGAACCCCGAGGTGCGTTTACGTGTCCGTCATCAACACTCGCAGTTTTGGCCGATTCTGACCCGTTTCATGGACTATTACACACTGTTTTGGGGTCCTGGAGTGATTTCCACGATTGACGAACCCCGAAGTGCGTTTACGTGTCGGTCATCAACACTCGCAGTTTTGACCGATTCTGTCCTGTTTCATGGACTATTACTGACTGTATTGGTGTCCCAGAGTGATTTTCACGATTGACGAACCCCGAGGTGCGTTTACGTGTCGGTCATCAACACTCGCAGTTTTGGCCGATTCTGACACGTTTCATGGACTATTACTCACTGTTTTGGGGTCCTGGAGTGATTTCCACGATTGACGAATCCCGGGATGTGTTTACGTGTCGGTCATCAACACTCGCAGTTTTGGCCGATTCTGACACGTTTCGTGGACTAGTACTCACTGTTTTGGGGTCCCAGAGTAATTTTCACGATCGACGAACCCCGAGGTGCGTTTACGTGTCGGTCATCAACACTCGCAGTTTTGACCGATTCTGTCCTGTTTCATGGACTATTACTTATTGTATTGGTGTCCCGGACTGATTTCCATGATTGACGAACCCCGAGGTGCGTTTACGTGTCGGTCATCAACACTCGCAGTTTTGGCCGATTCTGACACATTTCATGGACTATTACTCACTGTTTTGGGGTCCTGGAGTGATTTTCACGATCGACGAACCCTGAGGTGCGTTTACGTGTCGGTCATCAACACTCGCAGTTTTGGCCGATTCTGACACGTTTCGTGGACTATTACTCACTGTTTTGGGGCCCCAGAGTGATTTTCACGATCGACGAACCCTGAGGTGCGTTTACGTGTCGGTCATCAACACTCGCAGTTTTGGCCGATTCTGACCCGTTTCATGGACTATTACTCACTGTTTTGGGGTCCGAGAGTGATTTTCACGATCGACGAACCCCGAGGTGCGTTTACGTGTCGGTCATCAACACTCGCAGTTCTGGCCAATTCTGACCCGTTTCATGGACTATTACTCACTGTTTTGGGGTCCGGGAGTGATTTTCACGATCGACGAACCCCGAGGTGCGTTTACGTGTCGGTCATCAACACTCGCAGTTTTGGCCGATTCTGACACATTTCATGGACTATTACTCACTGTTTTGGGGTCCTGGAGTGATTTTCATGATTGATGAACCCCGGGGTGCGTTTACTTGTCGGTCATAAACACTCGCAGTTTTGGCCGATTCTGACACGTTTCGTGGACTATTACTCACTGTTTTGGGGTCCTGGACTGATTTTCACGATTGACGAACCCCGGGGTGCGCTTACTTGTCGGTCATCGACACTCGCAGTTTTGACCGATTTTGACACGTTTCGTGGACTAGTACTCACTGTTTTGGGGTCCCAGAGTAATTTTCACGATCGACGAACCCCGAGGTGCGTTTACGTGTCCATCATCAACACTCGCAGTTTTGACCGATTCTGTCCTGTTTCATGGACTATTACTGACTGTATTGGTGTCCCGGACTGATTTCCATGATTGACGAACCCCGAGGTGTGTTTAAATGTCGGTCATAAACACTCGCTGTTTTGGCCCATTCTGGCCCGTTTCGTGGACTATTACTCACTGTTTTGGGGCCCCAGAGTGATTTTCACGATCGACGAACCCCGAGGTGCGTTTACGTGTCCGTCATCAACACTCGCAGTTTTGGCCGATTCTGACCCGTTTCATGGACTATTACACACTGTTTTGGGGTCCTGGAGTGATTTCCACGATTGACGAACCCCGAAGTGCGTTTACGTGTCGGTCATCAACACTCGCAGTTTTGACCGATTCTGTCCTGTTTCATGGACTATTACTGACTGTATTGGTGTCCCAGAGTGATTTTCACGATTGACGAACCCCGAGGTGCGTTTACGTGTCGGTCATCAACACTCGCAGTTTTGGCCGATTCTGACACGTTTCATGGACTATTACTCACTGTTTTGGGGTCCTGGAGTGATTTCCACGATTGACGAATCCCGGGATGTGTTTACGTGTCGGTCATCAACACTCGCAGTTTTGGCCGATTCTGACACGTTTCGTGGACTAGTACTCACTGTTTTGGGGTCCCAGAGTAATTTTCACGATCGACGAACCCCGAGGTGCGTTTACGTGTCGGTCATCAACACTCGCAGTTTTGACCGATTCTGTCCTGTTTCATGGACTATTACTTATTGTATTGGTGTCCCGGACTGATTTCCATGATTGACGAACCCCGAGGTGCGTTTACGTGTCGGTCATCAACACTCGCAGTTTTGGCCGATTCTGACACATTTCATGGACTATTACTCACTGTTTTGGGGTCCTGGAGTGATTTTCACGATCGACGAACCCTGAGGTGCGTTTACGTGTCGGTCATCAACACTCGCAGTTTTGGCCGATTCTGACACGTTTCGTGGACTATTACTCACTGTTTTGGGGCCCCAGAGTGATTTTCACGATCGACGAACCCTGAGGTGCGTTTACGTGTCGGTCATCAACACTCGCAGTTTTGGCCGATTCTGACCCGTTTCATGGACTATTACTCACTGTTTTGGGGTCCGAGAGTGATTTTCACGATCGACGAACCCCGAGGTGCGTTTACGTGTCGGTCATCAACACTCGCAGTTCTGGCCAATTCTGACCCGTTTCATGGACTATTACTCACTGTTTTGGGGTCCGGGAGTGATTTTCACGATCGACGAACCCCCAGGTGCGTTTACGTGTCGGTCATCAACACTCGCAGTTTTGGCCGATTCTGACACATTTCATGGACTATTACTCACTGTTTTGGGGTCCTGGAGTGATTTTCACGATCGACGAACCCTGAGGTGCGTTTACGTGTCGGTCATCAACACTCGCAGTTTTGGCCGATTCTGACACGTTTCGTGGACTATTACTCACTGTTTTGGGGCCCCAGAGTGATTTTCACGATCGACGAACCCTGAGGTGCGTTTACGTGTCGGTCATCAACACTCGCAGTTTTGGCCGATTCTGACCCGTTTCATGGACTATTACTCACTGTTTTGGGGTCCGAGAGTGATTTTCACGATCGACGAACCCCGAGGTGCGTTTACGTGTCGGTCATCAACACTCGCAGTTCTGGCCAATTCTGACCCGTTTCATGGACTATTACTCACTGTTTTGGGGTCCGGGAGTGATTTTCACGATCGACGAACCCCCAGGTGCGTTTACGTGTCGGTCATCAACACTCGCAGTTTTGGCCGATTCTGACACATTTCATGGACTATTACTCACTGTTTTGGGGTCCTGGAGTGATTTTCATGATTGATGAACCCCGGGGTGCGTTTACTTGTCGGTCATAAACACTCGCAGTTTTGGCCGATTCTGACACGTTTCGTGGACTATTACTCACTGTTTTGGGGTCCTGGACTGATTTTCACGATTGACGAACCCCGGGGTGCGCTTACTTGTCGGTCATCGACACTCGCAGTTTTGACCGATTTTGACACGTTTCGTGGACTAGTACTCACTGTTTTGGGGTCCCAGAGTAATTTTCACGATCGACGAACCCCGAGGTGCGTTTACGTGTCCATCATCAACACTCGCAGTTTTGACCGATTCTGTCCTGTTTCATGGACAATTACTGACTGTATTGGTGTCCCGGACTGATTTCCATGATTGACGAACCCCGAGGTGTGTTTAAATGTCGGTCATAAACACTCGCTGTTTTGGCCCATTCTGGCCCGTTTCGTGGACTATTACTCACTGTTTTGGGGCCCCAGAGTGATTTTCACGATCGACGAACCCCGAGGTGCGTTTACGTGTCCGTCATCAACACTCGCAGTTTTGGCCGATTCTGACCCGTTTCATGGACTATTACACACTGTTTTGGGGTCCTGGAGTGATTTCCACGATTGACGAACCCCGAAGTGCGTTTACGTGTCGGTCATCAACACTCGCAGTTTTGACCGATTCTGTCCTGTTTCATGGACTATTACTGACTGTATTGGTGTCCCAGAGTGATTTTCACGATTGACGAACCCCGAGGTGCGTTTACGTGTCGGTCATCAACACTCGCAGTTTTGGCCGATTCTGACACGTTTCATGGACTATTACTCACTGTTTTGGGGTCCTGGAGTGATTTCCACGATTGACGAATCCCGGGATGTGTTTACGTGTCGGTCATCAACACTCGCAGTTTTGGCCGATTCTGACACGTTTCGTGGACTAGTACTCACTGTTTTGGGGTCCCAGAGTAATTTTCACGATCGACGAACCCCGAGGTGCGTTTACGTGTCGGTCATCAACACTCGCAGTTTTGACCGATTCTGTCCTGTTTCATGGACTATTACTTATTGTATTGGTGTCCCGGACTGATTTCCATGATTGACGAACCCCGAGGTGCGTTTACGTGTCGGTCATCAACACTCGCAGTTTTGGCCGATTCTGACACATTTCATGGACTATTACTCACTGTTTTGGGGTCCTGGAGTGATTTTCACGATCGACGAACCCTGAGGTGCGTTTACGTGTCGGTCATCAACACTCGCAGTTTTGGCCGATTCTGACACGTTTCGTGGACTATTACTCACTGTTTTGGGGCCCCAGAGTGATTTTCACGATCGACGAACCCTGAGGTGCGTTTACGTGTCGGTCATCAACACTCGCAGTTTTGGCCGATTCTGACCCGTTTCATGGACTATTACTCACTGTTTTGGGGTCCGAGAGTGATTTTCACGATCGACGAACCCCGAGGTGCGTTTACGTGTCGGTCATCAACACTCGCAGTTCTGGCCAATTCTGACCCGTTTCATGGACTATTACTCACTGTTTTGGGGTCCGGGAGTGATTTTCACGATCGACGAACCCCCAGGTGCGTTTACGTGTCGGTCATCAACACTCGCAGTTTTGGCCGATTCTGACACATTTCATGGACTATTACTCACTGTTTTGGGGTCCTGGAGTGATTTTCATGATTGATGAACCCCGGGGTGCGTTTACTTGTCGGTCATAAACACTCGCAGTTTTGGCCGATTCTGACACGTTTCGTGGACTATTACTCACTGTTTTGGGGTCCTGGACTGATTTTCACGATTGACGAACCCCGGGGTGCGCTTACTTGTCGGTCATCGACACTCGCAGTTTTGACCGATTTTGACACGTTTCGTGGACTAGTACTCACTGTTTTGGGGTCCCAGAGTAATTTTCACGATCGACGAACCCCGAGGTGCGTTTACGTGTCCATCATCAACACTCGCAGTTTTGACCGATTCTGTCCTGTTTCATGGACTATTACTGACTGTATTGGTGTCCCGGACTGATTTCCATGATTGACGAACCCCGAGGTGTGTTTAAATGTCGGTCATAAACACTCGCTGTTTTGGCCCATTCTGGCCCGTTTCGTGGACTATTACTCACTGTTTTGGGGCCCCAGAGTGATTTTCACGATCGACGAACCCCGAGGTGCGTTTACGTGTCCGTCATCAACACTCGCAGTTTTGGCCGATTCTGACCCGTTTCATGGACTATTACACACTGTTTTGGGGTCCTGGAGTGATTTCCACGATTGACGAACCCCGAAGTGCGTTTACGTGTCGGTCATCAACACTCGCAGTTTTGACCGATTCTGTCCTGTTTCATGGACTATTACTGACTGTATTGGTGTCCCAGAGTGATTTTCACGATTGACGAACCCCGAGGTGCGTTTACGTGTCGGTCATCAACACTCGCAGTTTTGGCCGATTCTGACACGTTTCATGGACTATTACTCACTGTTTTGGGGTCCTGGAGTGATTTCCACGATTGACGAATCCCGGGATGTGTTTACGTGTCGGTCATCAACACTCGCAGTTTTGGCCGATTCTGACACGTTTCGTGGACTAGTACTCACTGTTTTGGGGTCCCAGAGTAATTTTCACGATCGACGAACCCCGAGGTGCGTTTACGTGTCGGTCATCAACACTCGCAGTTTTGACCGATTCTGTCCTGTTTCATGGACTATTACTTATTGTATTGGTGTCCCGGACTGATTTCCATGATTGACGAACCCCGAGGTGCGTTTACGTGTCGGTCATCAACACTCGCAGTTTTGGCCGATTCTGACACATTTCATGGACTATTACTCACTGTTTTGGGGTCCTGGAGTGATTTTCACGATCGACGAACCCTGAGGTGCGTTTACGTGTCGGTCATCAACACTCGCAGTTTTGGCCGATTCTGACACGTTTCGTGGACTATTACTCACTGTTTTGGGGCCCCAGAGTGATTTTCACGATCGACGAACCCTGAGGTGCGTTTACGTGTCGGTCATCAACACTCGCAGTTTTGGCCGATTCTGACCCGTTTCATGGACTATTACTCACTGTTTTGGGGTCCGAGAGTGATTTTCACGATCGACGAACCCCGAGGTGCGTTTACGTGTCGGTCATCAACACTCGCAGTTCTGGCCAATTCTGACCCGTTTCATGGACTATTACTCACTGTTTTGGGGTCCGGGAGTGATTTTCACGATCGACGAACCCCCAGGTGCGTTTACGTGTCGGTCATCAACACTCGCAGTTTTGGCCGATTCTGACACATTTCATGGACTATTACTCACTGTTTTGGGGTCCTGGAGTGATTTTCATGATTGATGAACCCCGGGGTGCGTTTACTTGTCGGTCATAAACACTCGCAGTTTTGGCCGATTCTGACACGTTTCGTGGACTATTACTCACTGTTTTGGGGTCCTGGACTGATTTTCACGATTGACGAACCCCGGGGTGCGCTTACTTGTCGGTCATCGACACTCGCAGTTTTGACCGATTTTGACACGTTTCGTGGACTAGTACTCACTGTTTTGGGGTCCCAGAGTAATTTTCACGATCGACGAACCCCGAGGTGCGTTTACGTGTCCATCATCAACACTCGCAGTTTTGACCGATTCTGTCCTGTTTCATGGACTATTACTGACTGTATTGGTGTCCCGGACTGATTTCCATGATTGACGAACCCCGAGGTGTGTTTAAATGTCGGTCATAAACACTCGCTGTTTTGGCCCATTCTGGCCCGTTTCGTGGACTATTACTCACTGTTTTGGGGCCCCAGAGTGATTTTCACGATCGACGAACCCCGAGGTGCGTTTACGTGTCCGTCATCAACACTCGCAGTTTTGGCCGATTCTGACCCGTTTCATGGACTATTACACACTGTTTTGGGGTCCTGGAGTGATTTCCACGATTGACGAACCCCGAAGTGCGTTTACGTGTCGGTCATCAACACTCGCAGTTTTGACCGATTCTGTCCTGTTTCATGGACTATTACTGACTGTATTGGTGTCCCAGAGTGATTTTCACGATTGACGAACCCCGAGGTGCGTTTACGTGTCGGTCATCAACACTCGCAGTTTTGGCCGATTCTGACACGTTTCATGGACTATTACTCACTGTTTTGGGGTCCTGGAGTGATTTCCACGATTGACGAATCCCGGGATGTGTTTACGTGTCGGTCATCAACACTCGCAGTTTTGGCCGATTCTGACACGTTTCGTGGACTAGTACTCACTGTTTTGGGGTCCCAGAGTAATTTTCACGATCGACGAACCCCGAGGTGCGTTTACGTGTCGGTCATCAACACTCGCAGTTTTGACCGATTCTGTCCTGTTTCATGGACTATTACTTATTGTATTGGTGTCCCGGACTGATTTCCATGATTGACGAACCCCGAGGTGCGTTTACGTGTCGGTCATCAACACTCGCAGTTTTGGCCGATTCTGACACATTTCATGGACTATTACTCACTGTTTTGGGGTCCTGGAGTGATTTTCACGATCGACGAACCCTGAGGTGCGTTTACGTGTCGGTCATCAACACTCGCAGTTTTGGCCGATTCTGACACGTTTCGTGGACTATTACTCACTGTTTTGGGGCCCCAGAGTGATTTTCACGATCGACGAACCCTGAGGTGCGTTTACGTGTCGGTCATCAACACTCGCAGTTTTGGCCGATTCTGACCCGTTTCATGGACTATTACTCACTGTTTTGGGGTCCGAGAGTGATTTTCACGATCGACGAACCCCGAGGTGCGTTTACGTGTCGGTCATCAACACTCGCAGTTCTGGCCAATTCTGACCCGTTTCATGGACTATTACTCACTGTTTTGGGGTCCGGGAGTGATTTTCACGATCGACGAACCCCGAGGTGCGTTTACGTGTCGGTCATCAACACTCGCAGTTTTGGCCGATTCTGACACATTTCATGGACTATTACTCACTGTTTTGGGGTCCTGGAGTGATTTTCATGATTGATGAACCCCGGGGTGCGTTTACTTGTCGGTCATAAACACTCGCAGTTTTGGCCGATTCTGACACGTTTCGTGGACTATTACTCACTGTTTTGGGGTCCTGGACTGATTTTCACGATTGACGAACCCCGGGGTGCGCTTACTTGTCGGTCATCGACACTCGCAGTTTTGACCGATTTTGACACGTTTCGTGGACTAGTACTCACTGTTTTGGGGTCCCAGAGTAATTTTCACGATCGACGAACCCCGAGGTGCGTTTACGTGTCCATCATCAACACTCGCAGTTTTGACCGATTCTGTCCTGTTTCATGGACTATTACTGACTGTATTGGTGTCCCGGACTGATTTCCATGATTGACGAACCCCGAGGTGTGTTTAAATGTCGGTCATAAACACTCGCTGTTTTGGCCCATTCTGGCCCGTTTCGTGGACTATTACTCACTGTTTTGGGGCCCCAGAGTGATTTTCACGATCGACGAACCCCGAGGTGCGTTTACGTGTCCGTCATCAACACTCGCAGTTTTGGCCGATTCTGACCCGTTTCATGGACTATTACACACTGTTTTGGGGTCCTGGAGTGATTTCCACGATTGACGAACCCCGAAGTGCGTTTACGTGTCGGTCATCAACACTCGCAGTTTTGGCCGATTCTGACACGTTTCGTGGACTGGTACTCACTGTTTTGGGGTCCCAGAGTAATTTTCACGATCGACGAACCCCGAGGTGCGTTTACGTGTCGGTCATCAACACTCGCAGTTTTGACCGATTCTGTCCTGTTTCATGGACTATTACTCACTGTTTTGGGGTCCTGGAGTGATTTCCACGATTGACGAATCCCGGGATGTGTTTACGTGTCGGTCATCAACACTCGCAGTTTTGGCCGATTCTGACACGTTTCGTGGACTAGTACTCACTGTTTTGGGGTCCCAGAGTAATTTTCACGATCGACGAACCCCGAGGTGCGTTTACGTGTCGGTCATCAACACTCGCAGTTTTGACCGATTCTGTCCTGTTTCATGGACTATTACTGACTGTATTGGTGTCCCGGACTGATTTCCATGATTGACGAACCCCGAGGTGTGTTTAAATGTCGGTCATAAACACTCGCTGTTTTGGCCCATTCTGGCCCGTTTCGTGGACTATTACTCACTGTTTTGGGGCCCCAGAGTGATTTTCACGATCGACGAACCCCGAGGTGCGTTTACGTGTCCGTCATCAACACTCGCAGTTTTGGCCGATTCTGACCCGTTTCATGGACTATTACACACTGTTTTGGGGTCCTGGAGTGATTTCCACGATTGACGAACCCCGAAGTGCGTTTACGTGTCGGTCATCAACACTCGCAGTTTTGACCGATTCTGTCCTGTTTCATGGACTATTACTGACTGTATTGGTGTCCCAGAGTGATTTTCACGATTGACGAACCCCGAGGTGCGTTTACGTGTCGGTCATCAACACTCGCAGTTTTGGCCGATTCTGACACGTTTCATGGACTATTACTCACTGTTTTGGGGTCCTGGAGTGATTTCCACGATTGACGAATCCCGGGATGTGTTTACGTGTCGGTCATCAACACTCGCAGTTTTGGCCGATTCTGACACGTTTCGTGGACTAGTACTCACTGTTTTGGGGTCCCAGAGTAATTTTCACGATCGACGAACCCCGAGGTGCGTTTACGTGTCGGTCATCAACACTCGCAGTTTTGACCGATTCTGTCCTGTTTCATGGACTATTACTGACTGTATTGGTGTCCCGGACTGATTTCCATGATTGACGAACCCCGAGGTGTGTTTAAATGTCGGTCATAAACACTCGCTGTTTTGGCCCATTCTGGCCCGTTTCGTGGACTATTACTCACTGTTTTGGGGCCCCAGAGTGATTTTCACGATCGACGAACCCCGAGGTGCGTTTACGTGTCCGTCATCAACACTCGCAGTTTTGGCCGATTCTGACCCGTTTCATGGACTATTACACACTGTTTTGGGGTCCTGGAGTGATTTCCACGATTGACGAACCCCGAAGTGCGTTTACGTGTCGGTCATCAACACTCGCAGTTTTGGCCGATTCTGACACGTTTCGTGGACTGGTACTCACTGTTTTGGGGTCCCAGAGTAATTTTCACGATCGACGAACCCCGAGGTGCGTTTACGTGTCGGTCATCAACACTCGCAGTTTTGACCGATTCTGTCCTGTTTCATGGACTATTACTCACTGTTTTGGGGTCCTGGAGTGATTTCCACGATTGACGAATCCCGGGATGTGTTTACGTGTCGGTCATCAACACTCGCAGTTTTGGCCGATTCTGACACGTTTCGTGGACTAGTACTCACTGTTTTGGGGTCCCAGAGTAATTTTCACGATCGACGAACCCCGAGGTGCGTTTACGTGTCGGTCATCAACACTCGCAGTTTTGACCGATTCTGTCCTGTTTCATGGACTATTACTGACTGTATTGGTGTCCCGGACTGATTTCCATGATTGACGAACCCCGAGGTGTGTTTAAATGTCGGTCATAAACACTCGCTGTTTTGGCCCATTCTGGCCCGTTTCGTGGACTATTACTCACTGTTTTGGGGCCCCAGAGTGATTTTCACGATCGACGAACCCCGAGGTGCGTTTACGTGTCCGTCATCAACACTCGCAGTTTTGGCCGATTCTGACCCGTTTCATGGACTATTACTCACTGTTTTGGGGTCCGGGAGTGATTTTCACGATCGACGAACCCCGAGGTGCGTTTACGTGTCGGTCATCAACACTCGCAGTTTTGGCCGATTCTGACACATTTCATGGACTATTACTCACTGTTTTGGGGTCCTGGAGTGATTTTCATGATTGATGAACCCCGGGGTGCGTTTACTTGTCGGTCATAAACACTCGCAGTTTTGGCCGATTCTGACACGTTTCGTGGACTATTACTCACTGTTTTGGGGTCCTGGACTGATTTTCACGATTGACGAACCCCGGGGTGCGCTTACTTGTCGGTCATCGACACTCGCAGTTTTGACCGATTTTGACACGTTTCGTGGACTAGTACTCACTGTTTTGGGGCCCCAGAGTGATTTTCACGATCGACGAACCCCGAAGTGCGTTTACGTGTCGGTCATCAACACTCGCAGTTTTGACCGATTCTGTCCTGTTTCATGGACTATTACTGACTGTATTGGTGTCCCAGAGTGATTTTCACGATTGACGAACCCCGAGGTGCGTTTACGTGTCGGTCATCAACACTCGCAGTTTTGGCCGATTCTGACACGTTTCATGGACTATTACTCACTGTTTTGGGGTCCTGGAGTGATTTCCACGATTGACGAATCCCGGGATGTGTTTACGTGTCGGTCATCAACACTCGCAGTTTTGGCCGATTCTGACACGTTTCGTGGACTAGTACTCACTGTTTTGGGGTCCCAGAGTAATTTTCACGATCGACGAACCCCGAGGTGCGTTTACGTGTCGGTCATCAACACTCGCAGTTTTGACCGATTCTGTCCTGTTTCATGGACTATTACTGACTGTATTGGTGTCCCGGACTGATTTCCATGATTGACGAACCCCGAGGTGTGTTTAAATGTCGGTCATAAACACTCGCTGTTTTGGCCCATTCTGGCCCGTTTCGTGGACTATTACTCACTGTTTTGGGGCCCCAGAGTGATTTTCACGATCGACGAACCCCGAGGTGCGTTTACGTGTCCGTCATCAACACTCGCAGTTTTGGCCGATTCTGACCCGTTTCATGGACTATTACACACTGTTTTGGGGTCCTGGAGTGATTTCCACGATTGACGAACCCCGAAGTGCGTTTACGTGTCGGTCATCAACACTCGCAGTTTTGGCCGATTCTGACACGTTTCGTGGACTGGTACTCACTGTTTTGGGGTCCCAGAGTAATTTTCACGATCGACGAACCCCGAGGTGCGTTTACGTGTCGGTCATCAACACTCGCAGTTTTGACCGATTCTGTCCTGTTTCATGGACTATTACTCACTGTTTTGGGGTCCTGGAGTGATTTCCACGATTGACGAATCCCGGGATGTGTTTACGTGTCGGTCATCAACACTCGCAGTTTTGGCCGATTCTGACACGTTTCGTGGACTAGTACTCACTGTTTTGGGGTCCCAGAGTAATTTTCACGATCGACGAACCCCGAGGTGCGTTTACGTGTCGGTCATCAACACTCGCAGTTTTGACCGATTCTGTCCTGTTTCATGGACTATTACTGACTGTATTGGTGTCCCGGACTGATTTCCATGATTGACGAACCCCGAGGTGTGTTTAAATGTCGGTCATAAACACTCGCTGTTTTGGCCCATTCTGGCCCGTTTCGTGGACTATTACTCACTGTTTTGGGGCCCCAGAGTGATTTTCACGATCGACGAACCCCGAGGTGCGTTTACGTGTCCGTCATCAACACTCGCAGTTTTGGCCGATTCTGACCCGTTTCATGGACTATTACTCACTGTTTTGGGGTCCGGGAGTGATTTTCACGATCGACGAACCCCGAGGTGCGTTTACGTGTCGGTCATCAACACTCGCAGTTTTGGCCGATTCTGACACATTTCATGGACTATTACTCACTGTTTTGGGGTCCTGGAGTGATTTTCATGATTGATGAACCCCGGGGTGCGTTTACTTGTCGGTCATAAACACTCGCAGTTTTGGCCGATTCTGACACGTTTCGTGGACTATTACTCACTGTTTTGGGGTCCTGGACTGATTTTCACGATTGACGAACCCCGGGGTGCGCTTACTTGTCGGTCATCGACACTCGCAGTTTTGACCGATTTTGACACGTTTCGTGGACTAGTACTCACTGTTTTGGGGTCCCAGAGTAATTTTCACGATCGACGAACCCCGAGGTGCGTTTACGTGTCCATCATCAACACTCGCAGTTTTGACCGATTCTGTCCTGTTTCATGGACTATTACTGACTGTATTGGTGTCCCGGACTGATTTCCATGATTGACGAACCCCGAGGTGTGTTTAAATGTCGGTCATAAACACTCGCTGTTTTGGCCCATTCTGGCCCGTTTCGTGGACTATTACTCACTGTTTTGGGGCCCCAGAGTGATTTTCACGATCGACGAACCCCGAGGTGCGTTTACGTGTCCGTCATCAACACTCGCAGTTTTGGCCGATTCTGACCCGTTTCATGGACTATTACACACTGTTTTGGGGTCCTGGAGTGATTTCCACGATTGACGAACCCCGAAGTGCGTTTACGTGTCGGTCATCAACACTCGCAGTTTTGGCCGATTCTGACACGTTTCGTGGACTGGTACTCACTGTTTTGGGGTCCCAGAGTAATTTTCACGATCGACGAACCCCGAGGTGCGTTTACGTGTCGGTCATCAACACTCGCAGTTTTGACCGATTCTGTCCTGTTTCATGGACTATTACTCACTGTTTTGGGGTCCTGGAGTGATTTCCACGATTGACGAATCCCGGGATGTGTTTACGTGTCGGTCATCAACACTCGCAGTTTTGGCCGATTCTGACACGTTTCGTGGACTAGTACTCACTGTTTTGGGGTCCCAGAGTAATTTTCACGATCGACGAACCCCGAGGTGCGTTTACGTGTCGGTCATCAACACTCGCAGTTTTGACCGATTCTGTCCTGTTTCATGGACTATTACTGACTGTATTGGTGTCCCGGACTGATTTCCATGATTGACGAACCCCGAGGTGTGTTTAAATGTCGGTCATAAACACTCGCTGTTTTGGCCCATTCTGGCCCGTTTCGTGGACTATTACTCACTGTTTTGGGGCCCCAGAGTGATTTTCACGATCGACGAACCCCGAGGTGCGTTTACGTGTCCGTCATCAACACTCGCAGTTTTGGCCGATTCTGACCCGTTTCATGGACTATTACACACTGTTTTGGGGTCCTGGAGTGATTTCCACGATTGACGAACCCCGAAGTGCGTTTACGTGTCGGTCATCAACACTCGCAGTTTTGACCGATTCTGTCCTGTTTCATGGACTATTACTGACTGTATTGGTGTCCCAGAGTGATTTTCACGATTGACGAACCCCGAGGTGCGTTTACGTGTCGGTCATCAACACTCGCAGTTTTGGCCGATTCTGACACGTTTCATGGACTATTACTCACTGTTTTGGGGTCCTGGAGTGATTTCCACGATTGACGAATCCCGGGATGTGTTTACGTGTCGGTCATCAACACTCGCAGTTTTGGCCGATTCTGACACGTTTCGTGGACTAGTACTCACTGTTTTGGGGTCCCAGAGTAATTTTCACGATCGACGAACCCCGAGGTGCGTTTACGTGTCGGTCATCAACACTCGCAGTTTTGACCGATTCTGTCCTGTTTCATGGACTATTACTGACTGTATTGGTGTCCCGGACTGATTTCCATGATTGACGAACCCCGAGGTGTGTTTAAATGTCGGTCATAAACACTCGCTGTTTTGGCCCATTCTGGCCCGTTTCGTGGACTATTACTCACTGTTTTGGGGCCCCAGAGTGATTTTCACGATCGACGAACCCCGAGGTGCGTTTACGTGTCCGTCATCAACACTCGCAGTTTTGGCCGATTCTGACCCGTTTCATGGACTATTACACACTGTTTTGGGGTCCTGGAGTGATTTCCACGATTGACGAACCCCGAAGTGCGTTTACGTGTCGGTCATCAACACTCGCAGTTTTGGCCGATTCTGACACGTTTCGTGGACTGGTACTCACTGTTTTGGGGTCCCAGAGTAATTTTCACGATCGACGAACCCCGAGGTGCGTTTACGTGTCGGTCATCAACACTCGCAGTTTTGACCGATTCTGTCCTGTTTCATGGACTATTACTCACTGTTTTGGGGTCCTGGAGTGATTTCCACGATTGACGAATCCCGGGATGTGTTTACGTGTCGGTCATCAACACTCGCAGTTTTGGCCGATTCTGACACGTTTCGTGGACTAGTACTCACTGTTTTGGGGTCCCAGAGTAATTTTCACGATCGACGAACCCCGAGGTGCGTTTACGTGTCGGTCATCAACACTCGCAGTTTTGACCGATTCTGTCCTGTTTCATGGACTATTACTGACTGTATTGGTGTCCCGGACTGATTTCCATGATTGACGAACCCCGAGGTGTGTTTAAATGTCGGTCATAAACACTCGCTGTTTTGGCCCATTCTGGCCCGTTTCGTGGACTATTACTCACTGTTTTGGGGCCCCAGAGTGATTTTCACGATCGACGAACCCCGAGGTGCGTTTACGTGTCCGTCATCAACACTCGCAGTTTTGGCCGATTCTGACCCGTTTCATGGACTATTACACACTGTTTTGGGGTCCTGGAGTGATTTCCACGATTGACGAACCCCGAAGTGCGTTTACGTGTCGGTCATCAACACTCGCAGTTTTGGCCGATTCTGACACGTTTCGTGGACTGGTACTCACTGTTTTGGGGTCCCAGAGTAATTTTCACGATCGACGAACCCCGAGGTGCGTTTACGTGTCGGTCATCAACACTCGCAGTTTTGACCGATTCTGTCCTGTTTCATGGACTATTACTCACTGTTTTGGGGTCCTGGAGTGATTTCCACGATTGACGAATCCCGGGATGTGTTTACGTGTCGGTCATCAACACTCGCAGTTTTGGCCGATTCTGACACGTTTCGTGGACTAGTACTCACTGTTTTGGGGTCCCAGAGTAATTTTCACGATCGACGAACCCCGAGGTGCGTTTACGTGTCGGTCATCAACACTCGCAGTTTTGACCGATTCTGTCCTGTTTCATGGACTATTACTGACTGTATTGGTGTCCCGGACTGATTTCCATGATTGACGAACCCCGAGGTGTGTTTAAATGTCGGTCATAAACACTCGCTGTTTTGGCCCATTCTGGCCCGTTTCGTGGACTATTACTCACTGTTTTGGGGCCCCAGAGTGATTTTCACGATCGACGAACCCCGAGGTGCGTTTACGTGTCCGTCATCAACACTCGCAGTTTTGGCCGATTCTGACCCGTTTCATGGACTATTACACACTGTTTTGGGGTCCTGGAGTGATTTCCACGATTGACGAACCCCGAAGTGCGTTTACGTGTCGGTCATCAACACTCGCAGTTTTGACCGATTCTGTCCTGTTTCATGGACTATTACTGACTGTATTGGTGTCCCAGAGTGATTTTCACGATTGACGAACCCCGAGGTGCGTTTACGTGTCGGTCATCAACACTCGCAGTTTTGGCCGATTCTGACACGTTTCATGGACTATTACTCACTGTTTTGGGGTCCTGGAGTGATTTCCACGATTGACGAATCCCGGGATGTGTTTACGTGTCGGTCATCAACACTCGCAGTTTTGGCCGATTCTGACACGTTTCGTGGACTAGTACTCACTGTTTTGGGGTCCCAGAGTAATTTTCACGATCGACGAACCCCGAGGTGCGTTTACGTGTCGGTCATCAACACTCGCAGTTTTGACCGATTCTGTCCTGTTTCATGGACTATTACTGACTGTATTGGTGTCCCGGACTGATTTCCATGATTGACGAACCCCGAGGTGTGTTTAAATGTCGGTCATAAACACTCGCTGTTTTGGCCCATTCTGGCCCGTTTCGTGGACTATTACTCACTGTTTTGGGGCCCCAGAGTGATTTTCACGATCGACGAACCCCGAGGTGCGTTTACGTGTCCGTCATCAACACTCGCAGTTTTGGCCGATTCTGACCCGTTTCATGGACTATTACACACTGTTTTGGGGTCCTGGAGTGATTTCCACGATTGACGAACCCCGAAGTGCGTTTACGTGTCGGTCATCAACACTCGCAGTTTTGGCCGATTCTGACACGTTTCGTGGACTGGTACTCACTGTTTTGGGGTCCCAGAGTAATTTTCACGATCGACGAACCCCGAGGTGCGTTTACGTGTCGGTCATCAACACTCGCAGTTTTGACCGATTCTGTCCTGTTTCATGGACTATTACTGACTGTATTGGTGTCCCGGACTGATTTCCATGATTGACGAACCCCGAGGTGTGTTTAAATGTCGGTCATAAACACTCGCTGTTTTGGCCCATTCTGGCCCGTTTCGTGGACTATTACTCACTGTTTTGGGGCCCCAGAGTGATTTTCACGATCGACGAACCCCGAGGTGCGTTTACGTGTCCGTCATCAACACTCGCAGTTTTGGCCGATTCTGACCCGTTTCATGGACTATTACACACTGTTTTGGGGTCCTGGAGTGATTTCCACGATTGACGAACCCCGAAGTGCGTTTACGTGTCGGTCATCAACACTCGCAGTTTTGGCCGATTCTGACACGTTTCGTGGACTGGTACTCACTGTTTTGGGGTCCCAGAGTAATTTTCACGATCGACGAACCCCGAGGTGCGTTTACGTGTCGGTCATCAACACTCGCAGTTTTGACCGATTCTGTCCTGTTTCATGGACTATTACTCACTGTTTTGGGGTCCTGGAGTGATTTCCACGATTGACGAATCCCGGGATGTGTTTACGTGTCGGTCATCAACACTCGCAGTTTTGGCCGATTCTGACACGTTTCGTGGACTAGTACTCACTGTTTTGGGGTCCCAGAGTAATTTTCACGATCGACGAACCCCGAGGTGCGTTTACGTGTCGGTCATCAACACTCGCAGTTTTGACCGATTCTGTCCTGTTTCATGGACTATTACTGACTGTATTGGTGTCCCGGACTGATTTCCATGATTGACGAACCCCGAGGTGTGTTTAAATGTCGGTCATAAACACTCGCTGTTTTGGCCCATTCTGGCCCGTTTCGTGGACTATTACTCACTGTTTTGGGGCCCCAGAGTGATTTTCACGATCGACGAACCCCGAGGTGCGTTTACGTGTCCGTCATCAACACTCGCAGTTTTGGCCGATTCTGACCCGTTTCATGGACTATTACACACTGTTTTGGGGTCCTGGAGTGATTTCCACGATTGACGAACCCCGAAGTGCGTTTACGTGTCGGTCATCAACACTCGCAGTTTTGACCGATTCTGTCCTGTTTCATGGACTATTACTGACTGTATTGGTGTCCCAGAGTGATTTTCACGATTGACGAACCCCGAGGTGCGTTTACGTGTCGGTCATCAACACTCGCAGTTTTGGCCGATTCTGACACGTTTCATGGACTATTACTCACTGTTTTGGGGTCCTGGAGTGATTTCCACGATTGACGAATCCCGGGATGTGTTTACGTGTCGGTCATCAACACTCGCAGTTTTGGCCGATTCTGACACGTTTCGTGGACTAGTACTCACTGTTTTGGGGTCCCAGAGTAATTTTCACGATCGACGAACCCCGAGGTGCGTTTACGTGTCGGTCATCAACACTCGCAGTTTTGACCGATTCTGTCCTGTTTCATGGACTATTACTGACTGTATTGGTGTCCCGGACTGATTTCCATGATTGACGAACCCCGAGGTGTGTTTAAATGTCGGTCATAAACACTCGCTGTTTTGGCCCATTCTGGCCCGTTTCGTGGACTATTACTCACTGTTTTGGGGCCCCAGAGTGATTTTCACGATCGACGAACCCCGAGGTGCGTTTACGTGTCCGTCATCAACACTCGCAGTTTTGGCCGATTCTGACCCGTTTCATGGACTATTACACACTGTTTTGGGGTCCTGGAGTGATTTCCACGATTGACGAACCCCGAAGTGCGTTTACGTGTCGGTCATCAACACTCGCAGTTTTGGCCGATTCTGACACGTTTCGTGGACTGGTACTCACTGTTTTGGGGTCCCAGAGTAATTTTCACGATCGACGAACCCCGAGGTGCGTTTACGTGTCGGTCATCAACACTCGCAGTTTTGACCGATTCTGTCCTGTTTCATGGACTATTACTCACTGTTTTGGGGTCCTGGAGTGATTTCCACGATTGACGAATCCCGGGATGTGTTTACGTGTCGGTCATCAACACTCGCAGTTTTGGCCGATTCTGACACGTTTCGTGGACTAGTACTCACTGTTTTGGGGTCCCAGAGTAATTTTCACGATCGACGAACCCCGAGGTGCGTTTACGTGTCGGTCATCAACACTCGCAGTTTTGACCGATTCTGTCCTGTTTCATGGACTATTACTGACTGTATTGGTGTCCCGGACTGATTTCCATGATTGACGAACCCCGAGGTGTGTTTAAATGTCGGTCATAAACACTCGCTGTTTTGGCCCATTCTGGCCCGTTTCGTGGACTATTACTCACTGTTTTGGGGCCCCAGAGTGATTTTCACGATCGACGAACCCCGAGGTGCGTTTACGTGTCCGTCATCAACACTCGCAGTTTTGGCCGATTCTGACCCGTTTCATGGACTATTACACACTGTTTTGGGGTCCTGGAGTGATTTCCACGATTGACGAACCCCGAAGTGCGTTTACGTGTCGGTCATCAACACTCGCAGTTTTGACCGATTCTGTCCTGTTTCATGGACTATTACTGACTGTATTGGTGTCCCAGAGTGATTTTCACGATTGACGAACCCCGAGGTGCGTTTACGTGTCGGTCATCAACACTCGCAGTTTTGGCCGATTCTGACACGTTTCATGGACTATTACTCACTGTTTTGGGGTCCTGGAGTGATTTCCACGATTGACGAATCCCGGGATGTGTTTACGTGTCGGTCATCAACACTCGCAGTTTTGGCCGATTCTGACACGTTTCGTGGACTAGTACTCACTGTTTTGGGGTCCCAGAGTAATTTTCACGATCGACGAACCCCGAGGTGCGTTTACGTGTCGGTCATCAACACTCGCAGTTTTGACCGATTCTGTCCTGTTTCATGGACTATTACTGACTGTATTGGTGTCCCGGACTGATTTCCATGATTGACGAACCCCGAGGTGTGTTTAAATGTCGGTCATAAACACTCGCTGTTTTGGCCCATTCTGGCCCGTTTCGTGGACTATTACTCACTGTTTTGGGGCCCCAGAGTGATTTTCACGATCGACGAACCCCGAGGTGCGTTTACGTGTCCGTCATCAACACTCGCAGTTTTGGCCGATTCTGACCCGTTTCATGGACTATTACACACTGTTTTGGGGTCCTGGAGTGATTTCCACGATTGACGAACCCCGAAGTGCGTTTACGTGTCGGTCATCAACACTCGCAGTTTTGGCCGATTCTGACACGTTTCGTGGACTGGTACTCACTGTTTTGGGGTCCCAGAGTAATTTTCACGATCGACGAACCCCGAGGTGCGTTTACGTGTCGGTCATCAACACTCGCAGTTTTGACCGATTCTGTCCTGTTTCATGGACTATTACTCACTGTTTTGGGGTCCTGGAGTGATTTCCACGATTGACGAATCCCGGGATGTGTTTACGTGTCGGTCATCAACACTCGCAGTTTTGGCCGATTCTGACACGTTTCGTGGACTAGTACTCACTGTTTTGGGGTCCCAGAGTAATTTTCACGATCGACGAACCCCGAGGTGCGTTTACGTGTCGGTCATCAACACTCGCAGTTTTGACCGATTCTGTCCTGTTTCATGGACTATTACTGACTGTATTGGTGTCCCGGACTGATTTCCATGATTGACGAACCCCGAGGTGTGTTTAAATGTCGGTCATAAACACTCGCTGTTTTGGCCCATTCTGGCCCGTTTCGTGGACTATTACTCACTGTTTTGGGGCCCCAGAGTGATTTTCACGATCGACGAACCCCGAGGTGCGTTTACGTGTCCGTCATCAACACTCGCAGTTTTGGCCGATTCTGACCCGTTTCATGGACTATTACACACTGTTTTGGGGTCCTGGAGTGATTTCCACGATTGACGAACCCCGAAGTGCGTTTACGTGTCGGTCATCAACACTCGCAGTTTTGGCCGATTCTGACACGTTTCGTGGACTGGTACTCACTGTTTTGGGGTCCCAGAGTAATTTTCACGATCGACGAACCCCGAGGTGCGTTTACGTGTCGGTCATCAACACTCGCAGTTTTGACCGATTCTGTCCTGTTTCATGGACTATTACTCACTGTTTTGGGGTCCTGGAGTGATTTCCACGATTGACGAATCCCGGGATGTGTTTACGTGTCGGTCATCAACACTCGCAGTTTTGGCCGATTCTGACACGTTTCGTGGACTAGTACTCACTGTTTTGGGGTCCCAGAGTAATTTTCACGATCGACGAACCCCGAGGTGCGTTTACGTGTCGGTCATCAACACTCGCAGTTTTGACCGATTCTGTCCTGTTTCATGGACTATTACTGACTGTATTGGTGTCCCGGACTGATTTCCATGATTGACGAACCCCGAGGTGTGTTTAAATGTCGGTCATAAACACTCGCTGTTTTGGCCCATTCTGGCCCGTTTCGTGGACTATTACTCACTGTTTTGGGGCCCCAGAGTGATTTTCACGATCGACGAACCCCGAGGTGCGTTTACGTGTCCGTCATCAACACTCGCAGTTTTGGCCGATTCTGACCCGTTTCATGGACTATTACACACTGTTTTGGGGTCCTGGAGTGATTTCCACGATTGACGAACCCCGAAGTGCGTTTACGTGTCGGTCATCAACACTCGCAGTTTTGACCGATTCTGTCCTGTTTCATGGACTATTACTGACTGTATTGGTGTCCCAGAGTGATTTTCACGATTGACGAACCCCGAGGTGCGTTTACGTGTCGGTCATCAACACTCGCAGTTTTGGCCGATTCTGACACGTTTCATGGACTATTACTCACTGTTTTGGGGTCCTGGAGTGATTTCCACGATTGACGAATCCCGGGATGTGTTTACGTGTCGGTCATCAACACTCGCAGTTTTGGCCGATTCTGACACGTTTCGTGGACTAGTACTCACTGTTTTGGGGTCCCAGAGTAATTTTCACGATCGACGAACCCCGAGGTGCGTTTACGTGTCGGTCATCAACACTCGCAGTTTTGACCGATTCTGTCCTGTTTCATGGACTATTACTTATTGTATTGGTGTCCCGGACTGATTTCCATGATTGACGAACCCCGAGGTGCGTTTACGTGTCGGTCATCAACACTCGCAGTTTTGGCCGATTCTGACACATTTCATGGACTATTACTCACTGTTTTGGGGTCCTGGAGTGATTTTCACGATCGACGAACCCTGAGGTGCGTTTACGTGTCGGTCATCAACACTCGCAGTTTTGGCCGATTCTGACACGTTTCGTGGACTATTACTCACTGTTTTGGGGCCCCAGAGTGATTTTCACGATCGACGAACCCTGAGGTGCGTTTACGTGTCGGTCATCAACACTCGCAGTTTTGGCCGATTCTGACCCGTTTCATGGACTATTACTCACTGTTTTGGGGTCCGAGAGTGATTTTCACGATCGACGAACCCCGAGGTGCGTTTACGTGTCGGTCATCAACACTCGCAGTTCTGGCCAATTCTGACCCGTTTCATGGACTATTACTCACTGTTTTGGGGTCCGGGAGTGATTTTCACGATCGACGAACCCCGAGGTGCGTTTACGTGTCGGTCATCAACACTCGCAGTTTTGGCCGATTCTGACACATTTCATGGACTATTACTCACTGTTTTGGGGTCCTGGAGTGATTTTCATGATTGATGAACCCCGGGGTGCGTTTACTTGTCGGTCATAAACACTCGCAGTTTTGGCCGATTCTGACACGTTTCGTGGACTATTACTCACTGTTTTGGGGTCCTGGACTGATTTTCACGATTGACGAACCCCGGGGTGCGCTTACTTGTCGGTCATCGACACTCGCAGTTTTGACCGATTTTGACACGTTTCGTGGACTAGTACTCACTGTTTTGGGGTCCCAGAGTAATTTTCACGATCGACGAACCCCGAGGTGCGTTTACGTGTCCATCATCAACACTCGCAGTTTTGACCGATTCTGTCCTGTTTCATGGACTATTACTGACTGTATTGGTGTCCCGGACTGATTTCCATGATTGACGAACCCCGAGGTGTGTTTAAATGTCGGTCATAAACACTCGCTGTTTTGGCCCATTCTGGCCCGTTTCGTGGACTATTACTCACTGTTTTGGGGCCCCAGAGTGATTTTCACGATCGACGAACCCCGAGGTGCGTTTACGTGTCCGTCATCAACACTCGCAGTTTTGGCCGATTCTGACCCGTTTCATGGACTATTACACACTGTTTTGGGGTCCTGGAGTGATTTCCACGATTGACGAACCCCGAAGTGCGTTTACGTGTCGGTCATCAACACTCGCAGTTTTGGCCGATTCTGACACGTTTCGTGGACTAGTACTCACTGTTTTGGGGTCCCAGAGTAATTTTCACGATCGACGAACCCCGAGGTGCGTTTACGTGTCGGTCATCAACACTCGCAGTTTTGACCGATTCTGTCCTGTTTCATGGACTATTACTGACTGTATTGGTGTCCCGGACTGATTTCCATGATTGACGAACCCCGAGGTGTGTTTAAATGTCGGTCATAAACACTCGCTGTTTTGGCCCATTCTGGCCCGTTTCGTGGACTATTACTCACTGTTTTGGGGCCCCAGAGTGATTTTCACGATCGACGAACCCCGAGGTGCGTTTACGTGTCCGTCATCAACACTCGCAGTTTTGGCCGATTCTGACCCGTTTCATGGACTATTACACACTGTTTTGGGGTCCTGGAGTGATTTCCACGATTGACGAACCCCGAAGTGCGTTTACGTGTCGGTCATCAACACTCGCAGTTTTGACCGATTCTGTCCTGTTTCATGGACTATTACTGACTGTATTGGTGTCCCAGAGTGATTTTCACGATTGACGAACCCCGAGGTGCGTTTACGTGTCGGTCATCAACACTCGCAGTTTTGGCCGATTCTGACCCGTTTCATGGACTATTACTCACTGTTTTGGGGTCCGAGAGTGATTTTCACGATCGACGAACCCCGAGGTGCGTTTACGTGTCGGTCATCAACACTCGCAGTTCTGGCCAATTCTGACCCGTTTCATGGACTATTACTCACTGTTTTGGGGTCCGGGAGTGATTTTCACGATCGACGAACCCCGAGGTGCGTTTACGTGTCGGTCATCAACACTCGCAGTTTTGGCCGATTCTGACACATTTCATGGACTATTACTCACTGTTTTGGGGTCCTGGAGTGATTTTCATGATTGATGAACCCCGGGGTGCGTTTACTTGTCGGTCATAAACACTCGCAGTTTTGGCCGATTCTGACACGTTTCGTGGACTATTACTCACTGTTTTGGGGTCCTGGACTGATTTTCACGATTGACGAACCCCGGGGTGCGCTTACTTGTCGGTCATCGACACTCGCAGTTTTGACCGATTTTGACACGTTTCGTGGACTAGTACTCACTGTTTTGGGGTCCCAGAGTAATTTTCACGATCGACGAACCCCGAGGTGCGTTTACGTGTCCATCATCAACACTCGCAGTTTTGACCGATTCTGTCCTGTTTCATGGACTATTACTGACTGTATTGGTGTCCCGGACTGATTTCCATGATTGACGAACCCCGAGGTGTGTTTAAATGTCGGTCATAAACACTCGCTGTTTTGGCCCATTCTGGCCCGTTTCGTGGACTATTACTCACTGTTTTGGGGCCCCAGAGTGATTTTCACGATCGACGAACCCCGAGGTGCGTTTACGTGTCCGTCATCAACACTCGCAGTTTTGGCCGATTCTGACCCGTTTCATGGACTATTACACACTGTTTTGGGGTCCTGGAGTGATTTCCACGATTGACGAACCCCGAAGTGCGTTTACGTGTCGGTCATCAACACTCGCAGTTTTGGCCGATTCTGACACGTTTCGTGGACTAGTACTCACTGTTTTGGGGTCCCAGAGTAATTTTCACGATCGACGAACCCCGAGGTGCGTTTACGTGTCGGTCATCAACACTCGCAGTTTTGACCGATTCTGTCCTGTTTCATGGACTATTACTGACTGTATTGGTGTCCCGGACTGATTTCCATGATTGACGAACCCCGAGGTGTGTTTAAATGTCGGTCATAAACACTCGCTGTTTTGGCCCATTCTGGCCCGTTTCGTGGACTATTACTCACTGTTTTGGGGCCCCAGAGTGATTTTCACGATCGACGAACCCCGAGGTGCGTTTACGTGTCCGTCATCAACACTCGCAGTTTTGGCCGATTCTGACCCGTTTCATGGACTATTACACACTGTTTTGGGGTCCTGGAGTGATTTCCACGATTGACGAACCCCGAAGTGCGTTTACGTGTCGGTCATCAACACTCGCAGTTTTGACCGATTCTGTCCTGTTTCATGGACTATTACTGACTGTATTGGTGTCCCAGAGTGATTTTCACGATTGACGAACCCCGAGGTGCGTTTACGTGTCGGTCATCAACACTCGCAGTTTTGGCCGATTCTGACACGTTTCATGGACTATTACTCACTGTTTTGGGGTCCTGGAGTGATTTCCACGATTGACGAATCCCGGGATGTGTTTACGTGTCGGTCATCAACACTCGCAGTTTTGGCCGATTCTGACACGTTTCGTGGACTAGTACTCACTGTTTTGGGGTCCCAGAGTAATTTTCACGATCGACGAACCCCGAGGTGCGTTTACGTGTCGGTCATCAACACTCGCAGTTTTGACCGATTCTGTCCTGTTTCATGGACTATTACTTATTGTATTGGTGTCCCGGACTGATTTCCATGATTGACGAACCCCGAGGTGCGTTTACGTGTCGGTCATCAACACTCGCAGTTTTGGCCGATTCTGACACATTTCATGGACTATTACTCACTGTTTTGGGGTCCTGGAGTGATTTTCACGATCGACGAACCCTGAGGTGCGTTTACGTGTCGGTCATCAACACTCGCAGTTTTGGCCGATTCTGACACGTTTCGTGGACTATTACTCACTGTTTTGGGGCCCCAGAGTGATTTTCACGATCGACGAACCCTGAGGTGCGTTTACGTGTCGGTCATCAACACTCGCAGTTTTGGCCGATTCTGACCCGTTTCATGGACTATTACTCACTGTTTTGGGGTCCGAGAGTGATTTTCACGATCGACGAACCCCGAGGTGCGTTTACGTGTCGGTCATCAACACTCGCAGTTCTGGCCAATTCTGACCCGTTTCATGGACTATTACTCACTGTTTTGGGGTCCGGGAGTGATTTTCACGATCGACGAACCCCGAGGTGCGTTTACGTGTCGGTCATCAACACTCGCAGTTTTGGCCGATTCTGACACATTTCATGGACTATTACTCACTGTTTTGGGGTCCTGGAGTGATTTTCATGATTGATGAACCCCGGGGTGCGTTTACTTGTCGGTCATAAACACTCGCAGTTTTGGCCGATTCTGACACGTTTCGTGGACTATTACTCACTGTTTTGGGGTCCTGGACTGATTTTCACGATTGACGAACCCCGGGGTGCGCTTACTTGTCGGTCATCGACACTCGCAGTTTTGACCGATTTTGACACGTTTCGTGGACTAGTACTCACTGTTTTGGGGTCCCAGAGTAATTTTCACGATCGACGAACCCCGAGGTGCGTTTACGTGTCCATCATCAACACTCGCAGTTTTGACCGATTCTGTCCTGTTTCATGGACTATTACTGACTGTATTGGTGTCCCGGACTGATTTCCATGATTGACGAACCCCGAGGTGTGTTTAAATGTCGGTCATAAACACTCGCTGTTTTGGCCCATTCTGGCCCGTTTCGTGGACTATTACTCACTGTTTTGGGGCCCCAGAGTGATTTTCACGATCGACGAACCCCGAGGTGCGTTTACGTGTCCGTCATCAACACTCGCAGTTTTGGCCGATTCTGACCCGTTTCATGGACTATTACACACTGTTTTGGGGTCCTGGAGTGATTTCCACGATTGACGAACCCCGAAGTGCGTTTACGTGTCGGTCATCAACACTCGCAGTTTTGGCCGATTCTGACACGTTTCGTGGACTAGTACTCACTGTTTTGGGGTCCCAGAGTAATTTTCACGATCGACGAACCCCGAGGTGCGTTTACGTGTCGGTCATCAACACTCGCAGTTTTGACCGATTCTGTCCTGTTTCATGGACTATTACTGACTGTATTGGTGTCCCGGACTGATTTCCATGATTGACGAACCCCGAGGTGTGTTTAAATGTCGGTCATAAACACTCGCTGTTTTGGCCCATTCTGGCCCGTTTCGTGGACTATTACTCACTGTTTTGGGGCCCCAGAGTGATTTTCACGATCGACGAACCCCGAGGTGCGTTTACGTGTCCGTCATCAACACTCGCAGTTTTGGCCGATTCTGACCCGTTTCATGGACTATTACACACTGTTTTGGGGTCCTGGAGTGATTTCCACGATTGACGAACCCCGAAGTGCGTTTACGTGTCGGTCATCAACACTCGCAGTTTTGACCGATTCTGTCCTGTTTCATGGACTATTACTGACTGTATTGGTGTCCCAGAGTGATTTTCACGATTGACGAACCCCGAGGTGCGTTTACGTGTCGGTCATCAACACTCGCAGTTTTGGCCGATTCTGACACGTTTCATGGACTATTACTCACTGTTTTGGGGTCCTGGAGTGATTTCCACGATTGACGAATCCCGGGATGTGTTTACGTGTCGGTCATCAACACTCGCAGTTTTGGCCGATTCTGACACGTTTCGTGGACTAGTACTCACTGTTTTGGGGTCCCAGAGTAATTTTCACGATCGACGAACCCCGAGGTGCGTTTACGTGTCGGTCATCAACACTCGCAGTTTTGACCGATTCTGTCCTGTTTCATGGACTATTACTTATTGTATTGGTGTCCCGGACTGATTTCCATGATTGACGAACCCCGAGGTGCGTTTACGTGTCGGTCATCAACACTCGCAGTTTTGGCCGATTCTGACACATTTCATGGACTATTACTCACTGTTTTGGGGTCCTGGAGTGATTTTCACGATCGACGAACCCTGAGGTGCGTTTACGTGTCGGTCATCAACACTCGCAGTTTTGGCCGATTCTGACACGTTTCGTGGACTATTACTCACTGTTTTGGGGCCCCAGAGTGATTTTCACGATCGACGAACCCTGAGGTGCGTTTACGTGTCGGTCATCAACACTCGCAGTTTTGGCCGATTCTGACCCGTTTCATGGACTCTTACTCACTGTTTTGGGGTCCGAGAGTGATTTTCACGATCGACGAACCCCGAGGTGCGTTTACGTGTCGGTCATCAACACTCGCAGTTCTGGCCAATTCTGACCCGTTTCATGGACTATTACTCACTGTTTTGGGGTCCGGGAGTGATTTTCACGATCGACGAACCCCGAGGTGCGTTTACGTGTCGGTCATCAACACTCGCAGTTTTGGCCGATTCTGACACATTTCATGGACTATTACTCACTGTTTTGGGGTCCTGGAGTGATTTTCATGATTGATGAACCCCGGGGTGCGTTTACTTGTCGGTCATAAACACTCGCAGTTTTGGCCGATTCTGACACGTTTCGTGGACTATTACTCACTGTTTTGGGGTCCTGGACTGATTTTCACGATTGACGAACCCCGGGGTGCGCTTACTTGTCGGTCATCGACACTCGCAGTTTTGACCGATTTTGACACGTTTCGTGGACTAGTACTCACTGTTTTGGGGTCCCAGAGTAATTTTCACGATCGACGAACCCCGAGGTGCGTTTACGTGTCCATCATCAACACTCGCAGTTTTGACCGATTCTGTCCTGTTTCATGGACTATTACTGACTGTATTGGTGTCCCGGACTGATTTCCATGATTGACGAACCCCGAGGTGTGTTTAAATGTCGGTCATAAACACTCGCTGTTTTGGCCCATTCTGGCCCGTTTCGTGGACTATTACTCACTGTTTTGGGGCCCCAGAGTGATTTTCACGATCGACGAACCCCGAGGTGCGTTTACGTGTCCGTCATCAACACTCGCAGTTTTGGCCGATTCTGACCCGTTTCGTGGACTAGTACTCACTGTTTTGGGGTCCCAGAGTAATTTTCACGATCGACGAACCCCGAGGTGCGTTTACGTGTCGGTCATCAACACTCGCAGTTTTGACCGATTCTGTCCTGTTTCATGGACTATTACTTATTGTATTGGTGTCCCGGACTGATTTCCATGATTGACGAACCCCGAGGTGCGTTTACGTGTCGGTCATCAACACTCGCAGTTTTGGCCGATTCTGACACATTTCATGGACTATTACTCACTGTTTTGGGGTCCTGGAGTGATTTTCACGATCGACGAACCCTGAGGTGCGTTTACGTGTCGGTCATCAACACTCGCAGTTTTGGCCGATTCTGACACGTTTCGTGGACTATTACTCACTGTTTTGGGGCCCCAGAGTGATTTTCACGATCGACGAACCCTGAGGTGCGTTTACGTGTCGGTCATCAACACTCGCAGTTTTGGCCGATTCTGACCCGTTTCATGGACTCTTACTCACTGTTTTGGGGTCCGAGAGTGATTTTCACGATCGACGAACCCCGAGGTGCGTTTACGTGTCGGTCATCAACACTCGCAGTTCTGGCCAATTCTGACCCGTTTCATGGACTATTACTCACTGTTTTGGGGTCCGGGAGTGATTTTCACGATCGACGAACCCCGAGGTGCGTTTACGTGTCGGTCATCAACACTCGCAGTTTTGGCCGATTCTGACACATTTCATGGACTATTACTCACTGTTTTGGGGTCCTGGAGTGATTTTCATGATTGATGAACCCCGGGGTGCGTTTACTTGTCGGTCATAAACACTCGCAGTTTTGGCCGATTCTGACACGTTTCGTGGACTATTACTCACTGTTTTGGGGTCCTGGACTGATTTTCACGATTGACGAACCCCGGGGTGCGCTTACTTGTCGGTCATCGACACTCGCAGTTTTGACCGATTTTGACACGTTTCGTGGACTAGTACTCACTGTTTTGGGGTCCCAGAGTAATTTTCACGATCGACGAACCCCGAGGTGCGTTTACGTGTCCATCATCAACACTCGCAGTTTTGACCGATTCTGTCCTGTTTCATGGACTATTACTGACTGTATTGGTGTCCCGGACTGATTTCCATGATTGACGAACCCCGAGGTGTGTTTAAATGTCGGTCATAAACACTCGCTGTTTTGGCCCATTCTGGCCCGTTTCGTGGACTATTACTCACTGTTTTGGGGCCCCAGAGTGATTTTCACGATCGACGAACCCCGAGGTGCGTTTACGTGTCCGTCATCAACACTCGCAGTTTTGGCCGATTCTGACCCGTTTCATGGACTATTACACACTGTTTTGGGGTCCTGGAGTGATTTCCACGATTGACGAACCCCGAAGTGCGTTTACGTGTCGGTCATCAACACTCGCAGTTTTGGCCGATTCTGACACGTTTCGTGGACTATTACTCACTGTTTTGGGGCCCCAGAGTGATTTTCACGATCGACGAACCCTGAGGTGCGTTTACGTGTCGGTCATCAACACTCGCAGTTTTGGCCGATTCTGACCCGTTTCATGGACTCTTACTCACTGTTTTGGGGTCCGAGAGTGATTTTCACGATCGACGAACCCCGAGGTGCGTTTACGTGTCGGTCATCAACACTCGCAGTTCTGGCCAATTCTGACCCGTTTCATGGACTATTACTCACTGTTTTGGGGTCCGGGAGTGATTTTCACGATCGACGAACCCCGAGGTGCGTTTACGTGTCGGTCATCAACACTCGCAGTTTTGGCCGATTCTGACACATTTCATGGACTATTACTCACTGTTTTGGGGTCCTGGAGTGATTTTCATGATTGATGAACCCCGGGGTGCGTTTACTTGTCGGTCATAAACACTCGCAGTTTTGGCCGATTCTGACACGTTTCGTGGACTATTACTCACTGTTTTGGGGTCCTGGACTGATTTTCACGATTGACGAACCCCGGGGTGCGCTTACTTGTCGGTCATCGACACTCGCAGTTTTGACCGATTTTGACACGTTTCGTGGACTAGTACTCACTGTTTTGGGGTCCCAGAGTAATTTTCACGATCGACGAACCCCGAGGTGCGTTTACGTGTCCATCATCAACACTCGCAGTTTTGACCGATTCTGTCCTGTTTCATGGACTATTACTGACTGTATTGGTGTCCCGGACTGATTTCCATGATTGACGAACCCCGAGGTGTGTTTAAATGTCGGTCATAAACACTCGCTGTTTTGGCCCATTCTGGCCCGTTTCGTGGACTATTACTCACTGTTTTGGGGCCCCAGAGTGATTTTCACGATCGACGAACCCCGAGGTGCGTTTACGTGTCCGTCATCAACACTCGCAGTTTTGGCCGATTCTGACCCGTTTCATGGACTATTACACACTGTTTTGGGGTCCTGGAGTGATTTCCACGATTGACGAACCCCGAAGTGCGTTTACGTGTCGGTCATCAACACTCGCAGTTTTGGCCGATTCTGACACGTTTCGTGGACTATTACTCACTGTTTTGGGGCCCCAGAGTGATTTTCACGATCGACGAACCCTGAGGTGCGTTTACGTGTCGGTCATCAACACTCGCAGTTTTGGCCGATTCTGACCCGTTTCATGGACTCTTACTCACTGTTTTGGGGTCCGAGAGTGATTTTCACGATCGACGAACCCCGAGGTGCGTTTACGTGTCGGTCATCAACACTCGCAGTTCTGGCCAATTCTGACCCGTTTCATGGACTATTACTCACTGTTTTGGGGTCCGGGAGTGATTTTCACGATCGACGAACCCCGAGGTGCGTTTACGTGTCGGTCATCAACACTCGCAGTTTTGGCCGATTCTGACACATTTCATGGACTATTACTCACTGTTTTGGGGTCCTGGAGTGATTTTCATGATTGATGAACCCCGGGGTGCGTTTACTTGTCGGTCATAAACACTCGCAGTTTTGGCCGATTCTGACACGTTTCGTGGACTATTACTCACTGTTTTGGGGTCCTGGACTGATTTTCACGATTGACGAACCCCGGGGTGCGCTTACTTGTCGGTCATCGACACTCGCAGTTTTGACCGATTTTGACACGTTTCGTGGACTAGTACTCACTGTTTTGGGGTCCCAGAGTAATTTTCACGATCGACGAACCCCGAGGTGCGTTTACGTGTCCATCATCAACACTCGCAGTTTTGACCGATTCTGTCCTGTTTCATGGACTATTACTGACTGTATTGGTGTCCCGGACTGATTTCCATGATTGACGAACCCCGAGGTGTGTTTAAATGTCGGTCATAAACACTCGCTGTTTTGGCCCATTCTGGCCCGTTTCGTGGACTATTACTCACTGTTTTGGGGCCCCAGAGTGATTTTCACGATCGACGAACCCCGAGGTGCGTTTACGTGTCCGTCATCAACACTCGCAGTTTTGGCCGATTCTGACCCGTTTCATGGACTATTACACACTGTTTTGGGGTCCTGGAGTGATTTCCACGATTGACGAACCCCGAAGTGCGTTTACGTGTCGGTCATCAACACTCGCAGTTTTGGCCGATTCTGACACGTTTCGTGGACTAGTACTCACTGTTTTGGGGTCCCAGAGTAATTTTCACGATCGACGAACCCCGAGGTGCGTTTACGTGTCGGTCATCAACACTCGCAGTTTTGACCGATTCTGTCCTGTTTCATGGACTATTACTGACTGTATTGGTGTCCCGGACTGATTTCCATGATTGACGAACCCCGAGGTGTGTTTAAATGTCGGTCATAAACACTCGCTGTTTTGGCCCATTCTGGCCCGTTTCGTGGACTATTACTCACTGTTTTGGGGCCCCAGAGTGATTTTCACGATCGACGAACCCCGAGGTGCGTTTACGTGTCGGTCATCAACACTCGCAGTTTTGACCGATTCTGTCCTGTTTCATGGACTATTACTTATTGTATTGGTGTCCCGGACTGATTTCCATGATTGACGAACCCCGAGGTGCGTTTACGTGTCGGTCATCAACACTCGCAGTTTTGGCCGATTCTGACACATTTCATGGACTATTACTCACTGTTTTGGGGTCCTGGAGTGATTTTCACGATCGACGAACCCTGAGGTGCGTTTACGTGTCGGTCATCAACACTCGCAGTTTTGGCCGATTCTGACACGTTTCGTGGACTATTACTCACTGTTTTGGGGCCCCAGAGTGATTTTCACGATCGACGAACCCTGAGGTGCGTTTACGTGTCGGTCATCAACACTCGCAGTTTTGGCCGATTCTGACCCGTTTCATGGACTATTACTCACTGTTTTGGGGTCCGAGAGTGATTTTCACGATCGACGAACCCCGAGGTGCGTTTACGTGTCGGTCATCAACACTCGCAGTTCTGGCCAATTCTGACCCGTTTCATGGACTATTACTCACTGTTTTGGGGTCCGGGAGTGATTTTCACGATCGACGAACCCCGAGGTGCGTTTACGTGTCGGTCATCAACACTCGCAGTTTTGGCCGATTCTGACACATTTCATGGACTATTACTCACTGTTTTGGGGTCCTGGAGTGATTTTCATGATTGATGAACCCCGGGGTGCGTTTACTTGTCGGTCATAAACACTCGCAGTTTTGGCCGATTCTGACACGTTTCGTGGACTATTACTCACTGTTTTGGGGTCCTGGACTGATTTTCACGATTGACGAACCCCGGGGTGCGCTTACTTGTCGGTCATCGACACTCGCAGTTTTGACCGATTTTGACACGTTTCGTGGACTAGTACTCACTGTTTTGGGGTCCCAGAGTAATTTTCACGATCGACGAACCCCGAGGTGCGTTTACGTGTCCATCATCAACACTCGCAGTTTTGACCGATTCTGTCCTGTTTCATGGACTATTACTGACTGTATTGGTGTCCCGGACTGATTTCCATGATTGACGAACCCCGAGGTGTGTTTAAATGTCGGTCATAAACACTCGCTGTTTTGGCCCATTCTGGCCCGTTTCGTGGACTATTACTCACTGTTTTGGGGCCCCAGAGTGATTTTCACGATCGACGAACCCCGAGGTGCGTTTACGTGTCCGTCATCAACACTCGCAGTTTTGGCCGATTCTGACCCGTTTCATGGACTATTACACACTGTTTTGGGGTCCTGGAGTGATTTCCACGATTGACGAACCCCGAAGTGCGTTTACGTGTCGGTCATCAACACTCGCAGTTTTGGCCGATTCTGACACGTTTCGTGGACTGGTACTCACTGTTTTGGGGTCCCAGAGTAATTTTCACGATCGACGAACCCCGAGGTGCGTTTACGTGTCGGTCATCAACACTCGCAGTTTTGACCGATTCTGTCCTGTTTCATGGACTATTACTCACTGTTTTGGGGTCCTGGAGTGATTTCCACGATTGACGAATCCCGGGATGTGTTTACGTGTCGGTCATCAACACTCGCAGTTTTGGCCGATTCTGACACGTTTCGTGGACTAGTACTCACTGTTTTGGGGTCCCAGAGTAATTTTCACGATCGACGAACCCCGAGGTGCGTTTACGTGTCGGTCATCAACACTCGCAGTTTTGACCGATTCTGTCCTGTTTCATGGACTATTACTTATTGTATTGGTGTCCCGGACTGATTTCCATGATTGACGAACCCCGAGGTGCGTTTACGTGTCGGTCATCAACACTCGCAGTTTTGGCCGATTCTGACACATTTCATGGACTATTACTCACTGTTTTGGGGTCCTGGAGTGATTTTCACGATCGACGAACCCTGAGGTGCGTTTACGTGTCGGTCATCAACACTCGCAGTTTTGGCCGATTCTGACACGTTTCGTGGACTATTACTCACTGTTTTGGGGCCCCAGAGTGATTTTCACGATCGACGAACCCTGAGGTGCGTTTACGTGTCGGTCATCAACACTCGTAGTTTTGGCCGATTCTGACCCGTTTCATGGACTATTACTCACTGTTTTGGGGTCCGAGAGTGATTTTCACGATCGACGAACCCCGAGGTGCGTTTACGTGTCGGTCATCAACACTCGCAGTTCTGGCCAATTCTGACCCGTTTCATGGACTATTACTCACTGTTTTGGGGTCCGGGAGTGATTTTCACGATCGACGAACCCCGAGGTGCGTTTACGTGTCGGTCATCAACACTCGCAGTTTTGGCCGATTCTGACACATTTCATGGACTATTACTCACTGTTTTGGGGTCCTGGAGTGATTTTCATGATTGATGAACCCCGGGGTGCGTTTACTTGTCGGTCATAAACACTCGCAGTTTTGGCCGATTCTGACCCGTTTCATGGACTATTACACACTGTTTTGGGGTCCTGGAGTGATTTCCACGATTGACGAACCCCGAAGTGCGTTTACGTGTCGGTCATCAACACTCGCAGTTTTGGCCGATTCTGACACGTTTCGTGGACTGGTACTCACTGTTTTGGGGTCCCAGAGTAATTTTCACGATCGACGAACCCCGAGGTGCGTTTACGTGTCGGTCATCAACACTCGCAGTTTTGACCGATTCTGTCCTGTTTCATGGACTATTACTCACTGTTTTGGGGTCCTGGAGTGATTTCCACGATTGACGAATCCCGGGATGTGTTTACGTGTCGGTCATCAACACTCGCAGTTTTGGCCGATTCTGACACGTTTCGTGGACTAGTACTCACTGTTTTGGGGTCCCAGAGTAATTTTCACGATCGACGAACCCCGAGGTGCGTTTACGTGTCGGTCATCAACACTCGCAGTTTTGACCGATTCTGTCCTGTTTCATGGACTATTACTTATTGTATTGGTGTCCCGGACTGATTTCCATGATTGACGAACCCCGAGGTGCGTTTACGTGTCGGTCATCAACACTCGCAGTTTTGGCCGATTCTGACACATTTCATGGACTATTACTCACTGTTTTGGGGTCCTGGAGTGATTTTCACGATCGACGAACCCTGAGGTGCGTTTACGTGTCGGTCATCAACACTCGCAGTTTTGGCCGATTCTGACACGTTTCGTGGACTATTACTCACTGTTTTGGGGCCCCAGAGTGATTTTCACGATCGACGAACCCTGAGGTGCGTTTACGTGTCGGTCATCAACACTCGTAGTTTTGGCCGATTCTGACCCGTTTCATGGACTATTACTCACTGTTTTGGGGTCCGAGAGTGATTTTCACGATCGACGAACCCCGAGGTGCGTTTACGTGTCGGTCATCAACACTCGCAGTTCTGGCCAATTCTGACCCGTTTCATGGACTATTACTCACTGTTTTGGGGTCCGGGAGTGATTTTCACGATCGACGAACCCCGAGGTGCGTTTACGTGTCGGTCATCAACACTCGCAGTTTTGGCCGATTCTGACACATTTCATGGACTATTACTCACTGTTTTGGGGTCCTGGAGTGATTTCCACGATTGACGAATCCCGGGATGTGTTTACGTGTCGGTCATCAACACTCGCAGTTTTGGCCGATTCTGACACGTTTCGTGGACTAGTACTCACTGTTTTGGGGTCCCAGAGTAATTTTCACGATCGACGAACCCCGAGGTGCGTTTACGTGTCGGTCATCAACACTCGCAGTTTTGACCGATTCTGTCCTGTTTCATGGACTATTACTTATTGTATTGGTGTCCCGGACTGATTTCCATGATTGACGAACCCCGAGGTGCGTTTACGTGTCGGTCATCAACACTCGCAGTTTTGGCCGATTCTGACACATTTCATGGACTATTACTCACTGTTTTGGGGTCCTGGAGTGATTTTCACGATCGACGAACCCTGAGGTGCGTTTACGTGTCGGTCATCAACACTCGCAGTTTTGGCCGATTCTGACACGTTTCGTGGACTATTACTCACTGTTTTGGGGCCCCAGAGTGATTTTCACGATCGACGAACCCTGAGGTGCGTTTACGTGTCGGTCATCAACACTCGCAGTTTTGGCCGATTCTGACCCGTTTCATGGACTCTTACTCACTGTTTTGGGGTCCGAGAGTGATTTTCACGATCGACGAACCCCGAGGTGCGTTTACGTGTCGGTCATCAACACTCGCAGTTCTGGCCAATTCTGACCCGTTTCATGGACTATTACTCACTGTTTTGGGGTCCGGGAGTGATTTTCACGATCGACGAACCCCGAGGTGCGTTTACGTGTCGGTCATCAACACTCGCAGTTTTGGCCGATTCTGACACATTTCATGGACTATTACTCACTGTTTTGGGGTCCTGGAGTGATTTTCATGATTGATGAACCCCGGGGTGCGTTTACTTGTCGGTCATAAACACTCGCAGTTTTGGCCGATTCTGACACGTTTCGTGGACTATTACTCACTGTTTTGGGGTCCTGGACTGATTTTCACGATTGACGAACCCCGGGGTGCGCTTACTTGTCGGTCATCGACACTCGCAGTTTTGACCGATTTTGACACGTTTCGTGGACTAGTACTCACTGTTTTGGGGTCCCAGAGTAATTTTCACGATCGACGAACCCCGAGGTGCGTTTACGTGTCCATCATCAACACTCGCAGTTTTGACCGATTCTGTCCTGTTTCATGGACTATTACTGACTGTATTGGTGTCCCGGACTGATTTCCATGATTGACGAACCCCGAGGTGTGTTTAAATGTCGGTCATAAACACTCGCTGTTTTGGCCCATTCTGGCCCGTTTCGTGGACTATTACTCACTGTTTTGGGGCCCCAGAGTGATTTTCACGATCGACGAACCCCGAGGTGCGTTTACGTGTCCGTCATCAACACTCGCAGTTTTGGCCGATTCTGACCCGTTTCATGGACTATTACACACTGTTTTGGGGTCCTGGAGTGATTTCCACGATTGACGAACCCCGAAGTGCGTTTACGTGTCGGTCATCAACACTCGCAGTTTTGGCCGATTCTGACACGTTTCGTGGACTAGTACTCACTGTTTTGGGGTCCCAGAGTAATTTTCACGATCGACGAACCCCGAGGTGCGTTTACGTGTCGGTCATCAACACTCGCAGTTTTGACCGATTCTGTCCTGTTTCATGGACTATTACTGACTGTATTGGTGTCCCGGACTGATTTCCATGATTGACGAACCCCGAGGTGTGTTTAAATGTCGGTCATAAACACTCGCTGTTTTGGCCCATTCTGGCCCGTTTCGTGGACTATTACTCACTGTTTTGGGGCCCCAGAGTGATTTTCACGATCGACGAACCCCGAGGTGCGTTTACGTGTCGGTCATCAACACTCGCAGTTTTGACCGATTCTGTCCTGTTTCATGGACTATTACTTATTGTATTGGTGTCCCGGACTGATTTCCATGATTGACGAACCCCGAGGTGCGTTTACGTGTCGGTCATCAACACTCGCAGTTTTGGCCGATTCTGACACATTTCATGGACTATTACTCACTGTTTTGGGGTCCTGGAGTGATTTTCACGATCGACGAACCCTGAGGTGCGTTTACGTGTCGGTCATCAACACTCGCAGTTTTGGCCGATTCTGACACGTTTCGTGGACTATTACTCACTGTTTTGGGGCCCCAGAGTGATTTTCACGATCGACGAACCCTGAGGTGCGTTTACGTGTCGGTCATCAACACTCGCAGTTTTGGCCGATTCTGACCCGTTTCATGGACTATTACTCACTGTTTTGGGGTCCGAGAGTGATTTTCACGATCGACGAACCCCGAGGTGCGTTTACGTGTCGGTCATCAACACTCGCAGTTCTGGCCAATTCTGACCCGTTTCATGGACTATTACTCACTGTTTTGGGGTCCGGGAGTGATTTTCACGATCGACGAACCCCGAGGTGCGTTTACGTGTCGGTCATCAACACTCGCAGTTTTGGCCGATTCTGACACATTTCATGGACTATTACTCACTGTTTTGGGGTCCTGGAGTGATTTTCATGATTGATGAACCCCGGGGTGCGTTTACTTGTCGGTCATAAACACTCGCAGTTTTGGCCGATTCTGACACGTTTCGTGGACTATTACTCACTGTTTTGGGGTCCTGGACTGATTTTCACGATTGACGAACCCCGGGGTGCGCTTACTTGTCGGTCATCGACACTCGCAGTTTTGACCGATTTTGACACGTTTCGTGGACTAGTACTCACTGTTTTGGGGTCCCAGAGTAATTTTCACGATCGACGAACCCCGAGGTGCGTTTACGTGTCCATCATCAACACTCGCAGTTTTGACCGATTCTGTCCTGTTTCATGGACTATTACTGACTGTATTGGTGTCCCGGACTGATTTCCATGATTGACGAACCCCGAGGTGTGTTTAAATGTCGGTCATAAACACTCGCTGTTTTGGCCCATTCTGGCCCGTTTCGTGGACTATTACTCACTGTTTTGGGGCCCCAGAGTGATTTTCACGATCGACGAACCCCGAGGTGCGTTTACGTGTCCGTCATCAACACTCGCAGTTTTGGCCGATTCTGACCCGTTTCATGGACTATTACACACTGTTTTGGGGTCCTGGAGTGATTTCCACGATTGACGAACCCCGAAGTGCGTTTACGTGTCGGTCATCAACACTCGCAGTTTTGGCCGATTCTGACACGTTTCGTGGACTGGTACTCACTGTTTTGGGGTCCCAGAGTAATTTTCACGATCGACGAACCCCGAGGTGCGTTTACGTGTCGGTCATCAACACTCGCAGTTTTGACCGATTCTGTCCTGTTTCATGGACTATTACTCACTGTTTTGGGGTCCTGGAGTGATTTCCACGATTGACGAATCCCGGGATGTGTTTACGTGTCGGTCATCAACACTCGCAGTTTTGGCCGATTCTGACACGTTTCGTGGACTAGTACTCACTGTTTTGGGGTCCCAGAGTAATTTTCACGATCGACGAACCCCGAGGTGCGTTTACGTGTCGGTCATCAACACTCGCAGTTTTGACCGATTCTGTCCTGTTTCATGGACTATTACTTATTGTATTGGTGTCCCGGACTGATTTCCATGATTGACGAACCCCGAGGTGCGTTTACGTGTCGGTCATCAACACTCGCAGTTTTGGCCGATTCTGACACATTTCATGGACTATTACTCACTGTTTTGGGGTCCTGGAGTGATTTTCACGATCGACGAACCCTGAGGTGCGTTTACGTGTCGGTCATCAACACTCGCAGTTTTGGCCGATTCTGACACGTTTCGTGGACTATTACTCACTGTTTTGGGGCCCCAGAGTGATTTTCACGATCGACGAACCCTGAGGTGCGTTTACGTGTCGGTCATCAACACTCGTAGTTTTGGCCGATTCTGACCCGTTTCATGGACTATTACTCACTGTTTTGGGGTCCGAGAGTGATTTTCACGATCGACGAACCCCGAGGTGCGTTTACGTGTCGGTCATCAACACTCGCAGTTCTGGCCAATTCTGACCCGTTTCATGGACTATTACTCACTGTTTTGGGGTCCGGGAGTGATTTTCACGATCGACGAACCCCGAGGTGCGTTTACGTGTCGGTCATCAACACTCGCAGTTTTGGCCGATTCTGACACATTTCATGGACTATTACTCACTGTTTTGGGGTCCTGGAGTGATTTTCATGATTGATGAACCCCGGGGTGCGTTTACTTGTCGGTCATAAACACTCGCAGTTTTGGCCGATTCTGACACGTTTCGTGGACTATTACTCACTGTTTTGGGGTCCTGGACTGATTTTCACGATTGACGAACCCCGGGGTGCGCTTACTTGTCGGTCATCGACACTCGCAGTTTTGACCGATTTTGACACGTTTCGTGGACTAGTACTCACTGTTTTGGGGTCCCAGAGTAATTTTCACGATCGACGAACCCCGAGGTGCGTTTACGTGTCCATCATCAACACTCGCAGTTTTGACCGATTCTGTCCTGTTTCATGGACTATTACTGACTGTATTGGTGTCCCGGACTGATTTCCATGATTGACGAACCCCGAGGTGTGTTTAAATGTCGGTCATAAACACTCGCTGTTTTGGCCCATTCTGGCCCGTTTCGTGGACTATTACTCACTGTTTTGGGGCCCCAGAGTGATTTTCACGATCGACGAACCCCGAGGTGCGTTTACGTGTCCGTCATCAACACTCGCAGTTTTGGCCGATTCTGACCCGTTTCATGGACTATTACACACTGTTTTGGGGTCCTGGAGTGATTTCCACGATTGACGAACCCCGAAGTGCGTTTACGTGTCGGTCATCAACACTCGCAGTTTTGGCCGATTCTGACACGTTTCGTGGACTGGTACTCACTGTTTTGGGGTCCCAGAGTAATTTTCACGATCGACGAACCCCGAGGTGCGTTTACGTGTCGGTCATCAACACTCGCAGTTTTGACCGATTCTGTCCTGTTTCATGGACTATTACTCACTGTTTTGGGGTCCTGGAGTGATTTCCACGATTGACGAATCCCGGGATGTGTTTACGTGTCGGTCATCAACACTCGCAGTTTTGGCCGATTCTGACACGTTTCGTGGACTAGTACTCACTGTTTTGGGGTCCCAGAGTAATTTTCACGATCGACGAACCCCGAGGTGCGTTTACGTGTCGGTCATCAACACTCGCAGTTTTGACCGATTCTGTCCTGTTTCATGGACTATTACTTATTGTATTGGTGTCCCGGACTGATTTCCATGATTGACGAACCCCGAGGTGCGTTTACGTGTCGGTCATCAACACTCGCAGTTTTGGCCGATTCTGACACATTTCATGGACTATTACTCACTGTTTTGGGGTCCTGGAGTGATTTTCACGATCGACGAACCCTGAGGTGCGTTTACGTGTCGGTCATCAACACTCGCAGTTTTGGCCGATTCTGACCCGTTTCATGGACTATTACTCACTGTTTTGGGGTCCGAGAGTGATTTTCACGATCGACGAACCCCGAGGTGCGTTTACGTGTCGGTCATCAACACTCGCAGTTCTGGCCAATTCTGACCCGTTTCATGGACTATTACTCACTGTTTTGGGGTCCGAGAGTGATTTTCACGATCGACGAACCCCGAGGTGCGTTTACGTGTCGGTCATCAACACTCGCAGTTCTGGCCAATTCTGACCCGTTTCATGGACTATTACTCACTGTTTTGGGGTCCGGGAGTGATTTTCACGATCGACGAACCCCGAGGTGCGTTTACGTGTCGGTCATCAACACTCGCAGTTTTGGCCGATTCTGACACATTTCATGGACTATTACTCACTGTTTTGGGGTCCTGGAGTGATTTTCATGATTGATGAACCCCGGGGTGCGTTTACTTGTCGGTCATAAACACTCGCAGTTTTGGCCGATTCTGACACGTTTCGTGGACTATTACTCACTGTTTTGGGGTCCTGGACTGATTTTCACGATTGACGAACCCCGGGGTGCGCTTACTTGTCGGTCATCGACACTCGCAGTTTTGACCGATTTTGACACGTTTCGTGGACTAGTACTCACTGTTTTGGGGTCCCAGAGTAATTTTCACGATCGACGAACCCCGAGGTGCGTTTACGTGTCCATCATCAACACTCGCAGTTTTGACCGATTCTGTCCTGTTTCATGGACTATTACTGACTGTATTGGTGTCCCGGACTGATTTCCATGATTGACGAACCCCGAGGTGTGTTTAAATGTCGGTCATAAACACTCGCTGTTTTGGCCCATTCTGGCCCGTTTCGTGGACTATTACTCACTGTTTTGGGGCCCCAGAGTGATTTTCACGATCGACGAACCCCGAGGTGCGTTTACGTGTCCGTCATCAACACTCGCAGTTTTGGCCGATTCTGACCCGTTTCATGGACTATTACACACTGTTTTGGGGTCCTGGAGTGATTTCCACGATTGACGAACCCCGAAGTGCGTTTACGTGTCGGTCATCAACACTCGCAGTTTTGGCCGATTCTGACACGTTTCGTGGACTGGTACTCACTGTTTTGGGGTCCCAGAGTAATTTTCACGATCGACGAACCCCGAGGTGCGTTTACGTGTCGGTCATCAACACTCGCAGTTTTGACCGATTCTGTCCTGTTTCATGGACTATTACTCACTGTTTTGGGGTCCTGGAGTGATTTCCACGATTGACGAATCCCGGGATGTGTTTACGTGTCGGTCATCAACACTCGCAGTTTTGGCCGATTCTGACACGTTTCGTGGACTAGTACTCACTGTTTTGGGGTCCCAGAGTAATTTTCACGATCGACGAACCCCGAGGTGCGTTTACGTGTCGGTCATCAACACTCGCAGTTTTGACCGATTCTGTCCTGTTTCATGGACTATTACTTATTGTATTGGTGTCCCGGACTGATTTCCATGATTGACGAACCCCGAGGTGCGTTTACGTGTCGGTCATCAACACTCGCAGTTTTGGCCGATTCTGACACATTTCATGGACTATTACTCACTGTTTTGGGGTCCTGGAGTGATTTTCACGATCGACGAACCCTGAGGTGCGTTTACGTGTCGGTCATCAACACTCGCAGTTTTGGCCGATTCTGACCCGTTTCATGGACTATTACTCACTGTTTTGGGGTCCGAGAGTGATTTTCACGATCGACGAACCCCGAGGTGCGTTTACGTGTCGGTCATCAACACTCGCAGTTCTGGCCAATTCTGACCCGTTTCATGGACTATTACTCACTGTTTTGGGGTCCGGGAGTGATTTTCACGATCGACGAACCCCGAGGTGCGTTTACGTGTCGGTCATCAACACTCGCAGTTTTGGCCGATTCTGACACATTTCATGGACTATTACTCACTGTTTTGGGGTCCTGGAGTGATTTTCATGATTGATGAACCCCGGGGTGCGTTTACTTGTCGGTCATAAACACTCGCAGTTTTGGCCGATTCTGACACGTTTCGTGGACTATTACTCACTGTTTTGGGGTCCTGGACTGATTTTCACGATTGACGAACCCCGGGGTGCGCTTACTTGTCGGTCATCGACACTCGCAGTTTTGACCGATTTTGACACGTTTCGTGGACTAGTACTCACTGTTTTGGGGTCCCAGAGTAATTTTCACGATCGACGAACCCCGAGGTGCGTTTACGTGTCCATCATCAACACTCGCAGTTTTGACCGATTCTGTCCTGTTTCATGGACTATTACTGACTGTATTGGTGTCCCGGACTGATTTCCATGATTGACGAACCCCGAGGTGTGTTTAAATGTCGGTCATAAACACTCGCTGTTTTGGCCCATTCTGGCCCGTTTCGTGGACTATTACTCACTGTTTTGGGGCCCCAGAGTGATTTTCACGATCGACGAACCCCGAGGTGCGTTTACGTGTCCGTCATCAACACTCGCAGTTTTGGCCGATTCTGACCCGTTTCATGGACTATTACACACTGTTTTGGGGTCCTGGAGTGATTTCCACGATTGACGAACCCCGAAGTGCGTTTACGTGTCGGTCATCAACACTCGCAGTTTTGGCCGATTCTGACACGTTTCGTGGACTAGTACTCACTGTTTTGGGGTCCCAGAGTAATTTTCACGATCGACGAACCCCGAGGTGCGTTTACGTGTCGGTCATCAACACTCGCAGTTTTGACCGATTCTGTCCTGTTTCATGGACTATTACTGACTGTATTGGTGTCCCGGACTGATTTCCATGATTGACGAACCCCGAGGTGTGTTTAAATGTCGGTCATAAACACTCGCTGTTTTGGCCCATTCTGGCCCGTTTCGTGGACTATTACTCACTGTTTTGGGGCCCCAGAGTGATTTTCACGATCGACGAACCCCGAGGTGCGTTTACGTGTCGGTCATCAACACTCGCAGTTTTGACCGATTCTGTCCTGTTTCATGGACTATTACTTATTGTATTGGTGTCCCGGACTGATTTCCATGATTGACGAACCCCGAGGTGCGTTTACGTGTCGGTCATCAACACTCGCAGTTTTGGCCGATTCTGACACATTTCATGGACTATTACTCACTGTTTTGGGGTCCTGGAGTGATTTTCACGATCGACGAACCCTGAGGTGCGTTTACGTGTCGGTCATCAACACTCGCAGTTTTGGCCGATTCTGACACGTTTCGTGGACTATTACTCACTGTTTTGGGGCCCCAGAGTGATTTTCACGATCGACGAACCCTGAGGTGCGTTTACGTGTCGGTCATCAACACTCGTAGTTTTGGCCGATTCTGACCCGTTTCATGGACTATTACTCACTGTTTTGGGGTCCGAGAGTGATTTTCACGATCGACGAACCCCGAGGTGCGTTTACGTGTCGGTCATCAACACTCGCAGTTCTGGCCAATTCTGACCCGTTTCATGGACTATTACTCACTGTTTTGGGGTCCGGGAGTGATTTTCACGATCGACGAACCCCGAGGTGCGTTTACGTGTCGGTCATCAACACTCGCAGTTTTGGCCGATTCTGACACATTTCATGGACTATTACTCACTGTTTTGGGGTCCTGGAGTGATTTTCATGATTGATGAACCCCGGGGTGCGTTTACTTGTCGGTCATAAACACTCGCAGTTTTGGCCGATTCTGACACGTTTCGTGGACTATTACTCACTGTTTTGGGGTCCTGGACTGATTTTCACGATTGACGAACCCCGGGGTGCGCTTACTTGTCGGTCATCGACACTCGCAGTTTTGACCGATTTTGACACGTTTCGTGGACTAGTACTCACTGTTTTGGGGTCCCAGAGTAATTTTCACGATCGACGAACCCCGAGGTGCGTTTACGTGTCCATCATCAACACTCGCAGTTTTGACCGATTCTGTCCTGTTTCATGGACTATTACTGACTGTATTGGTGTCCCGGACTGATTTCCATGATTGACGAACCCCGAGGTGTGTTTAAATGTCGGTCATAAACACTCGCTGTTTTGGCCCATTCTGGCCCGTTTCGTGGACTATTACTCACTGTTTTGGGGCCCCAGAGTGATTTTCACGATCGACGAACCCCGAGGTGCGTTTACGTGTCCGTCATCAACACTCGCAGTTTTGGCCGATTCTGACCCGTTTCATGGACTATTACACACTGTTTTGGGGTCCTGGAGTGATTTCCACGATTGACGAACCCCGAAGTGCGTTTACGTGTCGGTCATCAACACTCGCAGTTTTGGCCGATTCTGACACGTTTCGTGGACTGGTACTCACTGTTTTGGGGTCCCAGAGTAATTTTCACGATCGACGAACCCCGAGGTGCGTTTACGTGTCGGTCATCAACACTCGCAGTTTTGACCGATTCTGTCCTGTTTCATGGACTATTACTGACTGTATTGGTGTCCCGGACTGATTTCCATGATTGACGAACCCCGAGGTGTGTTTAAATGTCGGTCATAAACACTCGCTGTTTTGGCCCATTCTGGCCCGTTTCGTGGACTATTACTCACTGTTTTGGGGCCCCAGAGTGATTTTCACGATCGACGAACCCCGAGGTGCGTTTACGTGTCGGTCATCAACACTCGCAGTTTTGACCGATTCTGTCCTGTTTCATGGACTATTACTTATTGTATTGGTGTCCCGGACTGATTTCCATGATTGACGAACCCCGAGGTGCGTTTACGTGTCGGTCATCAACACTCGCAGTTTTGGCCGATTCTGACACATTTCATGGACTATTACTCACTGTTTTGGGGTCCTGGAGTGATTTTCACGATCGACGAACCCTGAGGTGCGTTTACGTGTCGGTCATCAACACTCGCAGTTTTGGCCGATTCTGACACGTTTCGTGGACTATTACTCACTGTTTTGGGGCCCCAGAGTGATTTTCACGATCGACGAACCCTGAGGTGCGTTTACGTGTCGGTCATCAACACTCGTAGTTTTGGCCGATTCTGACCCGTTTCATGGACTATTACTCACTGTTTTGGGGTCCGAGAGTGATTTTCACGATCGACGAACCCCGAGGTGCGTTTACGTGTCGGTCATCAACACTCGCAGTTCTGGCCAATTCTGACCCGTTTCATGGACTATTACTCACTGTTTTGGGGTCCGGGAGTGATTTTCACGATCGACGAACCCCGAGGTGCGTTTACGTGTCGGTCATCAACACTCGCAGTTTTGGCCGATTCTGACACATTTCATGGACTATTACTCACTGTTTTGGGGTCCTGGAGTGATTTTCATGATTGATGAACCCCGGGGTGCGTTTACTTGTCGGTCATAAACACTCGCAGTTTTGGCCGATTCTGACACGTTTCGTGGACTATTACTCACTGTTTTGGGGTCCTGGACTGATTTTCACGATTGACGAACCCCGGGGTGCGCTTACTTGTCGGTCATCGACACTCGCAGTTTTGACCGATTTTGACACGTTTCGTGGACTAGTACTCACTGTTTTGGGGTCCCAGAGTAATTTTCACGATCGACGAACCCCGAGGTGCGTTTACGTGTCCATCATCAACACTCGCAGTTTTGACCGATTCTGTCCTGTTTCATGGACTATTACTGACTGTATTGGTGTCCCGGACTGATTTCCATGATTGACGAACCCCGAGGTGTGTTTAAATGTCGGTCATAAACACTCGCTGTTTTGGCCCATTCTGGCCCGTTTCGTGGACTATTACTCACTGTTTTGGGGCCCCAGAGTGATTTTCACGATCGACGAACCCCGAGGTGCGTTTACGTGTCCGTCATCAACACTCGCAGTTTTGGCCGATTCTGACCCGTTTCATGGACTATTACACACTGTTTTGGGGTCCTGGAGTGATTTCCACGATTGACGAACCCCGAAGTGCGTTTACGTGTCGGTCATCAACACTCGCAGTTTTGGCCGATTCTGACACGTTTCGTGGACTGGTACTCACTGTTTTGGGGTCCCAGAGTAATTTTCACGATCGACGAACCCCGAGGTGCGTTTACGTGTCGGTCATCAACACTCGCAGTTTTGACCGATTCTGTCCTGTTTCATGGACTATTACTCACTGTTTTGGGGTCCTGGAGTGATTTCCACGATTGACGAATCCCGGGATGTGTTTACGTGTCGGTCATCAACACTCGCAGTTTTGGCCGATTCTGACACGTTTCGTGGACTAGTACTCACTGTTTTGGGGTCCCAGAGTAATTTTCACGATCGACGAACCCCGAGGTGCGTTTACGTGTCGGTCATCAACACTCGCAGTTTTGACCGATTCTGTCCTGTTTCATGGACTATTACTTATTGTATTGGTGTCCCGGACTGATTTCCATGATTGACGAACCCCGAGGTGCGTTTACGTGTCGGTCATCAACACTCGCAGTTTTGGCCGATTCTGACACATTTCATGGACTATTACTCACTGTTTTGGGGTCCTGGAGTGATTTTCACGATCGACGAACCCTGAGGTGCGTTTACGTGTCGGTCATCAACACTCGCAGTTTTGGCCGATTCTGACACGTTTCGTGGACTATTACTCACTGTTTTGGGGCCCCAGAGTGATTTTCACGATCGACGAACCCTGAGGTGCGTTTACGTGTCGGTCATCAACACTCGCAGTTTTGGCCGATTCTGACCCGTTTCATGGACTATTACTCACTGTTTTGGGGTCCGAGAGTGATTTTCACGATCGACGAACCCCGAGGTGCGTTTACGTGTCGGTCATCAACACTCGCAGTTCTGGCCAATTCTGACCCGTTTCATGGACTATTACTCACTGTTTTGGGGTCCGGGAGTGATTTTCACGATCGACGAACCCCGAGGTGCGTTTACGTGTCGGTCATCAACACTCGCAGTTTTGGCCGATTCTGACACATTTCATGGACTATTACTCACTGTTTTGGGGTCCTGGAGTGATTTTCATGATTGATGAACCCCGGGGTGCGTTTACTTGTCGGTCATAAACACTCGCAGTTTTGGCCGATTCTGACACGTTTCGTGGACTATTACTCACTGTTTTGGGGTCCTGGACTGATTTTCACGATTGACGAACCCCGGGGTGCGCTTACTTGTCGGTCATCGACACTCGCAGTTTTGACCGATTTTGACACGTTTCGTGGACTAGTACTCACTGTTTTGGGGTCCCAGAGTAATTTTCACGATCGACGAACCCCGAGGTGCGTTTACGTGTCCATCATCAACACTCGCAGTTTTGACCGATTCTGTCCTGTTTCATGGACTATTACTGACTGTATTGGTGTCCCGGACTGATTTCCATGATTGACGAACCCCGAGGTGTGTTTAAATGTCGGTCATAAACACTCGCTGTTTTGGCCCATTCTGGCCCGTTTCGTGGACTATTACTCACTGTTTTGGGGCCCCAGAGTGATTTTCACGATCGACGAACCCCGAGGTGCGTTTACGTGTCCGTCATCAACACTCGCAGTTTTGGCCGATTCTGACCCGTTTCATGGACTATTACACACTGTTTTGGGGTCCTGGAGTGATTTCCACGATTGACGAAACCCCGAAGTGCGTTTACGTGTCGGTCATCAACACTCGCAGTTTTGGCCGATTCTGACACGTTTCGTGGACTAGTACTCACTGTTTTGGGGTCCCAGAGTAATTTTCACGATCGACGAACCCCGAGGTGCGTTTACGTGTCGGTCATCAACACTCGCAGTTTTGACCGATTCTGTCCTGTTTCATGGACTATTACTCACTGTTTTGGGGTCCTGGAGTGATTTCCACGATTGACGAATCCCGGGATGTGTTTACGTGTCGGTCATCAACACTCGCAGTTTTGGCCGATTCTGACACGTTTCGTGGACTAGTACTCACTGTTTTGGGGTCCCAGAGTAATTTTCACGATCGACGAACCCCGAGGTGCGTTTACGTGTCGGTCATCAACACTCGCAGTTTTGACCGATTCTGTCCTGTTTCATGGACTATTACTTATTGTATTGGTGTCCCGGACTGATTTCCATGATTGACGAACCCCGAGGTGCGTTTACGTGTCGGTCATCAACACTCGCAGTTTTGGCCGATTCTGACACATTTCATGGACTATTACTCACTGTTTTGGGGTCCTGGAGTGATTTTCACGATCGACGAACCCTGAGGTGCGTTTACGTGTCGGTCATCAACACTCGCAGTTTTGGCCGATTCTGACCCGTTTCATGGACTATTACACACTGTTTTGGGGTCCTGGAGTGATTTCCACGATTGACGAACCCCGAAGTGCGTTTACGTGTCGGTCATCAACACTCGCAGTTTTGGCCGATTCTGACACGTTTCGTGGACTAGTACTCACTGTTTTGGGGTCCCAGAGTAATTTTCACGATCGACGAACCCCGAGGTGCGTTTACGTGTCGGTCATCAACACTCGCAGTTTTGACCGATTCTGTCCTGTTTCATGGACTATTACTCACTGTTTTGGGGTCCTGGAGTGATTTCCACGATTGACGAATCCCGGGATGTGTTTACGTGTCGGTCATCAACACTCGCAGTTTTGGCCGATTCTGACACGTTTCGTGGACTAGTACTCACTGTTTTGGGGTCCCAGAGTAATTTTCACGATCGACGAACCCCGAGGTGCGTTTACGTGTCGGTCATCAACACTCGCAGTTTTGACCGATTCTGTCCTGTTTCATGGACTATTACTTATTGTATTGGTGTCCCGGACTGATTTCCATGATTGACGAACCCCGAGGTGCGTTTACGTGTCGGTCATCAACACTCGCAGTTTTGGCCGATTCTGACACATTTCATGGACTATTACTCACTGTTTTGGGGTCCTGGAGTGATTTTCACGATCGACGAACCCTGAGGTGCGTTTACGTGTCGGTCATCAACACTCGCAGTTTTGGCCGATTCTGACACGTTTCGTGGACTATTACTCACTGTTTTGGGGCCCCAGAGTGATTTTCACGATCGACGAACCCTGAGGTGCGTTTACGTGTCGGTCATCAACACTCGCAGTTTTGGCCGATTCTGACCCGTTTCATGGACTATTACTCACTGTTTTGGGGTCCGAGAGTGATTTTCACGATCGACGAACCCCGAGGTGCGTTTACGTGTCGGTCATCAACACTCGCAGTTCTGGCCAATTCTGACCCGTTTCATGGACTATTACTCACTGTTTTGGGGTCCGGGAGTGATTTTCACGATCGACGAACCCCGAGGTGCGTTTACGTGTCGGTCATCAACACTCGCAGTTTTGGCCGATTCTGACACATTTCATGGACTATTACTCACTGTTTTGGGGTCCTGGAGTGATTTTCATGATTGATGAACCCCGGGGTGCGTTTACTTGTCGGTCATAAACACTCGCAGTTTTGGCCGATTCTGACACGTTTCGTGGACTATTACTCACTGTTTTGGGGTCCTGGACTGATTTTCACGATTGACGAACCCCGGGGTGCGCTTACTTGTCGGTCATCGACACTCGCAGTTTTGACCGATTTTGACACGTTTCGTGGACTAGTACTCACTGTTTTGGGGTCCCAGAGTAATTTTCACGATCGACGAACCCCGAGGTGCGTTTACGTGTCCATCATCAACACTCGCAGTTTTGACCGATTCTGTCCTGTTTCATGGACTATTACTGACTGTATTGGTGTCCCGGACTGATTTCCATGATTGACGAACCCCGAGGTGTGTTTAAATGTCGGTCATAAACACTCGCTGTTTTGGCCCATTCTGGCCCGTTTCGTGGACTATTACTCACTGTTTTGGGGCCCCAGAGTGATTTTCACGATCGACGAACCCCGAGGTGCGTTTACGTGTCCGTCATCAACACTCGCAGTTTTGGCCGATTCTGACCCGTTTCATGGACTATTACACACTGTTTTGGGGTCCTGGAGTGATTTCCACGATTGACGAAACCCCGAAGTGCGTTTACGTGTCGGTCATCAACACTCGCAGTTTTGGCCGATTCTGACACGTTTCGTGGACTAGTACTCACTGTTTTGGGGTCCCAGAGTAATTTTCACGATCGACGAACCCCGAGGTGCGTTTACGTGTCGGTCATCAACACTCGCAGTTTTGACCGATTCTGTCCTGTTTCATGGACTATTACTCACTGTTTTGGGGTCCTGGAGTGATTTCCACGATTGACGAATCCCGGGATGTGTTTACGTGTCGGTCATCAACACTCGCAGTTTTGGCCGATTCTGACACGTTTCGTGGACTAGTACTCACTGTTTTGGGGTCCCAGAGTAATTTTCACGATCGACGAACCCCGAGGTGCGTTTACGTGTCGGTCATCAACACTCGCAGTTTTGACCGATTCTGTCCTGTTTCATGGACTATTACTTATTGTATTGGTGTCCCGGACTGATTTCCATGATTGACGAACCCCGAGGTGCGTTTACGTGTCGGTCATCAACACTCGCAGTTTTGGCCGATTCTGACACATTTCATGGACTATTACTCACTGTTTTGGGGTCCTGGAGTGATTTTCACGATCGACGAACCCTGAGGTGCGTTTACGTGTCGGTCATCAACACTCGCAGTTTTGGCCGATTCTGACCCGTTTCATGGACTATTACACACTGTTTTGGGGTCCTGGAGTGATTTCCACGATTGACGAACCCCGAAGTGCGTTTACGTGTCGGTCATCAACACTCGCAGTTTTGGCCGATTCTGACACGTTTCGTGGACTAGTACTCACTGTTTTGGGGTCCCAGAGTAATTTTCACGATCGACGAACCCCGAGGTGCGTTTACGTGTCGGTCATCAACACTCGCAGTTTTGACCGATTCTGTCCTGTTTCATGGACTATTACTCACTGTTTTGGGGTCCTGGAGTGATTTCCACGATTGACGAATCCCGGGATGTGTTTACGTGTCGGTCATCAACACTCGCAGTTTTGGCCGATTCTGACACGTTTCGTGGACTAGTACTCACTGTTTTGGGGTCCCAGAGTAATTTTCACGATCGACTAACCCCGAGGTGCGTTTACGTGTCGGTCATCAACACTCGCAGTTTTGACCGATTCTGTCCTGTTTCATGGACTATTACTTATTGTATTGGTGTCCCGGACTGATTTCCATGATTGACGAACCCCGAGGTGCGTTTACGTGTCGGTCATCAACACTCGCAGTTTTGGCCGATTCTGACACATTTCATGGACTATTACTCACTGTTTTGGGGTCCTGGAGTGATTTTCACGATCGACGAACCCTGAGGTGCGTTTACGTGTCGGTCATCAACACTCGCAGTTTTGGCCGATTCTGACACGTTTCGTGGACTATTACTCACTGTTTTGGGGCCCCAGAGTGATTTTCACGATCGACGAACCCTGAGGTGCGTTTACGTGTCGGTCATCAACACTCGCAGTTTTGGCCGATTCTGACCCGTTTCATGGACTATTACTCACTGTTTTGGGGTCCGAGAGTGATTTTCACGATCGACGAACCCCGAGGTGCGTTTACGTGTCGGTCATCAACACTCGCAGTTCTGGCCAATTCTGACCCGTTTCATGGACTATTACTCACTGTTTTGGGGTCCGGGAGTGATTTTCACGATCGACGAACCCCGAGGTGCGTTTACGTGTCGGTCATCAACACTCGCAGTTTTGGCCGATTCTGACACATTTCATGGACTATTACTCACTGTTTTGGGGTCCTGGAGTGATTTTCACGATCGACGAACCCCGGGGTGCGTTTACTTGTCGGTCATAAACACTCGCAGTTTTGGCCGATTCAGACACATTTCATGGACTATTACACACTGTTTTGGGGTCCTGGACTGATTTTCACGATTGACGAACCCCGGGGTGCGCTTACTTGTCGGTCATCGACACTCGCAGTTTTGACCGATTTTGACACGTTTCGTGGACTAGTACTCACTGTTTTGGGGTCCCAGAGTAATTTTCACGATCGACGAACCCCGAGGTGCGTTTACGTGTCGGTCATCAACACTCGCAGTTTTGACCGATTCTGTCCTGTTTCATGGACTATTACTGACTGTATTGGTGTCCCGGACTGATTTCCATGATTGACGAACCCCGAGGTGTGTTTAAATGTCGGTCATAAACACTCGCTGTTTTGGCCCATTCTGGCCCGTTTCGTGGACTATTACTCACTGTTTTGGGGCCCCAGAGTGATTTTCACGATCGACGAACCCCGAGGTGCGTTTACGTGTCGGTCATCAACACTCGCAGTTTTGACCGATTCTGTCCTGTTTCATGGACTATTACTTATTGTATTGGTGTCCCGGACTGATTTCCATGATTGACGAACCCCGAGGTGCGTTTACGTGTCGGTCATCAACACTCGCAGTTTTGGCCGATTCTGACACATTTCATGGACTATTACTCACTGTTTTGGGGTCCTGGAGTGATTTTCACGATCGACGAACCCTGAGGTGCGTTTACGTGTCGGTCATCAACACTCGCAGTTTTGGCCGATTCTGACACGTTTCGTGGACTATTACTCACTGTTTTGGGGCCCCAGAGTGATTTTCACGATCGACGAACCCTGAGGTGCGTTTACGTGTCGGTCATCAACACTCGCAGTTTTGGCCGATTCTGACCCGTTTCATGGACTATTACTCACTGTTTTGGGGTCCGAGAGTGATTTTCACGATCGACGAACCCCGAGGTGCGTTTACGTGTCGGTCATCAACACTCGCAGTTCTGGCCAATTCTGACCCGTTTCATGGACTATTACTCACTGTTTTGGGGTCCGGGAGTGATTTTCACGATCGACGAACCCCGAGGTGCGTTTACGTGTCGGTCATCAACACTCGCAGTTTTGGCCGATTCTGACACATTTCATGGACTATTACTCACTGTTTTGGGGTCCTGGAGTGATTTTCATGATTGATGAACCCCGGGGTGCGTTTACTTGTCGGTCATAAACACTCGCAGTTTTGGCCGATTCTGACACGTTTCGTGGACTATTACTCACTGTTTTGGGGTCCTGGACTGATTTTCACGATTGACGAACCCCGGGGTGCGCTTACTTGTCGGTCATCGACACTCGCAGTTTTGACCGATTTTGACACGTTTCGTGGACTAGTACTCACTGTTTTGGGGTCCCAGAGTAATTTTCACGATCGACGAACCCCGAGGTGCGTTTACGTGTCCATCATCAACACTCGCAGTTTTGACCGATTCTGTCCTGTTTCATGGACTATTACTGACTGTATTGGTGTCCCGGACTGATTTCCATGATTGACGAACCCCGAGGTGTGTTTAAATGTCGGTCATAAACACTCGCTGTTTTGGCCCATTCTGGCCCGTTTCGTGGACTATTACTCACTGTTTTGGGGCCCCAGAGTGATTTTCACGATCGACGAACCCCGAGGTGCGTTTACGTGTCCGTCATCAACACTCGCAGTTTTGGCCGATTCTGACCCGTTTCATGGACTATTACACACTGTTTTGGGGTCCTGGAGTGATTTCCACGATTGACGAACCCCGAAGTGCGTTTACGTGTCGGTCATCAACACTCGCAGTTTTGGCCGATTCTGACACGTTTCGTGGACTAGTACTCACTGTTTTGGGGTCCCAGAGTAATTTTCACGATCGACGAACCCCGAGGTGCGTTTACGTGTCGGTCATCAACACTCGCAGTTTTGACCGATTCTGTCCTGTTTCATGGACTATTACTGACTGTATTGGTGTCCCGGACTGATTTCCATGATTGACGAACCCCGAGGTGTGTTTAAATGTCGGTCATAAACACTCGCTGTTTTGGCCCATTCTGGCCCGTTTCGTGGACTATTACTCACTATTTTGGGGCCCCAGAGTGATTTTCACGATCGACGAACCCCGAGGTGCGTTTACGTGTCCGTCATCAACACTCGCAGTTTTGGCCGATTCTGACCCGTTTCATGGACTATTACACACTGTTTTGGGGTCCTGGAGTGATTTCCACGATTGACGAACCCCGAAGTGCGTTTACGTGTCGGTCATCAACACTCGCAGTTTTGGCCGATTCTGACACGTTTCGTGGACTAGTACTCACTGTTTTGGGGTCCCAGAGTAATTTTCACGATCGACGAACCCCGAGGTGCGTTTACGTGTCGGTCATCAACACTCGCAGTTTTGACCGATTATGTCCTGTTTCATGGACTATTACTCACTGTTTTGGGGTCCTGGAGTGATTTCCACGATTGACGAATCCCGGGATGTGTTTACGTGTCGGTCATCAACACTCGCAGTTTTGGCCGATTCTGACACGTTTCGTGGACTAGTACTCACTGTTTTGGGGTCCCAGAGTAATTTTCACGATCGACGAACCCCGAGGTGCGTTTACGTGTCGGTCATCAACACTCGCAGTTTTGACCGATTCTGTCCTGTTTCATGGACTATTACTTATTGTATTGGTGTCCCGGACTGATTTCCATGATTGACGAACCCCGAGGTGCGTTTACGTGTCGGTCATCAACACTCGCAGTTTTGGCCGATTCTGACACATTTCATGGACTATTACTCACTGTTTTGGGGTCCTGGAGTGATTTTCACGATCGACGAACCCTGAGGTGCGTTTACGTGTCGGTCATCAACACTCGCAGTTTTGGCCGATTCTGACACGTTTCGTGGACTATTACTCACTGTTTTGGGGCCCCAGAGTGATTTTCACGATCGACGAACCCTGAGGTGCGTTTACGTGTCGGTCATCAACACTCGCAGTTTTGGCCGATTCTGACCCGTTTCATGGACTATTACTCACTGTTTTGGGGTCCGAGAGTGATTTTCACGATCGACGAACCCCGAGGTGCGTTTACGTGTCGGTCATCAACACTCGCAGTTCTGGCCAATTCTGACCCGTTTCATGGACTATTACTCACTGTTTTGGGGTCCGGGAGTGATTTTCACGATCGACGAACCCCGAGGTGCGTTTACGTGTCGGTCATCAACACTCGCAGTTTTGGCCGATTCTGACACATTTCATGGACTATTACTCACTGTTTTGGGGTCCTGGAGTGATTTTCATGATTGATGAACCCCGGGGTGCGTTTACTTGTCGGTCATAAACACTCGCAGTTTTGGCCGATTCTGACACGTTTCGTGGACTATTACTCACTGTTTTGGGGTCCTGGACTGATTTTCACGATTGACGAACCCCGGGGTGCGCTTACTTGTCGGTCATCGACACTCGCAGTTTTGACCGATTTTGACACGTTTCGTGGACTAGTACTCACTGTTTTGGGGTCCCAGAGTAATTTTCACGATCGACGAACCCCGAGGTGCGTTTACGTGTCCATCATCAACACTCGCAGTTTTGACCGATTCTGTCCTGTTTCATGGACTATTACTGACTGTATTGGTGTCCCGGACTGATTTCCATGATTGACGAACCCCGAGGTGTGTTTAAATGTCGGTCATAAACACTCGCTGTTTTGGCCCATTCTGGCCCGTTTCGTGGACTATTACTCACTGTTTTGGGGCCCCAGAGTGATTTTCACGATCGACGAACCCCGAGGTGCGTTTACGTGTCCGTCATCAACACTCGCAGTTTTGGCCGATTCTGACCCGTTTCATGGACTATTACACACTGTTTTGGGGTCCTGGAGTGATTTCCACGATTGACGAACCCCGAAGTGCGTTTACGTGTCGGTCATCAACACTCGCAGTTTTGACCGATTCTGTCCTGTTTCATGGACTATTACTGACTGTATTGGTGTCCCAGAGTGATTTTCACGATTGACGAACCCCGAGGTGCGTTTACGTGTCGGTCATCAACACTCGCAGTTTTGGCCGATTCTGACACGTTTCATGGACTATTACTCACTGTTTTGGGGTCCTGGAGTGATTTCCACGATTGACGAATCCCGGGATGTGTTTACGTGTCGGTCATCAACACTCGCAGTTTTGGCCGATTCTGACACGTTTCGTGGACTAGTACTCACTGTTTTGGGGTCCCAGAGTAATTTTCACGATCGACGAACCCCGAGGTGCGTTTACGTGTCGGTCATCAACACTCGCAGTTTTGACCGATTCTGTCCTGTTTCATGGACTATTACTTATTGTATTGGTGTCCCGGACTGATTTCCATGATTGACGAACCCCGAGGTGCGTTTACGTGTCGGTCATCAACACTCGCAGTTTTGGCCGATTCTGACACATTTCATGGACTATTACTCACTGTTTTGGGGTCCTGGAGTGATTTTCACGATCGACGAACCCTGAGGTGCGTTTACGTGTCGGTCATCAACACTCGCAGTTTTGGCCGATTCTGACACGTTTCGTGGACTATTACTCACTGTTTTGGGGCCCCAGAGTGATTTTCACGATCGACGAACCCTGAGGTGCGTTTACGTGTCGGTCATCAACACTCGCAGTTTTGGCCGATTCTGACCCGTTTCATGGACTATTACTCACTGTTTTGGGGTCCGAGAGTGATTTTCACGATCGACGAACCCCGAGGTGCGTTTACGTGTCGGTCATCAACACTCGCAGTTCTGGCCAATTCTGACCCGTTTCATGGACTATTACTCACTGTTTTGGGGTCCGGGAGTGATTTTCACGATCGACGAACCCCGAGGTGCGTTTACGTGTCGGTCATCAACACTCGCAGTTTTGGCCGATTCTGACACATTTCATGGACTATTACTCACTGTTTTGGGGTCCTGGAGTGATTTTCATGATTGATGAACCCCGGGGTGCGTTTACTTGTCGGTCATAAACACTCGCAGTTTTGGCCGATTCTGACACGTTTCGTGGACTATTACTCACTGTTTTGGGGTCCTGGACTGATTTTCACGATTGACGAACCCCGGGGTGCGCTTACTTGTCGGTCATCGACACTCGCAGTTTTGACCGATTCTGACACGTTTCGTGGACTAGTACTCACTGTTTTGGGGTCCCAGAGTAATTTTCACGATCGACGAACCCCGAGGTGCGTTTACGTGTCCATCATCAACACTCGCAGTTTTGACCGATTCTGTCCTGTTTCATGGACTATTACTGACTGTATTGGTGTCCCGGACTGATTTCCATGATTGACGAACCCCGAGGTGTGTTTAAATGTCGGTCATAAACACTCGCTGTTTTGGCCCATTCTGGCCCGTTTCGTGGACTATTACTCACTGTTTTGGGGCCCCAGAGTGATTTTCACGATCGACGAACCCCGAGGTGCGTTTACGTGTCCGTCATCAACACTCGCAGTTTTGGCCGATTCTGACCCGTTTCATGGACTATTACACACTGTTTTGGGGTCCTGGAGTGATTTCCACGATTGACGAACCCCGAAGTGCGTTTACGTGTCGGTCATCAACACTCGCAGTTTTGACCGATTCTGTCCTGTTTCATGGACTATTACTGACTGTATTGGTGTCCCAGAGTGATTTTCACGATTGACGAACCCCGAGGTGCGTTTACGTGTCGGTCATCAACACTCGCAGTTTTGGCCGATTCTGACACGTTTCATGGACTATTACTCACTGTTTTGGGGTCCTGGAGTGATTTCCACGATTGACGAATCCCGGGATGTGTTTACGTGTCGGTCATCAACACTCGCAGTTTTGGCCGATTCTGACACGTTTCGTGGACTAGTACTCACTGTTTTGGGGTCCCAGAGTAATTTTCACGATCGACGAACCCCGAGGTGCGTTTACGTGTCGGTCATCAACACTCGCAGTTTTGACCGATTCTGTCCTGTTTCATGGACTATTACTTATTGTATTGGTGTCCCGGACTGATTTCCATGATTGACGAACCCCGAGGTGCGTTTACGTGTCGGTCATCAACACTCGCAGTTTTGGCCGATTCTGACACATTTCATGGACTATTACTCACTGTTTTGGGGTCCTGGAGTGATTTTCACGATCGACGAACCCTGAGGTGCGTTTACGTGTCGGTCATCAACACTCGCAGTTTTGGCCGATTCTGACACGTTTCGTGGACTATTACTCACTGTTTTGGGGCCCCAGAGTGATTTTCACGATCGACGAACCCTGAGGTGCGTTTACGTGTCGGTCATCAACACTCGCAGTTTTGGCCGATTCTGACCCGTTTCATGGACTATTACTCACTGTTTTGGGGTCCGAGAGTGATTTTCACGATCGACGAACCCCGAGGTGCGTTTACGTGTCGGTCATCAACACTCGCAGTTCTGGCCAATTCTGACCCGTTTCATGGACTATTACTCACTGTTTTGGGGTCCGGGAGTGATTTTCACGATCGACGAACCCCGAGGTGCGTTTACGTGTCGGTCATCAACACTCGCAGTTTTGGCCGATTCTGACACATTTCATGGACTATTACTCACTGTTTTGGGGTCCTGGAGTGATTTTCATGATTGATGAACCCCGGGGTGCGTTTACTTGTCGGTCATAAACACTCGCAGTTTTGGCCGATTCTGACACGTTTCGTGGACTATTACTCACTGTTTTGGGGTCCTGGACTGATTTTCACGATTGACGAACCCCGGGGTGCGCTTACTTGTCGGTCATCGACACTCGCAGTTTTGACCGATTCTGACACGTTTCGTGGACTAGTACTCACTGTTTTGGGGTCCCAGAGTAATTTTCACGATCGACGAACCCCGAGGTGCGTTTACGTGTCCATCATCAACACTCGCAGTTTTGACCGATTCTGTCCTGTTTCATGGACTATTACTGACTGTATTGGTGTCCCGGACTGATTTCCATGATTGACGAACCCCGAGGTGTGTTTAAATGTCGGTCATAAACACTCGCTGTTTTGGCCCATTCTGGCCCGTTTCGTGGACTATTACTCACTGTTTTGGGGCCCCAGAGTGATTTTCACGATCGACGAACCCCGAGGTGCGTTTACGTGTCCGTCATCAACACTCGCAGTTTTGGCCGATTCTGACCCGTTTCATGGACTATTACACACTGTTTTGGGGTCCTGGAGTGATTTCCACGATTGACGAACCCCGAAGTGCGTTTACGTGTCGGTCATCAACACTCGCAGTTTTGACCGATTCTGTCCTGTTTCATGGACTATTACTGACTGTATTGGTGTCCCAGAGTGATTTTCACGATTGACGAACCCCGAGGTGCGTTTACGTGTCGGTCATCAACACTCGCAGTTTTGGCCGATTCTGACACGTTTCATGGACTATTACTCACTGTTTTGGGGTCCTGGAGTGATTTCCACGATTGACGAATCCCGGGATGTGTTTACGTGTCGGTCATCAACACTCGCAGTTTTGGCCGATTCTGACACGTTTCGTGGACTAGTACTCACTGTTTTGGGGTCCTGGACTGATTTTCACGATTGACGAACCCCGGGGTGCGCTTACTTGTCGGTCATCGACACTCGCAGTTTTGACCGATTCTGACACGTTTCGTGGACTAGTACTCACTGTTTTGGGGTCCCAGAGTAATTTTCACGATCGACGAACCCCGAGGTGCGTTTACGTGTCGGTCATCAACACTCGCAGTTTTGGCCGATTCTGACACGTTTCATGGACTATTACTCACTGTTTTGGGGTCCTGGAGTGATTTCCACGATTGACGAATCCCGGGATGTGTTTACGTGTCGGTCATCAACACTCGCAGTTTTGGCCGATTCTGACACGTTTCGTGGACTAGTACTCACTGTTTTGGGGTCCCAGAGTAATTTTCACGATCGACGAACCCCGAGGTGCGTTTACGTGTCGGTCATCAACACTCGCAGTTTTGACCGATTCTGTCCTGTTTCATGGACTATTACTTATTGTATTGGTGTCCCGGACTGATTTCCATGATTGACGAACCCCGAGGTGCGTTTACGTGTCGGTCATCAACACTCGCAGTTTTGGCCGATTCTGACACATTTCATGGACTATTACTCACTGTTTTGGGGTCCTGGAGTGATTTTCACGATCGACGAACCCTGAGGTGCGTTTACGTGTCGGTCATCAACACTCGCAGTTTTGGCCGATTCTGACACGTTTCGTGGACTATTACTCACTGTTTTGGGGCCCCAGAGTGATTTTCACGATCGACGAACCCTGAGGTGCGTTTACGTGTCGGTCATCAACACTCGCAGTTTTGGCCGATTCTGACCCGTTTCATGGACTATTACTCACTGTTTTGGGGTCCGAGAGTGATTTTCACGATCGACGAACCCCGAGGTGCGTTTACGTGTCGGTCATCAACACTCGCAGTTCTGGCCAATTCTGACCCGTTTCATGGACTATTACTCACTGTTTTGGGGTCCGGGAGTGATTTTCACGATCGACGAACCCCGAGGTGCGTTTACGTGTCGGTCATCAACACTCGCAGTTTTGGCCGATTCTGACACATTTCATGGACTATTACTCACTGTTTTGGGGTCCTGGAGTGATTTTCATGATTGATGAACCCCGGGGTGCGTTTACTTGTCGGTCATAAACACTCGCAGTTTTGGCCGATTCTGACACGTTTCGTGGACTATTACTCACTGTTTTGGGGTCCTGGACTGATTTTCACGATTGACGAACCCCGGGGTGCGCTTACTTGTCGGTCATCGACACTCGCAGTTTTGACCGATTCTGACACGTTTCGTGGACTAGTACTCACTGTTTTGGGGTCCCAGAGTAATTTTCACGATCGACGAACCCCGAGGTGCGTTTACGTGTCCATCATCAACACTCGCAGTTTTGACCGATTCTGTCCTGTTTCATGGACTATTACTGACTGTATTGGTGTCCCGGACTGATTTCCATGATTGACGAACCCCGAGGTGTGTTTAAATGTCGGTCATAAACACTCGCTGTTTTGGCCCATTCTGGCCCGTTTCGTGGACTATTACTCACTGTTTTGGGGCCCCAGAGTGATTTTCACGATCGACGAACCCCGAGGTGCGTTTACGTGTCCGTCATCAACACTCGCAGTTTTGGCCGATTCTGACCCGTTTCATGGACTATTACACACTGTTTTGGGGTCCTGGAGTGATTTCCACGATTGACGAACCCCGAAGTGCGTTTACGTGTCGGTCATCAACACTCGCAGTTTTGACCGATTCTGTCCTGTTTCATGGACTATTACTGACTGTATTGGTGTCCCAGAGTGATTTTCACGATTGACGAACCCCGAGGTGCGTTTACGTGTCGGTCATCAACACTCGCAGTTTTGGCCGATTCTGACACGTTTCATGGACTATTACTCACTGTTTTGGGGTCCTGGAGTGATTTCCACGATTGACGAATCCCGGGATGTGTTTACGTGTCGGTCATCAACACTCGCAGTTTTGGCCGATTCTGACACGTTTCGTGGACTAGTACTCACTGTTTTGGGGTCCTGGACTGATTTTCACGATTGACGAACCCCGGGGTGCGCTTACTTGTCGGTCATCGACACTCGCAGTTTTGACCGATTCTGACACGTTTCGTGGACTAGTACTCACTGTTTTGGGGTCCCAGAGTAATTTTCACGATCGACGAACCCCGAGGTGCGTTTACGTGTCGGTCATCAACACTCGCAGTTTTGGCCGATTCTGACACGTTTCATGGACTATTACTCACTGTTTTGGGGTCCTGGAGTGATTTCCACGATTGACGAATCCCGGGATGTGTTTACGTGTCGGTCATCAACACTCGCAGTTTTGGCCGATTCTGACACGTTTCGTGGACTAGTACTCACTGTTTTGGGGTCCCAGAGTAATTTTCACGATCGACGAACCCCGAGGTGCGTTTACGTGTCGGTCATCAACACTCGCAGTTTTGACCGATTCTGTCCTGTTTCATGGACTATTACTTATTGTATTGGTGTCCCGGACTGATTTCCATGATTGACGAACCCCGAGGTGCGTTTACGTGTCGGTCATCAACACTCGCAGTTTTGGCCGATTCTGACACATTTCATGGACTATTACTCACTGTTTTGGGGTCCTGGAGTGATTTTCACGATCGACGAACCCTGAGGTGCGTTTACGTGTCGGTCATCAACACTCGCAGTTTTGGCCGATTCTGACACGTTTCGTGGACTATTACTCACTGTTTTGGGGCCCCAGAGTGATTTTCACGATCGACGAACCCTGAGGTGCGTTTACGTGTCGGTCATCAACACTCGCAGTTTTGGCCGATTCTGACCCGTTTCATGGACTATTACTCACTGTTTTGGGGTCCGAGAGTGATTTTCACGATCGACGAACCCCGAGGTGCGTTTACGTGTCGGTCATCAACACTCGCAGTTCTGGCCAATTCTGACCCGTTTCATGGACTATTACTCACTGTTTTGGGGTCCGGGAGTGATTTTCACGATCGACGAACCCCGAGGTGCGTTTACGTGTCGGTCATCAACACTCGCAGTTTTGGCCGATTCTGACACATTTCATGGACTATTACTCACTGTTTTGGGGTCCTGGAGTGATTTTCATGATTGATGAACCCCGGGGTGCGTTTACTTGTCGGTCATAAACACTCGCAGTTTTGGCCGATTCTGACACGTTTCGTGGACTATTACTCACTGTTTTGGGGTCCTGGACTGATTTTCACGATTGACGAACCCCGGGGTGCGCTTACTTGTCGGTCATCGACACTCGCAGTTTTGACCGATTCTGACACGTTTCGTGGACTAGTACTCACTGTTTTGGGGTCCCAGAGTAATTTTCACGATCGACGAACCCCGAGGTGCGTTTACGTGTCCATCATCAACACTCGCAGTTTTGACCGATTCTGTCCTGTTTCATGGACTATTACTGACTGTATTGGTGTCCCGGACTGATTTCCATGATTGACGAACCCCGAGGTGTGTTTAAATGTCGGTCATAAACACTCGCTGTTTTGGCCCATTCTGGCCCGTTTCGTGGACTATTACTCACTGTTTTGGGGCCCCAGAGTGATTTTCACGATCGACGAACCCCGAGGTGCGTTTACGTGTCCGTCATCAACACTCGCAGTTTTGGCCGATTCTGACCCGTTTCATGGACTATTACACACTGTTTTGGGGTCCTGGAGTGATTTCCACGATTGACGAACCCCGAAGTGCGTTTACGTGTCGGTCATCAACACTCGCAGTTTTGACCGATTCTGTCCTGTTTCATGGACTATTACTGACTGTATTGGTGTCCCAGAGTGATTTTCACGATTGACGAACCCCGAGGTGCGTTTACGTGTCGGTCATCAACACTCGCAGTTTTGGCCGATTCTGACACGTTTCATGGACTATTACTGACTGTATTGGTGTCCTGGAGTGATTTCCACGATTGACGAATCCCGGGATGTGTTTACGTGTCGGTCATCAACACTCGCAGTTTTGGCCGATTCTGACACGTTTCGTGGACTATTACTCACTGTTTTGGGGTCCTGGAGTGATTTCCACGATTGACGAACCCCGGGGTGCGCTTACTTGTCGGTCATCGACACTCGCAGTTTTGACCGATTCTGACACGTTTCGTGGACTAGTACTCACTGTTTTGGGGTCCCAGAGTAATTTTCACGATCGACGAACCCCGAGGTGCGTTTACGTGTCTGTCATCAACACTCGCAGTTTTGACCGATTCTGTCCTGTTTCATGGACTATTACTGACTGTATTGGTGTCCCGGACTGATTTCCATGATTGACGAACCCCGAGGTGTGTTTAAATGTCGGTCATAAACACTCGTTGTTTTGGCCCATTTTGGCCCGTTTCGTGGACTATTACTCACTGTTTTGGGGCCCCAGAGTGATTTTCACGATCGACGAACCCCGAGGTGTGTTTACGTGTCCGTCATCAACACTCGTAGTTTTGGCCGATTCTGACCCGTTTCATGGACTATTACACACTGTTTTGGGGTCCTGGAGTGATTTCCACGATTGACGAACCCCGAAGTGCGTTTACGTGTCGGTCATCAACACTCGCAGTTTTGACCGATTCTGTCCTGTTTCATGGACTATTACTGACTGTATTGGTGTCCCAGAGTGATTTTCATGATTGATGAACCCCGGGGTGCGTTTACTTGTCGGTCATAAACACTCGCAGTTTTGGCCGATTCTGACACGTTTCGTGGACTATTACTCACTGTTTTGGGGTCCTGGACTGATTTTCACGATTGACGAACCCCGGGGTGCGCTTACTTGTCGATCATCGACACTCGCAGTTTTGACCGATTTTGACACGTTTCGTGGACTAGTACTCACTGTTTTGGGGTCCCAGAGTAATTTTCACGATCGACGAACCCCGAGGTGCGTTTACGTGTCCATCATCAACACTCGCAGTTTTGACCGATTCTGTCCTGTTTCATGGACTATTACTGACTGTATTGGTGTCCCGGACTGATTTCCATGATTGACGAACCCCGAGGTGTGTTTAAATGTCGGTCATAAACACTCGCTGTTTTGGCCCATTCTGGCCCGTTTCGTGGACTATTACTCACTGTTTTGGGGCCCCAGAGTGATTTTCACGATCGACGAACCCCGAGGTGCGTTTACGTGTCCGTCATCAACACTCGCAGTTTTGGCCGATTCTGACCCGTTTCATGGACTATTACACACTGTTTTGGGGTCCTGGAGTGATTTCCACGATTGACGAACCCCGAAGTGCGTTTACGTGTCGGTCATAAACACTCGCAGTTTTGACCGATTCTGTCCTGTTTCATGGACTATTACTGACTGTATTGGTGTCCCAGAGTGATTTTCACGATTGACGAACCCCGAGGAGCGTTTACGTGTCGGTCATCAACACTCGCAGTTTTGGCCGATTCTGACACGTTTCATGGACTATTACTCACTGTTTTGGGGTCCTGGAGTGATTTCCACGATTGACGAATCCCGGGATGTGTTTACGTGTCGGTCATCAACACTCGCAGTTTTGGCCGATTCTGACACGTTTCGTGGACTAGTACTCACTGTTTTGGGGTCCCAGAGTAATTTTCACGATCGACGAACCCCGAGGTGCGTTTACGTGTCTGTCATCAACACTCGCAGTTTTGACCGATTCTGTCCTGTTTCATGGACTATTACTGACTGTATTGGTGTCCCGGACTGATTTCCATGATTGACGAACCCCGAGGTGTGTTTAAATGTCGGTCATAAACACTCGTTGTTTTGGCCCATTTTGGCCCGTTTCGTGGACTATTACTCACTGTTTTGGGGCCCCAGAGTGATTTTCACGATCGACGAACCCCGAGGTGTGTTTACGTGTCCGTCATCAACACTCGTAGTTTTGGCCGATTCTGACCCGTTTCATGGACTATTACACACTGTTTTGGGGTCCTGGAGTGATTTCCACGATTGACGAACCCCGAAGTGCGTTTACGTGTCGGTCATCAACACTCGCAGTTTTGACCGATTCTGTCCTGTTTCATGGACTATTACTGACTGTATTGGTGTCCCAGAGTGATTTTCATGATTGATGAACCCCGGGGTGCGTTTACTTGTCGGTCATAAACACTCGCAGTTTTGGCCGATTCTGACACGTTTCGTGGACTATTACTCACTGTTTTGGGGTCCTGGACTGATTTTCACGATTGACGAACCCCGGGGTGCGCTTACTTGTCGATCATCGACACTCGCAGTTTTGACCGATTTTGACACGTTTCGTGGACTAGTACTCACTGTTTTGGGGTCCCAGAGTAATTTTCACGATCGACGAACCCCGAGGTGCGTTTACGTGTCCATCATCAACACTCGCAGTTTTGACCGATTCTGTCCTGTTTCATGGACTATTACTGACTGTATTGGTGTCCCGGACTGATTTCCATGATTGACGAACCCCGAGGTGTGTTTAAATGTCGGTCATAAACACTCGCTGTTTTGGCCCATTCTGGCCCGTTTCGTGGACTATTACTCACTGTTTTGGGGCCCCAGAGTGATTTTCACGATCGACGAACCCCGAGGTGCGTTTACGTGTCCGTCATCAACACTCGCAGTTTTGGCCGATTCTGACCCGTTTCATGGACTATTACACACTGTTTTGGGGTCCTGGAGTGATTTCCACGATTGACGAACCCCGAAGTGCGTTTACGTGTCGGTCATCAACACTCGCAGTTTTGACCGATTCTGTCCTGTTTCATGGACTATTACTGACTGTATTGGTGTCCCAGAGTGATTTTCACGATTGACGAACCCCGAGGTGCGTTTACGTGTCGGTCATCAACACTCGCAGTTTTGGCCGATTCTGACACGTTTCATGGACTATTACTCACTGTTTTGGGGTCCTGGAGTGATTTCCACGATTGACGAATCCCGGGATGTGTTTACGTGTCGGTCATCAACACTCGCAGTTTTGGCCGATTCTGACACGTTTCGTGGACTAGTACTCACTGTTTTGGGGTCCCAGAGTAATTTTCACGATCGACGAACCCCGAGGTGCGTTTACGTGTCTGTCATCAACACTCGCAGTTTTGACCGATTCTGTCCTGTTTCATGGACTATTACTGACTGTATTGGTGTCCCGGACTGATTTCCATGATTGACGAACCCCGAGGTGTGTTTAAATGTCGGTCATAAACACTCGTTGTTTTGGCCCATTTTGGCCCGTTTCGTGGACTATTACTCACTGTTTTGGGGCCCCAGAGTGATTTTCACGATCGACGAACCCCGAGGTGTGTTTACGTGTCCGTCATCAACACTCGTAGTTTTGGCCGATTCTGACCCGTTTCATGGACTATTACACACTGTTTTGGGGTCCTGGAGTGATTTCCACGATTGACGAACCCCGAAGTGCGTTTACGTGTCGGTCATCAACACTCGCAGTTTTGACCGATTCTGTCCTGTTTCATGGACTATTACTGACTGTATTGGTGTCCCAGAGTGATTTTCATGATTGATGAACCCCGGGGTGCGTTTACTTGTCGGTCATAAACACTCGCAGTTTTGGCCGATTCTGACACGTTTCATGGACTATTACTCACTGTTTTGGGGTCCTGGACTGATTTTCACGATTGACGAACCCCGGGGTGCGCTTACTTGTCGATCATCGACACTCGCAGTTTTGACCGATTTTGACACGTTTCGTGGACTAGTACTCACTGTTTTGGGGTCCCAGAGTAATTTTCACGATCGACGAACCCCGAGGTGCGTTTACGTGTCCATCATCAACACTCGCAGTTTTGACCGATTCTGTCCTGTTTCATGGACTATTACTGACTGTATTGGTGTCCCGGACTGATTTCCATGATTGACGAACCCCGAGGTGTGTTTAAATGTCGGTCATAAACACTCGCTGTTTTGGCCCATTCTGGCCCGTTTCGTGGACTATTACTCACTGTTTTGGGGCCCCAGAGTGATTTTCACGATCGACGAACCCCGAGGTGCGTTTACGTGTCCGTCATCAACACTCGCAGTTTTGGCCGATTCTGACCCGTTTCATGGACTATTACACACTGTTTTGGGGTCCTGGAGTGATTTCCACGATTGACGAACCCCGAAGTGCGTTTACGTGTCGGTCATCAACACTCGCAGTTTTGACCGATTCTGTCCTGTTTCATGGACTATTACTGACTGTATTGGTGTCCCAGAGTGATTTTCACGATTGACGAACCCCGAGGAGCGTTTACGTGTCGGTCATCAACACTCGCAGTTTTGGCCGATTCTGACACGTTTCATGGACTATTACTCACTGTTTTGGGGTCCTGGAGTGATTTCCACGATTGACGAATCCCGGGATGTGTTTACGTGTCGGTCATCAACACTCGCAGTTTTGGCCGATTCTGACACGTTTCGTGGACTAGTACTCACTGTTTTGGGGTCCCAGAGTAATTTTCACGATCGACGAACCCCGAGGTGCGTTTACGTGTCTGTCATCAACACTCGCAGTTTTGACCGATTCTGTCCTGTTTCATGGACTATTACTGACTGTATTGGTGTCCCGGACTGATTTCCATGATTGACGAACCCCGAGGTGTGTTTAAATGTCGGTCATAAACACTCGTTGTTTTGGCCCATTTTGGCCCGTTTCGTGGACTATTACTCACTGTTTTGGGGCCCCAGAGTGATTTTCACGATCGACGAACCCCGAGGTGTGTTTACGTGTCCGTCATCAACACTCGTAGTTTTGGCCGATTCTGACCCGTTTCATGGACTATTACACACTGTTTTGGGGTCCTGGAGTGATTTCCACGATTGACGAACCCCGAAGTGCGTTTACGTGTCGGTCATCAACACTCGCAGTTTTGACCGATTCTGTCCTGTTTCATGGACTATTACTGACTGTATTGGTGTCCCAGAGTGATTTTCATGATTGATGAACCCCGGGGTGCGTTTACTTGTCGGTCATAAACACTCGCAGTTTTGGCCGATTCTGACACGTTTCATGGACTATTACTCACTGTTTTGGGGTCCTGGACTGATTTTCACGATTGACGAACCCCGGGGTGCGCTTACTTGTCGATCATCGACACTCGCAGTTTTGACCGATTTTGACACGTTTCGTGGACTAGTACTCACTGTTTTGGGGTCCCAGAGTAATTTTCACGATCGACGAACCCCGAGGTGCGTTTACGTGTCCATCATCAACACTCGCAGTTTTGACCGATTCTGTCCTGTTTCATGGACTATTACTGACTGTATTGGTGTCCCGGACTGATTTCCATGATTGACGAACCCCGAGGTGTGTTTAAATGTCGGTCATAAACACTCGCTGTTTTGGCCCATTCTGGCCCGTTTCGTGGACTATTACTCACTGTTTTGGGGCCCCAGAGTGATTTTCACGATCGACGAACCCCGAGGTGCGTTTACGTGTCCGTCATCAACACTCGCAGTTTTGGCCGATTCTGACCCGTTTCATGGACTATTACACACTGTTTTGGGGTCCTGGAGTGATTTCCACGATTGACGAACCCCGAAGTGCGTTTACGTGTCGGTCATCAACACTCGCAGTTTTGACCGATTCTGTCCTGTTTCATGGACTATTACTGACTGTATTGGTGTCCCAGAGTGATTTTCACGATTGACGAACCCCGAGGAGCGTTTACGTGTCGGTCATCAACACTCGCAGTTTTGGCCGATTCTGACACGTTTCATGGACTATTACTCACTGTTTTGGGGTCCTGGAGTGATTTCCACGATTGACGAATCCCGGGATGTGTTTACGTGTCGGTCATCAACACTCGCAGTTTTGGCCGATTCTGACACGTTTCGTGGACTAGTACTCACTGTTTTGGGGTCCCAGAGTAATTTTCACGATCGACGAACCCCGAGGTGCGTTTACGTGTCTGTCATCAACACTCGCAGTTTTGACCGATTCTGTCCTGTTTCATGGACTATTACTTATTGTATTGGTGTCCCGGACTGATTTCCATGATTGACGAACCCCAAGGTGCGTTTACGTGTCGGTCATCAACACTCGCAGTTTTGGCCGATTCTGACACATTTCATGGACTATTACTCACTGTTTTGGGGTCCTGGAGTGATTTTCACGATCGACGAACCCTGAGGTGCGTTTACGTGTCGGTCATCAACACTCGCAGTTTTGGCCGATTCTGACACGTTTCGTGGACTATTACTCACTGTTTTGGGGCCCCAGAGTGATTTTCACGATCGACGAACCCCGAGGTGTGTTTACGTGTCGGTCATCAACACTCGCAGTTTTGACCGATTCTGTCCTGTTTCATGGACTATTACTTATTGTATTGGTGTCCCGGACTGATTTCCATGATTGACGAACCCCGAGGTGCGTTTACGTGTCGGTCATCAACACTCGCAGTTTTGGCCGATTCTGACACATTTCATGGACTATTACTCACTGTTTTGGGGTCCTGGAGTGATTTTCACGATCGACGAACCCTGAGGTGCGTTTACGTGTCGGTCATCAACACTCGCAGTTTTGGCCGATTCTGACACGTTTCGTGGACTATTACTCACTGTTTTGGGGCCCCAGAGTGATTTTCACGATCGACGAACCCCGAGGTGTGTTTACGTGTCCGTCATCAACACTCGTAGTTTTGGCCGATTCTGACCCGTTTCATGGACTATTACACACTGTTTTGGGGTCCTGGAGTGATTTCCACGATTGACGAACCCCGAAGTGCGTTTACGTGTCGGTCATCAACACTCGCAGTTTTGACCGATTCTGTCCTGTTTCATGGACTATTACTGACTGTATTGGTGTCCCAGAGTGATTTTCATGATTGATGAACCCCGGGGTGCGTTTACTTGTCGGTCATAAACACTCGCAGTTTTGGCCGATTCTGACACGTTTCGTGGACTATTACTCACTGTTTTGGGGTCCTGGACTGATTTTCACGATCGACGAACCCTGAGGTGCGTTTACGTGTCGGTCATCAACACTCGCAGTTTTGGCCGATTCTGACACGTTTCGTGGACTATTACTCACTGTTTTGGGGCCCCAGAGTGATTTTCACGATCGACGAACCCCGAGGTGTGTTTACGTGTCCGTCATCAACACTCGTAGTTTTGGCCGATTCTGACCCGTTTCATGGACTATTACACACTGTTTTGGGGTCCTGGAGTGATTTCCACGATTGACGAACCCCGAAGTGCGTTTACGTGTCGGTCATCAACACTCGCAGTTTTGACCGATTCTGTCCTGTTTCATGGACTATTACTGACTGTATTGGTGTCCCAGAGTGATTTTCATGATTGATGAACCCCGGGGTGCGTTTACTTGTCGGTCATAAACACTCGCAGTTTTGGCCGATTCTGACACGTTTCGTGGACTATTACTCACTGTTTTGGGGTCCTGGACTGATTTTCACGATCGACGAACCCTGAGGTGCGTTTACGTGTCGGTCATCAACACTCGCAGTTTTGGCCGATTCTGACACGTTTCGTGGACTATTACTCACTGTTTTGGGGCCCCAGAGTGATTTTCACGATCGACGAACCCCGAGGTGTGTTTACGTGTCCGTCATCAACACTCGTAGTTTTGGCCGATTCTGACCCGTTTCATGGACTATTACACACTGTTTTGGGGTCCTGGAGTGATTTCCACGATTGACGAACCCCGAAGTGCGTTTACGTGTCGGTCATCAACACTCGCAGTTTTGACCGATTCTGTCCTGTTTCATGGACTATTACTGACTGTATTGGTGTCCCAGAGTGATTTTCATGATTGATGAACCCCGGGGTGCGTTTACTTGTCGGTCATAAACACTCGCAGTTTTGGCCGATTCTGACACGTTTCATGGACTATTACTCACTGTTTTGGGGTCCTGGAGTGATTTCCACGATTGACGAATCCCGGGATGTGTTTACGTGTCGGTCATCAACACTCGCAGTTTTGGCCGATTCTGACACGTTTCGTGGACTAGTACTCACTGTTTTGGGGTCCCAGAGTAATTTTCACGATCGACGAACCCCGAGGTGCGTTTACGTGTCTGTCATCAACACTCGCAGTTTTGACCGATTCTGTCCTGTTTCATGGACTATTACTTATTGTATTGGTGTCCCGGACTGATTTCCATGATTGACGAACCCCGAGGTGCGTTTACGTGTCGGTCATCAACACTCGCAGTTTTGGCCGATTCTGACACATTTCATGGACTATTACTCACTGTTTTGGGGTCCTGGAGTGATTTTCACGATCGACGAACCCTGAGGTGCGTTTACGTGTCGGTCATCAACACTCGCAGTTTTGGCCGATTCTGACACGTTTCGTGGACTATTACTCACTGTTTTGGGGCCCCAGAGTGATTTTCACGATCGACGAACCCCGAGGTGTGTTTACGTGTCGGTCATCAACACTCGCAGTTTTGGCCGATTCTGTCCTGTTTCATGGACTATTACTTATTGTATTGGTGTCCCGGACTGATTTCCATGATTGACGAACCCCGAGGTGCGTTTACGTGTCGGTCATCAACACTCGCAGTTTTGGCCGATTCTGACACATTTCATGGACTATTACTCACTGTTTTGGGGTCCTGGAGTGATTTTCACGATCGACGAACCCTGAGGTGCGTTTACGTGTCGGTCATCAACACTCGCAGTTTTGGCCGATTCTGACACGTTTCGTGGACTATTACTGACTGTTTTGGGGCCCCAGAGTGATTTTCACGATCGACGAACCCTGAGGTGTGTTTACGTGTCGGTCATCAACACTCGCAGTTTTGGCCGATTCTGACCCGTTTCATGGACTATTACACACTGTTTTGGGGTCCTGGAGTGATTTCCACGATCGACGAACCCCGAAGTGCGTTTACGTGTCGGTCATCAACACTCGCAGTTTTGACCGATTCTGTCCTGTTTCATGGACTATTACTGACTGTATTGGTGTCCCAGAGTGATTTTCATGATTGATGAACCCCGGGGTGCGTTTACTTGTCGGTCATAAACACTCGCAGTTTTGGCCGATTCTGACACGTTTCGTGGACTATTACTCACTGTTTTGGGGTCCTGGACTGATTTTCACGATTGACGAACCCCGGGGTGCGCTTACTTGTCGGTCATCGACACTCGCAGTTTTGACCGATTCTGTCCTGTTTCATGGACTATTACTGACTGTATTGGTGTCCCAGAGTGATTTTCATGATTGATGAACCTCGGGGTGCGTTTACTTGTCGGTCATAAACACTCGCAGTTTTGGCCGATTCTGACACGTTTCGTGGACTATTACTCACTGTTTTGGGGTCCTGGACTGATTTTCACGATTGACGAACCCCGGGGTGCGCTTACTTGTCGATCATCGACACTCGCAGTTTTGACCGATTTTGACACGTTTCGTGGACTAGTACTCACTGTTTTGGGGTCCCAGAGTAATTTTCACGATCGACGAACCCCGAGGTGCGTTTACGTGTCCATCATCAACACTCGCAGTTTTGACCGATTCTGTCCTGTTTCATGGACTATTACTGACTGTATTGGTGTCCCGGACTGATTTCCATGATTGACGAACCCCGAGGTGTGTTTAAATGTCGGTCATAAACACTCGCTGTTTTGGCCCATTCTGGCCCGTTTCGTGGACTATTACTCACTGTTTTGGGGCCCCAGAGTGATTTTCACGATCGACGAACCCCGAGGTGCGTTTACGTGTCCGTCATCAACACTCGCAGTTTTGGCCGATTCTGACCCGTTTCATGGACTATTACACACTGTTTTGGGGTCCTGGAGTGATTTCCACGATCGACGAACCCCGAAGTGCGTTTACGTGTCGGTCATCAACACTCGCAGTTTTGACCGATTCTGTCCTGTTTCATGGACTATTACTGACTGTATTGGTGTCCCAGAGTGATTTTCATGATTGATGAACCCCGGGGTGCGTTTACTTGTCGGTCATAAACACTCGCAGTTTTGGCCGATTCTGACACGTTTCGTGGACTATTACTCACTGTTTTGGGGTCCTGGACTGATTTTCACGATTGACGAACCCCGGGGTGCGCTTACTTGTCGGTCATCGACACTCGCAGTTTTGACCGATTCTGTCCTGTTTCATGGACTATTACTGACTGTATTGGTGTCCCAGAGTGATTTTCATGATTGATGAACCTCGGGGTGCGTTTACTTGTCGGTCATAAACACTCGCAGTTTTGGCCGATTCTGACACGTTTCGTGGACTATTACTCACTGTTTTGGGGTCCTGGACTGATTTTCACGATTGACGAACCCCGGGGTGCGCTTACTTGTCGATCATCGACACTCGCAGTTTTGACCGATTTTGACACGTTTCGTGGACTAGTACTCACTGTTTTGGGGTCCCAGAGTAATTTTCACGATCGACGAACCCCGAGGTGCGTTTACGTGTCCATCATCAACACTCGCAGTTTTGACCGATTCTGTCCTGTTTCATGGACTATTACTGACTGTATTGGTGTCCCGGACTGATTTCCATGATTGACGAACCCCGAGGTGTGTTTAAATGTCGGTCATAAACACTCGCTGTTTTGGCCCATTCTGGCCCGTTTCGTGGACTATTACTCACTGTTTTGGGGCCCCAGAGTGATTTTCACGATCGACGAACCCCGAGGTGCGTTTACGTGTCCGTCATCAACACTCGCAGTTTTGGCCGATTCTGACCCGTTTCATGGACTATTACACACTGTTTTGGGGTCCTGGAGTGATTTCCACGATCGACGAACCCCGAAGTGCGTTTACGTGTCGGTCATCAACACTCGCAGTTTTGACCGATTCTGTCCTGTTTCATGGACTATTACTGACTGTATTGGTGTCCCAGAGTGATTTTCATGATTGATGAACCCCGGGGTGCGTTTACTTGTCGGTCATAAACACTCGCAGTTTTGGCCGATTCTGACACGTTTCGTGGACTATTACTCACTGTTTTGGGGTCCTGGACTGATTTTCACGATTGACGAACCCCGGGGTGCGCTTACTTGTCGGTCATCGACACTCGCAGTTTTGACCGATTCTGTCCTGTTTCATGGACTATTACTGACTGTATTGGTGTCCCAGAGTGATTTTCATGATTGATGAACCCCGGGGTGCGTTTACTTGTCGGTCATAAACACTCGCAGTTTTGGCCGATTCTGACACGTTTCGTGGACTATTACTCACTGTTTTGGGGTCCTGGACTGATTTTCACGATTGACGAACCCCGGGGTGCGCTTACTTGTCGATCATCGACACTCGCAGTTTTGACCGATTTTGACACGTTTCGTGGACTAGTACTCACTGTTTTGGGGTCCCAGAGTAATTTTCACGATCGACGAACCCCGAGGTGCGTTTACGTGTCCATCATCAACACTCGCAGTTTTGACCGATTCTGTCCTGTTTCATGGACTATTACTGACTGTATTGGTGTCCCGGACTGATTTCCATGATTGACGAACCCCGAGGTGTGTTTAAATGTCGGTCATAAACACTCGCTGTTTTGGCCCATTCTGGCCCGTTTCGTGGACTATTACTCACTGTTTTGGGGCCCCAGAGTGATTTTCACGATCGACGAACCCCGAGGTGCGTTTACGTGTCTGTCATCAACACTCGCAGTTTTGGCCGATTCTGACCCGTTTCATGGACTATTACACACTGTTTTGGGGTCCTGGAGTGATTTCCACGATTGACGAACCCCGAAGTGCGTTTACGTGTCGGTCATCAACACTCGCAGTTTTGACCGATTCTGTCCTGTTTCATGGACTATTACTGACTGTATTGGTGTCCCAGAGTGATTTTCACGATTGACGAACCCCGAGGTGCGTTTACGTGTCGGTCATCAACACTCGCAGTTTTGGCCGATTCTGACACGTTTCATGGACTATTACTCACTGTTTTGGGGTCCTGGAGTGATTTCCACGATTGACGAATCCCGGGATGTGTTTACGTGTCGGTCATCAACACTCGCAGTTTTGGCCGATTCTGACACGTTTCGTGGACTAGTACTCACTGTTTTGGGGTCCCAGAGTAATTTTCACGATCGACGAACCCCGAGGTGCGTTTACGTGTCTGTCATCAACACTCGCAGTTTTGACCGATTCTGTCCTGTTTCATGGACTATTACTTATTGTATTGGTGTCCCGGACTGATTTCCATGATTGACGAACCCCAAGGTGCGTTTACGTGTCGGTCATCAACACTCGCAGTTTTGGCCGATTCTGACACATTTCATGGACTATTACTCACTGTTTTGGGGTCCTGGAGTGATTTTCACGATCGACGAACCCTGAGGTGCGTTTACGTGTCGGTCATCAACACTCGCAGTTTTGGCCGATTCTGACACGTTTCGTGGACTATTACTCACTGTTTTGGGGCCCCAGAGTGATTTTCACGATCGACGAACCCCGAGGTGTGTTTACGTGTCGGTCATCAACACTCGCAGTTTTGACCGATTCTGTCCTGTTTCATGGACTATTACTTATTGTATTGGTGTCCCGGACTGATTTCCATGATTGACGAACCCCGAGGTGCGTTTACGTGTCGGTCATCAACACTCGCAGTTTTGGCCGATTCTGACACATTTCATGGACTATTACTCACTGTTTTGGGGTCCTGGAGTGATTTTCACGATCGACGAACCCTGAGGTGCGTTTACGTGTCGGTCATCAACACTCGCAGTTTTGGCCGATTCTGACACGTTTCGTGGACTATTACTCACTGTTTTGGGGCCCCAGAGTGATTTTCACGATCGACGAACCCCGAGGTGTGTTTACGTGTCCGTCATCAACACTCGTAGTTTTGGCCGATTCTGACCCGTTTCATGGACTATTACACACTGTTTTGGGGTCCTGGAGTGATTTCCACGATTGACGAACCCCGAAGTGCGTTTACGTGTCGGTCATCAACACTCGCAGTTTTGACCGATTCTGTCCTGTTTCATGGACTATTACTGACTGTATTGGTGTCCCAGAGTGATTTTCATGATTGATGAACCCCGGGGTGCGTTTACTTGTCGGTCATAAACACTCGCAGTTTTGGCCGATTCTGACACGTTTCGTGGACTATTACTCACTGTTTTGGGGTCCTGGACTGATTTTCACGATCGACGAACCCTGAGGTGCGTTTACGTGTCGGTCATCAACACTCGCAGTTTTGGCCGATTCTGACACGTTTCGTGGACTATTACTCACTGTTTTGGGGCCCCAGAGTGATTTTCACGATCGACGAACCCCGAGGTGTGTTTACGTGTCCGTCATCAACACTCGTAGTTTTGGCCGATTCTGACCCGTTTCATGGACTATTACACACTGTTTTGGGGTCCTGGAGTGATTTCCACGATTGACGAACCCCGAAGTGCGTTTACGTGTCGGTCATCAACACTCGCAGTTTTGACCGATTCTGTCCTGTTTCATGGACTATTACTGACTGTATTGGTGTCCCAGAGTGATTTTCATGATTGATGAACCCCGGGGTGCGTTTACTTGTCGGTCATAAACACTCGCAGTTTTGGCCGATTCTGACACGTTTCATGGACTATTACTCACTGTTTTGGGGTCCTGGAGTGATTTCCACGATTGACGAATCCCGGGATGTGTTTACGTGTCGGTCATCAACACTCGCAGTTTTGGCCGATTCTGACACGTTTCGTGGACTAGTACTCACTGTTTTGGGGTCCCAGAGTAATTTTCACGATCGACGAACCCCGAGGTGCGTTTACGTGTCTGTCATCAACACTCGCAGTTTTGACCGATTCTGTCCTGTTTCATGGACTATTACTTATTGTATTGGTGTCCCGGACTGATTTCCATGATTGACGAACCCCGAGGTGCGTTTACGTGTCGGTCATCAACACTCGCAGTTTTGGCCGATTCTGACACATTTCATGGACTATTACTCACTGTTTTGGGGTCCTGGAGTGATTTTCACGATCGACGAACCCTGAGGTGCGTTTACGTGTCGGTCATCAACACTCGCAGTTTTGGCCGATTCTGACACGTTTCGTGGACTATTACTCACTGTTTTGGGGCCCCAGAGTGATTTTCACGATCGACGAACCCCGAGGTGTGTTTACGTGTCGGTCATCAACACTCGCAGTTTTGGCCGATTCTGTCCTGTTTCATGGACTATTACTTATTGTATTGGTGTCCCGGACTGATTTCCATGATTGACGAACCCCGAGGTGCGTTTACTTGTCGGTCATCAACACTCGCAGTTTTGGCCGATTCTGACACATTTCATGGACTATTACTCACTGTTTTGGGGGCCTGGAGTGATTTTCACGATCGACGAACCCTGAGGTGCGTTTACGTGTCGGTCATCAACACTCGCAGTTTTGGCCGATTCTGACACGTTTCGTGGACTATTACTGACTGTTTTGGGGCCCCAGAGTGATTTTCACGATCGACGAACCCTGAGGTGTGTTTACGTGTCGGTCATCAACACTCGCAGTTTTGGCCGATTCTGTCCTGTTTCATGGACTATTACTTATTGTATTGGTGTCCCGGACTGATTTCCATGATTGACGAACCCCGAGGTGCGTTTACGTGTCGGTCATCAACACTCGCAGTTTTGGCCGATTCTGACACATTTCATGGACTATTACTCACTGTTTTGGGGTCCTGGAGTGATTTTCACGATCGACGAACCCTGAGGTGCGTTTACGTGTCGGTCATCAACACTCGCAGTTTTGGCCGATTCTGACACGTTTCGTGGACTATTACTGACTGTTTTGGGGCCCCAGAGTGATTTTCACGATCGACGAACCCTGAGGTGTGTTTACGTGTCGGTCATCAACACTCGCAGTTTTGGCCGATTCTGACCCGTTTCATGGACTATTACACACTGTTTTGGGGTCCTGGAGTGATTTCCACGATCGACGAACCCCGAAGTGCGTTTACGTGTCGGTCATCAACACTCGCAGTTTTGACCGATTCTGTCCTGTTTCATGGACTATTACTGACTGTATTGGTGTCCCAGAGTGATTTTCATGATTGATGAACCCCGGGGTGCGTTTACTTGTCGGTCATAAACACTCGCAGTTTTGGCCGATTCTGACACGTTGCGTGGACTATTACTCACTGTTTTGGGGTCCTGGACTGATTTTCACGATTGACGAACCCCGGGGTGCGCTTACTTGTCGGTCATCGACACTCGCAGTTTTGACCGATTCTGTCCTGTTTCATGGACTATTACTGACTGTATTGGTGTCCCAGAGTGATTTTCATGATTGATGAACCCCGGGGTGCGTTTACTTGTCGGTCATAAACACTCGCAGTTTTGGCCGATTCTGACACGTTTCGTGGACTATTACTCACTGTTTTGGGGTCCTGGACTGATTTTCACGATTGACGAACCCCGGGGTGCGCTTACTTGTCGATCATCGACACTCGCAGTTTTGACCGATTTTGACACGTTTCGTGGACTAGTACTCACTGTTTTGGGGTCCCAGAGTAATTTTCACGATCGACGAACCCCGAGGTGCGTTTACGTGTCCATCATCAACACTCGCAGTTTTGACCGATTCTGTCCTGTTTCATGGACTATTACTGACTGTATTGGTGTCCCGGACTGATTTCCATGATTGACGAACCCCGAGGTGTGTTTAAATGTCGGTCATAAACACTCGCTGTTTTGGCCCATTCTGGCCCGTTTCGTGGACTATTACTCACTGTTTTGGGGCCCCAGAGTGATTTTCACGATCGACGAACCCCGAGGTGCGTTTACGTGTCCGTCATCAACACTCGCAGTTTTGGCCGATTCTGACCCGTTTCATGGACTATTACACACTGTTTTGGGGTCCTGGAGTGATTTCCACGATCGACGAACCCCGAAGTGCGTTTACGTGTCGGTCATCAACACTCGCAGTTTTGACCGATTCTGTCCTGTTTCATGGACTATTACTGACTGTATTGGTGTCCCAGAGTGATTTTCATGATTGATGAACCCCGGGGTGCGTTTACTTGTCGGTCATAAACACTCGCAGTTTTGGCCGATTCTGACACGTTTCGTGGACTATTACTCACTGTTTTGGGGTCCTGGACTGATTTTCACGATTGACGAACCCCGGGGTGCGCTTACTTGTCGGTCATCGACACTCGCAGTTTTGACCGATTCTGTCCTGTTTCATGGACTATTACTGACTGTATTGGTGTCCCAGAGTGATTTTCATGATTGATGAACCCCGGGGTGCGTTTACTTGTCGGTCATAAACACTCGCAGTTTTGGCCGATTCTGACACGTTTCGTGGACTATTACTCACTGTTTTGGGGTCCTGGACTGATTTTCACGATTGACGAACCCCGGGGTGCGCTTACTTGTCGATCATCGACACTCGCAGTTTTGACCGATTTTGACACGTTTCGTGGACTAGTACTCACTGTTTTGGGGTCCCAGAGTAATTTTCACGATCGACGAACCCCGAGGTGCGTTTACGTGTCCATCATCAACACTCGCAGTTTTGACCGATTCTGTCCTGTTTCATGGACTATTACTGACTGTATTGGTGTCCCGGACTGATTTCCATGATTGACGAACCCCGAGGTGTGTTTAAATGTCGGTCATAAACACTCGCTGTTTTGGCCCATTCTGGCCCGTTTCGTGGACTATTACTCACTGTTTTGGGGCCCCAGAGTGATTTTCACGATCGACGAACCCCGAGGTGCGTTTACGTGTCCGTCATCAACACTCGCAGTTTTGGCCGATTCTGACCCGTTTCATGGACTATTACACACTGTTTTGGGGTCCTGGAGTGATTTCCACGATTGACGAACCCCGAAGTGCGTTTACGTGTCGGTCATCAACACTCGCAGTTTTGACCGATTCTGTCCTGTTTCATGGACTATTACTGACTGTATTGGTGTCCCAGAGTGATTTTCACGATTGACGAACCCCGAGGTGCGTTTACGTGTCGGTCATCAACACTCGCAGTTTTGGCCGATTCTGACACGTTTCATGGACTATTACTCACTGTTTTGGGGTCCTGGAGTGATTTCCACGATTGACGAATCCCGGGATGTGTTTACGTGTCGGTCATCAACACTCGCAGTTTTGACCGATTCTGTCCTGTTTCATGGACTATTACTTATTGTATTGGTGTCCCGGACTGATTTCCATGATTGACGAACCCCAAGGTGCGTTTACGTGTCGGTCATCAACACTCGCAGTTTTGGCCGATTCTGACACATTTCATGGACTATTACTCACTGTTTTGGGGTCCTGGAGTGATTTTCACGATCGACGAACCCTGAGGTGCGTTTACGTGTCGGTCATCAACACTCGCAGTTTTGGCCGATTCTGACACGTTTCGTGGACTATTACTCACTGTTTTGGGGCCCCAGAGTGATTTTCACGATCGACGAACCCCGAGGTGTGTTTACGTGTCGGTCATCAACACTCGCAGTTTTGACCGATTCTGTCCTGTTTCATGGACTATTACTTATTGTATTGGTGTCCCGGACTGATTTCCATGATTGACGAACCCCGAGGTGCGTTTACGTGTCGGTCATCAACACTCGCAGTTTTGGCCGATTCTGACACATTTCATGGACTATTACTCACTGTTTTGGGGTCCTGGAGTGATTTTCACGATCGACGAACCCTGAGGTGCGTTTACGTGTCGGTCATCAACACTCGCAGTTTTGGCCGATTCTGACACGTTTCGTGGACTATTACTCACTGTTTTGGGGCCCCAGAGTGATTTTCACGATCGACGAACCCCGAGGTGTGTTTACGTGTCCGTCATCAACACTCGTAGTTTTGGCCGATTCTGACCCGTTTCATGGACTATTACACACTGTTTTGGGGTCCTGGAGTGATTTCCACGATTGACGAACCCCGAAGTGCGTTTACGTGTCGGTCATCAACACTCGCAGTTTTGACCGATTCTGTCCTGTTTCATGGACTATTACTGACTGTATTGGTGTCCCAGAGTGATTTTCATGATTGATGAACCCCGGGGTGCGTTTACTTGTCGGTCATAAACACTCGCAGTTTTGGCCGATTCTGACACGTTTCGTGGACTATTACTCACTGTTTTGGGGTCCTGGACTGATTTTCACGATCGACGAACCCTGAGGTGCGTTTACGTGTCGGTCATCAACACTCGCAGTTTTGGCCGATTCTGACACGTTTCGTGGACTATTACTCACTGTTTTGGGGCCCCAGAGTGATTTTCACGATCGACGAACCCCGAGGTGTGTTTACGTGTCCGTCATCAACACTCGTAGTTTTGGCCGATTCTGACCCGTTTCATGGACTATTACACACTGTTTTGGGGTCCTGGAGTGATTTCCACGATTGACGAACCCCGAAGTGCGTTTACGTGTCGGTCATCAACACTCGCAGTTTTGACCGATTCTGTCCTGTTTCATGGACTATTACTGACTGTATTGGTTTCCCAGAGTGATTTTCATGATTGATGAACCCCGGGGTGCGTTTACTTGTCGGTCATAAACACTCGCAGTTTTGGCCGATTCTGACACGTTTCATGGACTATTACTCACTGTTTTGGGGTCCTGGAGTGATTTCCACGATTGACGAATCCCGGGATGTGTTTACGTGTCGGTCATCAACACTCGCAGTTTTGGCCGATTCTGACACGTTTCGTGGACTAGTACTCACTGTTTTGGGGTCCCAGAGTAATTTTCACGATCGACGAACCCCGAGGTGCGTTTACGTGTCTGTCATCAACACTCGCAGTTTTGACCGATTCTGTCCTGTTTCATGGACTATTACTTATTGTATTGGTGTCCCGGACTGATTTCCATGATTGACGAACCCCGAGGTGCGTTTACGTGTCGGTCATCAACACTCGCAGTTTTGGCCGATTCTGACACATTTCATGGACTATTACTCACTGTTTTGGGGTCCTGGAGTGATTTTCACGATCGACGAACCCTGAGGTGCGTTTACGTGTCGGTCATCAACACTCGCAGTTTTGGCCGATTCTGACACGTTTCGTGGACTATTACTCACTGTTTTGGGGCCCCAGAGTGATTTTCACGATCGACGAACCCCGAGGTGTGTTTACGTGTCGGTCATCAACACTCGCAGTTTTGGCCGATTCTGTCCTGTTTCATGGACTATTACTTATTGTATTGGTGTCCCGGACTGATTTCCATGATTGACGAACCCCGAGGTGCGTTTACGTGTCGGTCATCAACACTCGCAGTTTTGGCCGATTCTGACACATTTCATGGACTATTACTCACTGTTTTGGGGTCCTGGAGTGATTTTCACGATCGACGAACCCTGAGGTGCGTTTACGTGTCGGTCATCAACACTCGCAGTTTTGGCCGATTCTGACACGTTTCGTGGACTATTACTGACTGTTTTGGGGCCCCAGAGTGATTTTCACGATCGACGAACCCTGAGGTGTGTTTACGTGTCGGTCATAAACACTCGCAGTTTTGGCCGATTCTGACCCGTTTCATGGACTATTACACACTGTTTTGGGGTCCTGGAGTGATTTCCACGATCGACGAACCCCGACGTGCGTTTACGTGTCGGTCATCAACACTCGCAGTTTTGACCGATTCTGTCCTGTTTCATGGACTATTACTGACTGTATTGGTGTCCCAGAGTGATTTTCATGATTGATGAACCCCGGGGTGCGTTTACTTGTCGGTCATAAACACTCGCAGTTTTGGCCGATTCTGACACGTTTCGTGGACTATTACTCACTGTTTTGGGGTCCTGGACTGATTTTCACGATTGACGAACCCCGGGGTGCGCTTACTTGTCGGTCATCGACACTCGCAGTTTTGACCGATTCTGACACGTTTCGTGGACTAGTACTCACTGTTTTGGGGTCCCAGAGTAATTTTCACGATCGACGAACCCCGAGGTGCGTTTACGTGTCCATCATCAACACTCGCAGTTTTGACCGATTCTGTCCTGTTTCATGGACTATTACTGACTGTATTGGTGTCCCAGAGTGATTTTCATGATTGATGAACCCCGGGGTGCGTTTACTTGTCGGTCATAAACACTCGCAGTTTTGGCCGATTCTGACACGTTTCGTGGACTATTACTCACTGTTTTGGGGTCCTGGACTGATTTTCACGATCGACGAACCCTGAGGTGCGTTTACGTGTCGGTCATCAACACTCGCAGTTTTGGCCGATTCTGACACGTTTCGTGGACTATTACTCACTGTTTTGGGGCCCCAGAGTGATTTTCACGATCGACGAACCCCGAGGTGTGTTTACGTGTCCGTCATCAACACTCGTAGTTTTGGCCGATTCTGACCCGTTTCATGGACTATTACACACTGTTTTGGGGTCCTGGAGTGATTTCCACGATTGACGAACCCCGAAGTGCGTTTACGTGTCGGTCATCAACACTCGCAGTTTTGACCGATTCTGTCCTGTTTCATGGACTATTACTGACTGTATTGGTTTCCCAGAGTGATTTTCATGATTGATGAACCCCGGGGTGCGTTTACTTGTCGGTCATAAACACTCGCAGTTTTGGCCGATTCTGACACGTTTCATGGACTATTACTCACTGTTTTGGGGTCCTGGAGTGATTTCCACGATTGACGAATCCCGGGATGTGTTTACGTGTCGGTCATCAACACTCGCAGTTTTGGCCGATTCTGACACGTTTCGTGGACTAGTACTCACTGTTTTGGGGTCCCAGAGTAATTTTCACGATCGACGAACCCCGAGGTGCGTTTACGTGTCTGTCATCAACACTCGCAGTTTTGACCGATTCTGTCCTGTTTCATGGACTATTACTTATTGTATTGGTGTCCCGGACTGATTTCCATGATTGACGAACCCCGAGGTGCGTTTACGTGTCGGTCATCAACACTCGCAGTTTTGGCCGATTCTGACACATTTCATGGACTATTACTCACTGTTTTGGGGTCCTGGAGTGATTTTCACGATCGACGAACCCTGAGGTGCGTTTACGTGTCGGTCATCAACACTCGCAGTTTTGGCCGATTCTGACACGTTTCGTGGACTATTACTCACTGTTTTGGGGCCCCAGAGTGATTTTCACGATCGACGAACCCCGAGGTGTGTTTACGTGTCGGTCATCAACACTCGCAGTTTTGGCCGATTCTGTCCTGTTTCATGGACTATTACTTATTGTATTGGTGTCCCGGACTGATTTCCATGATTGACGAACCCCGAGGTGCGTTTACGTGTCGGTCATCAACACTCGCAGTTTTGGCCGATTCTGACACATTTCATGGACTATTACTCACTGTTTTGGGGTCCTGGAGTGATTTTCACGATCGACGAACCCTGAGGTGCGTTTACGTGTCGGTCATCAACACTCGCAGTTTTGGCCGATTCTGACACGTTTCGTGGACTATTACTGACTGTTTTGGGGCCCCAGAGTGATTTTCACGATCGACGAACCCTGAGGTGTGTTTACGTGTCGGTCATCAACACTCGCAGTTTTGGCCGATTCTGACCCGTTTCATGGACTATTACACACTGTTTTGGGGTCCTGGAGTGATTTCCACGATCGACGAACCCCGAAGTGCGTTTACGTGTCGGTCATCAACACTCGCAGTTTTGACCGATTCTGTCCTGTTTCATGGACTATTACTGACTGTATTGGTGTCCCAGAGTGATTTTCATGATTGATGAACCCCGGGGTGCGTTTACTTGTCGGTCATAAACACTCGCAGTTTTGGCCGATTCTGACACGTTTCGTGGACTATTACTCACTGTTTTGGGGTCCTGGACTGATTTTCACGATTGACGAACCCCGGGGTGCGCTTACTTGTCGGTCATCGACACTCGCAGTTTTGACCGATTCTGACACGTTTCGTGGACTAGTACTCACTGTTTTGGGGTCCCAGAGTAATTTTCACGATCGACGAACCCCGAGGTGCGTTTACGTGTCCATCATCAACACTCGCAGTTTTGACCGATTCTGTCCTGTTTCATGGACTATTACTGACTGTATTGGTGTCCCAGAGTGATTTTCATGATTGATGAACCCCGGGGTGCGTTTACTTGTCGGTCATAAACACTCGCAGTTTTGGCCGATTCTGACACGTTTCGTGGACTATTACTCACTGTTTTGGGGTCCTGGACTGATTTTCACGATCGACGAACCCTGAGGTGCGTTTACGTGTCGGTCATCAACACTCGCAGTTTTGGCCGATTCTGACACGTTTCGTGGACTATTACTCACTGTTTTGGGGCCCCAGAGTGATTTTCACGATCGACGAACCCCGAGGTGTGTTTACGTGTCCGTCATCAACACTCGTAGTTTTGGCCGATTCTGACCCGTTTCATGGACTATTACACACTGTTTTGGGGTCCTGGAGTGATTTCCACGATTGACGAACCCCGAAGTGCGTTTACGTGTCGGTCATCAACACTCGCAGTTTTGACCGATTCTGTCCTGTTTCATGGACTATTACTGACTGTATTGGTGTCCCAGAGTGATTTTCATGATTGATGAACCCCGGGGTGCGTTTACTTGTCGGTCATAAACACTCGCAGTTTTGGCCGATTCTGACACGTTTCGTGGACTATTACTCACTGTTTTGGGGTCCTGGACTGATTTTCACGATCGACGAACCCTGAGGTGCGTTTACGTGTCGGTCATCAACACTCGCAGTTTTGGCCGATTCTGACACGTTTCGTGGACTATTACTCACTGTTTTGGGGCCCCAGAGTGATTTTCACGATCGACGAACCCCGAGGTGTGTTTACGTGTCCGTCATCAACACTCGTAGTTTTGGCCGATTCTGACCCGTTTCATGGACTATTACACACTGTTTTGGGGTCCTGGAGTGATTTCCACGATTGACGAACCCCGAAGTGCGTTTACGTGTCGGTCATCAACACTCGCAGTTTTGACCGATTCTGTCCTGTTTCATGGACTATTACTGACTGTATTGGTTTCCCAGAGTGATTTTCATGATTGATGAACCCCGGGGTGCGTTTACTTGTCGGTCATAAACACTCGCAGTTTTGGCCGATTCTGACACGTTTCATGGACTATTACTCACTGTTTTGGGGTCCTGGAGTGATTTCCACGATTGACGAATCCCGGGATGTGTTTACGTGTCGGTCATCAACACTCGCAGTTTTGGCCGATTCTGACACGTTTCGTGGACTAGTACTCACTGTTTTGGGGTCCCAGAGTAATTTTCACGATCGACGAACCCCGAGGTGCGTTTACGTGTCTGTCATCAACACTCGCAGTTTTGACCGATTCTGTCCTGTTTCATGGACTATTACTTATTGTATTGGTGTCCCGGACTGATTTCCATGATTGACGAACCCCGAGGTGCGTTTACGTGTCGGTCATCAACACTCGCAGTTTTGGCCGATTCTGACACATTTCATGGACTATTACTCACTGTTTTGGGGTCCTGGAGTGATTTTCACGATCGACGAACCCTGAGGTGCGTTTACGTGTCGGTCATCAACACTCGCAGTTTTGGCCGATTCTGACACGTTTCGTGGACTATTACTCACTGTTTTGGGGCCCCAGAGTGATTTTCACGATCGACGAACCCCGAGGTGTGTTTACGTGTCGGTCATCAACACTCGCAGTTTTGGCCGATTTTGTCCTGTTTCATGGACTATTACTTATTGTATTGGTGTCCCGGACTGATTTCCATGATTGACGAACCCCGAGGTGCGTTTACGTGTCGGTCATCAACACTCGCAGTTTTGGCCGATTCTGACACGTTTCGTGGACTATTACTCACTGTTTTGGGGTCCTGGACTGATTTTCACGATCGACGAACCCTGAGGTGCGTTTACGTGTCGGTCATCAACACTCGCAGTTTTGGCCGATTCTGACACGTTTCGTGGACTATTACTCACTGTTTTGGGGCCCCAGAGTGATTTTCACGATCGACGAACCCCGAGGTGTGTTTACGTGTCCGTCATCAACACTCGTAGTTTTGGCCGATTCTGACCCGTTTCATGGACTATTACACACTGTTTTGGGGTCCTGGAGTGATTTCCACGATTGACGAACCCCGAAGTGCGTTTACGTGTCGGTCATCAACACTCGCAGTTTTGACCGATTCTGTCCTGTTTCATGGACTATTACTGACTGTATTGGTGTCCCAGAGTGATTTTCATGATTGATGAACCCCGGGGTGCGTTTACTTGTCGGTCATAAACACTCGCAGTTTTGGCCGATTCTGACACGTTTCGTGGACTATTACTCACTGTTTTGGGGTCCTGGACTGATTTTCACGATCGACGAACCCTGAGGTGCGTTTACGTGTCGGTCATCAACACTCGCAGTTTTGGCCGATTCTGACACGTTTCGTGGACTATTACTCACTGTTTTGGGGCCCCAGAGTGATTTTCACGATCGACGAACCCCGAGGTGTGTTTACGTGTCCGTCATCAACACTCGTAGTTTTGGCCGATTCTGACCCGTTTCATGGACTATTACACACTGTTTTGGGGTCCTGGAGTGATTTCCACGATTGACGAACCCCGAAGTGCGTTTACGTGTCGGTCATCAACACTCGCAGTTTTGACCGATTCTGTCCTGTTTCATGGACTATTACTGACTGTATTGGTTTCCCAGAGTGATTTTCATGATTGATGAACCCCGGGGTGCGTTTACTTGTCGGTCATAAACACTCGCAGTTTTGGCCGATTCTGACACGTTTCATGGACTATTACTCACTGTTTTGGGGTCCTGGAGTGATTTCCACGATTGACGAATCCCGGGATGTGTTTACGTGTCGGTCATCAACACTCGCAGTTTTGGCCGATTCTGACACGTTTCGTGGACTAGTACTCACTGTTTTGGGGTCCCAGAGTAATTTTCACGATCGACGAACCCCGAGGTGCGTTTACGTGTCTGTCATCAACACTCGCAGTTTTGACCGATTCTGTCCTGTTTCATGGACTATTACTTATTGTATTGGTGTCCCGGACTGATTTCCATGATTGACGAACCCCGAGGTGCGTTTACGTGTCGGTCATCAACACTCGCAGTTTTGGCCGATTCTGACACATTTCATGGACTATTACTCACTGTTTTGGGGTCCTGGAGTGATTTTCACGATCGACGAACCCTGAGGTGCGTTTACGTGTCGGTCATCAACACTCGCAGTTTTGGCCGATTCTGACACGTTTCGTGGACTATTACTCACTGTTTTGGGGCCCCAGAGTGATTTTCACGATCGACGAACCCCGAGGTGTGTTTACGTGTCGGTCATCAACACTCGCAGTTTTGGCCGATTTTGTCCTGTTTCATGGACTATTACTTATTGTATTGGTGTCCCGGACTGATTTCCATGATTGACGAACCCCGAGGTGCGTTTACGTGTCGGTCATCAACACTCGCAGTTTTGGCCGATTCTGACACATTTCATGGACTATTACTCACTGTTTTGGGGTCCTGGAGTGATTTTCACGATCGACGAACCCTGAGGTGCGTTTACGTGTCGGTCATCAACACTCGCAGTTTTGGCCGATTCTGACACGTTTCGTGGACTATTACTGACTGTTTTGGGGCCCCAGAGTGATTTTCACGATCGACGAACCCTGAGGTGTGTTTACGTGTCGGTCATAAACACTCGCAGTTTTGGCCGATTCTGACCCGTTTCATGGACTATTACACACTGTTTTGGGGTCCTGGAGTGATTTCCACGATCGACGAACCCCGACGTGCGTTTACGTGTCGGTCATCAACACTCGCAGTTTTGACCGATTCTGTCCTGTTTCATGGACTATTACTGACTGTATTGGTGTCCCAGAGTGATTTTCATGATTGATGAACCCCGGGGTGCGTTTACTTGTCGGTCATAAACACTCGCAGTTTTGGCCGATTCTGACACGTTTCGTGGACTATTACTCACTGTTTTGGGGTCCTGGACTGATTTTCACGATTGACGAACCCCGGGGTGCGCTTACTTGTCGGTCATCGACACTCGCAGTTTTGACCGATTCTGACACGTTTCGTGGACTAGTACTCACTGTTTTGGGGTCCCAGAGTAATTTTCACGATCGACGAACCCCGAGGTGCGTTTACGTGTCCATCATCAACACTCGCAGTTTTGACCGATTCTGTCCTGTTTCATGGACTATTACTGACTGTATTGGTGTCCCAGAGTGATTTTCATGATTGATGAACCCCGGGGTGCGTTTACTTGTCGGTCATAAACACTCGCAGTTTTGGCCGATTCTGACACGTTTCGTGGACTATTACTCACTGTTTTGGGGTCCTGGACTGATTTTCACGATCGACGAACCCTGAGGTGCGTTTACGTGTCGGTCATCAACACTCGCAGTTTTGGCCGATTCTGACACGTTTCGTGGACTATTACTCACTGTTTTGGGGCCCCAGAGTGATTTTCACGATCGACGAACCCCGAGGTGTGTTTACGTGTCCGTCATCAACACTCGTAGTTTTGGCCGATTCTGACCCGTTTCATGGACTATTACACACTGTTTTGGGGTCCTGGAGTGATTTCCACGATTGACGAACCCCGAAGTGCGTTTACGTGTCGGTCATCAACACTCGCAGTTTTGACCGATTCTGTCCTGTTTCATGGACTATTACTGACTGTATTGGTTTCCCAGAGTGATTTTCATGATTGATGAACCCCGGGGTGCGTTTACTTGTCGGTCATAAACACTCGCAGTTTTGGCCGATTCTGACACGTTTCATGGACTATTACTCACTGTTTTGGGGTCCTGGAGTGATTTCCACGATTGACGAATCCCGGGATGTGTTTACGTGTCGGTCATCAACACTCGCAGTTTTGGCCGATTCTGACACGTTTCGTGGACTAGTACTCACTGTTTTGGGGTCCCAGAGTAATTTTCACGATCGACGAACCCCGAGGTGCGTTTACGTGTCTGTCATCAACACTCGCAGTTTTGACCGATTCTGTCCTGTTTCATGGACTATTACTTATTGTATTGGTGTCCCGGACTGATTTCCATGATTGACGAACCCCGAGGTGCGTTTACGTGTCGGTCATCAACACTCGCAGTTTTGGCCGATTCTGACACATTTCATGGACTATTACTCACTGTTTTGGGGTCCTGGAGTGATTTTCACGATCGACGAACCCTGAGGTGCGTTTACGTGTCGGTCATCAACACTCGCAGTTTTGGCCGATTCTGACACGTTTCGTGGACTATTACTCACTGTTTTGGGGCCCCAGAGTGATTTTCACGATCGACGAACCCCGAGGTGTGTTTACGTGTCGGTCATCAACACTCGCAGTTTTGGCCGATTCTGTCCTGTTTCATGGACTATTACTTATTGTATTGGTGTCCCGGACTGATTTCCATGATTGACGAACCCCGAGGTGCGTTTACGTGTCGGTCATCAACACTCGCAGTTTTGGCCGATTCTGACACATTTCATGGACTATTACTCACTGTTTTGGGGTCCTGGAGTGATTTTCACGATCGACGAACCCTGAGGTGCGTTTACGTGTCGGTCATCAACACTCGCAGTTTTGGCCGATTCTGACACGTTTCGTGGACTATTACTGACTGTTTTGGGGCCCAGAGTGATTTTCACGATCGACGAACCCTGAGGTGTGTTTACGTGTCGGTCATCAACACTCGCAGTTTTGGCCGATTCTGACCCGTTTCATGGACTATTACACACTGTTTTGGGGTCCTGGAGTGATTTCCACGATCGACGAACCCCGAAGTGCGTTTACGTGTCGGTCATCAACACTCGCAGTTTTGACCGATTCTGTCCTGTTTCATGGACTATTACTGACTGTATTGGTGTCCCAGAGTGATTTTCATGATTGATGAACCCCGGGGTGCGTTTACTTGTCGGTCATAAACACTCGCAGTTTTGGCCGATTCTGACACGTTTCGTGGACTATTACTCACTGTTTTGGGGTCCTGGACTGATTTTCACGATTGACGAACCCCGGGGTGCGCTTACTTGTCGGTCATCGACACTCGCAGTTTTGACCGATTCTGACACGTTTCGTGGACTAGTACTCACTGTTTTGGGGTCCCAGAGTAATTTTCACGATCGACGAACCCCGAGGTGCGTTTACGTGTCCATCATCAACACTCGCAGTTTTGACCGATTCTGTCCTGTTTCATGGACTATTACTGACTGTATTGGTGTCCCAGAGTGATTTTCATGATTGATGAACCCCGGGGTGCGTTTACTTGTCGGTCATAAACACTCGCAGTTTTGGCCGATTCTGACACGTTTCGTGGACTATTACTCACTGTTTTGGGGTCCTGGACTGATTTTCACGATCGACGAACCCTGAGGTGCGTTTACGTGTCGGTCATCAACACTCGCAGTTTTGGCCGATTCTGACACGTTTCGTGGACTATTACTCACTGTTTTGGGGCCCCAGAGTGATTTTCACGATCGACGAACCCCGAGGTGTGTTTACGTGTCCGTCATCAACACTCGTAGTTTTGGCCGATTCTGACCCGTTTCATGGACTATTACACACTGTTTTGGGGTCCTGGAGTGATTTCCACGATTGACGAACCCCGAAGTGCGTTTACGTGTCGGTCATCAACACTCGCAGTTTTGACCGATTCTGTCCTGTTTCATGGACTATTACTGACTGTATTGGTTTCCCAGAGTGATTTTCATGATTGATGAACCCCGGGGTGCGTTTACTTGTCGGTCATAAACACTCGCAGTTTTGGCCGATTCTGACACGTTTCATGGACTATTACTCACTGTTTTGGGGTCCTGGAGTGATTTCCACGATTGACGAATCCCGGGATGTGTTTACGTGTCGGTCATCAACACTCGCAGTTTTGGCCGATTCTGACACGTTTCGTGGACTAGTACTCACTGTTTTGGGGTCCCAGAGTAATTTTCACGATCGACGAACCCCGAGGTGCGTTTACGTGTCTGTCATCAACACTCGCAGTTTTGACCGATTCTGTCCTGTTTCATGGACTATTACTTATTGTATTGGTGTCCCGGACTGATTTCCATGATTGACGAACCCCGAGGTGCGTTTACGTGTCGGTCATCAACACTCGCAGTTTTGGCCGATTCTGACACATTTCATGGACTATTACTCACTGTTTTGGGGTCCTGGAGTGATTTTCACGATCGACGAACCCTGAGGTGCGTTTACGTGTCGGTCATCAACACTCGCAGTTTTGGCCGATTCTGACACGTTTCGTGGACTATTACTCACTGTTTTGGGGCCCCAGAGTGATTTTCACGATCGACGAACCCCGAGGTGTGTTTACGTGTCGGTCATCAACACTCGCAGTTTTGGCCGATTCTGTCCTGTTTCATGGACTATTACTTATTGTATTGGTGTCCCGGACTGATTTCCATGATTGACGAACCCCGAGGTGCGTTTACGTGTCGGTCATCAACACTCGCAGTTTTGGCCGATTCTGACACATTTCATGGACTATTACTCACTGTTTTGGGGTCCTGGAGTGATTTTCACGATCGACGAACCCTGAGGTGCGTTTACGTGTCGGTCATCAACACTCGCAGTTTTGGCCGATTCTGACACGTTTCGTGGACTATTACTGACTGTTTTGGGGCCCCAGAGTGATTTTCACGATCGACGAACCCTGAGGTGTGTTTACGTGTCGGTCATCAACACTCGCAGTTTTGGCCGATTCTGACCCGTTTCATGGACTATTACTGACTGTATTGGTGTCCCAGAGTGATTTTCATGATTGATGAACCCCGGGGTGCGTTTACTTGTCGGTCATAAACACTCGCAGTTTTGGCCGATTCTGACACGTTTCGTGGACTATTACTCACTGTTTTGGGGTCCTGGACTGATTTTCACGATTGACGAACCCCGGGGTGCGCTTACTTGTCGGTCATCGACACTCGCAGTTTTGACCGATTCTGACACGTTTCGTGGACTAGTACTCACTGTTTTGGGGTCCCAGAGTAATTTTCACGATCGACGAACCCCGAGGTGCGTTTACGTGTCCATCATCAACACTCGCAGTTTTGACCGATTCTGTCCTGTTTCATGGACTATTACTGACTGTATTGGTGTCCCAGAGTGATTTTCATGATTGATGAACCCCGGGGTGCGTTTACTTGTCGGTCATAAACACTCGCAGTTTTGGCCGATTCTGACACGTTTCGTGGACTATTACTCACTGTTTTGGGGTCCTGGACTGATTTTCACGATCGACGAACCCTGAGGTGCGTTTACGTGTCGGTCATCAACACTCGCAGTTTTGGCCGATTCTGACACGTTTCGTGGACTATTACTCACTGTTTTGGGGCCCCAGAGTGATTTTCACGATCGACGAACCCCGAGGTGTGTTTACGTGTCCGTCATCAACACTCGTAGTTTTGGCCGATTCTGACCCGTTTCATGGACTATTACACACTGTTTTGGGGTCCTGGAGTGATTTCCACGATTGACGAACCCCGAAGTGCGTTTACGTGTCGGTCATCAACACTCGCAGTTTTGACCGATTCTGTCCTGTTTCATGGACTATTACTGACTGTATTGGTTTCCCAGAGTGATTTTCATGATTGATGAACCCCGGGGTGCGTTTACTTGTCGGTCATAAACACTCGCAGTTTTGGCCGATTCTGACACGTTTCATGGACTATTACTCACTGTTTTGGGGTCCTGGAGTGATTTCCACGATTGACGAATCCCGGGATGTGTTTACGTGTCGGTCATCAACACTCGCAGTTTTGGCCGATTCTGACACGTTTCGTGGACTAGTACTCACTGTTTTGGGGTCCCAGAGTAATTTTCACGATCGACGAACCCCGAGGTGCGTTTACGTGTCTGTCATCAACACTCGCAGTTTTGACCGATTCTGTCCTGTTTCATGGACTATTACTTATTGTATTGGTGTCCCGGACTGATTTCCATGATTGACGAACCCCGAGGTGCGTTTACGTGTCGGTCATCAACACTCGCAGTTTTGGCCGATTCTGACCCGTTTCATGGACTATTACACACTGTTTTGGGGTCCTGGAGTGATTTCCACGATCGACGAACCCCGAAGTGCGTTTACGTGTCGGTCATCAACACTCGCAGTTTTGACCGATTCTGTCCTGTTTGATGGACTATTACTGACTGTATTGGTGTCCCAGAGTGATTTTCATGATTGATGAACCCCGGGGTGCGTTTACTTGTCGGTCATAAACACTCGCAGTTTTGGCCGATTCTGACACGTTTCGTGGACTATTACTCACTGTTTTGGGGTCCTGGACTGATTTTCACGATTGACGAACCCCGGGGTGCGCTTACTTGTCGGTCATCGACACTCGCAGTTTTGACCGATTCTGACACGTTTCGTGGACTAGTACTCACTGTTTTGGGGTCCCAGAGTAATTTTCACGATCGACGAACCCCGAGGTGCGTTTACGTGTCCATCATCAACACTCGCAGTTTTGACCGATTCTGTCCTGTTTCATGGACTATTACTGACTGTATTGGTGTCCCGGACTGATTTCCATGATTGACGAACCCCGAGGTGTGTTTAAATGTCGGTCATAAACACTCGCTGTTTTGGCCCATTCTGGCCCGTTTCGTGGACTATTACTCACTGTTTTGGGGCCCCAGAGTGATTTTCACGATCGACGAACCCCGAGGTGCGTTTACGTGTCCGTCATCAACACTCGTAGTTTTGGCCGATTCTGACCCGTTTCATGGACTATTACACACTGTTTTGGGGTCCTGGAGTGATTTCCACGATTGACGAACCCCGAAGTGCGTTTACGTGTCGGTCATCAACACTCGCAGTTTTGACCGATTCTGTCCTGTTTCATGGACTATTACTGACTGTATTGGTGTCCCAGAGTGATTTTCACGATTGACGAACCCCGAGGTGCGTTTACGTGTCGGTCATCAACACTCGCAGTTTTGGCCGATTCTGACACGTTTCATGGACTATTACTCACTGTTTTGGGGTCCTGGAGTGATTTCCACGATTGACGAATCCCGGGATGTGTTTACGTGTCGGTCATCAACACTCGCAGTTTTGGCCGATTCTGACACGTTTCGTGGACTAGTACTCACTGTTTTGGGGTCCCAGAGTAATTTTCACGATCGACGAACCCCGAGGTGCGTTTACGTGTCGGTCATCAACACTCGCAGTTTTGACCGATTCTGTCCTGTTTCATGGACTATTACTTATTGTATTGGTGTCCCGGACTGATTTCCATGATTGACGAACCCCGAGGTGCGTTTACGTGTCGGTCATCAACACTCGCAGTTTTGGCCGATTCTGACACATTTCATGGACTATTACTCACTGTTTTGGGGTCCTGGAGTGATTTTCACGATCGACAAACCCTGAGGTGCGTTTACGTGTCGGTCATCAACACTCGCAGTTTTGGCCGATTCTGACACGTTTCGTGGACTATTACTCACTGTTTTGGGGCCCCAGAGTGATTTTCACGATCGACGAACCCCGAGGTGTGTTTACGTGTCGGTCATCAACACTCGCAGTTTTGGCCGATTCTGACCCGTTTCATGGACTATTACACACTGTTTTGGGGTCCTGGAGTGATTTCCACGATTGACGAACCCCGAAGTGCGTTTACGTGTCGGTCATCAACACTCGCAGTTTTGACCGATTCTGTCCTGTTTCATGGACTATTACTGACTGTATTGGTTTCCCAGAGTGATTTTCATGATTGATGAACCCCGGGGTGCGTTTACTTGTCGGTCATAAACACTCGCAGTTTTGGCCGATTCTGACACGTTTCATGGACTATTACTCACTGTTTTGGGGTCCTGGAGTGATTTCCACGATTGACGAATCCCGGGATGTGTTTACGTGTCGGTCATCAACACTCGCAGTTTTGGCCGATTCTGACACGTTTCGTGGACTAGTACTCACTGTTTTGGGGTCCCAGAGTAATTTTCACGATCGACGAACCCCGAGGTGCGTTTACGTGTCTGTCATCAACACTCGCAGTTTTGACCGATTCTGTCCTGTTTCATGGACTATTACTTATTGTATTGGTGTCCCGGACTGATTTCCATGATTGACGAACCCCGAGGTGCGTTTACGTGTCGGTCATCAACACTCGCAGTTTTGGCCGATTCTGACACATTTCATGGACTATTACTCACTGTTTTGGGGTCCTGGAGTGATTTTCACGATCGACGAACCCTGAGGTGCGTTTACGTGTCGGTCATCAACACTCGCAGTTTTGGCCGATTCTGACACGTTTCGTGGACTATTACTCACTGTTTTGGGGCCCCAGAGTGATTTTCACGATCGACGAACCCCGAGGTGTGTTTACGTGTCGGTCATCAACACTCGCAGTTTTGGCCGATTCTGTCCTGTTTCATGGACTATTACTTATTGTATTGGTGTCCCGGACTGATTTCCATGATTGACGAACCCCGAGGTGCGTTTACGTGTCGGTCATCAACACTCGCAGTTTTGGCCGATTCTGACACATTTCATGGACTATTACTCACTGTTTTGGGGTCCTGGAGTGATTTTCACGATCGACGAACCCTGAGGTGCGTTTACGTGTCGGTCATCAACACTCGCAGTTTTGGCCGATTCTGACACGTTTCGTGGACTATTACTGACTGTTTTGGGGCCCCAGAGTGATTTTCACGATCGACGAACCCTGAGGTGTGTTTACGTGTCGGTCATCAACACTCGCAGTTTTGGCCGATTCTGACCCGTTTCATGGACTATTACACACTGTTTTGGGGTCCTGGAGTGATTTCCACGATTGACGAACCCCGAAGTGCGTTTACGTGTCGGTCATCAACACTCGCAGTTTTGACCGATTCTGTCCTGTTTCATGGACTATTACTGACTGTATTGGTTTCCCAGAGTGATTTTCATGATTGATGAACCCCGGGGTGCGTTTACTTGTCGGTCATAAACACTCGCAGTTTTGGCCGATTCTGACACGTTTCATGGACTATTACTCACTGTTTTGGGGTCCTGGAGTGATTTCCACGATTGACGAATCCCGGGATGTGTTTACGTGTCGGTCATCAACACTCGCAGTTTTGGCCGATTCTGACACGTTTCGTGGACTAGTACTCACTGTTTTGGGGTCCCAGAGTAATTTTCACGATCGACGAACCCCGAGGTGCGTTTACGTGTCTGTCATCAACACTCGCAGTTTTGACCGATTCTGTCCTGTTTCATGGACTATTACTTATTGTATTGGTGTCCCGGACTGATTTCCATGATTGACGAACCCCGAGGTGCGTTTACGTGTCGGTCATCAACACTCGCAGTTTTGGCCGATTCTGACACATTTCATGGACTATTACTCACTGTTTTGGGGTCCTGGAGTGATTTTCACGATCGACGAACCCTGAGGTGCGTTTACGTGTCGGTCATCAACACTCGCAGTTTTGGCCGATTCTGACACGTTTCGTGGACTATTACTCACTGTTTTGGGGCCCCAGAGTGATTTTCACGATCGACGAACCCCGAGGTGTGTTTACGTGTCGGTCATCAACACTCGCAGTTTTGGCCGATTCTGTCCTGTTTCATGGACTATTACTTATTGTATTGGTGTCCCGGACTGATTTCCATGATTGACGAACCCCGAGGTGCGTTTACGTGTCGGTCATCAACACTCGCAGTTTTGGCCGATTCTGACACATTTCATGGACTATTACTCACTGTTTTGGGGTCCTGGAGTGATTTTCACGATCGACGAACCCTGAGGTGCGTTTACGTGTCGGTCATCAACACTCGCAGTTTTGGCCGATTCTGACACGTTTCGTGGACTATTACTGACTGTTTTGGGGCCCCAGAGTGATTTTCACGATCGACGAACCCTGAGGTGTGTTTACGTGTCGGTCATCATCACTCGCAGTTTTGGCCGATTCTGACCCGTTTCATGGACTATTACACACTGTTTTGGGGTCCTGGAGTGATTTCCACGATCGACGAACCCCGAAGTGCGTTTACGTGTCGGTCATCAACACTCGCAGTTTTGACCGATTCTGTCCTGTTTCATGGACTATTACTGACTGTATTGGTGTCCCAGAGTGATTTTCATGATTGATGAACCCCGGGGTGCGTTTACTTGTCGGTCATAAACACTCGCAGTTTTGGCCGATTCTGACACGTTTCGTGGACTATTACTCACTGTTTTGGGGTCCTGGACTGATTTTCACGATTGACGAACCCCGGGGTGCGCTTACTTGTCGGTCATCGACACTCGCAGTTTTGACCGATTCTGACACGTTTCGTGGACTAGTACTCACTGTTTTGGGGTCCCAGAGTAATTTTCACGATCGACGAACCCCGAGGTGCGTTTACGTGTCCATCATCAACACTCGCAGTTTTGACCGATTCTGTCCTGTTTCATGGACTATTACTGACTGTATTGGTGTCCCGGACTGATTTCCATGATTGACGAACCCCGAGGTGTGTTTAAATGTCGGTCATAAACACTCGCTGTTTTGGCCCATTCTGGCCCGTTTCGTGGACTATTACTCACTGTTTTGGGGCCCCAGAGTGATTTTCACGATCGACGAACCCCGAGGTGCGTTTACGTGTCCGTCATCAACACTCGTAGTTTTGGCCGATTCTGACCCGTTTCATGGACTATTACACACTGTTTTGGGGTCCTGGAGTGATTTCCACGATTGACGAACCCCGAAGTGCGTTTACGTGTCGGTCATCAACACTCGCAGTTTTGACCGATTCTGTCCTGTTTCATGGACTATTACTGACTGTATTGGTGTCCCAGAGTGATTTTCACGATTGACGAACCCCGAGGTGCGTTTACGTGTCGGTCATCAACACTCGCAGTTTTGGCCGATTCTGACACGTTTCGTGGACTAGTACTCACTGTTTTGGGGTCCCAGAGTAATTTTCACGATCGACGAACCCCGAGGTGCGTTTACGTGTCGGTCATCAACACTCGCAGTTTTGACCGATTCTGTCCTGTTTCATGGACTATTACTGACTGTATTGGTGTCCCGGACTGATTTCCATGATTGACGAACCCCGAGGTGTGTTTAAATGTCGGTCATAAACACTCGCTGTTTTGGCCCATTCTGGCCCGTTTCGTGGACTATTACTCACTGTTTTGGGGCCCCAGAGTGATTTTCACGATCGACGAACCCCGAGGTGCGTTTACGTGTCCGTCATCAACACTCGTAGTTTTGGCCGATTCTGACCCGTTTCATGGACTATTACACACTGTTTTGGGGTCCTGGAGTGATTTCCACGATTGACGAACCCCGAAGTGCGTTTACGTGTCGGTCATCAACACTCGCAGTTTTGACCGATTCTGTCCTGTTTCATGGACTATTACTGACTGTATTGGTTTCCCAGAGTGATTTTCATGATTGATGAACCCCGGGGTGCGTTTACTTGTCGGTCATAAACACTCGCAGTTTTGGCCGATTCTGACACATTTCATGGACTATTACTCACTGTTTTGGGGTCCTGGAGTGATTTTCACGATCGACGAACCCTGAGGTGCGTTTACGTGTCGGTCATCAACACTCGCAGTTTTGGCCGATTCTGACCCGTTTCATGGACTATTACACACTGTTTTGGGGTCCTGGAGTGATTTCCACGATCGACGAACCCCGAAGTGCGTTTACGTGTCGGTCATCAACACTCGCAGTTTTGACCGATTCTGTCCTGTTTCATGGACTATTACTGACTGTATTGGTGTCCCAGAGTGATTTTCATGATTGATGAACCCCGGGGTGCGTTTACTTGTCGGTCATAAACACTCGCAGTTTTGGCCGATTCTGACACGTTTCGTGGACTATTACTCACTGTTTTGGGGTCCTGGACTGATTTTCACGATTGACGAACCCCGGGGTGCGCTTACTTGTCGGTCATCGACACTCGCAGTTTTGACCGATTCTGACACGTTTCGTGGACTATTACTCACTGTTTTGGGGCCCCAGAGTGATTTTCACGATCGACGAACCCCGAGGTGCGTTTACGTGTCCGTCATCAACACTCGTAGTTTTGGCCGATTCTGACACGTTTCGTGGACTAGTACTCACTGTTTTGGGGTCCCAGAGTAATTTTCACGATCGACGAACCCCGAGGTGCGTTTACGTGTCGGTCATCAACACTCGCAGTTTTGACCGATTCTGTCCTGTTTCATGGACTATTACTGACTGTATTGGTGTCCCGGACTGATTTCCATGATTGACGAACCCCGAGGTGTGTTTAAATGTCGGTCATAAACACTCGCTGTTTTGGCCCATTCTGGCCCGTTTCGTGGACTATTACTCACTGTTTTGGGGCCCCAGAGTGATTTTCACGATCGACGAACCCCGAGGTGCGTTTACGTGTCCGTCATCAACACTCGTAGTTTTGGCCGATTCTGACCCGTTTCATGGACTATTACACACTGTTTTGGGGTCCTGGAGTGATTTCCACGATTGACGAACCCCGAAGTGCGTTTACGTGTCGGTCATCAACACTCGCAGTTTTGACCGATTCTGTCCTGTTTCATGGACTATTACTGACTGTATTGGTTTCCCAGAGTGATTTTCATGATTGATGAACCCCGGGGTGCGTTTACTTGTCGGTCATAAACACTCGCAGTTTTGGCCGATTCTGACACATTTCATGGACTATTACTCACTGTTTTGGGGTCCTGGAGTGATTTTCACGATCGACGAACCCTGAGGAGCGTTTACGTGTCGGTCATCAACACTCGCAGTTTTGGCCGATTCTGACACGTTTCGTGGACTATTACTGACTGTTTTGGGGCCCCAGAGTGATTTTCACGATCGACGAACCCTGAGGTGTGTTTACGTGTCGGTCATCAACACTCGCAGTTTTGGCCGATTCTGACCCGTTTCATGGACTATTACACACTGTTTTGGGGTCCTGGAGTGATTTCCACGATCGACGAACCCCGAAGTGCGTTTACGTGTCGGTCATCAACACTCGCAGTTTTGACCGATTCTGTCCTGTTTGATGGACTATTACTGACTGTATTGGTGTCCCAGAGTGATTTTCATGATTGATGAACCCCGGGGTGCGTTTACTTGTCGGTCATAAACACTCGCAGTTTTGGCCGATTCTGACACGTTTCGTGGACTATTACTCACTGTTTTGGGGTCCTGGACTGATTTTCACGATTGACGAACCCCGGGGTGCGCTTACTTGTCGGTCATCGACACTCGCAGTTTTGACCGATTCTGACACGTTTCGTGGACTAGTACTCACTGTTTTGGGGTCCCAGAGTAATTTTCACGATCGACGAACCCCGAGGTGCGTTTACGTGTCCATCATCAACACTCGCAGTTTTGACCGATTCTGTCCTGTTTCATGGACTATTACTGACTGTATTGGTGTCCCGGACTGATTTCCATGATTGACGAACCCCGAGGTGTGTTTAAATGTCGGTCATAAACACTCGCTGTTTTGGCCCATTCTGGCCCGTTTCGTGGACTATTACTCACTGTTTTGGGGCCCCAGAGTGATTTTCACGATCGACGAACCCCGAGGTGCGTTTACGTGTCCGTCATCAACACTCGTAGTTTTGGCCGATTCTGACCCGTTTCATGGACTATTACACACTGTTTTGGGGTCCTGGAGTGATTTCCACGATTGACGAACCCCGAAGTGCGTTTACGTGTCGGTCATCAACACTCGCAGTTTTGACCGATTCTGTCCTGTTTCATGGACTATTACTGACTGTATTGGTGTCCCAGAGTGATTTTCATGATTGATGAACCCCGGGGTGCGTTTACTTGTCGGTCATAAACACTCGCAGTTTTGGCCGATTCTGACACGTTTCGTGGACTATTACTCACTGTTTTGGGGTCCTGGACTGATTTTCACGATTGACGAACCCCGGGGTGCGCTTACTTGTCGGTCATCGACACTCGCAGTTTTGACCGATTCTGACACGTTTCGTGGACTAGTACTCACTGTTTTGGGGTCCCAGAGTAATTTTCACGATCGACGAACCCCGAGGTGCGTTTACGTGTCCATCATCAACACTCGCAGTTTTGACCGATTCTGTCCTGTTTCATGGACTATTACTGACTGTATTGGTGTCCCGGACTGATTTCCATGATTGACGAACCCCGAGGTGTGTTTAAATGTCGGTCATAAACACTCGCTGTTTTGGCCCATTCTGGCCCGTTTCGTGGACTATTACTCACTGTTTTGGGGCCCCAGAGTGATTTTCACGATCGACGAACCCCGAGGTGCGTTTACGTGTCCGTCATCAACACTCGTAGTTTTGGCCGATTCTGACCCGTTTCATGGACTATTACACACTGTTTTGGGGTCCTGGAGTGATTTCCACGATTGACGAACCCCGAAGTGCGTTTACGTGTCGGTCATCAACACTCGCAGTTTTGACCGATTCTGTCCTGTTTCATGGACTATTACTGACTGTATTGGTGTCCCAGAGTGATTTTCACGATTGACGAACCCCGAGGTGCGTTTACGTGTCGGTCATCAACACTCGCAGTTTTGGCCGATTCTGACACGTTTCGTGGACTAGTACTCACTGTTTTGGGGTCCCAGAGTAATTTTCACGATCGACGAACCCCGAGGTGCGTTTACGTGTCGGTCATCAACACTCGCAGTTTTGACCGATTCTGTCCTGTTTCATGGACTATTACTGACTGTATTGGTGTCCCGGACTGATTTCCATGATTGACGAACCCCGAGGTGTGTTTAAATGTCGGTCATAAACACTCGCTGTTTTGGCCCATTCTGGCCCGTTTCGTGGACTATTACTCACTGTTTTGGGGCCCCAGAGTGATTTTCACGATCGACGAACCCCGAGGTGCGTTTACGTGTCCGTCATCAACACTCGTAGTTTTGGCCGATTCTGACCCGTTTCATGGACTATTACACACTGTTTTGGGGTCCTGGAGTGATTTCCACGATTGACGAACCCCGAAGTGCGTTTACGTGTCGGTCATCAACACTCGCAGTTTTGACCGATTCTGTCCTGTTTCATGGACTATTACTGACTGTATTGGTTTCCCAGAGTGATTTTCATGATTGATGAACCCCGGGGTGCGTTTACTTGTCGGTCATAAACACTCGCAGTTTTGGCCGATTCTGACACATTTCATGGACTATTACTCACTGTTTTGGGGTCCTGGAGTGATTTTCACGATCGACGAACCCTGAGGTGCGTTTACGTGTCGGTCATCAACACTCGCAGTTTTGGCCGATTCTGACACGTTTCGTGGACTATTACTGACTGTTTTGGGGCCCCAGAGTGATTTTCACGATCGACGAACCCTGAGGTGTGTTTACGTGTCGGTCATCAACACTCGCAGTTTTGGCCGATTCTGACCCGTTTCATGGACTATTACACACTGTTTTGGGGTCCTGGAGTGATTTCCACGATCGACGAACCCCGAAGTGCGTTTACGTGTCGGTCATCAACACTCGCAGTTTTGACCGATTCTGTCCTGTTTGATGGACTATTACTGACTGTATTGGTGTCCCAGAGTGATTTTCATGATTGATGAACCCCGGGGTGCGTTTACTTGTCGGTCATAAACACTCGCAGTTTTGGCCGATTCTGACACGTTTCGTGGACTATTACTCACTGTTTTGGGGTCCTGGACTGATTTTCACGATTGACGAACCCCGGGGTGCGCTTACTTGTCGGTCATCGACACTCGCAGTTTTGACCGATTCTGACACGTTTCGTGGACTAGTACTCACTGTTTTGGGGTCCCAGAGTAATTTTCACGATCGACGAACCCCGAGGTGCGTTTACGTGTCCATCATCAACACTCGCAGTTTTGACCGATTCTGTCCTGTTTCATGGACTATTACTGACTGTATTGGTGTCCCGGACTGATTTCCATGATTGACGAACCCCGAGGTGTGTTTAAATGTCGGTCATAAACACTCGCTGTTTTGGCCCATTCTGGCCCGTTTCGTGGACTATTACTCACTGTTTTGGGGCCCCAGAGTGATTTTCACGATCGACGAACCCCGAGGTGCGTTTACGTGTCCGTCATCAACACTCGTAGTTTTGGCCGATTCTGACCCGTTTCATGGACTATTACACACTGTTTTGGGGTCCTGGAGTGATTTCCACGATTGACGAACCCCGAAGTGCGTTTACGTGTCGGTCATCAACACTCGCAGTTTTGACCGATTCTGTCCTGTTTCATGGACTATTACTGACTGTATTGGTGTCCCAGAGTGATTTTCACGATTGACGAACCCCGAGGTGCGTTTACGTGTCGGTCATCAACACTCGCAGTTTTGGCCGATTCTGACACGTTTCATGGACTATTACTCACTGTTTTGGGGTCCTGGAGTGATTTCCACGATTGACGAATCCCGGGATGTGTTTACGTGTCGGTCATCAACACTCGCAGTTTTGGCCGATTCTGACACGTTTCGTGGACTAGTACTCACTGTTTTGGGGTCCCAGAGTAATTTTCACGATCGACGAACCCCGAGGTGCGTTTACGTGTCGGTCATCAACACTCGCAGTTTTGACCGATTCTGTCCTGTTTCATGGACTATTACTTATTGTATTGGTGTCCCGGACTGATTTCCATGATTGACGAACCCCGAGGTGCGTTTACGTGTCGGTCATCAACACTCGCAGTTTTGGCCGATTCTGACACATTTCATGGACTATTACTCACTGTTTTGGGGTCCTGGAGTGATTTTCACGATCGACGAACCCTGAGGTGCGTTTACGTGTCGGTCATCAACACTCGCAGTTTTGGCCGATTCTGACACGTTTCGTGGACTATTACTCACTGTTTTGGGGCCCCAGAGTGATTTTCACGATCGACGAACCCCGAGGTGTGTTTACGTGTCGGTCATCAACACTCGCAGTTTTGGCCGATTCTGACCCGTTTCATGGACTATTACACACTGTTTTGGGGTCCTGGAGTGATTTCCACGATTGACGAACCCCGAAGTGCGTTTACGTGTCGGTCATCAACACTCGCAGTTTTGACCGATTCTGTCCTGTTTCATGGACTATTACTGACTGTATTGGTTTCCCAGAGTGATTTTCATGATTGATGAACCCCGGGGTGCGTTTACTTGTCGGTCATAAACACTCGCAGTTTTGGCCGATTCTGACACGTTTCATGGACTATTACTCACTGTTTTGGGGTCCTGGAGTGATTTCCACGATTGACGAATCCCGGGATGTGTTTACGTGTCGGTCATCAACACTCGCAGTTTTGGCCGATTCTGACACGTTTCGTGGACTAGTACTCACTGTTTTGGGGTCCCAGAGTAATTTTCACGATCGACGAACCCCGAGGTGCGTTTACGTGTCTGTCATCAACACTCGCAGTTTTGACCGATTCTGTCCTGTTTCATGGACTATTACTTATTGTATTGGTGTCCCGGACTGATTTCCATGATTGACGAACCCCGAGGTGCGTTTACGTGTCGGTCATCAACACTCGCAGTTTTGGCCGATTCTGACACATTTCATGGACTATTACTCACTGTTTTGGGGTCCTGGAGTGATTTTCACGATCGACGAACCCTGAGGTGCGTTTACGTGTCGGTCATCAACACTCGCAGTTTTGGCCGATTCTGACACGTTTCGTGGACTATTACTCACTGTTTTGGGGCCCCAGAGTGATTTTCACGATCGACGAACCCCGAGGTGTGTTTACGTGTCGGTCATCAACACTCGCAGTTTTGGCCGATTCTGTCCTGTTTCATGGACTATTACTTATTGTATTGGTGTCCCGGACTGATTTCCATGATTGACGAACCCCGAGGTGCGTTTACGTGTCGGTCATCAACACTCGCAGTTTTGGCCGATTCTGACACATTTCATGGACTATTACTCACTGTTTTGGGGTCCTGGAGTGATTTTCACGATCGACGAACCCTGAGGTGCGTTTACGTGTCGGTCATCAACACTCGCAGTTTTGGCCGATTCTGACACGTTTCGTGGACTATTACTGACTGTTTTGGGGCCCCAGAGTGATTTTCACGATCGACGAACCCTGAGGTGTGTTTACGTGTCGGTCATCAACACTCGCAGTTTTGGCCGATTCTGACCCGTTTCATGGACTATTACACACTGTTTTGGGGTCCTGGAGTGATTTCCACGATCGACGAACCCCGAAGTGCGTTTACGTGTCGGTCATCAACACTCGCAGTTTTGACCGATTCTGTCCTGTTTGATGGACTATTACTGACTGTATTGGTGTCCCAGAGTGATTTTCATGATTGATGAACCCCGGGGTGCGTTTACTTGTCGGTCATAAACACTCGCAGTTTTGGCCGATTCTGACACGTTTCGTGGACTATTACTCACTGTTTTGGGGTCCTGGACTGATTTTCACGATTGACGAACCCCGGGGTGCGCTTACTTGTCGGTCATCGACACTCGCAGTTTTGACCGATTCTGACACGTTTCGTGGACTAGTACTCACTGTTTTGGGGTCCCAGAGTAATTTTCACGATCGACGAACCCCGAGGTGCGTTTACGTGTCCATCATCAACACTCGCAGTTTTGACCGATTCTGTCCTGTTTCATGGACTATTACTGACTGTATTGGTGTCCCGGACTGATTTCCATGATTGACGAACCCCGAGGTGTGTTTAAATGTCGGTCATAAACACTCGCTGTTTTGGCCCATTCTGGCCCGTTTCGTGGACTATTACTCACTGTTTTGGGGCCCCAGAGTGATTTTCACGATCGACGAACCCCGAGGTGCGTTTACGTGTCCGTCATCAACACTCGTAGTTTTGGCCGATTCTGACCCGTTTCATGGACTATTACACACTGTTTTGGGGTCCTGGAGTGATTTCCACGATTGACGAACCCCGAAGTGCGTTTACGTGTCGGTCATCAACACTCGCAGTTTTGACCGATTCTGTCCTGTTTCATGGACTATTACTGACTGTATTGGTGTCCCAGAGTGATTTTCACGATTGACGAACCCCGAGGTGCGTTTACGTGTCGGTCATCAACACTCGCAGTTTTGGCCGATTCTGACACGTTTCATGGACTATTACTCACTGTTTTGGGGTCCTGGAGTGATTTCCACGATTGACGAATCCCGGGATGTGTTTACGTGTCGGTCATCAACACTCGCAGTTTTGGCCGATTCTGACACGTTTCGTGGACTAGTACTCACTGTTTTGGGGTCCCAGAGTAATTTTCACGATCGACGAACCCCGAGGTGCGTTTACGTGTCGGTCATCAACACTCGCAGTTTTGACCGATTCTGTCCTGTTTCATGGACTATTACTTATTGTATTGGTGTCCCGGACTGATTTCCATGATTGACGAACCCCGAGGTGCGTTTACGTGTCGGTCATCAACACTCGCAGTTTTGGCCGATTCTGACACATTTCATGGACTATTACTCACTGTTTTGGGGTCCTGGAGTGATTTTCACGATCGACGAACCCTGAGGTGCGTTTACGTGTCGGTCATCAACACTCGCAGTTTTGGCCGATTCTGACACGTTTCGTGGACTATTACTGACTGTTTTGGGGCCCCAGAGTGATTTTCACGATCGACGAACCCTGAGGTGTGTTTACGTGTCGGTCATCAACACTCGCAGTTTTGGCCGATTCTGACCCGTTTCATGGACTATTACACACTGTTTTGGGGTCCTGGAGTGATTTCCACGATCGACGAACCCCGAAGTGCGTTTACGTGTCGGTCATCAACACTCGCAGTTTTGACCGATTCTGTCCTGTTTGATGGACTATTACTGACTGTATTGGTGTCCCAGAGTGATTTTCATGATTGATGAACCCCGGGGTGCGTTTACTTGTCGGTCATAAACACTCGCAGTTTTGGCCGATTCTGACACGTTTCGTGGACTATTACTCACTGTTTTGGGGTCCTGGACTGATTTTCACGATTGACGAACCCCGGGGTGCGCTTACTTGTCGGTCATCGACACTCGCAGTTTTGACCGATTCTGACACGTTTCGTGGACTAGTACTCACTGTTTTGGGGTCCCAGAGTAATTTTCACGATCGACGAACCCCGAGGTGCGTTTACGTGTCCATCATCAACACTCGCAGTTTTGACCGATTCTGTCCTGTTTCATGGACTATTACTGACTGTATTGGTGTCCCGGACTGATTTCCATGATTGACGAACCCCGAGGTGTGTTTAAATGTCGGTCATAAACACTCGCTGTTTTGGCCCATTCTGGCCCGTTTCGTGGACTATTACTCACTGTTTTGGGGCCCCAGAGTGATTTTCACGATCGACGAACCCCGAGGTGCGTTTACGTGTCCGTCATCAACACTCGTAGTTTTGGCCGATTCTGACCCGTTTCATGGACTATTACACACTGTTTTGGGGTCCTGGAGTGATTTCCACGATTGACGAACCCCGAAGTGCGTTTACGTGTCGGTCATCAACACTCGCAGTTTTGACCGATTCTGTCCTGTTTCATGGACTATTACTGACTGTATTGGTGTCCCAGAGTGATTTTCACGATTGACGAACCCCGAGGTGCGTTTACGTGTCGGTCATCAACACTCGCAGTTTTGGCCGATTCTGACACGTTTCATGGACTATTACTCACTGTTTTGGGGTCCTGGAGTGATTTCCACGATTGACGAATCCCGGGATGTGTTTACGTGTCGGTCATCAACACTCGCAGTTTTGGCCGATTCTGACACGTTTCGTGGACTAGTACTCACTGTTTTGGGGTCCCAGAGTAATTTTCACGATCGACGAACCCCGAGGTGCGTTTACGTGTCGGTCATCAACACTCGCAGTTTTGACCGATTCTGTCCTGTTTCATGGACTATTACTTATTGTATTGGTGTCCCGGACTGATTTCCATGATTGACGAACCCCGAGGTGCGTTTACGTGTCGGTCATCAACACTCGCAGTTTTGGCCGATTCTGACACATTTCATGGACTATTACTCACTGTTTTGGGGTCCTGGAGTGATTTTCACGATCGACGAACCCTGAGGTGCGTTTACGTGTCGGTCATCAACACTCGCAGTTTTGGCCGATTCTGACACGTTTCGTGGACTATTACTCACTGTTTTGGGGCCCCAGAGTGATTTTCACGATCGACGAACCCCGAGGTGTGTTTACGTGTCGGTCATCAACACTCGCAGTTTTGGCCGATTCTGACCCGTTTCATGGACTATTACACACTGTTTTGGGGTCCTGGAGTGATTTCCACGATTGACGAACCCCGAAGTGCGTTTACGTGTCGGTCATCAACACTCGCAGTTTTGACCGATTCTGTCCTGTTTCATGGACTATTACTGACTGTATTGGTTTCCCAGAGTGATTTTCATGATTGATGAACCCCGGGGTGCGTTTACTTGTCGGTCATAAACACTCGCAGTTTTGGCCGATTCTGACACGTTTCATGGACTATTACTCACTGTTTTGGGGTCCTGGAGTGATTTCCACGATTGACGAATCCCGGGATGTGTTTACGTGTCGGTCATCAACACTCGCAGTTTTGGCCGATTCTGACACGTTTCGTGGACTAGTACTCACTGTTTTGGGGTCCCAGAGTAATTTTCACGATCGACGAACCCCGAGGTGCGTTTACGTGTCTGTCATCAACACTCGCAGTTTTGACCGATTCTGTCCTGTTTCATGGACTATTACTTATTGTATTGGTGTCCCGGACTGATTTCCATGATTGACGAACCCCGAGGTGCGTTTACGTGTCGGTCATCAACACTCGCAGTTTTGGCCGATTCTGACACATTTCATGGACTATTACTCACTGTTTTGGGGTCCTGGAGTGATTTTCACGATCGACGAACCCTGAGGTGCGTTTACGTGTCGGTCATCAACACTCGCAGTTTTGGCCGATTCTGACACGTTTCGTGGACTATTACTCACTGTTTTGGGGCCCCAGAGTGATTTTCACGATCGACGAACCCCGAGGTGTGTTTACGTGTCGGTCATCAACACTCGCAGTTTTGGCCGATTCTGTCCTGTTTCATGGACTATTACTTATTGTATTGGTGTCCCGGACTGATTTCCATGATTGACGAACCCCGAGGTGCGTTTACGTGTCGGTCATCAACACTCGCAGTTTTGGCCGATTCTGACACATTTCATGGACTATTACTCACTGTTTTGGGGTCCTGGAGTGATTTTCACGATCGACGAACCCTGAGGTGCGTTTACGTGTCGGTCATCAACACTCGCAGTTTTGGCCGATTCTGACACGTTTCGTGGACTATTACTGACTGTTTTGGGGCCCCAGAGTGATTTTCACGATCGACGAACCCTGAGGTGTGTTTACGTGTCGGTCATCAACACTCGCAGTTTTGGCCGATTCTGACCCGTTTCATGGACTATTACACACTGTTTTGGGGTCCTGGAGTGATTTCCACGATCGACGAACCCCGAAGTGCGTTTACGTGTCGGTCATCAACACTCGCAGTTTTGACCGATTCTGTCCTGTTTCATGGACTATTACTGACTGTATTGGTGTCCCAGAGTGATTTTCATGATTGATGAACCCCGGGGTGCGTTTACTTGTCGGTCATAAACACTCGCAGTTTTGGCCGATTCTGACACGTTTCGTGGACTATTACTCACTGTTTTGGGGTCCTGGACTGATTTTCACGATTGACGAACCCCGGGGTGCGCTTACTTGTCGGTCATCGACACTCGCAGTTTTGACCGATTCTGACACGTTTCGTGGACTAGTACTCACTGTTTTGGGGTCCCAGAGTAATTTTCACGATCGACGAACCCCGAGGTGCGTTTACGTGTCCATCATCAACACTCGCAGTTTTGACCGATTCTGTCCTGTTTCATGGACTATTACTGACTGTATTGGTGTCCCGGACTGATTTCCATGATTGACGAACCCCGAGGTGTGTTTAAATGTCGGTCATAAACACTCGCTGTTTTGGCCCATTCTGGCCCGTTTCGTGGACTATTACTCACTGTTTTGGGGCCCCAGAGTGATTTTCACGATCGACGAACCCCGAGGTGCGTTTACGTGTCCGTCATCAACACTCGTAGTTTTGGCCGATTCTGACCCGTTTCATGGACTATTACACACTGTTTTGGGGTCCTGGAGTGATTTCCACGATTGACGAACCCCGAAGTGCGTTTACGTGTCGGTCATCAACACTCGCAGTTTTGACCGATTCTGTCCTGTTTCATGGACTATTACTGACTGTATTGGTGTCCCAGAGTGATTTTCACGATTGACGAACCCCGAGGTGCGTTTACGTGTCGGTCATCAACACTCGCAGTTTTGGCCGATTCTGACACGTTTCGTGGACTATTACTCACTGTTTTGGGGTCCTGGACTGATTTTCACGATTGACGAACCCCGGGGTGCGCTTACTTGTCGGTCATCGACACTCGCAGTTTTGACCGATTCTGACACGTTTCGTGGACTAGTACTCACTGTTTTGGGGTCCCAGAGTAATTTTCACGATCGACGAACCCCGAGGTGCGTTTACGTGTCCATCATCAACACTCGCAGTTTTGGCCGATTCTGTCCTGTTTCATGGACTATTACTTATTGTATTGGTGTCCCGGACTGATTTCCATGATTGACGAACCCCGAGGTGCGTTTACGTGTCGGTCATCAACACTCGCAGTTTTGACCGATTCTGTCCTGTTTCATGGACTATTACTGACTGTATTGGTGTCCCAGAGTGATTTTCATGATCGACGAACCCCGAGGTGCGTTTACGTGTCCGTCATCAACACTCGTAGTTTTGGCCGATTCTGACCCGTTTCATGGACTATTACACACTGTTTTGGGGTCCTGGAGTGATTTCCACGATTGACGAACCCCGAAGTGCGTTTACGTGTCGGTCATCAACACTCGCAGTTTTGACCGATTCTGTCCTGTTTCATGGACTATTACTGACTGTATTGGTTTCCCAGAGTGATTTTCATGATTGATGAACCCCGGGGTGCGTTTACTTGTCGGTCATAAACACTCGCAGTTTTGGCCGATTCTGACACGTTTCATGGACTATTACTCACTGTTTTGGGGTCCTGGAGTGATTTCCACGATTGACGAATCCCGGGATGTGTTTACGTGTCGGTCATCAACACTCGCAGTTTTGGCCGATTCTGACACGTTTCGTGGACTAGTACTCACTGTTTTGGGGTCCCAGAGTAATTTTCACGATCGACGAACCCCGAGGTGCGTTTACGTGTCTGTCATCAACACTCGCAGTTTTGACCGATTCTGTCCTGTTTCATGGACTATTACTTATTGTATTGGTGTCCCGGACTGATTTCCATGATTGACGAACCCCGAGGTGCGTTTACGTGTCGGTCATCAACACTCGCAGTTTTGGCCGATTCTGACACATTTCATGGACTATTACTCACTGTTTTGGGGTCCTGGAGTGATTTTCACGATCGACGAACCCTGAGGTGCGTTTACGTGTCGGTCATCAACACTCGCAGTTTTGGCCGATTCTGACACGTTTCGTGGACTATTACTCACTGTTTTGGGGCCCCAGAGTGATTTTCACGATCGACGAACCCCGAGGTGTGTTTACGTGTCGGTCATCAACACTCGCAGTTTTGGCCGATTCTGTCCTGTTTCATGGACTATTACTTATTGTATTGGTGTCCCGGACTGATTTCCATGATTGACGAACCCCGAGGTGCGTTTACGTGTCGGTCATCAACACTCGCAGTTTTGGCCGATTCTGACACATTTCATGGACTATTACTCACTGTTTTGGGGTCCTGGAGTGATTTTCACGATCGACGAACCCTGAGGTGCGTTTACGTGTCGGTCATCAACACTCGCAGTTTTGGCCGATTCTGACACGTTTCGTGGACTATTACTGACTGTTTTGGGGCCCCAGAGTGATTTTCACGATCGACGAACCCTGAGGTGTGTTTACGTGTCGGTCATCAACACTCGCAGTTTTGGCCGATTCTGACCCGTTTCATGGACTATTACACACTGTTTTGGGGTCCTGGAGTGATTTCCACGATCGACGAACCCCGAAGTGCGTTTACGTGTCGGTCATCAACACTCGCAGTTTTGACCGATTCTGTCCTGTTTCATGGACTATTACTGACTATATTGGTGTCCCAGAGTGATTTTCATGATTGATGAACCCCGGGGTGCGTTTACTTGTCGGTCATAAACACTCGCAGTTTTGGCCGATTCTGACACGTTTCGTGGACTATTACTCACTGTTTTGGGGTCCTGGACTGATTTTCACGATTGACGAACCCCGGGGTGCGCTTACTTGTCGGTCATCGACACTCGCAGTTTTGACCGATTCTGACACGTTTCGTGGACTAGTACTCACTGTTTTGGGGTCCCAGAGTAATTTTCACGATCGACGAACCCCGAGGTGCGTTTACGTGTCCATCATCAACACTCGCAGTTTTGACCGATTCTGTCCTGTTTCATGGACTATTACTGACTGTATTGGTGTCCCGGACTGATTTCCATGATTGACGAACCCCGAGGTGTGTTTAAATGTCGGTCATAAACACTCGCTGTTTTGGCCCATTCTGGCCCGTTTCGTGGACTATTACTCACTGTTTTGGGGCCCCAGAGTGATTTTCACGATCGACGAACCCCGAGGTGCGTTTACGTGTCCGTCATCAACACTCGTAGTTTTGGCCGATTCTGACCCGTTTCATGGACTATTACACACTGTTTTGGGGTCCTGGAGTGATTTCCACGATTGACGAACCCCGAAGTGCGTTTACGTGTCGGTCATCAACACTCGCAGTTTTGACCGATTCTGTCCTGTTTCATGGACTATTACTGACTGTATTGGTGTCCCAGAGTGATTTTCACGATTGACGAACCCCGAGGTGCGTTTACGTGTCGGTCATCAACACTCGCAGTTTTGGCCGATTCTGACACGTTTCGTGGACTAGTACTCACTGTTTTGGGGTCCCAGAGTAATTTTCACGATCGACGAACCCCGAGGTGCGTTTACGTGTCGGTCATCAACACTCGCAGTTTTGACCGATTCTGTCCTGTTTCATGGACTATTACTTATTGTATTGGTGTCCCGGACTGATTTCCATGATTGACGAACCCCGAGGTGCGTTTACGTGTCGGTCATCAACACTCGCAGTTTTGGCCGATTCTGACACATTTCATGGACTATTACTCACTGTTTTGGGGTCCTGGAGTGATTTTCACGATCGACGAACCCTGAGGTGCGTTTACGTGTCGGTCATCAACACTCGCAGTTTTGGCCGATTCTGACACGTTTCGTGGACTATTACTCACTGTTTTGGGGCCCCAGAGTGATTTTCACGATCGACGAACCCCGACGTGTGTTTACGTGTCGGTCATCAACACTCGCAGTTTTGACCGATTCTGTCCTGTTTCATGGACTATTACTTATTGTATTGGTGTCCCGGACTGATTTCCATGATTGACGAACCCCGAGGTGCGTTTACGTGTCGGTCATGAACACTCGCAGTTTTGGCCGATTCTGACACATTTCATGGACTATTACTCACTGTTTTGGGGTCCTGGAGTGATTTTCACGATCGACGAACCCTGAGGTGCGTTTACGTGTCGGTCATCAACACTCGCAGTTTTGGCCGATTCTGACACGTTTCGTGGACTAGTACTCACTGTTTTGGGGTCCCAGAGTAATTTTCACGATCGACGAACCCCGAGGTGCGTTTACGTGTCGGTCATCAACACTCGCAGTTTTGACCGATTCTGTCCTGTTTCATGGACTATTACTTATTGTATTGGTGTCCCGGACTGATTTCCATGATTGACGAACCCCGAGGTGCGTTTACGTGTCGGTCATCAACACTCGCAGTTTTGGCCGATTCTGACACATTTCATGGACTATTACTCACTGTTTTGGGGTCCTGGAGTGATTTTCACGATCGACGAACCCTGAGGTGCGTTTACGTGTCGGTCATCAACACTCGCAGTTTTGGCCGATTCTGACACGTTTCGTGGACTATTACTCACTGTTTTGGGGCCCCAGAGTGATTTTCACGATCGACGAACCCCGAGGTGTGTTTACGTGTCGGTCATCAACACTCGCAGTTTTGACCGATTCTGTCCTGTTTCATGGACTATTACTTATTGTATTGGTGTCCCGGACTGATTTCCATGATTGACGAACCCCGAGGTGCGTTTACGTGTCGGTCATGAACACTCGCAGTTTTGGCCGATTCTGACACATTTCATGGACTATTACTCACTGTTTTGGGGTCCTGGAGTGATTTTCACGATCGACGAACCCTGAGGTGCGTTTACGTGTCGGTCATCAACACTCGCAGTTTTGGCCGATTCTGACACGTTTCGTGGACTAGTACTCACTGTTTTGGGGTCCCAGAGTAATTTTCACGATCGACGAACCCCGAGGTGCGTTTACGTGTCGGTCATCAACACTCGCAGTTTTGACCGATTCTGTCCTGTTTCATGGACTATTACTTATTGTATTGGTGTCCCGGACTGATTTCCATGATTGACGAACCCCGAGGTGCGTTTACGTGTCGGTCATCAACACTCGCAGTTTTGGCCGATTCTGACACATTTCATGGACTATTACTCACTGTTTTGGGGTCCTGGAGTGATTTTCACGATCGACGAACCCTGAGGTGCGTTTACGTGTCGGTCATCAACACTCGCAGTTTTGGCCGATTCTGACACGTTTCGTGGACTATTACTCACTGTTTTGGGGCCCCAGAGTGATTTTCACGATCGACGAACCCCGAGGTGTGTTTACGTGTCGGTCATCAACACTCGCAGTTTTGACCGATTCTGTCCTGTTTCATGGACTATTACTTATTGTATTGGTGTCCCGGACTGATTTCCATGATTGACGAACCCCGAGGTGCGTTTACGTGTCGGTCATGAACACTCGCAGTTTTGGCCGATTCTGACACATTTCATGGACTATTACTCACTGTTTTGGGGTCCTGGAGTGATTTTCACGATCGACGAACCCTGAGGTGCGTTTACGTGTCGGTCATCAACACTCGCAGTTTTGGCCGATTCTGACACGTTTCGTGGACTAGTACTCACTGTTTTGGGGTCCCAGAGTAATTTTCACGATCGACGAACCCCGAGGTGCGTTTACGTGTCGGTCATCAACACTCGCAGTTTTGACCGATTCTGTCCTGTTTCATGGACTATTACTTATTGTATTGGTGTCCCGGACTGATTTCCATGATTGACGAACCCCGAGGTGCGTTTACGTGTCGGTCATCAACACTCGCAGTTTTGGCCGATTCTGACACATTTCATGGACTATTACTCACTGTTTTGGGGTCCTGGAGTGATTTTCACGATCGACGAACCCTGAGGTGCGTTTACGTGTCGGTCATCAACACTCGCAGTTTTGGCCGATTCTGACACGTTTCGTGGACTATTACTCACTGTTTTGGGGCCCCAGAGTGATTTTCACGATCGACGAACCCCGAGGTGTGTTTACGTGTCGGTCATCAACACTCGCAGTTTTGACCGATTCTGTCCTGTTTCATGGACTATTACTTATTGTATTGGTGTCCCGGACTGATTTCCATGATTGACGAACCCCGAGGTGCGTTTACGTGTCGGTCATGAACACTCGCAGTTTTGGCCGATTCTGACACATTTCATGGACTATTACTCACTGTTTTGGGGTCCTGGAGTGATTTTCACGATCGACGAACCCTGAGGTGCGTTTACGTGTCGGTCATCAACACTCGCAGTTTTGGCCGATTCTGACACGTTTCGTGGACTAGTACTCACTGTTTTGGGGTCCCAGAGTAATTTTCACGATCGACGAACCCCGAGGTGCGTTTACGTGTCGGTCATCAACACTCGCAGTTTTGACCGATTCTGTCCTGTTTCATGGACTATTACTTATTGTATTGGTGTCCCGGACTGATTTCCATGATTGACGAACCCCGAGGTGCGTTTACGTGTCGGTCATCAACACTCGCAGTTTTGGCCGATTCTGACACATTTCATGGACTATTACTCACTGTTTTGGGGTCCTGGAGTGATTTTCACGATCGACGAACCCTGAGGTGCGTTTACGTGTCGGTCATCAACACTCGCAGTTTTGGCCGATTCTGACACGTTTCGTGGACTATTACTCACTGTTTTGGGGCCCCAGAGTGATTTTCACGATCGACGAACCCCGAGGTGTGTTTACGTGTCGGTCATCAACACTCGCAGTTTTGACCGATTCTGTCCTGTTTCATGGACTATTACTTATTGTATTGGTGTCCCGGACTGATTTCCATGATTGACGAACCCCGAGGTGCGTTTACGTGTCGGTCATGAACACTCGCAGTTTTGGCCGATTCTGACACATTTCATGGACTATTACTCACTGTTTTGGGGTCCTGGAGTGATTTTCACGATCGACGAACCCTGAGGTGCGTTTACGTGTCGGTCATCAACACTCGCAGTTTTGGCCGATTCTGACACGTTTCGTGGACTAGTACTCACTGTTTTGGGGTCCCAGAGTAATTTTCACGATCGACGAACCCCGAGGTGCGTTTACGTGTCGGTCATCAACACTCGCAGTTTTGACCGATTCTGTCCTGTTTCATGGACTATTACTTATTGTATTGGTGTCCCGGACTGATTTCCATGATTGACGAACCCCGAGGTGCGTTTACGTGTCGGTCATCAACACTCGCAGTTTTGGCCGATTCTGACACATTTCATGGACTATTACTCACTGTTTTGGGGTCCTGGAGTGATTTTCACGATCGACGAACCCTGAGGTGCGTTTACGTGTCGGTCATCAACACTCGCAGTTTTGGCCGATTCTGACACGTTTCGTGGACTATTACTCACTGTTTTGGGGCCCCAGAGTGATTTTCACGATCGACGAACCCCGAGGTGTGTTTACGTGTCGGTCATCAACACTCGCAGTTTTGACCGATTCTGTCCTGTTTCATGGACTATTACTTATTGTATTGGTGTCCCGGACTGATTTCCATGATTGACGAACCCCGAGGTGCGTTTACGTGTCGGTCATGAACACTCGCAGTTTTGGCCGATTCTGACACATTTCATGGACTATTACTCACTGTTTTGGGGTCCTGGAGTGATTTTCACGATCGACGAACCCTGAGGTGCGTTTACGTGTCGGTCATCAACACTCGCAGTTTTGGCCGATTCTGACACGTTTCGTGGACTAGTACTCACTGTTTTGGGGTCCCAGAGTAATTTTCACGATCGACGAACCCCGAGGTGCGTTTACGTGTCGGTCATCAACACTCGCAGTTTTGACCGATTCTGTCCTGTTTCATGGACTATTACTTATTGTATTGGTGTCCCGGACTGATTTCCATGATTGACGAACCCCGAGGTGCGTTTACGTGTCGGTCATCAACACTCGCAGTTTTGGCCGATTCTGACACATTTCATGGACTATTACTCACTGTTTTGGGGTCCTGGAGTGATTTTCACGATCGACGAACCCTGAGGTGCGTTTACGTGTCGGTCATCAACACTCGCAGTTTTGGCCGATTCTGACACGTTTCGTGGACTATTACTCACTGTTTTGGGGCCCCAGAGTGATTTTCACGATCGACGAACCCCGAGGTGTGTTTACGTGTCGGTCATCAACACTCGCAGTTTTGACCGATTCTGTCCTGTTTCATGGACTATTACTTATTGTATTGGTGTCCCGGACTGATTTCCATGATTGACGAACCCCGAGGTGCGTTTACGTGTCGGTCATGAACACTCGCAGTTTTGGCCGATTCTGACACATTTCATGGACTATTACTCACTGTTTTGGGGTCCTGGAGTGATTTTCACGATCGACGAACCCTGAGGTGCGTTTACGTGTCGGTCATCAACACTCGCAGTTTTGGCCGATTCTGACACGTTTCGTGGACTAGTACTCACTGTTTTGGGGTCCCAGAGTAATTTTCACGATCGACGAACCCCGAGGTGCGTTTACGTGTCGGTCATCAACACTCGCAGTTTTGACCGATTCTGTCCTGTTTCATGGACTATTACTTATTGTATTGGTGTCCCGGACTGATTTCCATGATTGACGAACCCCGAGGTGCGTTTACGTGTCGGTCATCAACACTCGCAGTTTTGGCCGATTCTGACACATTTCATGGACTATTACTCACTGTTTTGGGGTCCTGGAGTGATTTTCACGATCGACGAACCCTGAGGTGCGTTTACGTGTCGGTCATCAACACTCGCAGTTTTGGCCGATTCTGACACGTTTCGTGGACTATTACTCACTGTTTTGGGGCCCCAGAGTGATTTTCACGATCGACGAACCCCGAGGTGTGTTTACGTGTCGGTCATCAACACTCGCAGTTTTGACCGATTCTGTCCTGTTTCATGGACTATTACTTATTGTATTGGTGTCCCGGACTGATTTCCATGATTGACGAACCCCGAGGTGCGTTTACGTGTCGGTCATGAACACTCGCAGTTTTGGCCGATTCTGACACATTTCATGGACTATTACTCACTGTTTTGGGGTCCTGGAGTGATTTTCACGATCGACGAACCCTGAGGTGCGTTTACGTGTCGGTCATCAACACTCGCAGTTTTGGCCGATTCTGACACGTTTCGTGGACTAGTACTCACTGTTTTGGGGTCCCAGAGTAATTTTCACGATCGACGAACCCCGAGGTGCGTTTACGTGTCGGTCATCAACACTCGCAGTTTTGACCGATTCTGTCCTGTTTCATGGACTATTACTTATTGTATTGGTGTCCCGGACTGATTTCCATGATTGACGAACCCCGAGGTGCGTTTACGTGTCGGTCATCAACACTCGCAGTTTTGGCCGATTCTGACACATTTCATGGACTATTACTCACTGTTTTGGGGTCCTGGAGTGATTTTCACGATCGACGAACCCTGAGGTGCGTTTACGTGTCGGTCATCAACACTCGCAGTTTTGGCCGATTCTGACACGTTTCGTGGACTATTACTCACTGTTTTGGGGCCCCAGAGTGATTTTCACGATCGACGAACCCCGAGGTGTGTTTACGTGTCGGTCATCAACACTCGCAGTTTTGACCGATTCTGTCCTGTTTCATGGACTATTACTTATTGTATTGGTGTCCCGGACTGATTTCCATGATTGACGAACCCCGAGGTGCGTTTACGTGTCGGTCATGAACACTCGCAGTTTTGGCCGATTCTGACACATTTCATGGACTATTACTCACTGTTTTGGGGTCCTGGAGTGATTTTCACGATCGACGAACCCTGAGGTGCGTTTACGTGTCGGTCATCAACACTCGCAGTTTTGGCCGATTCTGACACGTTTCGTGGACTAGTACTCACTGTTTTGGGGTCCCAGAGTAATTTTCACGATCGACGAACCCCGAGGTGCGTTTACGTGTCGGTCATCAACACTCGCAGTTTTGACCGATTCTGTCCTGTTTCATGGACTATTACTTATTGTATTGGTGTCCCGGACTGATTTCCATGATTGACGAACCCCGAGGTGCGTTTACGTGTCGGTCATCAACACTCGCAGTTTTGGCCGATTCTGACACATTTCATGGACTATTACTCACTGTTTTGGGGTCCTGGAGTGATTTTCACGATCGACGAACCCTGAGGTGCGTTTACGTGTCGGTCATCAACACTCGCAGTTTTGGCCGATTCTGACACGTTTCGTGGACTATTACTCACTGTTTTGGGGCCCCAGAGTGATTTTCACGATCGACGAACCCCGAGGTGTGTTTACGTGTCGGTCATCAACACTCGCAGTTTTGACCGATTCTGTCCTGTTTCATGGACTATTACTTATTGTATTGGTGTCCCGGACTGATTTCCATGATTGACGAACCCCGAGGTGCGTTTACGTGTCGGTCATGAACACTCGCAGTTTTGGCCGATTCTGACACATTTCATGGACTATTACTCACTGTTTTGGGGTCCTGGAGTGATTTTCACGATCGACGAACCCTGAGGTGCGTTTACGTGTCGGTCATCAACACTCGCAGTTTTGGCCGATTCTGACACGTTTCGTGGACTATTACTCACTGTTTTGGGGCCCCAGAGTGATTTTCACGATCGACGAACCCCGAGGTGCGTTTACGTGTCGGTCATCAACACTCGCAGTTTTGACCGATTCTGTCCTGTTTCATGGACTATTACTTATTGTATTGGTGTCCCGGACTGATTTCCATGATTGACGAACCCCGAGGTGCGTTTACGTGTCGGTCATCAACACTCGCAGTTTTGGCCGATTCTGACACATTTCATGGACTATTACTCACTGTTTTGGGGTCCTGGAGTGATTTTCACGATCGACGAACCCTGAGGTGCGTTTACGTGTCGGTCATCAACACTCGCAGTTTTGGCCGATTCTGACACGTTTCGTGGACTATTACTCACTGTTTTGGGGCCCCAGAGTGATTTCCACGATTGACGAACCCCGAAGTGCGTTTACGTGTCGGTCATCAACACTCGCAGTTTTGACCGATTCTGTCCTGTTTCATGGACTATTACTGACTGTATTGGTGTCCCAGAGTGATTTTCACGATTGACGAACCCCGAGGTGCGTTTACGTGTCGGTCATCAACACTCGCAGTTTTGGCCGATTCTGACACGTTTCGTGGACTAGTACTCACTGTTTTGGGGTCCCAGAGTAATTTTCACGATCGACGAACCCCGAGGTGCGTTTACGTGTCGGTCATCAACACTCGCAGTTTTGACCGATTCTGTCCTGTTTCATGGACTATTACTTATTGTATTGGTGTCCCGGACTGATTTCCATGATTGACGAACCCCGAGGTGCGTTTACGTGTCGGTCATCAACACTCGCAGTTTTGGCCGATTCTGACACATTTCATGGACTATTACTCACTGTTTTGGGGTCCTGGAGTGATTTTCACGATCGACGAACCCTGAGGTGCGTTTACGTGTCGGTCATCAACACTCGCAGTTTTGGCCGATTCTGACACGTTTCATGGACTATTACTCACTGTTTTGGGGCCCCAGAGTGATTTTCACGATCGACGAACCCCGAGGTGTGTTTACGTGTCGGTCATCAACACTCGCAGTTTTGACCGATTCTGTCCTGTTTCATGGACTATTACTTATTGTATTGGTGTCCCGGACTGATTTCCATGATTGACGAACCCCGAGGTGCGTTTACGTGTCGGTCATGAACACTCGCAGTTTTGGCCGATTCTGACACATTTCATGGACTATTACTCACTGTTTTGGGGTCCTGGAGTGATTTTCACGATCGACGAACCCTGAGGTGCGTTTACGTGTCGGTCATCAACACTCGCAGTTTTGGCCGATTCTGACACGTTTCGTGGACTAGTACTCACTGTTTTGGGGTCCCAGAGTAATTTTCACGATCGACGAACCCCGAGGTGCGTTTACGTGTCGGTCATCAACACTCGCAGTTTTGACCGATTCTGTCCTGTTTCATGGACTATTACTTATTGTATTGGTGTCCCGGACTGATTTCCATGATTGACGAACCCCGAGGTGCGTTTACGTGTCGGTCATCAACACTCGCAGTTTTGGCCGATTCTGACACATTTCATGGACTATTACTCACTGTTTTGGGGTCCTGGAGTGATTTTCACGATCGACGAACCCTGAGGTGCGTTTACGTGTCGGTCATCAACACTCGCAGTTTTGGCCGATTCTGACACGTTTCGTGGACTATTACTCACTGTTTTGGGGCCCCAGAGTGATTTTCACGATCGACGAACCCCGAGGTGTGTTTACGTGTCGGTCATCAACACTCGCAGTTTTGACCGATTCTGTCCTGTTTCATGGACTATTACTTATTGTATTGGTGTCCCGGACTGATTTCCATGATTGACGAACCCCGAGGTGCGTTTACGTGTCGGTCATGAACACTCGCAGTTTTGGCCGATTCTGACACATTTCATGGACTATTACTCACTGTTTTGGGGTCCTGGAGTGATTTTCACGATCGACGAACCCTGAGGTGCGTTTACGTGTCGGTCATCAACACTCGCAGTTTTGGCCGATTCTGACACGTTTCGTGGACTAGTACTCACTGTTTTGGGGTCCCAGAGTAATTTTCACGATCGACGAACCCCGAGGTGCGTTTACGTGTCGGTCATCAACACTCGCAGTTTTGACCGATTCTGTCCTGTTTCATGGACTATTACTTATTGTATTGGTGTCCCGGACTGATTTCCATGATTGACGAACCCCGAGGTGCGTTTACGTGTCGGTCATCAACACTCGCAGTTTTGGCCGATTCTGACACATTTCATGGACTATTACTCACTGTTTTGGGGTCCTGGAGTGATTTTCACGATCGACGAACCCTGAGGTGCGTTTACGTGTCGGTCATCAACACTCGCAGTTTTGGCCGATTCTGACACGTTTCATGGACTATTACTCACTGTTTTGGGGCCCCAGAGTGATTTTCACGATCGACGAACCCCGAGGTGTGTTTACGTGTCGGTCATCAACACTCGCAGTTTTGACCGATTCTGTCCTGTTTCATGGACTATTACTTATTGTATTGGTGTCCCGGACTGATTTCCATGATTGACGAACCCCGAGGTGCGTTTACGTGTCGGTCATGAACACTCGCAGTTTTGGCCGATTCTGACACATTTCATGGACTATTACTCACTGTTTTGGGGTCCTGGAGTGATTTTCACGATCGACGAACCCTGAGGTGCGTTTACGTGTCGGTCATCAACACTCGCAGTTTTGGCCGATTCTGACACGTTTCGTGGACTAGTACTCACTGTTTTGGGGTCCCAGAGTGATTTCCACGATTGACGAACCCCGAAGTGCGTTTACGTGTCGGTCATCAACACTCGCAGTTTTGACCGATTCTGTCCTGTTTCATGGACTATTACTGACTGTATTGGTGTCCCAGAGTGATTTTCACGATTGACGAACCCCGAGGTGCGTTTACGTGTCGGTCATCAACACTCGCAGTTTTGGCCGATTCTGACACGTTTCGTGGACTAGTACTCACTGTTTTGGGGTCCCAGAGTAATTTTCACGATCGACGAACCCCGAGGTGCGTTTACGTGTCGGTCATCAACACTCGCAGTTTTGACCGATTCTGTCCTGTTTCATGGACTATTACTTATTGTATTGGTGTCCCGGACTGATTTCCATGATTGACGAACCCCGAGGTGCGTTTACGTGTCGGTCATCAACACTCGCAGTTTTGGCCGATTCTGACACATTTCATGGACTATTACTCACTGTTTTGGGGTCCTGGAGTGATTTTCACGATCGACGAACCCTGAGGTGCGTTTACGTGTCGGTCATCAACACTCGCAGTTTTGGCCGATTCTGACACGTTTCGTGGACTATTACTCACTGTTTTGGGGCCCCAGAGTGATTTTCACGATCGACGAACCCCGAGGTGTGTTTACGTGTCGGTCATCAACACTCGCAGTTTTGACCGATTCTGTCCTGTTTCATGGACTATTACTTATTGTATTGGTGTCCCGGACTGATTTCCATGATTGACGAACCCCGAGGTGCGTTTACGTGTCGGTCATGAACACTCGCAGTTTTGGCCGATTCTGACACATTTCATGGACTATTACTCACTGTTTTGGGGTCCTGGAGTGATTTTCACGATCGACGAACCCTGAGGTGCGTTTACGTGTCGGTCATCAACACTCGCAGTTTTGGCCGATTCTGACACGTTTCGTGGACTAGTACTCACTGTTTTGGGGTCCCAGAGTAATTTTCACGATCGACGAACCCCGAGGTGCGTTTACGTGTCGGTCATCAACACTCGCAGTTTTGACCGATTCTGTCCTGTTTCATGGACTATTACTTATTGTATTGGTGTCCCGGACTGATTTCCATGATTGACGAACCCCGAGGTGCGTTTACGTGTCGGTCATCAACACTCGCAGTTTTGGCCGATTCTGACACATTTCATGGACTATTACTCACTGTTTTGGGGTCCTGGAGTGATTTTCACGATCGACGAACCCTGAGGTGCGTTTACGTGTCGGTCATCAACACTCGCAGTTTTGGCCGATTCTGACACGTTTCGTGGACTATTACTCACTGTTTTGGGGCCCCAGAGTGATTTTCACGATCGACGAACCCCGAGGTGTGTTTACGTGTCGGTCATCAACACTCGCAGTTTTGACCGATTCTGTCCTGTTTCATGGACTATTACTTATTGTATTGGTGTCCCGGACTGATTTCCATGATTGACGAACCCCGAGGTGCGTTTACGTGTCGGTCATGAACACTCGCAGTTTTGGCCGATTCTGACACATTTCATGGACTATTACTCACTGTTTTGGGGTCCTGGAGTGATTTTCACGATCGACGAACCCTGAGGTGCGTTTACGTGTCGGTCATCAACACTCGCAGTTTTGGCCGATTCTGACACGTTTCGTGGACTATTACTCACTGTTTTGGGGCCCCAGAGTGATTTCCACGATTGACGAACCCCGAAGTGCGTTTACGTGTCGGTCATCAACACTCGCAGTTTTGACCGATTCTGTCCTGTTTCATGGACTATTACTTATTGTATTGGTGTCCCGGACTGATTTCCATGATTGACGAACCCCGAGGTGCGTTTACGTGTCGGTCATGAACACTCGCAGTTTTGGCCGATTCTGACACATTTCATGGACTATTACTCACTGTTTTGGGGTCCTGGAGTGATTTTCACGATCGACGAACCCTGAGGTGCGTTTACGTGTCGGTCATCAACACTCGCAGTTTTGGCCGATTCTGACACGTTTCGTGGACTAGTACTCACTGTTTTGGGGTCCCAGAGTAATTTTCACGATCGACGAACCCCGAGGTGCGTTTACGTGTCGGTCATCAACACTCGCAGTTTTGACCGATTCTGTCCTGTTTCATGGACTATTACTTATTGTATTGGTGTCCCGGACTGATTTCCATGATTGACGAACCCCGAGGTGCGTTTACGTGTCGGTCATCAACACTCGCAGTTTTGGCCGATTCTGACACATTTCATGGACTATTACTCACTGTTTTGGGGTCCTGGAGTGATTTTCACGATCGACGAACCCTGAGGTGCGTTTACGTGTCGGTCATCAACACTCGCAGTTTTGGCCGATTCTGACACGTTTCGTGGACTATTACTCACTGTTTTGGGGCCCCAGAGTGATTTTCACGATCGACGAACCCCGAGGTGTGTTTACGTGTCGGTCATCAACACTCGCAGTTTTGACCGATTCTGTCCTGTTTCATGGACTATTACTTATTGTATTGGTGTCCCGGACTGATTTCCATGATTGACGAACCCCGAGGTGCGTTTACGTGTCGGTCATGAACACTCGCAGTTTTGGCCGATTCTGACACATTTCATGGACTATTACTCACTGTTTTGGGGTCCTGGAGTGATTTTCACGATCGACGAACCCTGAGGTGCGTTTACGTGTCGGTCATCAACACTCGCAGTTTTGGCCGATTCTGACACGTTTCGTGGACTAGTACTCACTGTTTTGGGGTCCCAGAGTAATTTTCACGATCGACGAACCCCGAGGTGCGTTTACGTGTCGGTCATCAACACTCGCAGTTTTGACCGATTCTGTCCTGTTTCATGGACTATTACTTATTGTATTGGTGTCCCGGACTGATTTCCATGATTGACGAACCCCGAGGTGCGTTTACGTGTCGGTCATCAACACTCGCAGTTTTGGCCGATTCTGACACATTTCATGGACTATTACTCACTGTTTTGGGGTCCTGGAGTGATTTTCACGATCGACGAACCCTGAGGTGCGTTTACGTGTCGGTCATCAACACTCGCAGTTTTGGCCGATTCTGACACGTTTCGTGGACTATTACTCACTGTTTTGGGGCCCCAGAGTGATTTTCACGATCGACGAACCCCGAGGTGTGTTTACGTGTCGGTCATCAACACTCGCAGTTTTGACCGATTCTGTCCTGTTTCATGGACTATTACTTATTGTATTGGTGTCCCGGACTGATTTCCATGATTGACGAACCCCGAGGTGCGTTTACGTGTCGGTCATGAACACTCGCAGTTTTGGCCGATTCTGACACATTTCATGGACTATTACTCACTGTTTTGGGGTCCTGGAGTGATTTTCACGATCGACGAACCCTGAGGTGCGTTTACGTGTCGGTCATCAACACTCGCAGTTTTGGCCGATTCTGACACGTTTCGTGGACTAGTACTCACTGTTTTGGGGTCCCAGAGTAATTTTCACGATCGACGAACCCCGAGGTGCGTTTACGTGTCGGTCATCAACACTCGCAGTTTTGACCGATTCTGTCCTGTTTCATGGACTATTACTTATTGTATTGGTGTCCCGGACTGATTTCCATGATTGACGAACCCCGAGGTGCGTTTACGTGTCGGTCATCAACACTCGCAGTTTTGGCCGATTCTGACACATTTCATGGACTATTACTCACTGTTTTGGGGTCCTGGAGTGATTTTCACGATCGACGAACCCTGAGGTGCGTTTACGTGTCGGTCATCAACACTCGCAGTTTTGGCCGATTCTGACACGTTTCGTGGACTATTACTCACTGTTTTGGGGCCCCAGAGTGATTTTCACGATCGACGAACCCCGAGGTGTGTTTACGTGTCGGTCATCAACACTCGCAGTTTTGACCGATTCTGTCCTGTTTCATGGACTATTACTTATTGTATTGGTGTCCCGGACTGATTTCCATGATTGACGAACCCCGAGGTGCGTTTACGTGTCGGTCATGAACACTCGCAGTTTTGGCCGATTCTGACACATTTCATGGACTATTACTCACTGTTTTGGGGTCCTGGAGTGATTTTCACGATCGACGAACCCTGAGGTGCGTTTACGTGTCGGTCATCAACACTCGCAGTTTTGGCCGATTCTGACACGTTTCGTGGACTAGTACTCACTGTTTTGGGGTCCCAGAGTAATTTTCACGATCGACGAACCCCGAGGTGCGTTTACGTGTCGGTCATCAACACTCGCAGTTTTGACCGATTCTGTCCTGTTTCATGGACTATTACTTATTGTATTGGTGTCCCGGACTGATTTCCATGATTGACGAACCCCGAGGTGCGTTTACGTGTCGGTCATCAACACTCGCAGTTTTGGCCGATTCTGACACATTTCATGGACTATTACTCACTGTTTTGGGGTCCTGGAGTGATTTTCACGATCGACGAACCCTGAGGTGCGTTTACGTGTCGGTCATCAACACTCGCAGTTTTGGCCGATTCTGACACGTTTCGTGGACTATTACTCACTGTTTTGGGGCCCCAGAGTGATTTTCACGATCGACGAACCCCGAGGTGTGTTTACGTGTCGGTCATCAACACTCGCAGTTTTGACCGATTCTGTCCTGTTTCATGGACTATTACTTATTGTATTGGTGTCCCGGACTGATTTCCATGATTGACGAACTCCGAGGTGCGTTTACGTGTCGGTCATGAACACTCGCAGTTTTGGCCGATTCTGACACATTTCATGGACTATTACTCACTGTTTTGGGGTCCTGGAGTGATTTTCACGATCGACGAACCCTGAGGTGCGTTTACGTGTCGGTCATCAACACTCGCAGTTTTGGCCGATTCTGACACGTTTCGTGGACTATTACTCACTGTTTTGGGGCCCCAGAGTGATTTTCACGATCGACGAACCCCGAGGTGTGTTTACGTGTCGGTCATCAACACTCGCAGTTTTGGCCGATTCTGACCCGTTTCATGGACTATTACACACTGTTTTGGGGTCCTGGAGTGATTTCCACGATCGACGAACCCCGAAGTGCGTTTACGTGTCGGTCATCAACACTCGCAGTTTTGACCGATTCTGTCCTGTTTCATGGACTATTACTGACTGTATTGGTGTCCCAGAGTGATTTTCATGATTGATGAACCCCGGGGTGCGTTTACTTGTCGGTCATAAACACTCGCAGTTTTGGCCGATTCTGACACGTTTCGTGGACTATTACTCACTGTTTTGGGGTCCTGGAGTGATTTTCACGATCGACGAACCCTGAGGTGCGTTTACGTGTCGGTCATCAACACTCGCAGTTTTGGCCGATTCTGACACGTTTCGTGGACTATTACTCACTGTTTTGGGGCCCCAGAGTGATTTTCACGATCGACGAACCCCGAGGTGTGTTTACGTGTCGGTCATCAACACTCGCAGTTTTGACCGATTCTGTCCTGTTTCATGGACTATTACTTATTGTATTGGTGTCCCGGACTGATTTCCATGATTGACGAACTCCGAGGTGCGTTTACGTGTCGGTCATGAACACTCGCAGTTTTGGCCGATTCTGACACATTTCATGGACTATTACTCACTGTTTTGGGGTCCTGGAGTGATTTTCACGATCGACGAACCCTGAGGTGCGTTTACGTGTCGGTCATCAACACTCGCAGTTTTGGCCGATTCTGACACGTTTCGTGGACTATTACTCACTGTTTTGGGGCCCCAGAGTGATTTTCACGATCGACGAACCCCGAGGTGTGTTTACGTGTCGGTCATCAACACTCGCAGTTTTGACCGATTCTGTCCTGTTTCATGGACTATTACTTATTGTATTGGTGTCCCGGACTGATTTCCATGATTGACGAACCCCGAGGTGCGTTTACGTGTCGGTCATCAACACTCGCAGTTTTGGCCGATTCTGACACATTTCATGGACTATTACTCACTGTTTTGGGGTCCTGGAGTGATTTTCACGATCGACGAACCCTGAGGTGCGTTTACGTGTCGGTCATCAACACTCGCAGTTTTGGCCGATTCTGACACGTTTCGTGGACTATTACTCACTGTTTTGGGGCCCCAGAGTGATTTTCACGATCGACGAACCCCGAGGTGTGTTTACGTGTCGGTCATCAACACTCGCAGTTTTGACCGATTCTGTCCTGTTTCATGGACTATTACTTATTGTATTGGTGTCCCGGACTGATTTCCATGATTGACGAACTCCGAGGTGCGTTTACGTGTCGGTCATGAACACTCGCAGTTTTGGCCGATTCTGACACATTTCATGGACTATTACTCACTGTTTTGGGGTCCTGGAGTGATTTTCACGATCGACGAACCCTGAGGTGCGTTTACGTGTCGGTCATCAACACTCGCAGTTTTGGCCGATTCTGACACGTTTCGTGGACTATTACTCACTGTTTTGGGGCCCCAGAGTGATTTTCACGATCGACGAACCCCGAGGTGTGTTTACGTGTCGGTCATCAACACTCGCAGTTTTGGCCGATTCTGACCCGTTTCATGGACTATTACACACTGTTTTGGGGTCCTGGAGTGATTTCCACGATCGACGAACCCCGAAGTGCGTTTACGTGTCGGTCATCAACACTCGCAGTTTTGACCGATTCTGTCCTGTTTCATGGACTATTACTGACTGTATTGGTGTCCCAGAGTGATTTTCATGATTGATGAACCCCGGGGTGCGTTTACTTGTCGGTCATAAACACTCGCAGTTTTGGCCGATTCTGACACGTTTCGTGGACTATTACTCACTGTTTTGGGGTCCTGGACTGATTTTCACGATTGACGAACCCCGGGGTGCGCTTACTTGTCGGTCATCGACACTCGCAGTTTTGACCGATTCTGACACGTTTCGTGGACTAGTACTCACTGTTTTGGGGTCCCAGAGTAATTTTCACGATCGACGAACCCCGAGGTGCGTTTACGTGTCCATCATCAACACTCGCAGTTTTGACCGATTCTGTCCTGTTTCATGGACTATTACTGACTGTATTGGTGTCCCGGACTGATTTCCATGATTGACGAACCCCGAGGTGTGTTTAAATGTCGGTCATAAACACTCGCTGTTTTGGCCCATTCTGGCCCGTTTCGTGGACTATTACTCACTGTTTTGGGGCCCCAGAGTGATTTTCACGATCGACGAACCCCGAGGTGCGTTTACGTGTCCGTCATCAACACTCGTAGTTTTGGCCGATTCTGACCCGTTTGATGGACTATTACACACTGTTTTGGGGTCCTGGAGTGATTTCCACGATTGACGAACCCCGAAGTGCGTTTACGTGTCGGTCATCAACACTCGCAGTTTTGACCGATTCTGTCCTGTTTCATGGACTATTACTGACTGTATTGGTGTCCCAGAGTGATTTTCACGATTGACGAACCCCGAGGTGCGTTTACGTGTCGGTCATCAACACTCGCAGTTTTGGCCGATTCTGACACGTTTCATGGACTATTACTCACTGTTTTGGGGTCCTGGAGTGATTTCCACGATTGACGAATCCCGGGATGTGTTTACGTGTCGGTCATCAACACTCGCAGTTTTGGCCGATTCTGACACGTTTCGTGGACTAGTACTCACTGTTTTGGGGTCCCAGAGTAATTTTCACGATCGACGAACCCCGAGGTGCGTTTACGTGTCGGTCATCAACACTCGCAGTTTTGACCGATTCTGTCCTGTTTCATGGACTATTACTTATTGTATTGGTGTCCCGGACTGATTTCCATGATTGACGAACCCCGAGGTGCGTTTACGTGTCGGTCATCAACACTCGCAGTTTTGGCCGATTCTGACACATTTCATGGACTATTACTCACTGTTTTGGGGTCCTGGAGTGATTTTCACGATCGACGAACCCTGAGGTGCGTTTACGTGTCGGTCATCAACACTCGCAGTTTTGGCCGATTCTGACACGTTTCGTGGACTATTACTCACTGTTTTGGGGCCCCAGAGTGATTTTCACGATCGACGAACCCCGAGGTGTGTTTACGTGTCGGTCATCAACACTCGCAGTTTTGACCGATTCTGTCCTGTTTCATGGACTATTACTTATTGTATTGGTGTCCCGGACTGATTTCCATGATTGACGAACTCCGAGGTGCGTTTACGTGTCGGTCATGAACACTCGCAGTTTTGGCCGATTCTGACACATTTCATGGACTATTACTCACTGTTTTGGGGTCCTGGAGTGATTTTCACGATCGACGAACCCTGAGGTGCGTTTACGTGTCGGTCATCAACACTCGCAGTTTTGGCCGATTCTGACACGTTTCGTGGACTATTACTCACTGTTTTGGGGCCCCAGAGTGATTTTCACGATCGACGAACCCCGAGGTGTGTTTACGTGTCGGTCATCAACACTCGCAGTTTTGGCCGATTCTGACCCGTTTCATGGACTATTACACACTGTTTTGGGGTCCTGGAGTGATTTCCACGATCGACGAACCCCGAAGTGCGTTTACGTGTCGGTCATCAACACTCGCAGTTTTGACCGATTCTGTCCTGTTTCATGGACTATTACTGACTGTATTGGTGTCCCAGAGTGATTTTCATGATTGATGAACCCCGGGGTGCGTTTACTTGTCGGTCATAAACACTCGCAGTTTTGGCCGATTCTGACACGTTTCGTGGACTATTACTCACTGTTTTGGGGTCCTGGACTGATTTTCACGATTGACGAACCCCGGGGTGCGCTTACTTGTCGGTCATCGACACTCGCAGTTTTGACCGATTCTGACACGTTTCGTGGACTAGTACTCACTGTTTTGGGGTCCCAGAGTAATTTTCACGATCGACGAACCCCGAGGTGCGTTTACGTGTCCATCATCAACACTCGCAGTTTTGACCGATTCTGTCCTGTTTCATGGACTATTACTGACTGTATTGGTGTCCCGGACTGATTTCCATGATTGACGAACCCCGAGGTGTGTTTAAATGTCGGTCATAAACACTCGCTGTTTTGGCCCATTCTGGCCCGTTTCGTGGACTATTACTCACTGTTTTGGGGCCCCAGAGTGATTTTCACGATCGACGAACCCCGAGGTGCGTTTACGTGTCCGTCATCAACACTCGTAGTTTTGGCCGATTCTGACCCGTTTGATGGACTATTACACACTGTTTTGGGGTCCTGGAGTGATTTCCACGATTGACGAACCCCGAAGTGCGTTTACGTGTCGGTCATCAACACTCGCAGTTTTGACCGATTCTGTCCTGTTTCATGGACTATTACTGACTGTATTGGTGTCCCAGAGTGATTTTCACGATTGACGAACCCCGAGGTGCGTTTACGTGTCGGTCATCAACACTCGCAGTTTTGGCCGATTCTGACACGTTTCATGGACTATTACTCACTGTTTTGGGGTCCTGGAGTGATTTCCACGATTGACGAATCCCGGGATGTGTTTACGTGTCGGTCATCAACACTCGCAGTTTTGGCCGATTCTGACACGTTTCGTGGACTAGTACTCACTGTTTTGGGGTCCCAGAGTAATTTTCACGATCGACGAACCCCGAGGTGCGTTTACGTGTCGGTCATCAACACTCGCAGTTTTGACCGATTCTGTCCTGTTTCATGGACTATTACTTATTGTATTGGTGTCCCGGACTGATTTCCATGATTGACGAACCCCGAGGTGCGTTTACGTGTCGGTCATCAACACTCGCAGTTTTGGCCGATTCTGACACATTTCATGGACTATTACTCACTGTTTTGGGGTCCTGGAGTGATTTTCACGATCGACGAACCCTGAGGTGCGTTTACGTGTCGGTCATCAACACTCGCAGTTTTGGCCGATTCTGACACGTTTCGTGGACTATTACTCACTGTTTTGGGGCCCCAGAGTGATTTTCACGATCGACGAACCCCGAGGTGCGTTTACGTGTCGGTCATCAACACTCGCAGTTTTGACCGATTCTGTCCTGTTTCATGGACTATTACTTATTGTATTGGTGTCCCGGACTGATTTCCATGATTGACGAACCCCGAGGTGCGTTTACGTGTCGGTCATCAACACTGGCAGTTTTGGCCGATTCTGACACATTTCATGGACTATTACTCACTGTTTTGGGGTCCTGGAGTGATTTTCACGATCGACGAACCCTGAGGTGCGTTTACGTGTCGGTCATCAACACTCGCAGTTTTGGCCGATTCTGACACGTTTCGTGGACTATTACTCACTGTTTTGGGGCCCCAGAGTGATTTTCACGATCGACGAACCCCGGGATGTGTTTACGTGTCGGTCATCAACACTCGCAGTTTTGGCCGATTCTGACACGTTTCGTGGACTAGTACTCACTGTTTTGGGGTCCCAGAGTAATTTTCACGATCGACGAACCCCGAGGTGCGTTTACGTGTCGGTCATCAACACTCGCAGTTTTGACCGATTCTGTCCTGTTTCATGGACTATTACTTATTGTATTGGTGTCCCGGACTGATTTCCATGATTGACGAACCCCGAGGTGCGTTTACGTGTCGGTCATCAACACTCGCAGTTTTGGCCGATTCTGACACATTTCATGGACTATTACTCACTGTTTTGGGGTCCTGGAGTGATTTTCACGATCGACGAACCCTGAGGTGCGTTTACGTGTCGGTCATCAACACTCGCAGTTTTGGCCGATTCTGACACGTTTCGTGGACTATTACTCACTGTTTTGGGGCCCCAGAGTGATTTTCACGATCGACGAACCCCGAGGTGTGTTTACGTGTCGGTCATCAACACTCGCAGTTTTGACCGATTCTGTCCTGTTTCATGGACTATTACTTATTGTATTGGTGTCCCGGACTGATTTCCATGATTGACGAACTCCGAGGTGCGTTTACGTGTCGGTCATGAACACTCGCAGTTTTGGCCGATTCTGACACATTTCATGGACTATTACTCACTGTTTTGGGGTCCTGGAGTGATTTTCACGATCGACGAACCCTGAGGTGCGTTTACGTGTCGGTCATCAACACTCGCAGTTTTGGCCGATTCTGACACGTTTCGTGGACTATTACTCACTGTTTTGGGGCCCCAGAGTGATTTTCACGATCGACGAACCCCGAGGTGTGTTTACGTGTCGGTCATCAACACTCGCAGTTTTGGCCGATTCTGACCCGTTTCATGGACTATTACACACTGTTTTGGGGTCCTGGAGTGATTTCCACGATCGACGAACCCCGAAGTGCGTTTACGTGTCGGTCATCAACACTCGCAGTTTTGACCGATTCTGTCCTGTTTCATGGACTATTACTGACTGTATTGGTGTCCCAGAGTGATTTTCATGATTGATGAACCCCGGGGTGCGTTTACTTGTCGGTCATAAACACTCGCAGTTTTGGCCGATTCTGACACGTTTCGTGGACTATTACTCACTGTTTTGGGGTCCTGGACTGATTTTCACGATTGACGAACCCCGGGGTGCGCTTACTTGTCGGTCATCGACACTCGCAGTTTTGACCGATTCTGACACGTTTCGTGGACTAGTACTCACTGTTTTGGGGTCCCAGAGTAATTTTCACGATCGACGAACCCCGAGGTGCGTTTACGTGTCCATCATCAACACTCGCAGTTTTGACCGATTCTGTCCTGTTTCATGGACTATTACTGACTGTATTGGTGTCCCGGACTGATTTCCATGATTGACGAACCCCGAGGTGTGTTTAAATGTCGGTCATAAACACTCGCTGTTTTGGCCCATTCTGGCCCGTTTCGTGGACTATTACTCACTGTTTTGGGGCCCCAGAGTGATTTTCACGATCGACGAACCCCGAGGTGCGTTTACGTGTCCGTCATCAACACTCGTAGTTTTGGCCGATTCTGACCCGTTTGATGGACTATTACACACTGTTTTGGGGTCCTGGAGTGATTTCCACGATTGACGAACCCCGAAGTGCGTTTACGTGTCGGTCATCAACACTCGCAGTTTTGACCGATTCTGTCCTGTTTCATGGACTATTACTGACTGTATTGGTGTCCCAGAGTGATTTTCACGATTGACGAACCCCGAGGTGCGTTTACGTGTCGGTCATCAACACTCGCAGTTTTGGCCGATTCTGACACGTTTCATGGACTATTACTCACTGTTTTGGGGTCCTGGAGTGATTTCCACGATTGACGAATCCCGGGATGTGTTTACGTGTCGGTCATCAACACTCGCAGTTTTGGCCGATTCTGACACGTTTCGTGGACTAGTACTCACTGTTTTGGGGTCCCAGAGTAATTTTCACGATCGACGAACCCCGAGGTGCGTTTACGTGTCGGTCATCAACACTCGCAGTTTTGACCGATTCTGTCCTGTTTCATGGACTATTACTTATTGTATTGGTGTCCCGGACTGATTTCCATGATTGACGAACCCCGAGGTGCGTTTACGTGTCGGTCATCAACACTCGCAGTTTTGGCCGATTCTGACACATTTCATGGACTATTACTCACTGTTTTGGGGTCCTGGAGTGATTTTCACGATCGACGAACCCTGAGGTGCGTTTACGTGTCGGTCATCAACACTCGCAGTTTTGGCCGATTCTGACACGTTTCGTGGACTATTACTCACTGTTTTGGGGCCCCAGAGTGATTTTCACGATCGACGAACCCCGAGGTGCGTTTACGTGTCGGTCATCAACACTCGCAGTTTTGACCGATTCTGTCCTGTTTCATGGACTATTACTTATTGTATTGGTGTCCCGGACTGATTTCCATGATTGACGAACCCCGAGGTGCGTTTACGTGTCGGTCATCAACACTGGCAGTTTTGGCCGATTCTGACACATTTCATGGACTATTACTCACTGTTTTGGGGTCCTGGAGTGATTTTCACGATCGACGAACCCTGAGGTGCGTTTACGTGTCGGTCATCAACACTCGCAGTTTTGGCCGATTCTGACACGTTTCGTGGACTATTACTCACTGTTTTGGGGCCCCAGAGTGATTTTCACGATCGACGAACCCCGAGGTGCGTTTACGTGTCGGTCATCAACACTCGCAGTTTTGACCGATTCTGTCCTGTTTCATGGACTATTACTTATTGTATTGGTGTCCCGGACTGATTTCCATGATTGACGAACCCCGAGGTGCGTTTACGTGTCGGTCATCAACACTCGCAGTTTTGGCCGATTCTGACACATTTCATGGACTATTACTCACTGTTTTGGGGTCCTGGAGTGATTTTCACGATCGACGAACCCTGAGGTGCGTTTACGTGTCGGTCATCAACACTCGCAGTTTTGGCCGATTCTGACACGTTTCGTGGACTATTACTCACTGTTTTGGGGCCCCAGAGTGATTTTCACGATCGACGAACCCCGAGGTGCGTTTACGTGTCGGTCATCAACACTCGCAGTTTTGACCGATTCTGTCCTGTTTCATGGACTATTACTTATTGTATTGGTGTCCCGGACTGATTTCCATGATTGACGAACCCCGAGGTGCGTTTACGTGTCGGTCATCAACACTCGCAGTTTTGGCCGATTCTGACACATTTCATGGACTATTACTCACTGTTTTGGGGTCCTGGAGTGATTTTCACGATCGACGAACCCTGAGGTGCGTTTACGTGTCGGTCATCAACACTCGCAGTTTTGGCCGATTCTGACACGTTTCGTGGACTATTACTCACTGTTTTGGGGCCCCAGAGTGATTTTCACGATCGACGAACCCCGAGGTGCGTTTACGTGTCGGTCATCAACACTCGCAGTTTTGACCGATTCTGTCCTGTTTCATGGACTATTACTTATTGTATTGGTGTCCCGGACTGATTTCCATGATTGACGAACCCCGAGGTGCGTTTACGTGTCGGTCATCAACACTCGCAGTTTTGGCCGATTCTGACACATTTCATGGACTATTACTCACTGTTTTGGGGTCCTGGAGTGATTTTCACGATCGACGAACCCTGAGGTGCGTTTACGTGTCGGTCATCAACACTCGCAGTTTTGGCCGATTCTGACACGTTTCGTGGACTATTACTCACTGTTTTGGGGCCCCAGAGTGATTTTCACGATCGACGAACCCCGAGGTGTGTTTACGTGTCGGTCATCAACACTCGCAGTTTTGGCCGATTCTGACCCGTTTCATGGACTATTACACACTGTTTTGGGGTCCTGGAGTGATTTCCACGATCGACGAACCCCGAAGTGCGTTTACGTGTCGGTCATCAACACTCGCAGTTTTGACCGATTCTGTCCTGTTTCATGGACTATTACTGACTGTATTGGTGTCCCAGAGTGATTTTCATGATTGATGAACCCCGGGGTGCGTTTACTTGTCGGTCATAAACACTCGCAGTTTTGGCCGATTCTGACACGTTTCGTGGACTATTACTCACTGTTTTGGGGTCCTGGACTGATTTTCACGATTGACGAACCCCGGGGTGCGCTTACTTGTCGGTCATCGACACTCGCAGTTTTGACCGATTCTGACACGTTTCGTGGACTAGTACTCACTGTTTGGGGGTCCCAGAGTAATTTTCACGATCGACGAACCCCGAGGTGCGTTTACGTGTCCATCATCAACACTCGCAGTTTTGACCGATTCTGTCCTGTTTCATGGACTATTACTCACTGTTTTGGGGTCCTGGAGTGATTTTCATGATTGATGAACCCCGGGGTGCGTTTACTTGTCGGTCATAAACACTCGCAGTTTTGGCCGATTCTGACACGTTTCGTGGACTATTACTCACTGTTTTGGGGTCCTGGACTGATTTTCACGATTGACGAACCCCGGGGTGCGCTTACTTGTCGGTCATCGACACTCGCAGTTTTGACCGATTCTGACACGTTTCGTGGACTATTACTGACTGTATTGGTGTCCCAGAGTAATTTTCACGATCGACGAACCCCGAGGTGTGTTTACGTGTCGGTCATCAACACTCGCAGTTTTGGCCGATTCTGACCCGTTTCATGGACTATTACACACTGTTTTGGGGTCCTGGAGTGATTTCCACGATCGACGAACCCCGAAGTGCGTTTACGTGTCGGTCATCAACACTCGCAGTTTTGACCGATTCTGTCCTGTTTCATGGACTATTACTGACTGTATTGGTGTCCCAGAGTGATTTTCATGATTGATGAACCCCGGGGTGCGTTTACTTGTCGGTCATAAACACTCGCAGTTTTGGCCGATTCTGACACGTTTCGTGGACTATTACTCACTGTTTTGGGGTCCTGGACTGATTTTCACGATTGACGAACCCCGGGGTGCGCTTACTTGTCGGTCATCGACACTCGCAGTTTTGACCGATTCTGACACGTTTCGTGGACTAGTACTCACTGTTTGGGGGTCCCAGAGTAATTTTCACGATCGACGAACCCCGAGGTGCGTTTACGTGTCGGTCATCAACACTCGCAGTTTTGACCGATTCTGTCCTGTTTCATGGACTATTACTGACTGTATTGGTGTCCCAGAGTGATTTTCATGATTGATGAACCCCGGGGTGCGTTTACTTGTCGGTCATAAACACTCGCAGTTTTGGCCGATTCTGACACGTTTCGTGGACTATTACTCACTGTTTTGGGGTCCTGGACTGATTTTCACGATTGACGAACCCCGGGGTGCGCTTACTTGTCGGTCATCGACACTCGCAGTTTTGACCGATTCTGACACGTTTCGTGGACTAGTACTCACTGTTTTGGGGTCCCAGAGTAATTTTCACGATCGACGAACCCCGAGGTGCGTTTACGTGTCCATCATCAACACTCGCAGTTTTGACCGATTCTGTCCTGTTTCATGGACTATTACTGACTGTATTGGTGTCCCGGACTGATTTCCATGATTGACGAACCCCGAGGTGTGTTTAAATGTCGGTCATAAACACTCGCTGTTTTGGCCCATTCTGGCCCGTTTCGTGGACTATTACTCACTGTTTTGGGGCCCCAGAGTGATTTTCACGATCGACGAACCCCGAGGTGCGTTTACGTGTCCGTCATCAACACTCGTAGTTTTGGCCGATTCTGACCCGTTTCATGGACTATTACACACTGTTTTGGGGTCCTGGAGTGATTTCCACGATTGACGAACCCCGAAGTGCGTTTACGTGTCGGTCATCAACACTCGCAGTTTTGACCGATTCTGTCCTGTTTCATGGACTATTACTGACTGTATTGGTGTCCCAGAGTGATTTTCACGATTGACGAACCCCGAGGTGCGTTTACGTGTCGGTCATCAACACTCGCAGTTTTGGCCGATTCTGACACGTTTCATGGACTATTACTCACTGTTTTGGGGTCCTGGAGTGATTTCCACGATTGACGAATCCCGGGATGTGTTTACGTGTCGGTCATCAACACTCGCAGTTTTGGCCGATTCTGACACGTTTCGTGGACTAGTACTCACTGTTTTGGGGTCCCAGAGTAATTTTCACGATCGACGAACCCCGAGGTGCGTTTACGTGTCGGTCATCAACACTCGCAGTTTTGACCGATTCTGTCCTGTTTCATGGACTATTACTTATTGTATTGGTGTCCCGGACTGATTTCCATGATTGACGAACCCCGAGGTGCGTTTACGTGTCGGTCATCAACACTCGCAGTTTTGGCCGATTCTGACACATTTCATGGACTATTACTCACTGTTTTGGGGTCCTGGAGTGATTTTCACGATCGACGAACCCTGAGGTGCGTTTACGTGTCGGTCATCAACACTCGCAGTTTTGGCCGATTCTGACACGTTTCGTGGACTATTACTCACTGTTTTGGGGCCCCAGAGTGATTTTCACGATCGACGAACCCCGAGGTGCGTTTACGTGTCGGTCATCAACACTCGCAGTTTTGACCGATTCTGTCCTGTTTCATGGACTATTACTTATTGTATTGGTGTCCCGGACTGATTTCCATGATTGACGAACCCCGAGGTGCGTTTACGTGTCGGTCATCAACACTCGCAGTTTTGGCCGATTCTGACACATTTCATGGACTATTACTCACTGTTTTGGGGTCCTGGAGTGATTTTCACGATCGACGAACCCCGAGGTGCGTTTACGTGTCCATCATCAACACTCGCAGTTTTGACCGATTCTGTCCTGTTTCATGGACTATTACTGACTGTATTGGTGTCCCGGACTGATTTCCATGATTGACGAACCCCGAGGTGTGTTTAAATGTCGGTCATAAACACTCGCTGTTTTGGCCCATTCTGGCCCGTTTCGTGGACTATTACTCACTGTTTTGGGGCCCCAGAGTGATTTTCACGATCGACGAACCCCGAGGTGCGTTTACGTGTCCGTCATCAACACTCGTAGTTTTGGCCGATTCTGACCCGTTTCATGGACTATTACACACTGTTTTGGGGTCCTGGAGTGATTTCCACGATTGACGAACCCCGAAGTGCGTTTACGTGTCGGTCATCAACACTCGCAGTTTTGACCGATTCTGTCCTGTTTCATGGACTATTACTGACTGTATTGGTGTCCCAGAGTGATTTTCACGATTGACGAACCCGAGGTGCGTTTACGTGTCGGTCATCAACACTCGCAGTTTTGGCCGATTCTGACACGTTTCATGGACTATTACTCACTGTTTTGGGGTCCTGGAGTGATTTCCACGATTGACGAATCCCGGGATGTGTTTACGTGTCGGTCATCAACACTCGCAGTTTTGGCCGATTCTGACACGTTTCGTGGACTAGTACTCACTGTTTTGGGGTCCCAGAGTAATTTTCACGATCGACGAACCCCGAGGTGCGTTTACGTGTCGGTCATCAACACTCGCAGTTTTGACCGATTCTGTCCTGTTTCATGGACTATTACTTATTGTATTGGTGTCCCGGACTGATTTCCATGATTGACGAACCCCGAGGTGCGTTTACGTGTCGGTCATCAACACTCGCAGTTTTGGCCGATTCTGACACATTTCATGGACTATTACTCACTGTTTTGGGGTCCTGGAGTGATTTTCACGATCGACGAACCCTGAGGTGCGTTTACGTGTCGGTCATCAACACTCGCAGTTTTGGCCGATTCTGACACGTTTCGTGGACTATTACTCACTGTTTTGGGGCCCCAGAGTGATTTTCACGATCGACGAACCCCGAGGTGCGTTTACGTGTCGGTCATCAACACTCGCAGTTTTGACCGATTCTGTCCTGTTTCATGGACTATTACTTATTGTATTGGTGTCCCGGACTGATTTCCATGATTGACGAACCCCGAGGTGCGTTTACGTGTCGGTCATCAACACTCGCAGTTTTGGCCGATTCTGACACGTTTCATGGACTATTACTCACTGTTTTGGGGTCCTGGAGTGATTTCCACGATTGACGAATCCCGGGATGTGTTTACGTGTCGGTCATCAACACTCGCAGTTTTGGCCGATTCTGACACGTTTCGTGGACTAGTACTCACTGTTTTGGGGTCCCAGAGTAATTTTCACGATCGACGAACCCCGAGGTGCGTTTACGTGTCGGTCATCAACACTCGCAGTTTTGACCGATTCTGTCCTGTTTCATGGACTATTACTTATTGTATTGGTGTCCCGGACTGATTTCCATGATTGACGAACCCCGAGGTGCGTTTACGTGTCGGTCATCAACACTCGCAGTTTTGGCCGATTCTGACACATTTCATGGACTATTACTCACTGTTTTGGGGTCCTGGAGTGATTTTCACGATCGACGAACCCTGAGGTGCGTTTACGTGTCGGTCATCAACACTCGCAGTTTTGGCCGATTCTGACACGTTTCATGGACTATTACACACTGTTTTGGGGTCCTGGAGTGATTTCCACGATTGACGAACCCCGAAGTGCGTTTACGTGTCGGTCATCAACACTCGCAGTTTTGACCGATTCTGTCCTGTTTCATGGACTATTACTGACTGTATTGGTGTCCCAGAGTGATTTTCACGATTGACGAACCCCGAGGTGCGTTTACGTGTCGGTCATCAACACTCGCAGTTTTGGCCGATTCTGACACGTTTCATGGACTATTACTCACTGTTTTGGGGTCCTGGAGTGATTTCCACGATTGACGAATCCCGGGATGTGTTTACGTGTCGGTCATCAACACTCGCAGTTTTGGCCGATTCTGACACGTTTCGTGGACTAGTACTCACTGTTTTGGGGTCCCAGAGTAATTTTCACGATCGACGAACCCCGAGGTGCGTTTACGTGTCGGTCATCAACACTCGCAGTTTTGACCGATTCTGTCCTGTTTCATGGACTATTACTTATTGTATTGGTGTCCCGGACTGATTTCCATGATTGACGAACCCCGAGGTGCGTTTACGTGTCGGTCATCAACACTCGCAGTTTTGGCCGATTCTGACACATTTCATGGACTATTACTCACTGTTTTGGGGTCCTGGAGTGATTTTCACGATCGACGAACCCTGAGGTGCGTTTACGTGTCGGTCATCAACACTCGCAGTTTTGGCCGATTCTGACACGTTTCGTGGACTATTACTCACTGTTTTGGGGCCCCAGAGTGATTTTCACGATCGACGAACCCCGAGGTGCGTTTACGTGTCGGTCATCAACACTCGCAGTTTTGACCGATTCTGTCCTGTTTCATGGACTATTACTTATTGTATTGGTGTCCCGGACTGATTTCCATGATTGACGAACCCCGAGGTGCGTTTACGTGTCGGTCATCAACACTCGCAGTTTTGGCCGATTCTGACACATTTCATGGACTATTACTCACTGTTTTGGGGTCCTGGAGTGATTTTCACGATCGACGAACCCCGAGGTGCGTTTACGTGTCCATCATCAACACTCGCAGTTTTGACCGATTCTGTCCTGTTTCATGGACTATTACTGACTGTATTGGTGTCCCGGACTGATTTCCATGATTGACGAACCCCGAGGTGTGTTTAAATGTCGGTCATAAACACTCGCTGTTTTGGCCCATTCTGGCCCGTTTCGTGGACTATTACTCACTGTTTTGGGGCCCCAGAGTGATTTTCACGATCGACGAACCCCGAGGTGCGTTTACGTGTCCGTCATCAACACTCGTAGTTTTGGCCGATTCTGACCCGTTTCATGGACTATTACACACTGTTTTGGGGTCCTGGAGTGATTTCCACGATTGACGAACCCCGAAGTGCGTTTACGTGTCGGTCATCAACACTCGCAGTTTTGACCGATTCTGTCCTGTTTCATGGACTATTACTGACTGTATTGGTGTCCCAGAGTGATTTTCACGATTGACGAACCCGAGGTGCGTTTACGTGTCGGTCATCAACACTCGCAGTTTTGGCCGATTCTGACACGTTTCATGGACTATTACTCACTGTTTTGGGGTCCTGGAGTGATTTCCACGATTGACGAATCCCGGGATGTGTTTACGTGTCGGTCATCAACACTCGCAGTTTTGGCCGATTCTGACACGTTTCGTGGACTAGTACTCACTGTTTTGGGGTCCCAGAGTAATTTTCACGATCGACGAACCCCGAGGTGCGTTTACGTGTCGGTCATCAACACTCGCAGTTTTGACCGATTCTGTCCTGTTTCATGGACTATTACTTATTGTATTGGTGTCCCGGACTGATTTCCATGATTGACGAACCCCGAGGTGCGTTTACGTGTCGGTCATCAACACTCGCAGTTTTGGCCGATTCTGACACATTTCATGGACTATTACTCACTGTTTTGGGGTCCTGGAGTGATTTTCACGATCGACGAACCCTGAGGTGCGTTTACGTGTCGGTCATCAACACTCGCAGTTTTGGCCGATTCTGACACGTTTCGTGGACTATTACTCACTGTTTTGGGGCCCCAGAGTGATTTTCACGATCGACGAACCCCGAGGTGCGTTTACGTGTCGGTCATCAACACTCGCAGTTTTGACCGATTCTGTCCTGTTTCATGGACTATTACTTATTGTATTGGTGTCCCGGACTGATTTCCATGATTGACGAACCCCGAGGTGCGTTTACGTGTCGGTCATCAACACTCGCAGTTTTGGCCGATTCTGACACGTTTCATGGACTATTACTCACTGTTTTGGGGTCCTGGAGTGATTTCCACGATTGACGAATCCCGGGATGTGTTTACGTGTCGGTCATCAACACTCGCAGTTTTGGCCGATTCTGACACGTTTCGTGGACTAGTACTCACTGTTTTGGGGTCCCAGAGTAATTTTCACGATCGACGAACCCCGAGGTGCGTTTACGTGTCGGTCATCAACACTCGCAGTTTTGACCGATTCTGTCCTGTTTCATGGACTATTACTTATTGTATTGGTGTCCCGGACTGATTTCCATGATTGACGAACCCCGAGGTGCGTTTACGTGTCGGTCATCAACACTCGCAGTTTTGGCCGATTCTGACACATTTCATGGACTATTACTCACTGTTTTGGGGTCCTGGAGTGATTTTCACGATCGACGAACCCTGAGGTGCGTTTACGTGTCGGTCATCAACACTCGCAGTTTTGGCCGATTCTGACACGTTTCGTGGACTATTACTCACTGTTTTGGGGCCCCAGAGTGATTTTCACGATCGACGAACCCCGAGGTGCGTTTACGTGTCGGTCATCAACACTCGCAGTTTTGACCGATTCTGTCCTGTTTCATGGACTATTACTTATTGTATTGGTGTCCCGGACTGATTTCCATGATTGACGAACCCCGAGGTGCGTTTACGTGTCGGTCATCAACACTCGCAGTTTTGGCCGATTCTGACACGTTTCATGGACTATTACTCACTGTTTTGGGGTCCTGGAGTGATTTCCACGATTGACGAATCCCGGGATGTGTTTACGTGTCGGTCATCAACACTCGCAGTTTTGGCCGATTCTGACACGTTTCGTGGACTAGTACTCACTGTTTTGGGGTCCCAGAGTAATTTTCACGATCGACGAACCCCGAGGTGCGTTTACGTGTCGGTCATCAACACTCGCAGTTTTGACCGATTCTGTCCTGTTTCATGGACTATTACTTATTGTATTGGTGTCCCGGACTGATTTCCATGATTGACGAACCCCGAGGTGCGTTTACGTGTCGGTCATCAACACTCGCAGTTTTGGCCGATTCTGACACATTTCATGGACTATTACTCACTGTTTTGGGGTCCTGGAGTGATTTTCACGATCGACGAACCCTGAGGTGCGTTTACGTGTCGGTCATCAACACTCGCAGTTTTGGCCGATTCTGACACGTTTCGTGGACTATTACTCACTGTTTTGGGGCCCCAGAGTGATTTTCACGATCGACGAACCCCGAGGTGCGTTTACGTGTCGGTCATCAACACTCGCAGTTTTGACCGATTCTGTCCTGTTTCATGGACTATTACTTATTGTATTGGTGTCCCGGACTGATTTCCATGATTGACGAACCCCGAGGTGCGTTTACGTGTCGGTCATCAACACTCGCAGTTTTGGCCGATTCTGACACGTTTCATGGACTATTACTCACTGTTTTGGGGTCCTGGAGTGATTTCCACGATTGACGAATCCCGGGATGTGTTTACGTGTCGGTCATCAACACTCGCAGTTTTGGCCGATTCTGACACGTTTCGTGGACTAGTACTCACTGTTTTGGGGTCCCAGAGTAATTTTCACGATCGACGAACCCCGAGGTGCGTTTACGTGTCGGTCATCAACACTCGCAGTTTTGACCGATTCTGTCCTGTTTCATGGACTATTACTTATTGTATTGGTGTCCCGGACTGATTTCCATGATTGACGAACCCCGAGGTGCGTTTACGTGTCGGTCATCAACACTCGCAGTTTTGGCCGATTCTGACACATTTCATGGACTATTACTCACTGTTTTGGGGTCCTGGAGTGATTTTCACGATCGACGAACCCTGAGGTGCGTTTACGTGTCGGTCATCAACACTCGCAGTTTTGGCCGATTCTGACACGTTTCGTGGACTATTACTCACTGTTTTGGGGCCCCAGAGTGATTTTCACGATCGACGAACCCCGAGGTGCGTTTACGTGTCGGTCATCAACACTCGCAGTTTTGACCGATTCTGTCCTGTTTCATGGACTATTACTTATTGTATTGGTGTCCCGGACTGATTTCCATGATTGACGAACCCCGAGGTGCGTTTACGTGTCGGTCATCAACACTCGCAGTTTTGGCCGATTCTGACACATTTCATGGACTATTACTCACTGTTTTGGGGTCCTGGAGTGATTTTCACGATCGACGAACCCCGAGGTGCGTTTACGTGTCCATCATCAACACTCGCAGTTTTGACCGATTCTGTCCTGTTTCATGGACTATTACTGACTGTATTGGTGTCCCGGACTGATTTCCATGATTGACGAACCCCGAGGTGTGTTTAAATGTCGGTCATAAACACTCGCTGTTTTGGCCCATTCTGGCCCGTTTCGTGGACTATTACTCACTGTTTTGGGGCCCAGAGTGATTTTCACGATCGACGAACCCCGAGGTGCGTTTACGTGTCCGTCATCAACACTCGTAGTTTTGGCCGATTCTGACCCGTTTCATGGACTATTACACACTGTTTTGGGGTCCTGGAGTGATTTCCACGATTGACGAACCCCGAAGTGCGTTTACGTGTCGGTCATCAACACTCGTAGTTTTGACCGATTCTGTCCTGTTTCATGGACTATTACTGACTGTATTGGTGTCCCAGAGTGATTTTCACGATTGACGAACCCCGAGGTGCGTTTACGTGTCGGTCATCAACACTCGCAGTTTTGGCCGATTCTGACACGTTTCATGGACTATTACTCACTGTTTTGGGGTCCTGGAGTGATTTCCACGATTGACGAATCCCGGGATGTGTTTACGTGTCGGTCATCAACACTCGCAGTTTTGGCCGATTCTGACACGTTTCGTGGACTAGTACTCACTGTTTTGGGGTCCCAGAGTAATTTTCACGATCGACGAACCCCGAGGTGCGTTTACGTGTCGGTCATCAACACTCGCAGTTTTGACCGATTCTGTCCTGTTTCATGGACTATTACTTATTGTATTGGTGTCCCGGACTGATTTCCATGATTGACGAACCCCGAGGTGCGTTTACGTGTCGGTCATCAACACTCGCAGTTTTGGCCGATTCTGACACATTTCATGGACTATTACTCACTGTTTTGGGGTCCTGGAGTGATTTTCACGATCGACGAACCCTGAGGTGCGTTTACGTGTCGGTCATCAACACTCGCAGTTTTGGCCGATTCTGACACGTTTCGTGGACTATTACTCACTGTTTTGGGGCCCCAGAGTGATTTTCACGATCGACGAACCCCGAGGTGCGTTTACGTGTCGGTCATCAACACTCGCAGTTTTGACCGATTCTGTCCTGTTTCATGGACTATTACTTATTGTATTGGTGTCCCGGACTGATTTCCATGATTGACGAACCCCGAGGTGCGTTTACGTGTCGGTCATCAACACTCGCAGTTTTGGCCGATTCTGACACATTTCATGGACTATTACTCACTGTTTTGGGGTCCTGGAGTGATTTTCACGATCGACGAACCCTGAGGTGCGTTTACGTGTCGGTCATCAACACTCGCAGTTTTGGCCGATTCTGACACGTTTCGTGGACTATTACTCACTGTTTTGGGGTCCTGGAGTGATTTCCACGATTGACGAATCCCGGGATGTGTTTACGTGTCGGTCATCAACACTCGCAGTTTTGGCCGATTCTGACACGTTTCGTGGACTAGTACTCACTGTTTTGGGGTCCCAGAGTAATTTTCACGATCGACGAACCCCGAGGTGCGTTTACGTGTCGGTCATCAACACTCGCAGTTTTGGCCGATTCTGACACGTTTCGTGGACTATTACTCACTGTTTTGGGGCCCCAGAGTGATTTTCACGATCGACGAACCCCGAGGTGTGTTTACGTGTCGGTCATCAACACTCGCAGTTTTGGCCGATTCTGACCCGTTTCATGGACTATTACACACTGTTTTGGGGTCCTGGAGTGATTTCCACGATCGACGAACCCCGAAGTGCGTTTACGTGTCGGTCATCAACACTCGCAGTTTTCACCGATTCTGTCCTGTTTCATGGACTATTACTGACTGTATTGGTGTCCCAGAGTGATTTTCATGATTGATGAACCCCGGGGTGCGTTTACTTGTCGGTCATAAACACTCGCAGTTTTGGCCGATTCTGACACGTTTCGTGGACTATTACTCACTGTTTTGGGGTCCTGGACTGATTTTCACGATTGACGAACCCCGGGGTGCGCTTACTTGTCGGTCATCGACACTCGCAGTTTTGACCGATTCTGACACGTTTCGTGGACTATTACTGACTGTATTGGTGTCCCAGAGTAATTTTCATGATCGACGAACCCCGAGGTGCGTTTACGTGTCCATCATCAACACTCGCAGTTTTGACCGATTCTGTCCTGTTTCATGGACTATTACTGACTGTATTGGTGTCCCGGACTGATTTCCATGATTGACGAACCCCGAGGTGTGTTTAAATGTCGGTCATAAACACTCGCTGTTTTGGCCCATTCTGGCCCGTTTCGTGGACTATTACTCACTGTTTTGGGGCCCCAGAGTGATTTTCACGATCGACGAACCCCGAGGTGCGTTTACGTGTCCGTCATCAACACTCGTAGTTTTGGCCGATTCTGACCCGTTTCATGGACTATTACACACTGTTTTGGGGTCCTGGAGTGATTTCCACGATTGACGAACCCCGAAGTGCGTTTACGTGTCGGTCATCAACACTCGCAGTTTTGACCGATTCTGTCCTGTTTCATGGACTATTACTGACTGTATTGGTGTCCCAGAGTGATTTTCACGATTGACGAACCCCGAGGTGCGTTTACGTGTCGGTCATCAACACTCGCAGTTTTGGCCGATTCTGACACGTTTCATGGACTATTACTCACTGTTTTGGGGTCCTGGAGTGATTTCCACGATTGACGAATCCCGGGATGTGTTTACGTGTCGGTCATCAACACTCGCAGTTTTGGCCGATTCTGACACGTTTCGTGGACTAGTACTCACTGTTTTGGGGTCCCAGAGTAATTTTCACGATCGACGAACCCCGAGGTGCGTTTACGTGTCGGTCATCAACACTCGCAGTTTTGACCGATTCTGTCCTGTTTCATGGACTATTACTTATTGTATTGGTGTCCCGGACTGATTTCCATGATTGACGAACCCCGAGGTGCGTTTACGTGTCGGTCATCAACACTCGCAGTTTTGGCCGATTCTGACACATTTCATGGACTATTACTCACTGTTTTGGGGTCCTGGAGTGATTTTCACGATCGACGAACCCTGAGGTGCGTTTACGTGTCGGTCATCAACACTCGCAGTTTTGGCCGATTCTGACACGTTTCGTGGACTATTACTCACTGTTTTGGGGCCCCAGAGTGATTTTCACGATCGACGAACCCCGAGGTGCGTTTACGTGTCGGTCATCAACACTCGCAGTTTTGACCGATTCTGTCCTGTTTCATGGACTATTACTTATTGTATTGGTGTCCCGGACTGATTTCCATGATTGACGAACCCCGAGGTGCGTTTACGTGTCGGTCATCAACACTCGCAGTTTTGGCCGATTCTGACACATTTCATGGACTATTACTCACTGTTTTGGGGTCCTGGAGTGATTTTCACGATCGACGAACCCTGAGGTGCGTTTACGTGTCGGTCATCAACACTCGCAGTTTTGGCCGATTCTGACACGTTTCGTGGACTATTACTCACTGTTTTGGGGTCCTGGAGTGATTTCCACGATTGACGAATCCCGGGATGTGTTTACGTGTCGGTCATCAACACTCGCAGTTTTGGCCGATTCTGACACGTTTCGTGGACTAGTACTCACTGTTTTGGGGTCCCAGAGTAATTTTCACGATCGACGAACCCCGAGGTGCGTTTACGTGTCGGTCATCAACACTCGCAGTTTTGGCCGATTCTGACACGTTTCGTGGACTATTACTCACTGTTTTGGGGCCCCAGAGTGATTTTCACGATCGACGAACCCCGAGGTGTGTTTACGTGTCGGTCATCAACACTCGCAGTTTTGGCCGATTCTGACCCGTTTCATGGACTATTACACACTGTTTTGGGGTCCTGGAGTGATTTCCACGATCGACGAACCCCGAAGTGCGTTTACGTGTCGGTCATCAACACTCGCAGTTTTGACCGATTCTGTCCTGTTTCATGGACTATTACTGACTGTATTGGTGTCCCAGAGTGATTTTCATGATTGATGAACCCCGGGGTGCGTTTACTTGTCGGTCATAAACACTCGCAGTTTTGGCCGATTCTGACACGTTTCGTGGACTATTACTCACTGTTTTGGGGTCCTGGACTGATTTTCACGATTGACGAACCCCGGGGTGCGCTTACTTGTCGGTCATCGACACTCGCAGTTTTGACCGATTCTGACACGTTTCGTGGACTAGTACTCACTGTTTTGGGGTCCCAGAGTAATTTTCACGATCGACGAACCCCGAGGTGCGTTTACGTGTCCATCATCAACACTCGCAGTTTTGACCGATTCTGTCCTGTTTCATGGACTATTACTGACTGTATTGGTGTCCCGGACTGATTTCCATGATTGACGAACCCCGAGGTGTGTTTAAATGTCGGTCATAAACACTCGCTGTTTTGGCCCATTCTGGCCCGTTTCGTGGACTATTACTCACTGTTTTGGGGCCCCAGAGTGATTTTCACGATCGACGAACCCCGAGGTGCGTTTACGTGTCCGTCATCAACACTCGTAGTTTTGGCCGATTCTGACCCGTTTCATGGACTATTACACACTGTTTTGGGGTCCTGGAGTGATTTCCACGATTGACGAACCCCGAAGTGCGTTTACGTGTCGGTCATCAACACTCGCAGTTTTGACCGATTCTGTCCTGTTTCATGGACTATTACTGACTGTATTGGTGTCCCAGAGTGATTTTCACGATTGACGAACCCCGAGGTGCGTTTACGTGTCGGTCATCAACACTCGCAGTTTTGGCCGATTCTGACACGTTTCATGGACTATTACTCACTGTTTTGGGGTCCTGGAGTGATTTCCACGATTGACGAATCCCGGGATGTGTTTACGTGTCGGTCATCAACACTCGCAGTTTTGGCCGATTCTGACACGTTTCGTGGACTAGTACTCACTGTTTTGGGGTCCCAGAGTAATTTTCACGATCGACGAACCCCGAGGTGCGTTTACGTGTCGGTCATCAACACTCGCAGTTTTGACCGATTCTGTCCTGTTTCATGGACTATTACTTATTGTATTGGTGTCCCGGACTGATTTCCATGATTGACGAACCCCGAGGTGCGTTTACGTGTCGGTCATCAACACTCGCAGTTTTGGCCGATTCTGACACATTTCATGGACTATTACTCACTGTTTTGGGGTCCTGGAGTGATTTTCACGATCGACGAACCCTGAGGTGCGTTTACGTGTCGGTCATCAACACTCGCAGTTTTGGCCGATTCTGACACGTTTCGTGGACTATTACTCACTGTTTTGGGGCCCCAGAGTGATTTTCACGATCGACGAACCCCGAGGTGCGTTTACGTGTCGGTCATCAACACTCGCAGTTTTGACCGATTCTGTCCTGTTTCATGGACTATTACTTATTGTATTGGTGTCCCGGACTGATTTCCATGATTGACGAACCCCGAGGTGCGTTTACGTGTCGGTCATCAACACTCGCAGTTTTGGCCGATTCTGACACATTTCATGGACTATTACTCACTGTTTTGGGGTCCTGGAGTGATTTTCACGATCGACGAACCCTGAGGTGCGTTTACGTGTCGGTCATCAACACTCGCAGTTTTGGCCGATTCTGACACGTTTCGTGGACTATTACTCACTGTTTTGGGGCCCCAGAGTGATTTTCACGATCGACGAACCCCGAGGTGTGTTTACGTGTCGGTCATCAACACTCGCAGTTTTGGCCGATTCTGACCCGTTTCATGGACTATTACACACTGTTTTGGGGTCCTGGAGTGATTTCCACGATCGACGAACCCCGAAGTGCGTTTACGTGTCGGTCATCAACACTCGCAGTTTTGACCGATTCTGTCCTGTTTCATGGACTATTACTGACTGTATTGGTGTCCCAGAGTGATTTTCATGATTGATGAACCCCGGGGTGCGTTTACTTGTCGGTCATAAACACTCGCAGTTTTGGCCGATTCTGACACGTTTCGTGGACTATTACTCACTGTTTTGGGGTCCTGGACTGATTTTCACGATTGACGAACCCCGGGGTGCGCTTACTTGTCGGTCATCGACACTCGCAGTTTTGACCGATTCTGACACGTTTCGTGGACTAGTACTCACTGTTTGGGGGTCCCAGAGTAATTTTCACGATCGACGAACCCCGAGGTGCGTCTACGTGTCCATCATCAACACTCGCAGTTTTGACCGATTCTGTCCTGTTTCATGGACTATTACTCACTGTTTTGGGGTCCTGGAGTGATTTTCATGATTGATGAACCCCGGGGTGCGTTTACTTGTCGGTCATAAACACTCGCAGTTTTGGCCGATTCTGACACGTTTCGTGGACTATTACTCACTGTTTTGGGGTCCTGGACTGATTTTCACGATTGACGAACCCCGGGGTGCGCTTACTTGTCGGTCATCGACACTCGCAGTTTTGACCGATTCTGACACGTTTCGTGGACTATTACTGACTGTATTGGTGTCCCAGAGTAATTTTCACGATCGACGAACCCCGAGGTGCGTTTACGTGTCCATCATCAACACTCGCAGTTTTGACCGATTCTGTCCTGTTTCATGGACTATTACTGACTGTATTGGTGTCCCGGACTGATTTCCATGATTGACGAACCCCGAGGTGTGTTTAAATGTCGGTCATAAACACTCGCTGTTTTGGCCCATTCTGGCCCGTTTCGTGGACTATTACTCACTGTTTTGGGGCCCCAGAGTGATTTTCACGATCGACGAACCCCGAGGTGCGTTTACGTGTCCGTCATCAACACTCGTAGTTTTGGCCGATTCTGACCCGTTTCATGGACTATTACACACTGTTTTGGGGTCCTGGAGTGATTTCCACGATTGACGAACCCCGAAGTGCGTTTACGTGTCGGTCATCAACACTCGCAGTTTTGACCGATTCTGTCCTGTTTCATGGACTATTACTGACTGTATTGGTGTCCCAGAGTGATTTTCACGATTGACGAACCCCGAGGTGCGTTTACGTGTCGGTCATCAACACTCGCAGTTTTGGCCGATTCTGACACGTTTCATGGACTATTACTCACTGTTTTGGGGTCCTGGAGTGATTTCCACGATTGACGAATCCCGGGATGTGTTTACGTGTCGGTCATCAACACTCGCAGTTTTGGCCGATTCTGACACGTTTCGTGGACTAGTACTCACTGTTTTGGGGTCCCAGAGTAATTTTCACGATCGACGAACCCCGAGGTGCGTTTACGTGTCGGTCATCAACACTCGCAGTTTTGACCGATTCTGTCCTGTTTCATGGACTATTACTTATTGTATTGGTGTCCCGGACTGATTTCCATGATTGACGAACCCCGAGGTGCGTTTACCTGTCGGTCATCAACACTCGCAGTTTTGGCCGATTCTGACACATTTCATGGACTATTACTCACTGTTTTGGGGTCCTGGAGTGATTTTCACGATCGACGAACCCTGAGGTGCGTTTACGTGTCGGTCATCAACACTCGCAGTTTTGGCCGATTCTGACACGTTTCGTGGACTATTACTCACTGTTTTGGGGCCCCAGAGTGATTTTCACGATCGACGAACCCCGAGGTGCGTTTACGTGTCGGTCATCAACACTCGCAGTTTTGACCGATTCTGTCCTGTTTCATGGACTATTACTTATTGTATTGGTGTCCCGGACTGATTTCCATGATTGACGAACCCCGAGGTGCGTTTACGTGTCGGTCATCAACACTCGCAGTTTTGGCCGATTCTGACACATTTCATGGACTATTACTCACTGTTTTGGGGTCCTGGAGTGATTTTCACGATCGACGAACCCTGAGGTGCGTTTACGTGTCGGTCATCAACACTCGCAGTTCTGGCCGATTCTGACCCGTTTCATGGACTATTACTCACTGTTTTGGGGTCCGGGAGTGATTTTCACGATCGACGAACCCCGAGGTGCGTTTACGTGTCGGTCATCAACACTCGCAGTTTTGGCCGATTCTGACACATTTCATGGACTATTACTCACTGTTTTGGGGTCCTGGAGTGATTTTCATGATTGATGAACCCCGGGGTGCGTTTACTTGTCGGTCATAAACACTCGCAGTTTTGGCCGATTCTGACACGTTTCGTGGACTATTACTCACTGTTTTGGGGTCCTGGACTGATTTTCACGATTGACGAACCCCGGGGTGCGCTTACTTGTCGGTCATCGACACTCGCAGTTTTGACCGATTCTGACACGTTTCGTGGACTATTACTGACTGTATTGGTGTCCCAGAGTGATTTTCACGATTGACGAACCCCGAGGTGCGTTTACGTGTCGGTCATCAACACTCGCAGTTTTGGCCGATTCTGACACGTTTCATGGACTATTACTCACTGTTTTGGGGTCCTGGAGTGATTTCCACGATTGACGAATCCCGGGATGTGTTTACGTGTCGGTCATCAACACTCGCAGTTTTGGCCGATTCTGACACGTTTCGTGGACTAGTACTCACTGTTTTGGGGTCCCAGAGTAATTTTCACGATCGACGAACCCCGAGGTGCGTTTACGTGTCGGTCATCAACACTCGCAGTTTTGACCGATTCTGTCCTGTTTCATGGACTATTACTTATTGTATTGGTGTCCCGGACTGATTTCCATGATTGACGAACCCCGAGGTGCGTTTACGTGTCGGTCATCAACACTCGCAGTTTTGGCCGATTCTGACACATTTCATGGACTATTACTCACTGTTTTGGGGTCCTGGAGTGATTTTCACGATCGACGAACCCTGAGGTGCGTTTACGTGTCGGTCATCAACACTCGCAGTTTTGGCCGATTCTGACACGTTTCGTGGACTATTACTCACTGTTTTGGGGCCCCAGAGTGATTTTCACGATCGACGAACCCCGAGGTGTGTTTACGTGTCGGTCATCAACACTCGCAGTTTTGGCCGATTCTGACCCGTTTCATGGACTATTACACACTGTTTTGGGGTCCTGGAGTGATTTCCACGATCGACGAACCCCGAAGTGCGTTTACGTGTCGGTCATCAACACTCGCAGTTTTGACCGATTCTGTCCTGTTTCATGGACTATTACTGACTGTATTGGTGTCCCAGAGTGATTTTCATGATTCATGAACCCCGGGGTGCGTTTACTTGTCGGTCATAAACACTCGCAGTTTTGGCCGATTCTGACACGTTTCGTGGACTATTACTCACTGTTTTGGGGTCCTGGACTGATTTTCACGATTGACGAACCCCGGGGTGCGCTTACTTGTCGGTCATCGACACTCGCAGTTTTGACCGATTCTGACACGTTTCGTGGACTAGTACTCACTGTTTTGGGGTCCCAGAGTAATTTTCACGATCGACGAACCCCGAGGTGCGTTTACGTGTCCATCATCAACACTCGCAGTTTTGACCGATTCTGTCCTGTTTCATGGACTATTACTGACTGTATTGGTGTCCCGGACTGATTTCCATGATTGACGAACCCCGAGGTGTGTTTAAATGTCGGTCATAAACACTCGCTGTTTTGGCCCATTCTGGCCCGTTTCGTGGACTATTACTCACTGTTTTGGGGCCCCAGAGTGATTTTCACGATCGACGAACCCCGAGGTGCGTTTACGTGTCCGTCATCAACACTCGTAGTTTTGGCCGATTCTGACCCGTTTCATGGACTATTACACACTGTTTTGGGGTCCTGGAGTGATTTCCACGATTGACGAACCCCGAAGTGCGTTTACGTGTCGGTCATCAACACTCGCAGTTTTGACCGATTCTGTCCTGTTTCATGGACTATTACTGACTGTATTGGTGTCCCAGAGTGATTTTCACGATTGACGAACCCCGAGGTGCGTTTACGTGTCGGTCATCAACACTCGCAGTTTTGGCCGATTCTGACACGTTTCATGGACTATTACTCACTGTTTTGGGGTCCTGGAGTGATTTCCACGATTGACGAATCCCGGGATGTGTTTACGTGTCGGTCATCAACACTCGCAGTTTTGGCCGATTCTGACACGTTTCGTGGACTAGTACTCACTGTTTTGGGGTCCCAGAGTAATTTTCACGATCGACGAACCCCGAGGTGCGTTTACGTGTCGGTCATCAACACTCGCAGTTTTGACCGATTCTGTCCTGTTTCATGGACTATTACTTATTGTATTGGTGTCCCGGACTGATTTCCATGATTGACGAACCCCGAGGTGCGTTTACGTGTCGGTCATCAACACTCGCAGTTTTGGCCGATTCTGACACATTTCATGGACTATTACTCACTGTTTTGGGGTCCTGGAGTGATTTTCACGATCGACGAACCCTGAGGTGCGTTTACGTGTCGGTCATCAACACTCGCAGTTTTGGCCGATTCTGACACGTTTCGTGGACTATTACTCACTGTTTTGGGGCCCCAGAGTGATTTTCACGATCGACGAACCCCGAGGTGCGTTTACGTGTCGGTCATCAACACTCGCAGTTTTGACCGATTCTGTCCTGTTTCATGGACTATTACTTATTGTATTGGTGTCCCGGACTGATTTCCATGATTGACGAACCCCGAGGTGCGTTTACGTGTCGGTCATCAACACTCGCAGTTTTGGCCGATTCTGACACATTTCATGGACTATTACTCACTGTTTTGGGGTCCTGGAGTGATTTTCACGATCGACGAACCCTGAGGTGCGTTTACGTGTCGGTCATCAACACTCGCAGTTTTGGCCGATTCTGACACGTTTCGTGGACTATTACTCACTGTTTTGGGGCCCCAGAGTGATTTTCACGATCGACGAACCCCGAGGTGTGTTTACGTGTCGGTCATCAACACTCGCAGTTTTGGCCGATTCTGACCCGTTTCATGGACTATTACACACTGTTTTGGGGTCCTGGAGTGATTTCCACGATCGACGAACCCCGAAGTGCGTTTACGTGTCGGTCATCAACACTCGCAGTTTTGACCGATTCTGTCCTGTTTCATGGACTATTACTGACTGTATTGGTGTCCCAGAGTGATTTTCATGATTGATGAACCCCGGGGTGCGTTTACTTGTCGGTCATAAACACTCGCAGTTTTGGCCGATTCTGACACGTTTCGTGGACTATTACTCACTGTTTTGGGGTCCTGGACTGATTTTCACGATTGACGAACCCCGGGGTGCGCTTACTTGTCGGTCATCGACACTCGCAGTTTTGACCGATTCTGACACGTTTCGTGGACTAGTACTCACTGTTTGGGGGTCCCAGAGTAATTTTCACGATCGACGAACCCCGAGGTGCGTCTACGTGTCCATCATCAACACTCGCAGTTTTGACCGATTCTGTCCTGTTTCATGGACTATTACTCACTGTTTTGGGGTCCTGGAGTGATTTTCATGATTGATGAACCCCGGGGTGCGTTTACTTGTCGGTCATAAACACTCGCAGTTTTGGCCGATTCTGACACGTTTCGTGGACTATTACTCACTGTTTTGGGGTCCTGGACTGATTTTCACGATTGACGAACCCCGGGGTGCGCTTACTTGTCGGTCATCGACACTCGCAGTTTTGACCGATTCTGACACGTTTCGTGGACTATTACTGACTGTATTGGTGTCCCAGAGTAATTTTCACGATCGACGAACCCCGAGGTGCGTTTACGTGTCCATCATCAACACTCGCAGTTTTGACCGATTCTGTCCTGTTTCATGGACTATTACTGACTGTATTGGTGTCCCGGACTGATTTCCATGATTGACGAACCCCGAGGTGTGTTTAAATGTCGGTCATAAACACTCGCTGTTTTGGCCCATTCTGGCCCGTTTCGTGGACTATTACTCACTGTTTTGGGGCCCCAGAGTGATTTTCACGATCGACGAACCCCGAGGTGCGTTTACGTGTCCGTCATCAACACTCGTAGTTTTGGCCGATTCTGACCCGTTTCATGGACTATTACACACTGTTTTGGGGTCCTGGAGTGATTTCCACGATTGACGAACCCCGAAGTGCGTTTACGTGTCGGTCATCAACACTCGCAGTTTTGACCGATTCTGTCCTGTTTCATGGACTATTACTGACTGTATTGGTGTCCCAGAGTGATTTTCACGATTGACGAACCCCGAGGTGCGTTTACGTGTCGGTCATCAACACTCGCAGTTTTGGCCGATTCTGACACGTTTCATGGACTATTACTCACTGTTTTGGGGTCCTGGAGTGATTTCCACGATTGACGAATCCCGGGATGTGTTTACGTGTCGGTCATCAACACTCGCAGTTTTGGCCGATTCTGACACGTTTCGTGGACTAGTACTCACTGTTTTGGGGTCCCAGAGTAATTTTCACGATCGACGAACCCCGAGGTGCGTTTACGTGTCGGTCATCAACACTCGCAGTTTTGACCGATTCTGTCCTGTTTCATGGACTATTACTTATTGTATTGGTGTCCCGGACTGATTTCCATGATTGATGAACCCCGAGGTGCGTTTACGTGTCGGTCATCAACACTCGCAGTTTTGGCCGATTCTGACACATTTCATGGACTATTACTCACTGTTTTGGGGTCCTGGAGTGATTTTCACGATCGACGAACCCTGAGGTGCGTTTACGTGTCGGTCATCAACACTCGCAGTTTTGGCCGATTCTGACACGTTTCGTGGACTATTACTCACTGTTTTGGGGTCCTGGACTGATTTTCACGATTGACGAACCCCGGGGTGCGCTTACTTGTCGGTCATCGACACTCGCAGTTTTGACCGATTCTGACACGTTTCGTGGACTAGTACTCACTGTTTGGGGGTCCCAGAGTAATTTTCACGATCGACGAACCCCGAGGTGCGTCTACGTGTCCATCATCAACACTCGCAGTTTTGACCGATTCTGTCCTGTTTCATGGACTATTACTCACTGTTTTGGGGTCCTGGAGTGATTTTCATGATTGATGAACCCCGGGGTGCGTTTACTTGTCGGTCATAAACACTCGCAGTTTTGGCCGATTCTGACACGTTTCGTGGACTATTACTCACTGTTTTGGGGTCCTGGACTGATTTTCACGATTGACGAACCCCGGGGTGCGCTTACTTGTCGGTCATCGACACTCGCAGTTTTGACCGATTCTGACACGTTTCGTGGACTATTACTGACTGTATTGGTGTCCCAGAGTAATTTTCACGATCGACGAACCCCGAGGTGCGTTTACGTGTCCATCATCAACACTCGCAGTTTTGACCGATTCTGTCCTGTTTCATGGACTATTACTGACTGTATTGGTGTCCCGGACTGATTTCCATGATTGACGAACCCCGAGGTGTGTTTAAATGTCGGTCATAAACACTCGCTGTTTTGGCCCATTCTGGCCCGTTTCGTGGACTATTACTCACTGTTTTGGGGCCCCAGAGTGATTTTCACGATCGACGAACCCCGAGGTGCGTTTACGTGTCCGTCATCAACACTCGTAGTTTTGGCCGATTCTGACCCGTTTCATGGACTATTACACACTGTTTTGGGGTCCTGGAGTGATTTCCACGATTGACGAACCCCGAAGTGCGTTTACGTGTCGGTCATCAACACTCGCAGTTTTGACCGATTCTGTCCTGTTTCATGGACTATTACTGACTGTATTGGTGTCCCAGAGTGATTTTCACGATTGACGAACCCCGAGGTGCGTTTACGTGTCGGTCATCAACACTCGCAGTTTTGGCCGATTCTGACACGTTTCATGGACTATTACTCACTGTTTTGGGGTCCTGGAGTGATTTCCACGATTGACGAATCCCGGGATGTGTTTACGTGTCGGTCATCAACACTCGCAGTTTTGGCCGATTCTGACACGTTTCGTGGACTAGTACTCACTGTTTTGGGGTCCCAGAGTAATTTTCACGATCGACGAACCCCGAGGTGCGTTTACGTGTCGGTCATCAACACTCGCAGTTTTGACCGATTCTGTCCTGTTTCATGGACTATTACTTATTGTATTGGTGTCCCGGACTGATTTCCATGATTGATGAACCCCGAGGTGCGTTTACGTGTCGGTCATCAACACTCGCAGTTTTGGCCGATTCTGACACATTTCATGGACTATTACTCACTGTTTTGGGGTCCTGGAGTGATTTTCACGATCGACGAACCCTGAGGTGCGTTTACGTGTCGGTCATCAACACTCGCAGTTTTGGCCGATTCTGACACGTTTCGTGGACTATTACTCACTGTTTTGGGGCCCCAGAGTGATTTTCACGATCGACGAACCCCGAGGTGCGTTTACGTGTCGGTCATCAACACTCGCAGTTTTGACCGATTCTGTCCTGTTTCATGGACTATTACTTATTGTATTGGTGTCCCGGACTGATTTCCATGATTGACGAACCCCGAGGTGCGTTTACGTGTCGGTCATCAACACTCGCAGTTTTGGCCGATTCTGACACATTTCATGGACTATTACTCACTGTTTTGGGGTCCTGGAGTGATTTTCACGATCGACGAACCCTGAGGTGCGTTTACGTGTCGGTCATCAACACTCGCAGTTCTGGCCGATTCTGACCCGTTTCATGGACTATTACTCACTGTTTTGGGGTCCGGGAGTGATTTTCACGATCGACGAACCCCGAGGTGCGTTTACGTGTCGGTCATCAACACTCGCAGTTTTGGCCGATTCTGACACATTTCATGGACTATTACTCACTGTTTTGGGGTCCTGGAGTGATTTTCATGATTGATGAACCCCGGGGTGCGTTTACTTGTCGGTCATAAACACTCGCAGTTTTGGCCGATTCTGACACGTTTCGTGGACTATTACTCACTGTTTTGGGGTCCTGGACTGATTTTCACGATTGACGAACCCCGGGGTGCGCTTACTTGTCGGTCATCGACACTCGCAGTTTTGACCGATTCTGACACGTTTCGTGGACTATTACTGACTGTATTGGTGTCCCAGAGTGATTTTCACGATTGACGAACCCCGAGGTGCGTTTACGTGTCGGTCATCAACACTCGCAGTTTTGGCCGATTCTGACACGTTTCATGGACTATTACTCACTGTTTTGGGGTCCTGGAGTGATTTTCACGATCGACGAACCCTGAGGTGCGTTTACGTGTCGGTCATCAACACTCGCAGTTTTGGCCGATTCTGACACGTTTCGTGGACTATTACTCACTGTTTTGGGGCCCCAGAGTGATTTTCACGATCGACGAACCCCGAGGTGCGTTTACGTGTCGGTCATCAACACTCGCAGTTTTGACCGATTCTGTCCTGTTTCATGGACTATTACTTATTGTATTGGTGTCCCGGACTGATTTCCATGATTGACGAACCCCGAGGTGCGTTTACGTGTCGGTCATCAACACTCGCAGTTTTGGCCGATTCTGACACATTTCATGGACTATTACTCACTGTTTTGGGGTCCTGGAGTGATTTTCACGATCGACGAACCCTGAGGTGCGTTTACGTGTCGGTCATCAACACTCGCAGTTTTGGCCGATTCTGACACGTTTCGTGGACTATTACTCACTGTTTTGGGGTCCTGGACTGATTTTCACGATTGACGAACCCCGGGGTGCGCTTACTTGTCGGTCATCGACACTCGCAGTTTTGACCGATTCTGACACGTTTCGTGGACTAGTACTCACTGTTTGGGGGTCCCAGAGTAATTTTCACGATCGACGAACCCCGAGGTGCGTCTACGTGTCCATCATCAACACTCGCAGTTTTGACCGATTCTGTCCTGTTTCATGGACTATTACTCACTGTTTTGGGGTCCTGGAGTGATTTTCATGATTGATGAACCCCGGGGTGCGTTTACTTGTCGGTCATAAACACTCGCAGTTTTGGCCGATTCTGACACGTTTCGTGGACTATTACTCACTGTTTTGGGGTCCTGGACTGATTTTCACGATTGACGAACCCCGGGGTGCGCTTACTTGTCGGTCATCGACACTCGCAGTTTTGACCGATTCTGACACGTTTCGTGGACTATTACTGACTGTATTGGTGTCCCAGAGTAATTTTCACGATCGACGAACCCCGAGGTGCGTTTACGTGTCCATCATCAACACTCGCAGTTTTGACCGATTCTGTCCTGTTTCATGGACTATTACTGACTGTATTGGTGTCCCGGACTGATTTCCATGATTGACGAACCCCGAGGTGTGTTTAAATGTCGGTCATAAACACTCGCTGTTTTGGCCCATTCTGGCCCGTTTCGTGGACTATTACTCACTGTTTTGGGGCCCCAGAGTGATTTTCACGATCGACGAACCCCGAGGTGCGTTTACGTGTCCGTCATCAACACTCGTAGTTTTGGCCGATTCTGACCCGTTTCATGGACTATTACACACTGTTTTGGGGTCCTGGAGTGATTTCCACGATTGACGAACCCCGAAGTGCGTTTACGTGTCGGTCATCAACACTCGCAGTTTTGACCGATTCTGTCCTGTTTCATGGACTATTACTGACTGTATTGGTGTCCCAGAGTGATTTTCACGATTGACGAACCCCGAGGTGCGTTTACGTGTCGGTCATCAACACTCGCAGTTTTGGCCGATTCTGACACGTTTCATGGACTATTACTCACTGTTTTGGGGTCCTGGAGTGATTTCCACGATTGACGAATCCCGGGATGTGTTTACGTGTCGGTCATCAACACTCGCAGTTTTGGCCGATTCTGACACGTTTCGTGGACTAGTACTCACTGTTTTGGGGTCCCAGAGTAATTTTCACGATCGACGAACCCCGAGGTGCGTTTACGTGTCGGTCATCAACACTCGCAGTTTTGACCGATTCTGTCCTGTTTCATGGACTATTACTTATTGTATTGGTGTCCCGGACTGATTTCCATGATTGATGAACCCCGAGGTGCGTTTACGTGTCGGTCATCAACACTCGCAGTTTTGGCCGATTCTGACACATTTCATGGACTATTACTCACTGTTTTGGGGTCCTGGAGTGATTTTCACGATCGACGAACCCTGAGGTGCGTTTACGTGTCGGTCATCAACACTCGCAGTTTTGGCCGATTCTGACACGTTTCGTGGACTATTACTCACTGTTTTGGGGCCCCAGAGTGATTTTCACGATCGACGAACCCCGAGGTGCGTTTACGTGTCGGTCATCAACACTCGCAGTTTTGACCGATTCTGTCCTGTTTCATGGACTATTACTTATTGTATTGGTGTCCCGGACTGATTTCCATGATTGACGAACCCCGAGGTGCGTTTACGTGTCGGTCATCAACACTCGCAGTTTTGGCCGATTCTGACACATTTCATGGACTATTACTCACTGTTTTGGGGTCCTGGAGTGATTTTCACGATCGACGAACCCTGAGGTGCGTTTACGTGTCGGTCATCAACACTCGCAGTTCTGGCCGATTCTGACCCGTTTCATGGACTATTACTCACTGTTTTGGGGTCCGGGAGTGATTTTCACGATCGACGAACCCCGAGGTGCGTTTACGTGTCGGTCATCAACACTCGCAGTTTTGGCCGATTCTGACACATTTCATGGACTATTACTCACTGTTTTGGGGTCCTGGAGTGATTTTCATGATTGATGAACCCCGGGGTGCGTTTACTTGTCGGTCATAAACACTCGCAGTTTTGGCCGATTCTGACACGTTTCGTGGACTATTACTCACTGTTTTGGGGTCCTGGACTGATTTTCACGATTGACGAACCCCGGGGTGCGCTTACTTGTCGGTCATCGACACTCGCAGTTTTGACCGATTCTGACACGTTTCGTGGACTATTACTGACTGTATTGGTGTCCCAGAGTGATTTTCACGATTGACGAACCCCGAGGTGCGTTTACGTGTCGGTCATCAACACTCGCAGTTTTGGCCGATTCTGACACGTTTCATGGACTATTACTCACTGTTTTGGGGTCCTGGAGTGATTTTCACGATCGACGAACCCTGAGGTGCGTTTACGTGTCGGTCATCAACACTCGCAGTTTTGGCCGATTCTGACACGTTTCGTGGACTATTACTCACTGTTTTGGGGCCCCAGAGTGATTTTCACGATCGACGAACCCCGAGGTGCGTTTACGTGTCGGTCATCAACACTCGCAGTTTTGACCGATTCTGTCCTGTTTCATGGACTATTACTTATTGTATTGGTGTCCCGGACTGATTTCCATGATTGACGAACCCCGAGGTGCGTTTACGTGTCGGTCATCAACACTCGCAGTTTTGGCCGATTCTGACACATTTCATGGACTATTACTCACTGTTTTGGGGTCCTGGAGTGATTTTCACGATCGACGAACCCTGAGGTGCGTTTACGTGTCGGTCATCAACACTCGCAGTTCTGGCCGATTCTGACCCGTTTCATGGACTATTACTCACTGTTTTGGGGTCCGGGAGTGATTTTCACGATCGACGAACCCCGAGGTGCGTTTACGTGTCGGTCATCAACACTCGCAGTTTTGGCCGATTCTGACACATTTCATGGACTATTACTCACTGTTTTGGGGTCCTGGAGTGATTTTCATGATTGATGAACCCCGGGGTGCGTTTACTTGTCGGTCATAAACACTCGCAGTTTTGGCCGATTCTGACACGTTTCGTGGACTATTACTCACTGTTTTGGGGTCCTGGACTGATTTTCACGATTGACGAACCCCGGGGTGCGCTTACTTGTCGGTCATCGACACTCGCAGTTTTGACCGATTCTGACACGTTTCGTGGACTATTACTGACTGTATTGGTGTCCCAGAGTGATTTTCACGATTGACGAACCCCGAGGTGCGTTTACGTGTCGGTCATCAACACTCGCAGTTTTGGCCGATTCTGACACGTTTCATGGACTATTACTCACTGTTTTGGGGTCCTGGAGTGATTTTCACGATCGACGAACCCTGAGGTGCGTTTACGTGTCGGTCATCAACACTCGCAGTTTTGGCCGATTCTGACACGTTTCGTGGACTATTACTCACTGTTTTGGGGCCCCAGAGTGATTTTCACGATCGACGAACCCCGAGGTGCGTTTACGTGTCGGTCATCAACACTCGCAGTTTTGACCGATTCTGTCCTGTTTCATGGACTATTACTTATTGTATTGGTGTCCCGGACTGATTTCCATGATTGACGAACCCCGAGGTGCGTTTACGTGTCGGTCATCAACACTCGCAGTTTTGGCCGATTCTGACACATTTCATGGACTATTACTCACTGTTTTGGGGTCCTGGAGTGATTTTCACGATCGACGAACCCTGAGGTGCGTTTACGTGTCGGTCATCAACACTCGCAGTTCTGGCCGATTCTGACCCGTTTCATGGACTATTACTCACTGTTTTGGGGTCCGGGAGTGATTTTCACGATCGACGAACCCCGAGGTGCGTTTACGTGTCGGTCATCAACACTCGCAGTTTTGGCCGATTCTGACACATTTCATGGACTATTACTCACTGTTTTGGGGTCCTGGAGTGATTTTCATGATTGATGAACCCCGGGGTGCGTTTACTTGTCGGTCATAAACACTCGCAGTTTTGGCCGATTCTGACACGTTTCGTGGACTATTACTCACTGTTTTGGGGTCCTGGACTGATTTTCACGATTGACGAACCCCGGGGTGCGCTTACTTGTCGGTCATCGACACTCGCAGTTTTGACCGATTCTGACACGTTTCGTGGACTATTACTGACTGTATTGGTGTCCCAGAGTGATTTTCACGATTGACGAACCCCGAGGTGCGTTTACGTGTCGGTCATCAACACTCGCAGTTTTGGCCGATTCTGACACGTTTCATGGACTATTACTCACTGTTTTGGGGTCCTGGAGTGATTTCCACGATTGACGAATCCCGGGATGTGTTTACGTGTCGGTCATCAACACTCGCAGTTTTGGCCGATTCTGACACGTTTCGTGGACTAGTACTCACTGTTTTGGGGTCCCAGAGTAATTTTCACGATCGACGAACCCCGAGGTGCGTTTACGTGTCGGTCATCAACACTCGCAGTTTTGACCGATTCTGTCCTGTTTCATGGACTATTACTTATTGTATTGGTGTCCCGGACTGATTTCCATGATTGACGAACCCCGAGGTGCGTTTACGTGTCGGTCATCAACACTCGCAGTTTTGGCCGATTCTGACACATTTCATGGACTATTACTCACTGTTTTGGGGTCCTGGAGTGATTTTCACGATCGACGAACCCTGAGGTGCGTTTACGTGTCGGTCATCAACACTCGCAGTTTTGGCCGATTCTGACACGTTTCGTGGACTATTACTCACTGTTTTGGGGCCCCAGAGTGATTTTCACGATCGACGAACCCCGAGGTGCGTTTACGTGTCGGTCATCAACACTCGCAGTTTTGACCGATTCTGTCCTGTTTCATGGACTATTACTTATTGTATTGGTGTCCCGGACTGATTTCCATGATTGACGAACCCCGAGGTGCGTTTACGTGTCGGTCATCAACACTCGCAGTTTTGGCCGATTCTGACACATTTCATGGACTATTACTCACTGTTTTGGGGTCCTGGAGTGATTTTCACGATCGACGAACCCTGAGGTGCGTTTACGTGTCGGTCATCAACACTCGCAGTTTTGGCCGATTCTGACACGTTTCGTGGACTATTACTCACTGTTTTGGGGCCCCAGAGTGATTTTCACGATCGACGAACCCCGAGGTGCGTTTACGTGTCGGTCATCAACACTCGCAGTTTTGACCGATTCTGTCCTGTTTCATGGACTATTACTTATTGTATTGGTGTCCCGGACTGATTTCCATGATTGACGAACCCCGAGGTGCGTTTACGTGTCGGTCATCAACACTCGCAGTTTTGGCCGATTCTGACACATTTCATGGACTATTACTCACTGTTTTGGGGTCCTGGAGTGATTTTCACGATCGACGAACCCTGAGGTGCGTTTACGTGTCGGTGATCAACACTCGCAGTTTTGGCCGATTCTGACCCGTTTCATGGACTATTACTCACTGTTTTGGGGTCCGAGAGTGATTTTCACGATCGACGAACCCCGAGGTGCGTTTACGTGTCGGTCATCAACACTCGCAGTTCTGGCCGATTCTGACCCGTTTCATGGACTATTACTCACTGTTTTGGGGTCCGGGAGTGATTTTCACGATCGACGAACCCCGAGGTGCGTTTACGTGTCGGTCATCAACACTCGCAGTTTTGGCCGATTCTGACACATTTCATGGACTATTACTCACTGTTTTGGGGTCCTGGAGTGATTTTCATGATTGATGAACCCCGGGGTGCGTTTACTTGTCGGTCATAAACACTCGCAGTTTTGGCCGATTCTGACACGTTTCGTGGACTATTACTCACTGTTTTGGGGTCCTGGACTGATTTTCACGATTGACGAACCCCGGGGTGCGCTTACTTGTCGGTCATCGACACTCGCGGTTTTGACCGATTCTGACACGTTTCGTGGACTATTACTGACTGTATTGGTGTCCCAGAGTGATTTTCACGATTGACGAACCCCGAGGTGCGTTTACGTGTCGGTCATCAACACTCGCAGTTTTGGCCGATTCTGACACGTTTCATGGACTATTACTCACTGTTTTGGGGTCCTGGAGTGATTTCCACGATTGACGAATCCCGGGATGTGTTTACGTGTCGGTCATCAACACTCGCAGTTTTGGCCGATTCTGACACGTTTCGTGGACTAGTACTCACTGTTTTGGGGTCCCAGAGTAATTTTCACGATCGACGAACCCCGAGGTGCGTTTACGTGTCGGTCATCAACACTCGCAGTTTTGACCGATTCTGTCCTGTTTCATGGACTATTACTTATTGTATTGGTGTCCCGGACTGATTTCCATGATTGACGAACCCCGAGGTGCGTTTACGTGTCGGTCATCAACACTCGCAGTTTTGGCCGATTCTGACACATTTCATGGACTATTACTCACTGTTTTGGGGTCCTGGAGTGATTTTCACGATCGACGAACCCTGAGGTGCGTTTACGTGTCGGTCATCAACACTCGCAGTTTTGGCCGATTCTGACACGTTTCGTGGACTATTACTCACTGTTTTGGGGCCCCAGAGTGATTTTCACGATCGACGAACCCCGAGGTGCGTTTACGTGTCGGTCATCAACACTCGCAGTTTTGACCGATTCTGTCCTGTTTCATGGACTATTACTTATTGTATTGGTGTCCCGGACTGATTTCCATGATTGACGAACCCCGAGGTGCGTTTACGTGTCGGTCATCAACACTCGCAGTTTTGGCCGATTCTGACACATTTCATGGACTATTACTCACTGTTTTGGGGTCCTGGAGTGATTTTCACGATCGACGAACCCTGAGGTGCGTTTACGTGTCGGTCATCAACACTCGCAGTTTTGGCCGATTCTGACACGTTTCGTGGACTATTACTCACTGTTTTGGGGCCCCAGAGTGATTTTCACGATCGACGAACCCCGAGGTGCGTTTACGTGTCGGTCATCAACACTCGCAGTTTTGACCGATTCTGTCCTGTTTCATGGACTATTACTTATTGTATTGGTGTCCCGGACTGATTTCCATGATTGACGAACCCCGAGGTGCGTTTACGTGTCGGTCATCAACACTCGCAGTTTTGGCCGATTCTGACACATTTCATGGACTATTACTCACTGTTTTGGGGTCCTGGAGTGATTTTCACGATCGACGAACCCTGAGGTGCGTTTACGTGTCGGTGATCAACACTCGCAGTTTTGGCCGATTCTGACCCGTTTCATGGACTATTACTCACTGTTTTGGGGTCCGAGAGTGATTTTCACGATCGACGAACCCCGAGGTGCGTTTACGTGTCGGTCATCAACACTCGCAGTTCTGGCCGATTCTGACCCGTTTCATGGACTATTACTCACTGTTTTGGGGTCCGGGAGTGATTTTCACGATCGACGAACCCCGAGGTGCGTTTACGTGTCGGTCATCAACACTCGCAGTTTTGGCCGATTCTGACACATTTCATGGACTATTACTCACTGTTTTGGGGTCCTGGAGTGATTTTCATGATTGATGAACCCCGGGGTGCGTTTACTTGTCGGTCATAAACACTCGCAGTTTTGGCCGATTCTGACACGTTTCGTGGACTATTACTCACTGTTTTGGGGTCCTGGACTGATTTTCACGATTGACGAACCCCGGGGTGCGCTTACTTGTCGGTCATCGACACTCGCGGTTTTGACCGATTCTGACACGTTTCGTGGACTATTACTGACTGTATTGGTGTCCCAGAGTGATTTTCACGATTGACGAACCCCGAGGTGCGTTTACGTGTCGGTCATCAACACTCGCAGTTTTGGCCGATTCTGACACGTTTCATGGACTATTACTCACTGTTTTGGGGTCCTGGAGTGATTTCCACGATTGACGAATCCCGGGATGTGTTTACGTGTCGGTCATCAACACTCGCAGTTTTGGCCGATTCTGACACGTTTCGTGGACTAGTACTCACTGTTTTGGGGTCCCAGAGTAATTTTCACGATCGACGAACCCCGAGGTGCGTTTACGTGTCGGTCATCAACACTCGCAGTTTTGACCGATTCTGTCCTGTTTCATGGACTATTACTTATTGTATTGGTGTCCCGGACTGATTTCCATGATTGACGAACCCCGAGGTGCGTTTACGTGTCGGTCATCAACACTCGCAGTTTTGGCCGATTCTGACACATTTCATGGACTATTACTCACTGTTTTGGGGTCCTGGAGTGATTTTCACGATCGACGAACCCTGAGGTGCGTTTACGTGTCGGTCATCAACACTCGCAGTTTTGGCCGATTCTGACACGTTTCGTGGACTATTACTCACTGTTTTGGGGCCCCAGAGTGATTTTCACGATCGACGAACCCCGAGGTGCGTTTACGTGTCGGTCATCAACACTCGCAGTTTTGACCGATTCTGTCCTGTTTCATGGACTATTACTTATTGTATTGGTGTCCCGGACTGATTTCCATGATTGACGAACCCCGAGGTGCGTTTACGTGTCGGTCATCAACACTCGCAGTTTTGGCCGATTCTGACACATTTCATGGACTATTACTCACTGTTTTGGGGTCCTGGAGTGATTTTCACGATCGACGAACCCTGAGGTGCGTTTACGTGTCGGTCATCAACACTCGCAGTTCTGGCCGATTCTGACCCGTTTCATGGACTATTACTCACTGTTTTGGGGTCCGGGAGTGATTTTCACGATCGACGAACCCCGAGGTGCGTTTACGTGTCGGTCATCAACACTCGCAGTTTTGGCCGATTCTGACACATTTCATGGACTATTACTCACTGTTTTGGGGTCCTGGAGTGATTTTCATGATTGATGAACCCCGGGGTGCGTTTACTTGTCGGTCATAAACACTCGCAGTTTTGGCCGATTCTGACACGTTTCGTGGACTATTACTCACTGTTTTGGGGTCCTGGACTGATTTTCACGATTGACGAACCCCGGGGTGCGCTTACTTGTCGGTCATCGACACTCGCAGTTTTGACCGATTCTGACACGTTTCGTGGACTATTACTGACTGTATTGGTGTCCCAGAGTGATTTTCACGATTGACGAACCCCGAGGTGCGTTTACGTGTCGGTCATCAACACTCGCAGTTTTGGCCGATTCTGACACGTTTCATGGACTATTACTCACTGTTTTGGGGTCCTGGAGTGATTTTCACGATCGACGAACCCTGAGGTGCGTTTACGTGTCGGTCATCAACACTCGCAGTTTTGGCCGATTCTGACACGTTTCGTGGACTATTACTCACTGTTTTGGGGCCCCAGAGTGATTTTCACGATCGACGAACCCCGAGGTGCGTTTACGTGTCGGTCATCAACACTCGCAGTTTTGACCGATTCTGTCCTGTTTCATGGACTATTACTTATTGTATTGGTGTCCCGGACTGATTTCCATGATTGACGAACCCCGAGGTGCGTTTACGTGTCGGTCATCAACACTCGCAGTTTTGGCCGATTCTGACACATTTCATGGACTATTACTCACTGTTTTGGGGTCCTGGAGTGATTTTCACGATCGACGAACCCTGAGGTGCGTTTACGTGTCGGTCATCAACACTCGCAGTTCTGGCCGATTCTGACCCGTTTCATGGACTATTACTCACTGTTTTGGGGTCCGGGAGTGATTTTCACGATCGACGAACCCCGAGGTGCGTTTACGTGTCGGTCATCAACACTCGCAGTTTTGGCCGATTCTGACACATTTCATGGACTATTACTCACTGTTTTGGGGTCCTGGAGTGATTTTCATGATTGATGAACCCCGGGGTGCGTTTACTTGTCGGTCATAAACACTCGCAGTTTTGGCCGATTCTGACACGTTTCGTGGACTATTACTCACTGTTTTGGGGTCCTGGACTGATTTTCACGATTGACGAACCCCGGGGTGCGCTTACTTGTCGGTCATCGACACTCGCAGTTTTGACCGATTCTGACACGTTTCGTGGACTATTACTGACTGTATTGGTGTCCCAGAGTGATTTTCACGATTGACGAACCCCGAGGTGCGTTTACGTGTCGGTCATCAACACTCGCAGTTTTGGCCGATTCTGACACGTTTCATGGACTATTACTCACTGTTTTGGGGTCCTGGAGTGATTTCCACGATTGACGAATCCCGGGATGTGTTTACGTGTCGGTCATCAACACTCGCAGTTTTGGCCGATTCTGACACGTTTCGTGGACTAGTACTCACTGTTTTGGGGTCCCAGAGTAATTTTCACGATCGACGAACCCCGAGGTGCGTTTACGTGTCGGTCATCAACACTCGCAGTTTTGACCGATTCTGTCCTGTTTCATGGACTATTACTTATTGTATTGGTGTCCCGGACTGATTTCCATGATTGACGAACCCCGAGGTGCGTTTACGTGTCGGTCATCAACACTCGCAGTTTTGGCCGATTCTGACACATTTCATGGACTATTACTCACTGTTTTGGGGTCCTGGAGTGATTTTCACGATCGACGAACCCTGAGGTGCGTTTACGTGTCGGTCATCAACACTCGCAGTTTTGGCCGATTCTGACACGTTTCGTGGACTATTACTCACTGTTTTGGGGCCCCAGAGTGATTTTCACGATCGACGAACCCCGAGGTGCGTTTACGTGTCGGTCATCAACACTCGCAGTTTTGACCGATTCTGTCCTGTTTCATGGACTATTACTTATTGTATTGGTGTCCCGGACTGATTTCCATGATTGACGAACCCCGAGGTGCGTTTACGTGTCGGTCATCAACACTCGCAGTTTTGGCCGATTCTGACACATTTCATGGACTATTACTCACTGTTTTGGGGTCCTGGAGTGATTTTCACGATCGACGAACCCTGAGGTGCGTTTACGTGTCGGTCATCAACACTCGCAGTTTTGGCCGATTCTGACACGTTTCGTGGACTATTACTCACTGTTTTGGGGCCCCAGAGTGATTTTCACGATCGACGAACCCCGAGGTGCGTTTACGTGTCGGTCATCAACACTCGCAGTTTTGACCGATTCTGTCCTGTTTCATGGACTATTACTTATTGTATTGGTGTCCCGGACTGATTTCCATGATTGACGAACCCCGAGGTGCGTTTACGTGTCGGTCATCAACACTCGCAGTTTTGGCCGATTCTGACACATTTCATGGACTATTACTCACTGTTTTGGGGTCCTGGAGTGATTTTCACGATCGACGAACCCTGAGGTGCGTTTACGTGTCGGTGATCAACACTCGCAGTTTTGGCCGATTCTGACCCGTTTCATGGACTATTACTCACTGTTTTGGGGTCCGAGAGTGATTTTCACGATCGACGAACCCCGAGGTGCGTTTACGTGTCGGTCATCAACACTCGCAGTTCTGGCCGATTCTGACCCGTTTCATGGACTATTACTCACTGTTTTGGGGTCCGGGAGTGATTTTCACGATCGACGAACCCCGAGGTGCGTTTACGTGTCGGTCATCAACACTCGCAGTTTTGGCCGATTCTGACACATTTCATGGACTATTACTCACTGTTTTGGGGTCCTGGAGTGATTTTCATGATTGATGAACCCCGGGGTGCGTTTACTTGTCGGTCATAAACACTCGCAGTTTTGGCCGATTCTGACACGTTTCGTGGACTATTACTCACTGTTTTGGGGTCCTGGACTGATTTTCACGATTGACGAACCCCGGGGTGCGCTTACTTGTCGGTCATCGACACTCGCGGTTTTGACCGATTCTGACACGTTTCGTGGACTATTACTGACTGTATTGGTGTCCCAGAGTGATTTTCACGATTGACGAACCCCGAGGTGCGTTTACGTGTCGGTCATCAACACTCGCAGTTTTGGCCGATTCTGACACGTTTCATGGACTATTACTCACTGTTTTGGGGTCCTGGAGTGATTTCCACGATTGACGAATCCCGGGATGTGTTTACGTGTCGGTCATCAACACTCGCAGTTTTGGCCGATTCTGACACGTTTCGTGGACTAGTACTCACTGTTTTGGGGTCCCAGAGTAATTTTCACGATCGACGAACCCCGAGGTGCGTTTACGTGTCGGTCATCAACACTCGCAGTTTTGACCGATTCTGTCCTGTTTCATGGACTATTACTTATTGTATTGGTGTCCCGGACTGATTTCCATGATTGACGAACCCCGAGGTGCGTTTACGTGTCGGTCATCAACACTCGCAGTTTTGGCCGATTCTGACACATTTCATGGACTATTACTCACTGTTTTGGGGTCCTGGAGTGATTTTCACGATCGACGAACCCTGAGGTGCGTTTACGTGTCGGTCATCAACACTCGCAGTTTTGGCCGATTCTGACACGTTTCGTGGACTATTACTCACTGTTTTGGGGCCCCAGAGTGATTTTCACGATCGACGAACCCCGAGGTGCGTTTACGTGTCGGTCATCAACACTCGCAGTTTTGACCGATTCTGTCCTGTTTCATGGACTATTACTTATTGTATTGGTGTCCCGGACTGATTTCCATGATTGACGAACCCCGAGGTGCGTTTACGTGTCGGTCATCAACACTCGCAGTTTTGGCCGATTCTGACACATTTCATGGACTATTACTCACTGTTTTGGGGTCCTGGAGTGATTTTCACGATCGACGAACCCTGAGGTGCGTTTACGTGTCGGTGATCAACACTCGCAGTTTTGGCCGATTCTGACCCGTTTCATGGACTATTACTCACTGTTTTGGGGTCCGAGAGTGATTTTCACGATCGACGAACCCCGAGGTGCGTTTACGTGTCGGTCATCAACACTCGCAGTTCTGGCCGATTCTGACCCGTTTCATGGACTATTACTCACTGTTTTGGGGTCCGGGAGTGATTTTCACGATCGACGAACCCCGAGGTGCGTTTACGTGTCGGTCATCAACACTCGCAGTTCTGGCCGATTCTGACACATTTCATGGACTATTACTCACTGTTTTGGGGTCCTGGAGTGATTTTCATGATTGATGAACCCCGGGGTGCGTTTACTTGTCGGTCATAAACACTCGCAGTTTTGGCCGATTCTGACACGTTTCGTGGACTATTACTCACTGTTTTGGGGTCCTGGACTGATTTTCACGATTGACGAACCCCGGGGTGCGCTTACTTGTCGGTCATCGACACTCGCGGTTTTGACCGATTCTGACACGTTTCGTGGACTATTACTGACTGTATTGGTGTCCCAGAGTGATTTTCACGATTGACGAACCCCGAGGTGCGTTTACGTGTCGGTCATCAACACTCGCAGTTTTGGCCGATTCTGACACGTTTCATGGACTATTACTCACTGTTTTGGGGTCCTGGAGTGATTTCCACGATTGACGAATCCCGGGATGTGTTTACGTGTCGGTCATCAACACTCGCAGTTTTGGCCGATTCTGACACGTTTCGTGGACTAGTACTCACTGTTTTGGGGTCCCAGAGTAATTTTCACGATCGACGAACCCCGAGGTGCGTTTACGTGTCGGTCATCAACACTCGCAGTTTTGACCGATTCTGTCCTGTTTCATGGACTATTACTTATTGTATTGGTGTCCCGGACTGATTTCCATGATTGACGAACCCCGAGGTGCGTTTACGTGTCGGTCATCAACACTCGCAGTTTTGGCCGATTCTGACACATTTCATGGACTATTACTCACTGTTTTGGGGTCCTGGAGTGATTTTCACGATCGACGAACCCTGAGGTGCGTTTACGTGTCGGTCATCAACACTCGCAGTTTTGGCCGATTCTGACACGTTTCGTGGACTATTACTCACTGTTTTGGGGCCCCAGAGTGATTTTCACGATCGACGAACCCCGAGGTGCGTTTACGTGTCGGTCATCAACACTCGCAGTTTTGACCGATTCTGTCCTGTTTCATGGACTATTACTTATTGTATTGGTGTCCCGGACTGATTTCCATGATTGACGAACCCCGAGGTGCGTTTACGTGTCGGTCATCAACACTCGCAGTTTTGGCCGATTCTGACACATTTCATGGACTATTACTCACTGTTTTGGGGTCCTGGAGTGATTTTCACGATCGACGAACCCTGAGGTGCGTTTACGTGTCGGTGATCAACACTCGCAGTTTTGGCCGATTCTGACCCGTTTCATGGACTATTACTCACTGTTTTGGGGTCCGAGAGTGATTTTCACGATCGACGAACCCCGAGGTGCGTTTACGTGTCGGTCATCAACACTCGCAGTTCTGGCCGATTCTGACCCGTTTCATGGACTATTACTCACTGTTTTGGGGTCCGGGAGTGATTTTCACGATCGACGAACCCCGAGGTGCGTTTACGTGTCGGTCATCAACACTCGCAGTTTTGGCCGATTCTGACACATTTCATGGACTATTACTCACTGTTTTGGGGTCCTGGAGTGATTTTCATGATTGATGAACCCCGGGGTGCGTTTACTTGTCGGTCATAAACACTCGCAGTTTTGGCCGATTCTGACACGTTTCGTGGACTATTACTCACTGTTTTGGGGTCCTGGACTGATTTTCACGATTGACGAACCCCGGGGTGCGCTTACTTGTCGGTCATCGACACTCGCGGTTTTGACCGATTCTGACACGTTTCGTGGACTATTACTGACTGTATTGGTGTCCCAGAGTGATTTTCACGATTGACGAACCCCGAGGTGCGTTTACGTGTCGGTCATCAACACTCGCAGTTTTGACCGATTCTGTCCTGTTTCATGGACTATTACTTATTGTATTGGTGTCCCGGACTGATTTCCATGATTGACGAACCCCGAGGTGCGTTTACGTGTCGGTCATCAACACTCGCAGTTTTGGCCGATTCTGACACATTTCATGGACTATTACTCACTGTTTTGGGGTCCTGGAGTGATTTTCACGATCGACGAACCCTGAGGTGCGTTTACGTGTCGGTGATCAACACTCGCAGTTTTGGCCGATTCTGACCCGTTTCATGGACTATTACTCACTGTTTTGGGGTCCGAGAGTGATTTTCACGATCGACGAACCCTGAGGTGCGTTTACGTGTCGGTCATCAACACTCGCAGTTTTGGCCGATTCTGACACGTTTCGTGGACTATTACTCACTGTTTTGGGGCCCCAGAGTGATTTTCACGATCGACGAACCCCGAGGTGCGTTTACGTGTCGGTCATCAACACTCGCAGTTTTGACCGATTCTGTCCTGTTTCATGGACTATTACTTATTGTATTGGTGTCCCGGACTGATTTCCATGATTGACGAACCCCGAGGTGCGTTTACGTGTCGGTCATCAACACTCGCAGTTTTGACCGATTCTGTCCTGTTTCATGGACTATTACTTATTGTATTGGTGTCCCGGACTGATTTCCATGATTGACGAACCCCGAGGTGCGTTTACGTGTCGGTCATCAACACTCGCAGTTTTGGCCGATTCTGACACATTTCATGGACTATTACTCACTGTTTTGGGGTCCTGGAGTGATTTTCACGATCGACGAACCCTGAGGTGCGTTTACGTGTCGGTCATCAACACTCGCAGTTTTGGCCGATTCTGACACATTTCATGGACTATTACTCACTGTTTTGGGGTCCTGGAGTGATTTTCACGATCGACGAACCCTGAGGTGCGTTTACGTGTCGGTGATCAACACTCGCAGTTTTGGCCGATTCTGACCCGTTTCATGGACTATTACTCACTGTTTTGGGGTCCGAGAGTGATTTTCACGATCGACGAACCCTGAGGTGCGTTTACGTGTCGGTCATCAACACTCGCAGTTTTGGCCGATTCTGACACGTTTCGTGGACTATTACTCACTGTTTTGGGGCCCCAGAGTGATTTTCACGATCGACGAACCCCGAGGTGCGTTTACGTGTCGGTCATCAACACTCGCAGTTTTGACCGATTCTGTCCTGTTTCATGGACTATTACTTATTGTATTGGTGTCCCGGACTGATTTCCATGATTGACGAACCCCGAGGTGCGTTTACGTGTCGGTCATCAACACTCGCAGTTTTGACCGATTCTGTCCTGTTTCATGGACTATTACTTATTGTATTGGTGTCCCGGACTGATTTCCATGATTGACGAACCCCGAGGTGCGTTTACGTGTCGGTCATCAACACTCGCAGTTTTGGCCGATTCTGACACATTTCATGGACTATTACTCACTGTTTTGGGGTCCTGGAGTGATTTTCACGATCGACGAACCCTGAGGTGCGTTTACGTGTCGGTCATCAACACTCGCAGTTTTGGCCGATTCTGACACGTTTCGTGGACTATTACTCACTGTTTTGGGGCCCCAGAGTGATTTTCACGATCGACGAACCCCGAGGTGTGTTTACGTGTCGGTCATCAACACTCGCAGTTTTGGCCGATTCTGACCCGTTTCATGGACTATTACACACTGTTTTGGGGTCCTGGAGTGATTTCCACGATCGACGAACCCCGAAGTGCGTTTACGTGTCGGTCATCAACACTCGCAGTTTTGACCGATTCTGTGCTGTTTCATGGACTATTACTGACTGTATTGGTGTCCCAGAGTGATTTTCATGATTGATGAACCCCGGGGTGCGTTTACTTGTCGGTCATAAACACTCGCAGTTTTGGCCGATTCTGACACGTTTCGTGGACTATTACTCACTGTTTTGGGGTCCTGGACTGATTTTCACGATTGACGAACCCCGGGGTGCGCTTACTTGTCGGTCATCGACACTCGCAGTTTTGACCGATTCTGACACGTTTCGTGGACTAGTACTCACTGTTTGGGGGTCCCAGAGTAATTTTCACGATCGACGAACCCCGAGGTGCGTTTACGTGTCCATCATCAACACTCGCAGTTTTGACCGATTCTGTCCTGTTTCATGGACTATTACTCACTGTTTTGGGGTCCTGGAGTGATTTTCATGATTGATGAACCCCGGGGTGCGTTTACTTGTCGGTCATAAACACTCGCAGTTTTGGCCGATTCTGACACGTTTCGTGGACTATTACTCACTGTTTTGGGGTCCTGGACTGATTTTCACGATTGACGAACCCCGGGGTGCGCTTACTTGTCGGTCATCGACACTCGCAGTTTTGACCGATTCTGACACGTTTCGTGGACTATTACTGACTGTATTGGTGTCCCAGAGTAATTTTCACGATCGACGAACCCCGAGGTGCGTTTACGTGTCCATCATCAACACTCGCAGTTTTGACCGATTCTGTCCTGTTTCATGGACTATTACTGACTGTATTGGTGTCCCGGACTGATTTCCATGATTGACGAACCCCGAGGTGTGTTTAAATGTCGGTCATAAACACTCGCTGTTTTGGCCCATTCTGGCCCGTTTCGTGGACTATTACTCACTGTTTTGGGGCCCCAGAGTGATTTTCACGATCGACGAACCCCGAGGTGCGTTTACGTGTCCGTCATCAACACTCGTAGTTTTGGCCGATTCTGACCCGTTTCATGGACTATTACACACTGTTTTGGGGTCCTGGAGTGATTTCCACGATTGACGAACCCCGAAGTGCGTTTACGTGTCGGTCATCAACACTCGCAGTTTTGACCGATTCTGTCCTGTTTCATGGACTATTACTGACTGTATTGGTGTCCCAGAGTGATTTTCACGATTGACGAACCCCGAGGTGCGTTTACGTGTCGGTCATCAACACTCGCAGTTTTGGCCGATTCTGACACGTTTCATGGACTATTACTCACTGTTTTGGGGTCCTGGAGTGATTTTCACGATCGACGAACCCTGAGGTGCGTTTACGTGTCGGTCATCAACACTCGCAGTTTTGGCCGATTCTGACACGTTTCGTGGACTATTACTCACTGTTTTGGGGCCCCAGAGTGATTTTCACGATCGACGAACCCCGAGGTGCGTTTACGTGTCGGTCATCAACACTCGCAGTTTTGACCGATTCTGTCCTGTTTCATGGACTATTACTTATTGTATTGGTGTCCCGGACTGATTTCCATGATTGACGAACCCCGAGGTGCGTTTACGTGTCGGTCATCAACACTCGCAGTTTTGACCGATTCTGTCCTGTTTCATGGACTATTACTTATTGTATTGGTGTCCCGGACTGATTTCCATGATTGACGAACCCCGAGGTGCGTTTACGTGTCGGTCATCAACACTCGCAGTTTTGGCCGATTCTGACACATTTCATGGACTATTACTCACTGTTTTGGGGTCCTGGAGTGATTTTCACGATCGACGAACCCTGAGGTGCGTTTACGTGTCGGTCATCAACACTCGCAGTTTTGGCCGATTCTGACACGTTTCGTGGACTATTACTCACTGTTTTGGGGCCCCAGAGTGATTTTCACGATCGACGAACCCCGAGGTGTGTTTACGTGTCGGTCATCAACACTCGCAGTTTTGGCCGATTCTGACCCGTTTCATGGACTATTACACACTGTTTTGGGGTCCTGGAGTGATTTCCACGATCGACGAACCCCGAAGTGCGTTTACGTGTCGGTCATCAACACTCGCAGTTTTGACCGATTCTGTGCTGTTTCCTGGACTATTACTGACTGTATTGGTGTCCCAGAGTGATTTTCATGATTGATGAACCCCGGGGTGCGTTTACTTGTCGGTCATAAACACTCGCAGTTTTGGCCGATTCTGACACGTTTCGTGGACTATTACTCACTGTTTTGGGGTCCTGGACTGATTTTCACGATTGACGAACCCCGGGGTGCGCTTACTTGTCGGTCATCGACACTCGCAGTTTTGACCGATTCTGACACGTTTCGTGGACTAGTACTCACTGTTTGGGGGTCCCAGAGTAATTTTCACGATCGACGAACCCCGAGGTGCGTTTACGTGTCCATCATCAACACTCGCAGTTTTGACCGATTCTGTCCTGTTTCATGGACTATTACTCACTGTTTTGGGGTCCTGGAGTGATTTTCATGATTGATGAACCCCGGGGTGCGTTTACTTGTCGGTCATAAACACTCGCAGTTTTGGCCGATTCTGACACGTTTCGTGGACTATTACTCACTGTTTTGGGGTCCTGGACTGATTTTCACGATTGACGAACCCCGGGGTGCGCTTACTTGTCGGTCATCGACACTCGCAGTTTTGACCGATTCTGACACGTTTCGTGGACTATTACTGACTGTATTGGTGTCCCAGAGTAATTTTCACGATCGACGAACCCCGAGGTGCGTTTACGTGTCCATCATCAACACTCGCAGTTTTGACCGATTCTGTCCTGTTTCATGGACTATTACTGACTGTATTGGTGTCCCGGACTGATTTCCATGATTGACGAACCCCGAGGTGTGTTTAAATGTCGGTCATAAACACTCGCTGTTTTGGCCCATTCTGGCCCGTTTCGTGGACTATTACTCACTGTTTTGGGGCCCCAGAGTGATTTTCACGATCGACGAACCCCGAGGTGCGTTTACGTGTCCGTCATCAACACTCGTAGTTTTGGCCGATTCTGACCCGTTTCATGGACTATTACACACTGTTTTGGGGTCCTGGAGTGATTTCCACGATTGACGAACCCCGAAGTGCGTTTACGTGTCGGTCATCAACACTCGCAGTTTTGACCGATTCTGTCCTGTTTCATGGACTATTACTGACTGTATTGGTGTCCCAGAGTGATTTTCACGATTGACGAACCCCGAGGTGCGTTTACGTGTCGGTCATCAACACTCGCAGTTTTGGCCGATTCTGACACGTTTCATGGACTATTACTCACTGTTTTGGGGTCCTGGAGTGATTTTCACGATCGACGAACCCTGAGGTGCGTTTACGTGTCGGTCATCAACACTCGCAGTTTTGGCCGATTCTGACACGTTTCGTGGACTATTACTCACTGTTTTGGGGCCCCAGAGTGATTTTCACGATCGACGAACCCCGAGGTGTGTTTACGTGTCGGTCATCAACACTCGCAGTTTTGGCCGATTCTGACCCGTTTCATGGACTATTACACACTGTTTTGGGGTCCTGGAGTGATTTCCACGATCGACGAACCCCGAAGTGCGTTTACGTGTCGGTCATCAACACTCGCAGTTTTGACCGATTCTGTCCTGTTTCATGGACTATTACTTATTGTATTGGTGTCCCGGACTGATTTCCATGATTGACGAACCCCGAGGTGCGTTTACGTGTCGGTCATCAACACTCGCAGTTTTGGCCGATTCTGACACATTTCATGGACTATTACTCACTGTTTTGGGGTCCTGGAGTGATTTTCACGATCGACGAACCCTGAGGTGCGTTTACGTGTCGGTCATCAACACTCGCAGTTTTGGCCGATTCTGACACGTTTCGTGGACTATTACTCACTGTTTTGGGGCCCCAGAGTGATTTTCACGATCGACGAACCCCGAGGTGTGTTTACGTGTCGGTCATCAACACTCGCAGTTTTGGCCGATTCTGACCCGTTTCATGGACTATTACACACTGTTTTGGGGTCCTGGAGTGATTTCCACGATCGACGAACCCCGAAGTGCGTTTACGTGTCGGTCATCAACACTCGCAGTTTTGACCGATTCTGTGCTGTTTCATGGACTATTACTGACTGTATTGGTGTCCCAGAGTGATTTTCATGATTGATGAACCCCGGGGTGCGTTTACTTGTCGGTCATAAACACTCGCAGTTTTGGCCGATTCTGACACGTTTCGTGGACTATTACTCACTGTTTTGGGGTCCTGGACTGATTTTCACGATTGACGAACCCCGGGGTGCGCTTACTTGTCGGTCATCGACACTCGCAGTTTTGACCGATTCTGACACGTTTCGTGGACTAGTACTCACTGTTTGGGGGTCCCAGAGTAATTTTCACGATCGACGAACCCCGAGGTGCGTTTACGTGTCCATCATCAACACTCGCAGTTTTGACCGATTCTGTCCTGTTTCATGGACTATTACTCACTGTTTTGGGGTCCTGGAGTGATTTTCATGATTGATGAACCCCGGGGTGCGTTTACTTGTCGGTCATAAACACTCGCAGTTTTGGCCGATTCTGACACGTTTCGTGGACTATTACTCACTGTTTTGGGGTCCTGGACTGATTTTCACGATTGACGAACCCCGGGGTGCGCTTACTTGTCGGTCATCGACACTCGCAGTTTTGACCGATTCTGACACGTTTCGTGGACTATTACTGACTGTATTGGTGTCCCAGAGTAATTTTCACGATCGACGAACCCCGAGGTGCGTTTACGTGTCCATCATCAACACTCGCAGTTTTGACCGATTCTGTCCTGTTTCATGGACTATTACTGACTGTATTGGTGTCCCGGACTGATTTCCATGATTGACGAACCCCGAGGTGTGTTTAAATGTCGGTCATAAACACTCGCTGTTTTGGCCCATTCTGGCCCGTTTCGTGGACTATTACTCACTGTTTTGGGGCCCCAGAGTGATTTTCACGATCGACGAACCCCGAGGTGCGTTTACGTGTCCGTCATCAACACTCGTAGTTTTGGCCGATTCTGACCCGTTTCATGGACTATTACACACTGTTTTGGGGTCCTGGAGTGATTTCCACGATTGACGAACCCCGAAGTGCGTTTACGTGTCGGTCATCAACACTCGCAGTTTTGACCGATTCTGTCCTGTTTCATGGACTATTACTGACTGTATTGGTGTCCCAGAGTGATTTTCACGATTGACGAACCCCGAGGTGCGTTTACGTGTCGGTCATCAACACTCGCAGTTTTGGCCGATTCTGACACGTTTCATGGACTATTACTCACTGTTTTGGGGTCCTGGAGTGATTTTCACGATCGACGAACCCTGAGGTGCGTTTACGTGTCGGTCATCAACACTCGCAGTTTTGGCCGATTCTGACACGTTTCGTGGACTATTACTCACTGTTTTGGGGCCCCAGAGTGATTTTCACGATCGACGAACCCCGAGGTGTGTTTACGTGTCGGTCATCAACACTCGCAGTTTTGGCCGATTCTGACCCGTTTCATGGACTATTACACACTGTTTTGGGGTCCTGGAGTGATTTCCACGATCGACGAACCCCGAAGTGCGTTTACGTGTCGGTCATCAACACTCGCAGTTTTGACCGATTCTGTGCTGTTTCATGGACTATTACTGACTGTATTGGTGTCCCGGAGTGATTTTCATGATTGATGAACCCCGGGGTGCGTTTACTTGTCGGTCATAAACACTCGCAGTTTTGGCCGATTCTGACACGTTTCGTGGACTATTACTCACTGTTTTGGGGTCCTGGACTGATTTTCACGATTGACGAACCCCGGGGTGCGCTTACTTGTCGGTCATCGACACTCGCAGTTTTGACCGATTCTGACACGTTTCGTGGACTAGTACTCACTGTTTGGGGGTCCCAGAGTAATTTTCACGATCGACGAACCCCGAGGTGCGTTTACGTGTCCATCATCAACACTCGCAGTTTTGACCGATTCTGTCCTGTTTCATGGACTATTACTCACTGTTTTGGGGTCCTGGAGTGATTTTCATGATTGATGAACCCCGGGGTGCGTTTACTTGTCGGTCATAAACACTCGCAGTTTTGGCCGATTCTGACACGTTTCGTGGACTATTACTCACTGTTTTGGGGTCCTGGACTGATTTTCACGATTGACGAACCCCGGGGTGCGCTTACTTGTCGGTCATCGACACTCGCAGTTTTGACCGATTCTGACACGTTTCGTGGACTATTACTGACTGTATTGGTGTCCCAGAGTAATTTTCACGATCGACGAACCCCGAGGTGCGTTTACGTGTCCATCATCAACACTCGCAGTTTTGACCGATTCTGTCCTGTTTCATGGACTATTACTGACTGTATTGGTGTCCCGGACTGATTTCCATGATTGACGAACCCCGAGGTGTGTTTAAATGTCGGTCATAAACACTCGCTGTTTTGGCCCATTCTGGCCCGTTTCGTGGACTATTACTCACTGTTTTGGGGCCCCAGAGTGATTTTCACGATCGACGAACCCCGAGGTGCGTTTACGTGTCCGTCATCAACACTCGTAGTTTTGGCCGATTCTGACCCGTTTCATGGACTATTACACACTGTTTTGGGGTCCTGGAGTGATTTCCACGATTGACGAACCCCGAAGTGCGTTTACGTGTCGGTCATCAACACTCGCAGTTTTGACCGATTCTGTCCTGTTTCATGGACTATTACTGACTGTATTGGTGTCCCAGAGTGATTTTCACGATTGACGAACCCCGAGGTGCGTTTACGTGTCGGTCATCAACACTCGCAGTTTTGGCCGATTCTGACACGTTTCATGGACTATTACTCACTGTTTTGGGGTCCTGGAGTGATTTCCACGATTGACGAATCCCGGGATGTGTTTACGTGTCGGTCATCAACACTCGCAGTTTTGGCCGATTCTGACACGTTTCGTGGACTAGTACTCACTGTTTTGGGGTCCCAGAGTAATTTTCACGATCGACGAACCCCGAGGTGCGTTTACGTGTCGGTCATCAACACTCGCAGTTTTGACCGATTCTGTCCTGTTTCATGGACTATTACTTATTGTATTGGTGTCCCGGACTGATTTCCATGATTGACGAACCCCGAGGTGCGTTTACGTGTCGGTCATCAACACTCGCAGTTTTGGCCGATTCTGACACATTTCATGGACTATTACTCACTGTTTTGGGGTCCTGGAGTGATTTTCACGATCGACGAACCCTGAGGTGCGTTTACGTGTCGGTCATCAACACTCGCAGTTTTGGCCGATTCTGACACGTTTCGTGGACTATTACTCACTGTTTTGGGGCCCCAGAGTGATTTTCACGATCGACGAACCCCGAGGTGCGTTTACGTGTCGGTCATCAACACTCGCTGTTTTGACCGATTCTGTCCTGTTTCATGGACTATTACTTATTGTATTGGTGTCCCGGACTGATTTCCATGATTGACGAACCCCGAGGTGCGTTTACGTGTCGGTCATCAACACTCGCAGTTTTGGCCGATTCTGACACATTTCATGGACTATTACTCACTGTTTTGGGGTCCTGGAGTGATTTTCACGATCGACGAACCCTGAGGTGCGTTTACGTGTCGGTCATCAACACTCGCACTTTTGGCCGATTCTGACACGTTTCGTGGACTATTACTCACTGTTTTGGGGCCCCAGAGTGATTTTCACGATCGACGAACCCCGAGGTGTGTTTACGTGTCCGTCATCAACACTCGCAGTTTTGGCCGATTCTGACCCGTTTCATGGACTATTACACACTGTTTTGGGGTCCTGGAGTGATTTCCACGATCGACGAACCCCGAAGTGCGTTTACGTGTCGGTCATCAACACTCGCAGTTTTGACCGATTCTGTCCTGTTTCATGGACTATTACTGACTGTATTGGTGTCCCAGAGTGATTTTCATGATTGATGAACCCCGGGGTGCGTTTACTTGTCGGTCATAAACACTCGCAGTTTTGGCCGATTCTGACACGTTTCGTGGACTATTACTCACTGTTTTGGGGTCCTGGACTGATTTTCACGATTGACGAACCCCGGGGTGCGCTTACTTGTCGGTCATCGACACTCGCAGTTTTGACCGATTCTGACACGTTTCGTGGACTAGTACTCACTGTTTGGGGGTCCCAGAGTAATTTTCACGATCGACGAACCCCGAGGTGCGTTTACGTGTCCATCATCAACACTCGCAGTTTTGACCGATTCTGTCCTGTTTCATGGACTATTACTCACTGTTTTGGGGTCCTGGAGTGATTTTCATGATTGATGAACCCCGGGGTGCGTTTACTTGTCGGTCATAAACACTCGCAGTTTTGGCCGATTCTGACACGTTTCGTGGACTATTACTCACTGTTTTGGGGTCCTGGACTGATTTTCACGATTGACGAACCCCGGGGTGCGCTTACTTGTCGGTCATCGACACTCGCAGTTTTGACCGATTCTGACACGTTTCGTGGACTATTACTGACTGTATTGGTGTCCCAGAGTAATTTTCACGATCGACGAACCCCGAGGTGCGTTTACGTGTCCATCATCAACACTCGCAGTTTTGACCGATTCTGTCCTGTTTCATGGACTATTACTGACTGTATTGGTGTCCCGGACTGATTTCCATGATTGACGAACCCCGAGGTGTGTTTAAATGTCGGTCATAAACACTCGCTGTTTTGGCCCATTCTGGCCCGTTTCGTGGACTATTACTCACTGTTTTGGGGCCCCAGAGTGATTTTCACGATCGACGAACCCCGAGGTGCGTTTACGTGTCCGTCATCAACACTCGTAGTTTTGGCCGATTCTGACCCGTTTCATGGACTATTACACACTGTTTTGGGGTCCTGGAGTGATTTCCACGATTGACGAACCCCGAAGTGCGTTTACGTGTCGGTCATCAACACTCGCAGTTTTGACCGATTCTGTCCTGTTTCATGGACTATTACTGACTGTATTGGTGTCCCAGAGTGATTTTCACGATTGACGAACCCCGAGGTGCGTTTACTTGTCGGTCATCAACACTCGCAGTTTTGGCCGATTCTGACACGTTTCATGGACTATTACTCACTGTTTTGGGGTCCTGGAGTGATTTCCACGATTGACGAATCCCGGGATGTGTTTACGTGTCGGTCATCAACACTCGCAGTTTTGGCCGATTCTGACACGTTTCGTGGACTAGTACTCACTGTTTTGGGGTCCCAGAGTAATTTTCACGATCGACGAACCCCGAGGTGCGTTTACGTGTCGGTCATCAACACTCGCAGTTTTGACCGATTCTGTCCTGTTTCATGGACTATTACTTATTGTATTGGTGTCCCGGACTGATTTCCATGATTGACGAACCCCGAGGTGCGTTTACGTGTCGGTCATCAACACTCGCAGTTTTGGCCGATTCTGACACATTTCATGGACTATTACTCACTGTTTTGGGGTCCTGGAGTGATTTTCACGATCGACGAACCCTGAGGTGCGTTTACGTGTCGGTCATCAACACTCGCAGTTTTGGCCGATTCTGACACGTTTCGTGGACTATTACTCACTGTTTTGGGGCCCCAGAGTGATTTTCACGATCGACGAACCCCGAGGTGCGTTTACGTGTCGGTCATCAACACTCGCAGTTTTGACCGATTCTGTCCTGTTTCATGGACTATTACTTATTGTATTGGTGTCCCGGACTGATTTCCATGATTGACGAACCCCGAGGTGCGTTTACGTGTCGGTCATCAACACTCGCAGTTTTGGCCGATTCTGACACATTTCATGGACTATTACTCACTGTTTTGGGGTCCTGGAGTGATTTTCACGATCGACGAACCCTGAGGTGCGTTTACGTGTCGGTCATCAACACTCGCAGTTTTGGCCGATTCTGACACGTTTCGTGGACTATTACTCACTGTTTTGGGGCCCCAGAGTGATTTTCACGATCGACGAACCCCGAGGTGCGTTTACGTGTCGGTCATCAACACTCGCTGTTTTGACCGATTCTGTCCTGTTTCATGGACTATTACTTATTGTATTGGTGTCCCGGACTGATTTCCATGATTGACGAACCCCGAGGTGCGTTTACGTGTCGGTCATCAACACTCGCAGTTTTGGCCGATTCTGACACATTTCATGGACTATTACTCACTGTTTTGGGGTCCTGGAGTGATTTTCACGATCGACGAACCCTGAGGTGCGTTTACGTGTCGGTCATCAACACTCGCACTTTTGGCCGATTCTGACACGTTTCGTGGACTATTACTCACTGTTTTGGGGCCCCAGAGTGATTTTCACGATCGACGAACCCCGAGGTGTGTTTACGTGTCCGTCATCAACACTCGCAGTTTTGGCCGATTCTGACCCGTTTCATGGACTATTACACACTGTTTTGGGGTCCTGGAGTGATTTCCACGATCGACGAACCCCGAAGTGCGTTTACGTGTCGGTCATCAACACTCGCAGTTTTGACCGATTCTGTCCTGTTTCATGGACTATTACTGACTGTATTGGTGTCCCAGAGTGATTTTCATGATTGATGAACCCCGGGGTGCGTTTACTTGTCGGTCATAAACACTCGCAGTTTTGGCCGATTCTGACACGTTTCGTGGACTATTACTCACTGTTTTGGGGTCCTGGACTGATTTTCACGATTGACGAACCCCGGGGTGCGCTTACTTGTCGGTCATCGACACTCGCAGTTTTGACCGATTCTGACACGTTTCGTGGACTAGTACTCACTGTTTGGGGGTCCCAGAGTAATTTTCACGATCGACGAACCCCGAGGTGCGTTTACGTGTCCATCATCAACACTCGCAGTTTTGACCGATTCTGTCCTGTTTCATGGACTATTACTCACTGTTTTGGGGTCCTGGAGTGATTTTCATGATTGATGAACCCCGGGGTGCGTTTACTTGTCGGTCATAAACACTCGCAGTTTTGGCCGATTCTGACACGTTTCGTGGACTATTACTCACTGTTTTGGGGTCCTGGACTGATTTTCACGATTGACGAACCCCGGGGTGCGCTTACTTGTCGGTCATCGACACTCGCAGTTTTGACCGATTCTGACACGTTTCGTGGACTATTACTGACTGTATTGGTGTCCCAGAGTAATTTTCACGATCGACGAACCCCGAGGTGCGTTTACGTGTCCATCATCAACACTCGCAGTTTTGACCGATTCTGTCCTGTTTCATGGACTATTACTGACTGTATTGGTGTCCCGGACTGATTTCCATGATTGACGAACCCCGAGGTGTGTTTAAATGTCGGTCATAAACACTCGCTGTTTTGGCCCATTCTGGCCCGTTTCGTGGACTATTACTCACTGTTTTGGGGCCCCAGAGTGATTTTCACGATCGACGAACCCCGAGGTGCGTTTACGTGTCCGTCATCAACACTCGTAGTTTTGGCCGATTCTGACCCGTTTCATGGACTATTACACACTGTTTTGGGGTCCTGGAGTGATTTCCACGATTGACGAACCCCGAAGTGCGTTTACGTGTCGGTCATCAACACTCGCAGTTTTGACCGATTCTGTCCTGTTTCATGGACTATTACTGACTGTATTGGTGTCCCAGAGTGATTTTCACGATTGACGAACCCCGAGGTGCGTTTACTTGTCGGTCATCAACACTCGCAGTTTTGGCCGATTCTGACACGTTTCATGGACTATTACTCACTGTTTTGGGGTCCTGGAGTGATTTCCACGATTGACGAATCCCGGGATGTGTTTACGTGTCGGTCATCAACACTCGCAGTTTTGGCCGATTCTGACACGTTTCGTGGACTAGTACTCACTGTTTTGGGGTCCCAGAGTAATTTTCACGATCGACGAACCCCGAGGTGCGTTTACGTGTCGGTCATCAACACTCGCAGTTTTGACCGATTCTGTCCTGTTTCATGGACTATTACTTATTGTATTGGTGTCCCGGACTGATTTCCATGATTGACGAACCCCGAGGTGCGTTTACGTGTCGGTCATCAACACTCGCAGTTTTGGCCGATTCTGACACATTTCATGGACTATTACTCACTGTTTTGGGGTCCTGGAGTGATTTTCACGATCGACGAACCCTGAGGTGCGTTTACGTGTCGGTCATCAACACTCGCAGTTTTGGCCGATTCTGACACGTTTCGTGGACTATTACTCACTGTTTTGGGGCCCCAGAGTGATTTTCACGATCGACGAACCCCGAGGTGCGTTTACGTGTCGGTCATCAACACTCGCAGTTTTGACCGATTCTGTCCTGTTTCATGGACTATTACTTATTGTATTGGTGTCCCGGACTGATTTCCATGATTGACGAACCCCGAGGTGCGTTTACGTGTCGGTCATCAACACTCGCAGTTTTGGCCGATTCTGACACATTTCATGGACTATTACTCACTGTTTTGGGGTCCTGGAGTGATTTTCACGATCGACGAACCCTGAGGTGCGTTTACGTGTCGGTCATCAACACTCGCAGTTTTGGCCGATTCTGACACGTTTCGTGGACTATTACTCACTGTTTTGGGGCCCCAGAGTGATTTTCACGATCGACGAACCCCGAGGTGTGTTTACGTGTCGGTCATCAACACTCGCAGTTTTGGCCGATTCTGACCCGTTTCATGGACTATTACACACTGTTTTGGGGTCCTGGAGTGATTTCCACGATCGACGAACCCCGAAGTGCGTTTACGTGTCGGTCATCAACACTCGCAGTTTTGACCGATTCTGTCCTGTTTCATGGACTATTACTGACTGTATTGGTGTCCCAGAGTGATTTTCATGATTGATGAACCCCGGGGTGCGTTTACTTGTCGGTCATAAACACTCGCAGTTTTGGCCGATTCTGACACGTTTCGTGGACTATTACTCACTGTTTTGGGGTCCTGGACTGATTTTCACGATTGACGAACCCCGGGGTGCGCTTACTTGTCGGTCATCGACACTCGCAGTTTTGACCGATTCTGACACGTTTCGTGGACTAGTACTCACTGTTTGGGGGTCCCAGAGTAATTTTCACGATCGACGAACCCCGAGGTGCGTTTACGTGTCCATCATCAACACTCGCAGTTTTGACCGATTCTGTCCTGTTTCATGGACTATTACTCACTGTTTTGGGGTCCTGGAGTGATTTTCATGATTGATGAACCCCGGGGTGCGTTTACTTGTCGGTCATAAACACTCGCAGTTTTGGCCGATTCTGACACGTTTCGTGGACTATTACTCACTGTTTTGGGGTCCTGGACTGATTTTCACGATTGACGAACCCCGGGGTGCGCTTACTTGTCGGTCATCGACACTCGCAGTTTTGACCGATTCTGACACGTTTCGTGGACTATTACTGACTGTATTGGTGTCCCAGAGTAATTTTCACGATCGACGAACCCCGAGGTGCGTTTACGTGTCCATCATCAACACTCGCAGTTTTGACCGATTCTGTCCTGTTTCATGGACTATTACTGACTGTATTGGTGTCCCGGACTGATTTCCATGATTGACGAACCCCGAGGTGTGTTTAAATGTCGGTCATAAACACTCGCTGTTTTGGCCCATTCTGGCCCGTTTCGTGGACTATTACTCACTGTTTTGGGGCCCCAGAGTGATTTTCACGATCGACGAACCCCGAGGTGCGTTTACGTGTCCGTCATCAACACTCGTAGTTTTGGCCGATTCTGACCCGTTTCATGGACTATTACACACTGTTTTGGGGTCCTGGAGTGATTTCCACGATTGACGAACCCCGAAGTGCGTTTACGTGTCGGTCATCAACACTCGCAGTTTTGACCGATTCTGTCCTGTTTCATGGACTATTACTGACTGTATTGGTGTCCCAGAGTGATTTTCACGATTGACGAACCCCGAGGTGCGTTTACGTGTCGGTCATCAACACTCGCAGTTTTGGCCGATTCTGACACATTTCATGGACTATTACTCACTGTTTTGGGGTCCTGGAGTGATTTTCACGATCGACGAACCCTGAGGTGCGTTTACGTGTCGGTCATCAACACTCGCAGTTTTGGCCGATTCTGACACGTTTCGTGGACTAGTACTCACTGTTTTGGGGTCCCAGAGTAATTTTCACGATCGACGAACCCCGAGGTGCGTTTACGTGTCGGTCATCAACACTCGCAGTTTTGACCGATTCTGTCCTGTTTCATGGACTATTACTTATTGTATTGGTGTCCCGGACTGATTTCCATGATTGACGAACCCCGAGGTGCGTTTACGTGTCGGTCATCAACACTCGCAGTTTTGGCCGATTCTGACACATTTCATGGACTATTACTCACTGTTTTGGGGTCCTGGAGTGATTTTCACGATCGACGAACCCTGAGGTGCGTTTACGTGTCGGTCATCAACACTCGCAGTTTTGGCCGATTCTGACACGTTTCGTGGACTATTACTCACTGTTTTGGGGCCCCAGAGTGATTTTCACGATCGACGAACCCCGAGGTGCGTTTACGTGTCGGTCATCAACACTCGCAGTTTTGACCGATTCTGTCCTGTTTCATGGACTATTACTTATTGTATTGGTGTCCCGGACTGATTTCCATGATTGACGAACCCCGAGGTGCGTTTACGTGTCGGTCATCAACACTCGCAGTTTTGGCCGATTCTGACACATTTCATGGACTATTACTCACTGTTTTGGGGTCCTGGAGTGATTTTCACGATCGACGAACCCTGAGGTGCGTTTACGTGTCGGTCATCAACACTCGCAGTTTTGGCCGATTCTGACACGTTTCGTGGACTATTACTCACTGTTTTGGGGCCCCAGAGTGATTTTCACGATCGACGAACCCCGAGGTGTGTTTACGTGTCGGTCATCAACACTCGCAGTTTTGGCCGATTCTGACCCGTTTCATGGACTATTACACACTGTTTTGGGGTCCTGGAGTGATTTCCACGATCGACGAACCCCGAAGTGCGTTTACGTGTCGGTCATCAACACTCGCAGTTTTGACCGATTCTGTCCTGTTTCATGGACTATTACTGACTGTATTGGTGTCCCAGAGTGATTTTCATGATTGATGAACCCCGGGGTGCGTTTACTTGTCGGTCATAAACACTCGCAGTTTTGGCCGATTCTGACACGTTTCGTGGACTATTACTCACTGTTTTGGGGTCCTGGACTGATTTTCACGATTGACGAACCCCGGGGTGCGCTTACTTGTCGGTCATCGACACTCGCAGTTTTGACCGATTCTGACACGTTTCGTGGACTAGTACTCACTGTTTGGGGGTCCCAGAGTAATTTTCACGATCGACGAACCCCGAGGTGCGTTTACGTGTCCATCATCAACACTCGCAGTTTTGACCGATTCTGTCCTGTTTCATGGACTATTACTCACTGTTTTGGGGTCCTGGAGTGATTTTCATGATTGATGAACCCCGGGGTGCGTTTACTTGTCGGTCATAAACACTCGCAGTTTTGGCCGATTCTGACACGTTTCGTGGACTATTACTCACTGTTTTGGGGTCCTGGACTGATTTTCACGATTGACGAACCCCGGGGTGCGCTTACTTGTCGGTCATCGACACTCGCAGTTTTGACCGATTCTGACACGTTTCGTGGACTATTACTGACTGTATTGGTGTCCCAGAGTAATTTTCACGATCGACGAACCCCGAGGTGCGTTTACGTGTCCATCATCAACACTCGCAGTTTTGACCGATTCTGTCCTGTTTCATGGACTATTACTGACTGTATTGGTGTCCCGGACTGATTTCCATGATTGACGAACCCCGAGGTGTGTTTAAATGTCGGTCATAAACACTCGCTGTTTTGGCCCATTCTGGCCCGTTTCGTGGACTATTACTCACTGTTTTGGGGCCCCAGAGTGATTTTCACGATCGACGAACCCCGAGGTGCGTTTACGTGTCCGTCATCAACACTCGTAGTTTTGGCCGATTCTGACCCGTTTCATGGACTATTACACACTGTTTTGGGGTCCTGGAGTGATTTCCACGATTGACGAACCCCGAAGTGCGTTTACGTGTCGGTCATCAACACTCGCAGTTTTGACCGATTCTGTCCTGTTTCATGGACTATTACTGACTGTATTGGTGTCCCAGAGTGATTTTCACGATTGACGAACCCCGAGGTGCGTTTACGTGTCGGTCATCAACACTCGCAGTTTTGGCCGATTCTGACACATTTCATGGACTATTACTCACTGTTTTGGGGTCCTGGAGTGATTTTCACGATCGACGAACCCTGAGGTGCGTTTACGTGTCGGTCATCAACACTCGCAGTTTTGGCCGATTCTGACACGTTTCGTGGACTAGTACTCACTGTTTTGGGGTCCCAGAGTAATTTTCACGATCGACGAACCCCGAGGTGCGTTTACGTGTCGGTCATCAACACTCGCAGTTTTGACCGATTCTGTCCTGTTTCATGGACTATTACTTATTGTATTGGTGTCCCGGACTGATTTCCATGATTGACGAACCCCGAGGTGCGTTTACGTGTCGGTCATCAACACTCGCAGTTTTGGCCGATTCTGACACATTTCATGGACTATTACTCACTGTTTTGGGGTCCTGGAGTGATTTTCACGATCGACGAACCCTGAGGTGCGTTTACGTGTCGGTCATCAACACTCGCAGTTTTGGCCGATTCTGACACGTTTCGTGGACTATTACTCACTGTTTTGGGGCCCCAGAGTGATTTTCACGATCGACGAACCCCGAGGTGCGTTTACGTGTCGGTCATCAACACTCGCAGTTTTGACCGATTCTGTCCTGTTTCATGGACTATTACTTATTGTATTGGTGTCCCGGACTGATTTCCATGATTGACGAACCCCGAGGTGCGTTTACGTGTCGGTCATCAACACTCGCAGTTTTGGCCGATTCTGACACATTTCATGGACTATTACTCACTGTTTTGGGGTCCTGGAGTGATTTTCACGATCGACGAACCCTGAGGTGCGTTTACGTGTCGGTCATCAACACTCGCAGTTTTGGCCGATTCTGACACGTTTCGTGGACTATTACTCACTGTTTTGGGGCCCCAGAGTGATTTTCACGATCGACGAACCCCGAGGTGTGTTTACGTGTCGGTCATCAACACTCGCAGTTTTGGCCGATTCTGACCCGTTTCATGGACTATTACACACTGTTTTGGGGTCCTGGAGTGATTTCCACGATCGACGAACCCCGAAGTGCGTTTACGTGTCGGTCATCAACACTCGCAGTTTTGACCGATTCTGTCCTGTTTCATGGACTATTACTGACTGTATTGGTGTCCCAGAGTGATTTTCATGATTGATGAACCCCGGGGTGCGTTTACTTGTCGGTCATAAACACTCGCAGTTTTGGCCGATTCTGACACGTTTCGTGGACTATTACTCACTGTTTTGGGGTCCTGGACTGATTTTCACGATTGACGAACCCCGGGGTGCGCTTACTTGTCGGTCATCGACACTCGCAGTTTTGACCGATTCTGACACGTTTCGTGGACTAGTACTCACTGTTTGGGGGTCCCAGAGTAATTTTCACGATCGACGAACCCCGAGGTGCGTTTACGTGTCCATCATCAACACTCGCAGTTTTGACCGATTCTGTCCTGTTTCATGGACTATTACTCACTGTTTTGGGGTCCTGGAGTGATTTTCATGATTGATGAACCCCGGGGTGCGTTTACTTGTCGGTCATAAACACTCGCAGTTTTGGCCGATTCTGACACGTTTCGTGGACTATTACTCACTGTTTTGGGGTCCTGGACTGATTTTCACGATTGACGAACCCCGGGGTGCGCTTACTTGTCGGTCATCGACACTCGCAGTTTTGACCGATTCTGACACGTTTCGTGGACTATTACTGACTGTATTGGTGTCCCAGAGTAATTTTCACGATCGACGAACCCCGAGGTGCGTTTACGTGTCCATCATCAACACTCGCAGTTTTGACCGATTCTGTCCTGTTTCATGGACTATTACTGACTGTATTGGTGTCCCGGACTGATTTCCATGATTGACGAACCCCGAGGTGTGTTTAAATGTCGGTCATAAACACTCGCTGTTTTGGCCCATTCTGGCCCGTTTCGTGGACTATTACTCACTGTTTTGGGGCCCCAGAGTGATTTTCACGATCGACGAACCCCGAGGTGCGTTTACGTGTCCGTCATCAACACTCGTAGTTTTGGCCGATTCTGACCCGTTTCATGGACTATTACACACTGTTTTGGGGTCCTGGAGTGATTTCCACGATTGACGAACCCCGAAGTGCGTTTACGTGTCGGTCATCAACACTCGCAGTTTTGACCGATTCTGTCCTGTTTCATGGACTATTACTGACTGTATTGGTGTCCCAGAGTGATTTTCACGATTGACGAACCCCGAGGTGCGTTTACGTGTCGGTCATCAACACTCGCAGTTTTGGCCGATTCTGACACGTTTCGTGGACTATTACTCACTGTTTTGGGGCCCCAGAGTGATTTTCACGATCGACGAACCCCGAGGTGCGTTTACGTGTCGGTCATCAACACTCGCAGTTTTGACCGATTCTGTCCTGTTTCATGGACTATTACTTATTGTATTGGTGTCCCGGACTGATTTCCATGATTGACGAACCCCGAGGTGCGTTTACGTGTCGGTCATCAACACTCGCAGTTTTGGCCGATTCTGACACATTTCATGGACTATTACTCACTGTTTTGGGGTCCTGGAGTGATTTTCACGATCGACGAACCCTGAGGTGCGTTTACGTGTCGGTCATCAACACTCGCAGTTTTGGCCGATTCTGACACGTTTCGTGGACTATTACTCACTGTTTTGGGGCCCCAGAGTGATTTTCACGATCGACGAACCCCGAGGTGCGTTTACGTGTCGGTCATCAACACTCGCAGTTTTGACCGATTCTGTCCTGTTTCATGGACTATTACTTATTGTATTGGTGTCCCGGACTGATTTCCATGATTGACGAACCCCGAGGTGCGTTTACGTGTCGGTCATCAACACTCGCAGTTTTGGCCGATTCTGACACATTTCATGGACTATTACTCACTGTTTTGGGGTCCTGGAGTGATTTTCACGATCGACGAACCCTGAGGTGCGTTTACGTGTCGGTCATCAACACTCGCAGTTTTGGCCGATTCTGACACGTTTCGTGGACTATTACTCACTGTTTTGGGGCCCCAGAGTGATTTTCACGATCGACGAACCCCGAGGTGTGTTTACGTGTCGGTCATCAACACTCGCAGTTTTGGCCGATTCTGACCCGTTTCATGGACTATTACACACTGTTTTGGGGTCCTGGAGTGATTTCCACGATCGACGAACCCCGAAGTGCGTTTACGTGTCGGTCATCAACACTCGCAGTTTTGACCGATTCTGTCCTGTTTCATGGACTATTACTGACTGTATTGGTGTCCCAAAGTGATTTTCATGATTGATGAACCCCGGGGTGCGTTTACTTGTCGGTCATAAACACTCGCAGTTTTGGCCGATTCTGACACGTTTCGTGGACTATTACTCACTGTTTTGGGGTCCTGGACTGATTTTCACGATTGACGAACCCCGGGGTGCGCTTACTTGTCGGTCATCGACACTCGCAGTTTTGACCGATTCTGACACGTTTCGTGGACTAGTACTCACTGTTTGGGGGTCCCAGAGTAATTTTCACGATCGACGAACCCCGAGGTGCGTTTACGTGTCCATCATCAACACTCGCAGTTTTGACCGATTCTGTCCTGTTTCATGGACTATTACTCACTGTTTTGGGGTCCTGGAGTGATTTTCATGATTGATGAACCCCGGGGTGCGTTTACTTGTCGGTCATAAACACTCGCAGTTTTGGCCGATTCTGACACGTTTCGTGGACTATTACTCACTGTTTTGGGGTCCTGGACTGATTTTCACGATTGACGAACCCCGGGGTGCGCTTACTTGTCGGTCATCGACACTCGCAGTTTTGACCGATTCTGACACGTTTCGTGGACTATTACTGACTGTATTGGTGTCCCAGAGTAATTTTCACGATCGACGAACCCCGAGGTGCGTTTACGTGTCCATCATCAACACTCGCAGTTTTGACCGATTCTGTCCTGTTTCATGGACTATTACTGACTGTATTGGTGTCCCGGACTGATTTCCATGATTGACGAACCCCGAGGTGTGTTTAAATGTCGGTCATAAACACTCGCTGTTTTGGCCCATTCTGGCCCGTTTCGTGGACTATTACTCACTGTTTTGGGGCCCCAGAGTGATTTTCACGATCGACGAACCCCGAGGTGCGTTTACGTGTCCGTCATCAACACTCGTAGTTTTGGCCGATTCTGACCCGTTTCATGGACTATTACACACTGTTTTGGGGTCCTGGAGTGATTTCCACGATTGACGAACCCCGAAGTGCGTTTACGTGTCGGTCATCAACACTCGCAGTTTTGACCGATTCTGTCCTGTTTCATGGACTATTACTGACTGTATTGGTGTCCCAGAGTGATTTTCACGATTGACGAACCCCGAGGTGCGTTTACGTGTCGGTCATCAACACTCGCAGTTTTGGCCGATTCTGACACGTTTCATGGACTATTACTCACTGTTTTGGGGTCCTGGAGTGATTTTCACGATCGACGAACCCTGAGGTGCGTTTACGTGTCGGTCATCAACACTCGCAGTTTTGGCCGATTCTGACACGTTTCGTGGACTAGTACTCACTGTTTTGGGGTCCCAGAGTAATTTTCACGATCGACGAACCCCGAGGTGCGTTTACGTGTCGGTCATCAACACTCGCAGTTTTGACCGATTCTGTCCTGTTTCATGGACTATTACTTATTGTATTGGTGTCCCGGACTGATTTCCATGATTGACGAACCCCGAGGTGCGTTTACGTGTCGGTCATCAACACTCGCAGTTTTGGCCGATTCTGACACATTTCATGGACTATTACTCACTGTTTTGGGGTCCTGGAGTGATTTTCACGATCGACGAACCCTGAGGTGCGTTTACGTGTCGGTCATCAACACTCGCAGTTTTGGCCGATTCTGACACGTTTCGTGGACTATTACTCACTGTTTTGGGGCCCCAGAGTGATTTTCACGATCGACGAACCCCGAGGTGCGTTTACGTGTCGGTCATCAACACTCGCAGTTTTGACCGATTCTGTCCTGTTTCATGGACTATTACTTATTGTATTGGTGTCCCGGACTGATTTCCATGATTGACGAACCCCGAGGTGCGTTTACGTGTCGGTCATCAACACTCGCAGTTTTGGCCGATTCTGACACATTTCATGGACTATTACTCACTGTTTTGGGGTCCTGGAGTGATTTTCACGATCGACGAACCCTGAGGTGCGTTTACGTGTCGGTCATCAACACTCGCAGTTTTGGCCGATTCTGACACGTTTCGTGGACTATTACTCACTGTTTTGGGGCCCCAGAGTGATTTTCACGATCGACGAACCCCGAGGTGTGTTTACGTGTCGGTCATCAACACTCGCAGTTTTGGCCGATTCTGACCCGTTTCATGGACTATTACACACTGTTTTGGGGTCCTGGAGTGATTTCCACGATCGACGAACCCCGAAGTGCGTTTACGTGTCGGTCATCAACACTCGCAGTTTTGACCGATTCTGTCCTGTTTCATGGACTATTACTGACTGTATTGGTGTCCCAGAGTGATTTTCATGATTGATGAACCCCGGGGTGCGTTTACTTGTCGGTCATAAACACTCGCAGTTTTGGCCGATTCTGACACGTTTCGTGGACTATTACTCACTGTTTTGGGGTCCTGGACTGATTTTCACGATTGACGAACCCCGGGGTGCGCTTACTTGTCGGTCATCGACACTCGCAGTTTTGACCGATTCTGACACGTTTCGTGGACTAGTACTCACTGTTTTGGGGTCCCAGAGTAATTTTCACGATCGACGAACCCCGAGGTGCGTTTACGTGTCCATCATCAACACTCGCAGTTTTGACCGATTCTGTCCTGTTTCATGGACTATTACTCACTGTTTTGGGGTCCTGGAGTGATTTTCATGATTGATGAACCCCGGGGTGCGTTTACTTGTCGGTCATAAACACTCGCAGTTTTGGCCGATTCTGACACGTTTCGTGGACTATTACTCACTGTTTTGGGGTCCTGGACTGATTTTCACGATTGACGAACCCCGGGGTGCGCTTACTTGTCGGTCATCGACACTCGCAGTTTTGACCGATTCTGACACGTTTCGTGGACTATTACTGACTGTATTGGTGTCCCAGAGTAATTTTCACGATCGACGAACCCCGAGGTGCGTTTACGTGTCCATCATCAACACTCGCAGTTTTGACCGATTCTGTCCTGTTTCATGGACTATTACTGACTGTATTGGTGTCCCGGACTGATTTCCATGATTGACGAACCCCGAGGTGTGTTTAAATGTCGGTCATAAACACTCGCTGTTTTGGCCCATTCTGGCCCGTTTCGTGGACTATTACTCACTGTTTTGGGGCCCCAGAGTGATTTTCACGATCGACGAACCCCGAGGTGCGTTTACGTGTCCGTCATCAACACTCGTAGTTTTGGCCGATTCTGACCCGTTTCATGGACTATTACACACTGTTTTGGGGTCCTGGAGTGATTTCCACGATTGACGAACCCCGAAGTGCGTTTACGTGTCGGTCATCAACACTCGCAGTTTTGACCGATTCTGTCCTGTTTCATGGACTATTACTTATTGTATTGGTGTCCCGGACTGATTTCCATGATTGACGAACCCCGAGGTGCGTTTACGTGTCGGTCATCAACACTCGCAGTTTTGGCCGATTCTGACACATTTCATGGACTATTACTCACTGTTTTGGGGTCCTGGAGTGATTTTCACGATCGACGAACCCTGAGGTGCGTTTACGTGTCGGTCATCAACACTCGCAGTTTTGGCCGATTCTGACACGTTTCGTGGACTATTACTCACTGTTTTGGGGCCCCACAGTGATTTTCACGATCGACGAACCCCGAGGTGTGTTTACGTGTCGGTCATCAACACTCGCAGTTTTGGCCGATTCTGTCCTGTTTCATGGACTATTACTTATTGTATTGGTGTCCCGGACTGATTTCCATGATCGACGAACCCCGAGGTGCGTTTACGTGTCGGTCATCAACACTCGCAGTTTTGACTGATTCTGTCCTGTTTCATGGACTATTACTGACTGTATTGGTGTCCCAGAGTGATTTTCATGATTGATGAACCCCGGGGTGCGTTTACTTGTCGGTCATAAACACTCGCAGTTTTGGCCGATTCTGACACGTTTCGTGGACTATTACTCACTGTTTTGGGGTCCTGGACTGATTTTCACGATTGACGAACCCCGGGGTGCGCTTACTTGTCGGTCATCGACACTCGCAGTTTTGACCGATTCTGACACGTTTCGTGGACTAGTACTCACTGTTTTGGGGTCCCAGAGTAATTTTCACGATCGACGAACCCCGAGGTGCGTTTACGTGTCCATCATCAACACTCGCAGTTTTGACCGATTCTGTCCTGTTTCATGGACTATTACTCACTGTTTTGGGGTCCTGGAGTGATTTTCATGATTGATGAACCCCGGGGTGCGTTTACTTGTCGGTCATAAACACTCGCAGTTTTGGCCGATTCTGACACGTTTCGTGGACTATTACTCACTGTTTTGGGGTCCTGGACTGATTTTCACGATTGACGAACCCCGGGGTGCGCTTACTTGTCGGTCATCGACACTCGCAGTTTTGACCGATTCTGACACGTTTCGTGGACTATTACTGACTGTATTGGTGTCCCAGAGTAATTTTCACGATCGACGAACCCCGAGGTGCGTTTACGTGTCCATCATCAACACTCGCAGTTTTGACCGATTCTGTCCTGTTTCATGGACTATTACTGACTGTATTGGTGTCCCGGACTGATTTCCATGATTGACGAACCCCGAGGTGTGTTTAAATGTCGGTCATAAACACTCGCTGTTTTGGCCCATTCTGGCCCGTTTCGTGGACTATTACTCACTGTTTTGGGGCCCCAGAGTGATTTTCACGATCGACGAACCCCGAGGTGCGTTTACGTGTCCGTCATCAACACTCGTAGTTTTGGCCGATTCTGACCCGTTTCATGGACTATTACACACTGTTTTGGGGTCCTGGAGTGATTTCCACGATTGACGAACCCCGAAGTGCGTTTACGTGTCGGTCATCAACACTCGCAGTTTTGACCGATTCTGTCCTGTTTCATGGACTATTACTTATTGTATTGGTGTCCCGGACTGATTTCCATGATTGACGAACCCCGAGGTGCGTTTACGTGTCGGTCATCAACACTCGCAGTTTTGGCCGATTCTGACACATTTCATGGACTATTACTCACTGTTTTGGGGTCCTGGAGTGATTTTCACGATCGACGAACCCTGAGGTGCGTTTACGTGTCGGTCATCAACACTCGCAGTTTTGGCCGATTCTGACACGTTTCGTGGACTATTACTCACTGTTTTGGGGCCCCAGAGTGATTTTCACGATCGACGAACCCCGAGGTGTGTTTACGTGTCGGTCATCAACACTCGCAGTTTTGGCCGATTCTGTCCTGTTTCATGGACTATTACTTATTGTATTGGTGTCCCGGACTGATTTCCATGATCGACGAACCCCGAGGTGCGTTTACGTGTCGGTCATCAACACTCGCAGTTTTGACTGATTCTGTCCTGTTTCATGGACTATTACTGACTGTATTGGTGTCCCAGAGTGATTTTCATGATTGATGAACCCCGGGGTGCGTTTACTTGTCGGTCATAAACACTCGCAGTTTTGGCCGATTCTGACACGTTTCGTGGACTATTACTCACTGTTTTGGGGTCCTGGACTGATTTTCACGATTGACGAACCCCGGGGTGCGCTTACTTGTCGGTCATCGACACTCGCAGTTTTGACCGATTCTGACACGTTTCGTGGACTAGTACTCACTGTTTTGGGGTCCCAGAGTAATTTTCACGATCGACGAACCCCGAGGTGCGTTTACGTGTCCATCATCAACACTCGCAGTTTTGACCGATTCTGTCCTGTTTCATGGACTATTACTCACTGTTTTGGGGTCCTGGAGTGATTTTCATGATTGATGAACCCCGGGGTGCGTTTACTTGTCGGTCATAAACACTCGCAGTTTTGGCCGATTCTGACACGTTTCGTGGACTATTACTCACTGTTTTGGGGTCCTGGACTGATTTTCACGATTGACGAACCCCGGGGTGCGCTTACTTGTCGGTCATCGACACTCGCAGTTTTGACCGATTCTGACACGTTTCGTGGACTATTACTGACTGTATTGGTGTCCCAGAGTAATTTTCACGATCGACGAACCCCGAGGTGCGTTTACGTGTCCATCATCAACACTCGCAGTTTTGACCGATTCTGTCCTGTTTCATGGACTATTACTGACTGTATTGGTGTCCCGGACTGATTTCCATGATTGACGAACCCCGAGGTGTGTTTAAATGTCGGTCATAAACACTCGCTGTTTTGGCCCATTCTGGCCCGTTTCGTGGACTATTACTCACTGTTTTGGGGCCCCAGAGTGATTTTCACGATCGACGAACCCCGAGGTGCGTTTACGTGTCCGTCATCAACACTCGTAGTTTTGGCCGATTCTGACCCGTTTCATGGACTATTACACACTGTTTTGGGGTCCTGGAGTGATTTCCACGATTGACGAACCCCGAAGTGCGTTTACGTGTCGGTCATCAACACTCGCAGTTTTGACCGATTCTGTCCTGTTTCATGGACTATTACTTATTGTATTGGTGTCCCGGACTGATTTCCATGATTGACGAACCCCGAGGTGCGTTTACGTGTCGGTCATCAACACTCGCAGTTTTGGCCGATTCTGACACATTTCATGGACTATTACTCACTGTTTTGGGGTCCTGGAGTGATTTTCACGATCGACGAACCCTGAGGTGCGTTTACGTGTCGGTCATCAACACTCGCAGTTTTGGCCGATTCTGACACGTTTCGTGGACTATTACTCACTGTTTTGGGGCCCCAGAGTGATTTTCACGATCGACGAACCCCGAGGTGTGTTTACGTGTCGGTCATCAACACTCGCAGTTTTGGCCGATTCTGTCCTGTTTCATGGACTATTACTTATTGTATTGGTGTCCCGGACTGATTTCCATGATCGACGAACCCCGAGGTGCGTTTACGTGTCGGTCATCAACACTCGCAGTTTTGACTGATTCTGTCCTGTTTCATGGACTATTACTGACTGTATTGGTGTCCCAGAGTGATTTTCATGATTGATGAACCCCGGGGTGCGTTTACTTGTCGGTCATAAACACTCGCAGTTTTGGCCGATTCTGACACGTTTCGTGGACTATTACTCACTGTTTTGGGGTCCTGGACTGATTTTCACGATTGACGAACCCCGGGGTGCGCTTACTTGTCGGTCATCGACACTCGCAGTTTTGACCGATTCTGACACGTTTCGTGGACTAGTACTCACTGTTTTGGGGTCCCAGAGTAATTTTCACGATCGACGAACCCCGAGGTGCGTTTACGTGTCCATCATCAACACTCGCAGTTTTGACCGATTCTGTCCTGTTTCATGGACTATTACTCACTGTTTTGGGGTCCTGGAGTGATTTTCATGATTGATGAACCCCGGGGTGCGTTTACTTGTCGGTCATAAACACTCGCAGTTTTGGCCGATTCTGACACGTTTCGTGGACTATTACTCACTGTTTTGGGGTCCTGGACTGATTTTCACGATTGACGAACCCCGGGGTGCGCTTACTTGTCGGTCATCGACACTCGCAGTTTTGACCGATTCTGACACGTTTCGTGGACTATTACTGACTGTATTGGTGTCCCAGAGTAATTTTCACGATCGACGAACCCCGAGGTGCGTTTACGTGTCCATCATCAACACTCGCAGTTTTGACCGATTCTGTCCTGTTTCATGGACTATTACTGACTGTATTGGTGTCCCGGACTGATTTCCATGATTGACGAACCCCGAGGTGTGTTTAAATGTCGGTCATAAACACTCGCTGTTTTGGCCCATTCTGGCCCGTTTCGTGGACTATTACTCACTGTTTTGGGGCCCCAGAGTGATTTTCACGATCGACGAACCCCGAGGTGCGTTTACGTGTCCGTCATCAACACTCGTAGTTTTGGCCGATTCTGACCCGTTTCATGGACTATTACACACTGTTTTGGGGTCCTGGAGTGATTTCCACGATTGACGAACCCCGAAGTGCGTTTACGTGTCGGTCATCAACACTCGCAGTTTTGACCGATTCTGTCCTGTTTCATGGACTATTACTGACTGTATTGGTGTCCCAGAGTGATTTTCACGATTGACGAACCCCGAGGTGCGTTTACGTGTCGGTCATCAACACTCGCAGTTTTGGCCGATTCTGACACGTTTCATGGACTATTACTCACTGTTTTGGGGTCCTGGAGTGATTTTCACGATCGACGAACCCTGAGGTGCGTTTACGTGTCGGTCATCAACACTCGCAGTTTTGGCCGATTCTGACACGTTTCGTGGACTAGTACTCACTGTTTTGGGGTCCCAGAGTAATTTTCACGATCGACGAACCCCGAGGTGCGTTTACGTGTCGGTCATCAACACTCGCAGTTTTGACCGATTCTGTCCTGTTTCATGGACTATTACTTATTGTATTGGTGTCCCGGACTGATTTCCATGATTGACGAACCCCGAGGTGCGTTTACGTGTCGGTCATCAACACTCGCAGTTTTGGCCGATTCTGACACATTTCATGGACTATTACTCACTGTTTTGGGGTCCTGGAGTGATTTTCACGATCGACGAACCCTGAGGTGCGTTTACGTGTCGGTCATCAACACTCGCAGTTTTGGCCGATTCTGACACGTTTCGTGGACTATTACTCACTGTTTTGGGGCCCCAGAGTGATTTTCACGATCGACGAACCCCGAGGTGCGTTTACGTGTCGGTCATCAACACTCGCAGTTTTGACCGATTCTGTCCTGTTTCATGGACTATTACTTATTGTATTGGTGTCCCGGACTGATTTCCATGATTGACGAACCCCGAGGTGCGTTTACGTGTCGGTCATCAACACTCGCAGTTTTGGCCGATTCTGACACATTTCATGGACTATTACTCACTGTTTTGGGGTCCTGGAGTGATTTTCACGATCGACGAACCCTGAGGTGCGTTTACGTGTCGGTCATCAACACTCGCAGTTTTGGCCGATTCTGACACGTTTCGTGGACTATTACTCACTGTTTTGGGGCCCCAGAGTGATTTTCACGATCGACGAACCCCGAGGTGTGTTTACGTGTCGGTCATCAACACTCGCAGTTTTGGCCGATTCTGACCCGTTTCATGGACTATTACACACTGTTTTGGGGTCCTGGAGTGATTTCCACGATCGACGAACCCCGAAGTGCGTTTACGTGTCGGTCATCAACACTCGCAGTTTTGACCGATTCTGTCCTGTTTCATGGACTATTACTGACTGTATTGGTGTCCCAGAGTGATTTTCATGATTGATGAACCCCGGGGTGCGTTTACTTGTCGGTCATAAACACTCGCAGTTTTGGCCGATTCTGACACGTTTCGTGGACTATTACTCACTGTTTTGGGGTCCTGGACTGATTTTCACGATTGACGAACCCCGGGGTGCGCTTACTTGTCGGTCATCGACACTCGCAGTTTTGACCGATTCTGACACGTTTCGTGGACTAGTACTCACTGTTTTGGGGTCCCAGAGTAATTTTCACGATCGACGAACCCCGAGGTGCGTTTACGTGTCCATCATCAACACTCGCAGTTTTGACCGATTCTGTCCTGTTTCATGGACTATTACTCACTGTTTTGGGGTCCTGGAGTGATTTTCATGATTGATGAACCCCGGGGTGCGTTTACTTGTCGGTCATAAACACTCGCAGTTTTGGCCGATTCTGACACGTTTCGTGGACTATTACTCACTGTTTTGGGGTCCTGGACTGATTTTCACGATTGACGAACCCCGGGGTGCGCTTACTTGTCGGTCATCGACACTCGCAGTTTTGACCGATTCTGACACGTTTCGTGGACTATTACTGACTGTATTGGTGTCCCAGAGTAATTTTCACGATCGACGAACCCCGAGGTGCGTTTACGTGTCCATCATCAACACTCGCAGTTTTGACCGATTCTGTCCTGTTTCATGGACTATTACTGACTGTATTGGTGTCCCGGACTGATTTCCATGATTGACGAACCCCGAGGTGTGTTTAAATGTCGGTCATAAACACTCGCTGTTTTGGCCCATTCTGGCCCGTTTCGTGGACTATTACTCACTGTTTTGGGGCCCCAGAGTGATTTTCACGATCGACGAACCCCGAGGTGCGTTTACGTGTCCGTCATCAACACTCGTAGTTTTGGCCGATTCTGACCCGTTTCATGGACTATTACACACTGTTTTGGGGTCCTGGAGTGATTTCCACGATTGACGAACCCCGAAGTGCGTTTACGTGTCGGTCATCAACACTCGCAGTTTTGACCGATTCTGTCCTGTTTCATGGACTATTACTTATTGTATTGGTGTCCCGGACTGATTTCCATGATTGACGAACCCCGAGGTGCGTTTACGTGTCGGTCATCAACACTCGCAGTTTTGGCCGATTCTGACACATTTCATGGACTATTACTCACTGTTTTGGGGTCCTGGAGTGATTTTCACGATCGACGAACCCTGAGGTGCGTTTACGTGTCGGTCATCAACACTCGCAGTTTTGGCCGATTCTGACACGTTTCGTGGACTATTACTCACTGTTTTGGGGCCCCAGAGTGATTTTCACGATCGACGAACCCCGAGGTGTGTTTACGTGTCGGTCATCAACACTCGCAGTTTTGGCCGATTCTGTCCTGTTTCATGGACTATTACTTATTGTATTGGTGTCCCGGACTGATTTCCATGATCGACGAACCCCGAGGTGCGTTTACGTGTCGGTCATCAACACTCGCAGTTTTGACTGATTCTGTCCTGTTTCATGGACTATTACTGACTGTATTGGTGTCCCAGAGTGATTTTCATGATTGATGAACCCCGGGGTGCGTTTACTTGTCGGTCATAAACACTCGCAGTTTTGGCCGATTCTGACACGTTTCGTGGACTATTACTCACTGTTTTGGGGTCCTGGACTGATTTTCACGATTGACGAACCCCGGGGTGCGCTTACTTGTCGGTCATCGACACTCGCAGTTTTGACCGATTCTGACACGTTTCGTGGACTAGTACTCACTGTTTTGGGGTCCCAGAGTAATTTTCACGATCGACGAACCCCGAGGTGCGTTTACGTGTCCATCATCAACACTCGCAGTTTTGACCGATTCTGTCCTGTTTCATGGACTATTACTCACTGTTTTGGGGTCCTGGAGTGATTTTCATGATTGATGAACCCCGGGGTGCGTTTACTTGTCGGTCATAAACACTCGCAGTTTTGGCCGATTCTGACACGTTTCGTGGACTATTACTCACTGTTTTGGGGTCCTGGACTGATTTTCACGATTGACGAACCCCGGGGTGCGCTTACTTGTCGGTCATCGACACTCGCAGTTTTGACCGATTCTGACACGTTTCGTGGACTATTACTGACTGTATTGGTGTCCCAGAGTAATTTTCACGATCGACGAACCCCGAGGTGCGTTTACGTGTCCATCATCAACACTCGCAGTTTTGACCGATTCTGTCCTGTATCATGGACTATTACTGACTGTATTGGTGTCCCGGACTGATTTCCATGATTGACGAACCCCGAGGTGTGTTTAAATGTCGGTCATAAACACTCGCTGTTTTGGCCCATTCTGGCCCGTTTCGTGGACTATTACTCACTGTTTTGGGGCCCCAGAGTGATTTTCACGATCGACGAACCCCGAGGTGCGTTTACGTGTCCGTCATCAACACTCGTAGTTTTGGCCGATTCTGACCCGTTTCATGGACTATTACACACTGTTTTGGGGTCCTGGAGTGATTTCCACGATTGACGAACCCCGAAGTGCGTTTACGTGTCGGTCATCAACACTCGCAGTTTTGACCGATTCTGTCCTGTTTCATGGACTATTACTGACTGTATTGGTGTCCCAGAGTGATTTTCACGATTGACGAACCCCGAGGTGCGTTTACGTGTCGGTCATCAACACTCGCAGTTTTGGCCGATTCTGACACGTTTCATGGACTATTACTCACTGTTTTGGGGTCCTGGAGTGATTTCCACGATTGACGAATCCCGGGATGTGTTTACGTGTCGGTCATCAACACTCGCAGTTTTGGCCGATTCTGACACGTTTCGTGGACTAGTACTCACTGTTTTGGGGTCCCAGAGTAATTTTCACGATCGACGAACCCCGAGGTGCGTTTACGTGTCGGTCATCAACACTCGCAGTTTTGACCGATTCTGTCCTGTTTCATGGACTATTACTTATTGTATTGGTGTCCCGGACTGATTTCCATGATTGACGAACCCCGAGGTGCGTTTACGTGTCGGTCATCAACACTCGCAGTTTTGGCCGATTCTGACACATTTCATGGACTATTACTCACTGTTTTGGGGTCCTGGAGTGATTTTCACGATCGACGAACCCTGAGGTGCGTTTACGTGTCGGTCATCAACACTCGCAGTTTTGGCCGATTCTGACCCGTTTCATGGACTATTACTCACTGTTTTGGGGTCCGAGAGTGATTTTCACGATCGACGAACCCCGAGGTGCGTTTACGTGTCGGTCATCAACACTCGCAGTTCTGGCCGATTCTGACCCGTTTCATGGACTATTACTCACTGTTTTGGGGTCCGGGAGTGATTTTCACGATCGACGAACCCCGAGGTGCGTTTACGTGTCGGTCATCAACACTCGCAGTTTTGGCCGATTCTGACACATTTCATGGACTATTACTCACTGTTTTGGGGTCCTGGAGTGATTTTCATGATTGATGAACCCCGGGGTGCGTTTACTTGTCGGTCATAAACACTCGCAGTTTTGGCCGATTCTGACACGTTTCGTGGACTATTACTCACTGTTTTGGGGTCCTGGACTGATTTTCACGATTGACGAACCCCGAGGTGTGTTTACGTGTCGGTCATCAACACTCGCAGTTTTGGCCGATTCTGACCCGTTTCATGGACTATTACACACTGTTTTGGGGTCCTGGAGTGATTTCCACGATCGACGAACCCCGAAGTGCGTTTACGTGTCGGTCATCAACACTCGCAGTTTTGACCGATTCTGTCCTGTTTCATGGACTATTACTGACTGTATTGGTGTCCCAGAGTGATTTTCATGATTGATGAACCCCGGGGTGCGTTTACTTGTCGGTCATAAACACTCGCAGTTTTGGCCGATTCTGACACGTTTCGTGGACTATTACTCACTGTTTTGGGGTCCTGGACTGATTTTCACGATTGACGAACCCCGGGGTGCGCTTACTTGTCGGTCATCGACACTCGCAGTTTTGACCGATTCTGACACGTTTCGTGGACTAGTACTCACTGTTTTGGGGTCCCAGAGTAATTTTCACGATCGACGAACCCCGAGGTGCGTTTACGTGTCCATCATCAACACTCGCAGTTTTGACCGATTCTGTCCTGTTTCATGGACTATTACTCACTGTTTTGGGGTCCTGGAGTGATTTTCATGATTGATGAACCCCGGGGTGCGTTTACTTGTCGGTCATAAACACTCGCAGTTTTGGCCGATTCTGACACGTTTCGTGGACTATTACTCACTGTTTTGGGGTCCTGGACTGATTTTCACGATTGACGAACCCCGGGGTG